>JADMLE010000002.1:0-1206625 GCA_016508685.1 Cytospora piceae | reverse complement strand
TAGCGAGAGGCTGGCGGCTGCTCGAACCGAAGAGAAGACCCGTCAGGAGACGAGAGCCAAGGCTGCGAGGTCACGGAGTTCCGCATTCGACGTAACCATGCAGGAAATGGAAGACTACAAGACCAAAGCCATGGAAATACCGGAAGAGCTATCTCCGCGGGATCCAGGGAATACCCGAGACGAAATCATGGGAACTGACCGATGGAAGAGTGGCAAGCTGCAACGTAGTAATACGGCCCCAAGTGTAGGGACGGCCTCACGCTTAGGCACTGGCAGAACAGTATCTCAGTCCTCCCAAACGCAGGTTGCGAGCTCCTTTACTTCGGCAACAACCGAAACTGAGAACTTGCCATCCACACAATCCACCTCCTTTGAGGCGTATTCTGGCTTCCATCTAGCTAAACGCATACTCCCACACCAGGTCGTTGCACGCGCCACTTCGGGAAAAACCGCATTCTCCATCAAGGACCTTTTGCGCCAGGTCAAAGCCCCAGACTGGTCCCTCCCAGACGAGGTGATCGACAGCGTCGTGTTTGCCATCGTGGCGTCTAAATCTGATCCTCGTCACCATAAGCCTCAGTACGACGCGGAAACGGGCAAGATGAAGGCCTCGGACCGAGGAAAGTACATGGTCCTGACCCTTGTCGACCTGCAGTACGAGATAGAGTTGTTCTTGTTCAGCTCGGGGTTTGAGCGGTTCTGGAAGCTCTCTACAGGCACCGTGGTTGCCATCCTCAATCCGGACATCATGCCACCACCTCCAGGTCGCCAGGATACTGGTCGTTTTAGTCTGACGATCAACTCTGACGCGGACACCATCCTCGAGATTGGCACAGCACGAGACCTGGGCTACTGCAAGTCTGTCAAAGCAGATGGGAATCTCTGCAACAGCTGGGTGAACGCACGGCGCACGGAGCATTGCGAGTTCCACACCAACGCGGCCTTGTCACGGACACGCTCCGCACGCATGGAAATCAACAGTACCGGAGGTATTGGCAACGGCCAAGCGAAGGGAAAGGACTACAACCGCTCCCAAGACCGGACATGGAGGGAGAGTACCGAGTCCAAGAGGAAGGCAAAGATTGCCGAGACACACGGGTCATTCGATTGGGATACCCGCACGCGGTATTTCATGAACGGAGGGAGCCGTGGTCAGAGTGCAGCATCGCTGATTGATCGAGATGGCATCGTGGGAGATACGCGTGAAAGGGCGGAGGGTCTGAAAAGGAGACTTGCGGCCAAGGAAAAAGAAAGGGATATTGCGAAGAAGCTCGGGGAGATGGGTAGCGGAGGAATGGGTGGCGAGTACATGCGGATATCAGGCTCAGCGCCCATTGCCGAAGCATCAACAGCAAGGGCGGGCTCTCGGGCCACGTCGAGGTTTGGTACCGGACGGAGCACCGCCACTGCTGTCCCATCTGCATCTTCCTTCAAGCCCGACGTCAGGCTCCCCGGTGTCTATCTCCATTCCCAGGACCCTCAGAGGAAAACAGACGCCCGGTCGCTAGGCCTCCTCGCACCCAGGGGCAGTGAGATGAACATATCCCTCAGCCCCATCAAGCGCAAACGGCAAGACAGCACACAATCCAGCAACAGCTCCAGTTTCGACAGCAGACCGGCCGCGTCCTCCTTCACCGCCGCCAACAACACCAACAGGCCAGCGGGTGCGTTTGGCTGGGGCACATCCCTCAGGGACAAGCTCTCGCGGATGAAGACCGGCGAGAGGCTGTCCTACCACTCCAGCCACAACAGCACCAGCACGACGGGCAACAGCGGCACCGGCGCCGGCGGGGTGGCTCACAAAGACAAGGACCACTCACCAGTGCGCAAGAAGACGCGGTTCGTGACGGAGAATGGGATACGCGAGGCCGGCAGGGAGAGCCTGCCAGGATCAGTCGTCATTGACAAGAACGTGCCGCCTGGGACTAGCAGGAACCGGCTGTTGACGCGGCAGAGGCAGCAGCAGGCTGTTTTTGAGGAAGACGGTGACGAGGACGATGAGCTCGTGGTGATCTAGATGAGGCTAGAGGACGTAGTAGTCCTTCCGGGTATCATAGTATTGATGGGAAGGGGGAGAGCCGGTACAATTGCTTCAAGGGAAATTGAATTGGGTTGGGACGCATATTCATGGATGATGGCCTTGCACTTAGACGGCATTGCGGGTGTGTATTATTATCAGGTACCTAGGTGTTAGGGGGACATCATGGGACTCTGGAACGGACCGGAATGGACAGACACGATGTTACGCATGGCATGATAATACTACCTACCTTAGGTAGGTACACAAAGATCGGGTGTCTACTGCATACGGCGGCTGATCTATGAGCGAGGGTTTATTCATGTCAGGCCCAATTTCCTCCAGGGTAAATGCTTGGGTGTTGAATATTTGCCACTTTGATGTGTTCTCCTATTGGCGTGCGCTTGGCTGGACTAGTCTTTTCTTCCTATCCTACTCTTCTTCCCTCCTTGTGCCTCACGTTCCAATTTTACTTTTTTTGTTCTTTTGTTGGTCCTGGGGGGGGGGAGGGAAAGGGGGTTGTTGCGTGGTACCTAGGCAGGTTACCTCCTTAGTGTGGGTGGCGAGGTCGAGTCAGAGTGACGTGGGGGTACGGAGGCTACGGGCAAGACAGAACATACTGACGGTTAAGTAACGTATAAAACTACGTACCCCAGGTTGCAACCGACTAACGGCTCAGTGATCCGTCAGTTCCTTAAGAAAAAGGAAAACGATAAGTGCAAGAACAACGCAGCACCCGCCCTGCCAATCCATCTCTCTTGCAAAACATCTACATACATAGCAGATAGCAAAATCTATCATTCTCGAGACCGTGTGTTTGGTTTTATCGGAGAAAAGGTCTACTCAAAAGACGTCCGTCCTCTGCCTCTCTGGATCTATACCACATTGTCGCCTTTGCTTTGCTTTGTCTTGTCTATCTCTCACCCGAGACTCACTCGAGACTCACTCTCATTCTCATTATCCTCTTCGCGCGGCGACGTGACCTCGGTCTTTGTTTTGGCCTAATATCTTGCTCCGTGCCGTGTTGTGACCACCCCCCCCCTCCCCCGGGCCGAGATGAGAGCTGGGGTTACCGACAAGAAGAAGTTCCCGCGGATCCTGCCTGCGCCGGAACAGATCAAGATCGACGGCGGAGGCGGCGGCGGCAGCAGCAGCAGCAGCAACGGCGGCGGCGGCGGCGGCGGCGGCGCAGGCGGGATCGGGGCAGGCCCTTCGAGGTACGCAACGGAACTCCCGCCGAAGAAGAGGAGGATTGGTACGGGACGATTCGCATGCGATGCTTGTCGAACGAGGAAGTCTGCTGTATGATCTGATTCTTTCCATTTCACCCCCACCCCTTGCTTTGCAACCCACCCCCTCCCCCCGGTGTCTTTTTCCCCCTATTTACATATTGCACACCTACCTACCTGCCACCCATTGCCCATTACTATTGCTCATTGCCTTGCAAGCCTTTGAAGAGAAGAAGTCAATGGAGGAGGAAGGAGAAGAGGAAATGAAGGGTCTGGGGAAGATATAAGTGTCATTGTCATTGTCATTGGCATTGGCATTGGCACACAATTCCACCCCCCCCCCTCTCCTCTTCTTCGTCAGAGACCAGGGAACGCTGCCGAAATAACCATTACACACTGCTCTCCTTCCATGGCAAAAAAGAAACAAAACACTTTACACCTCCGAGGAGATCAGAATAGTAATTAGCTGCAATCGAGATCCTCTTGGCACTACCCACGTGCCACTGAGCATGGGGCAACGACGCCGAGGCAGCCGAGTCTATCTCCACAGGAAGGCGTGTGAGAAGATAGAGTCTTCATAAACCCATGGCTCTGTCTATCTCACGCACTCTTCCTCTACATGGTGGATGTTACTCCTCTCATGTGTGTGGGCCAGTGCGTCCTAGGGAGGGCAGGCTGCTGGCAGACATTCGGGGAGGGGGGCTTAGTCTTTCTGGAACACAGATGGTCATTGCCATGTGTCTCCGAGCCTTGCAGTCGAGACCCCCTGACTGAGAGTACACGGGTTACTGCAGAGTACGGATGTACGGATATACAGACTACAGATCACCTAGGTTCCCACGCCCCCTCCTCCAAAGGCCCAGATCAAAGGGGGGAGCCCAGGCGTACATACCATTACCTTCAGTCCTTAACGCTGCAGCCTATTTTTTTTTTATAGTTTTTTATAGTTTTTTTTTGCCACACTTGTGGGGAGCCATTGATGTTGCTGGCCCTCTGCCCCATATAAAGTGTTGAGGCTACAGGACAGCAGGGGGCCTTCGAACACCGTGGAAGAAGAGAGGCCATCTACGGTTGCGGCGGGTACCTTTCTGGCCAGCGCCGGGGAGAGTATCTGCGCAGCCTCCTAGAACATCCGCCGCCTCCCTTACCATTTTACCATTTTATCATTTTACCCCCTTACCACCAGTCACGTATCCCGTGCTGGAGGGAAACGGAAAACGGGAAACGGGCAATGGGAAACGGAATGCCTGGGCCTGCCAGTCATGTCAGCATGTCTAGCGCCACCCTTCTTCGTTTTCCCTGTCATCCATAAAGGAAGGCATATACTGCAGTGTCTTTTTATCATCATATCATGGTTTCCTCGCTCGGAAAAGACTTTCTCACTGACCTCGTTGATCCCTTTCACAGTGTGATAACCAGCAGCCGACATGCTCCGCATGCAAGAGACGCGACACGGAGTGCACCTACACTACCCGCCAGGACTCCCGGTCTGCCGAGGACCAAGCGGAAATGGAGATCCTCCGGCGAGAGAACGAGGTCCTAAAGCGGCTGGTAGAGGACTCGGACGGCACTGTCGAGCGTCTCAAGACACTCCCCGAGGATGAGGCCCTCGCCCTGTTCCATCGGTTCAGGGCAGCAGCTGGTGAAAACAGCAACAACGTGAGTGGCCGGCTCCCCATTGTCCCCTTTTCTTTTTTCTTCTTCTTCTTCTTCTTTTTTTTTTTTTTTAGAAAAGAAAAAAAGCCGAATAACAGCAACACTAATAACAAGGTTTCCTCTAGAACGTCATCACCGCAGGGAGCATTGTGCCTCCGCTACAGACGAGTCTCGAATTCGAGCTGATGATCCGGCATCCCCTCTCGTATCCTGTCGTAGCACTCGTCGACTCGCTCATGTTGAATGTCCCTGAGCCGATCCCGCGTCCAAGCCAACCGCGAGACAAAGATACTTTTGCATATGCTGTGTACGTGGTCCCCCTGTCTCGCTAGTATTTGCGCGCCATAAAATGCGCTTTCCCCCTCCTCCTCCTATGCCCTCAGACTACCCACCCTGCCCCAAACCATAACACCCGCTTCTGCACGCCAACTGTGGCTGGGGCGAAAGTACCGTGAAGTACATTACCAGCGAGCGATTATCTTCGGAGAAAAGCAACCGTTCCAGCTAAAATGCGGAATAACACGTCTGGTCCCGTTCGGCTCATGGGCGTGAACCAAGTCGGTGTACACGGTTTGGCGGTCCTGGGATGCATTTACCTTTACGTCGCCATTGTCTTGCTTGCTATTGATCTTTTATCATCAGTTATGCGTCCATGTACTGACTGTCATTCAGGTCGGCTCAACGACCATCGGCTATGACCCAGCCGTCTCCTCCACTCACCGAACGGAGTGATTCCCAACAACTCACCCCCGGGTGGCTTGGTGCTTCGACTCCTGCTGAGCTGTGCGACGAACGCCTGAACCATATCGAGGTCTGCAACTGGACTCAGGTGGCCATCCCGAACGAGCTGGCAGCCCGCCTGGTCTCATTCTACCTGACCACGGACCATCCGATCCTTGGACTCTTCGACGCCGATCTTTTCCTAAGGGATCTTGTCGGTCACAAGACCGACTTCTGCTCCCCACTACTCCTCGACGCCGTTCTCTGCTTTGCCTGTGTACGTAAAAAGGTTATCAATATTTCCAGTTCTTGGCTAATGGGAAAATAGCAAGGGTATACCGCGATCGATGCCGATGCAGCCGGGCTCGGCGATGCCTTCTTCGTGGAGGCGGAGAGACTGTACCGCGAAGAAAAGACAGGCGGTCCACTATACCAGCTCGCTATCACGACCATAGCTGCTATGCAGCTCCTCAGTGCCACGGCGACATACCAAGGCAAGGACGAGATAGCACACAAATACCTAACAGAGTCGATTGGGCTGGCGCGTTCCAATGGACTGATTGCCGTCGGAAAGGCGGACTCGGCCAGGAACTGGACAGACGACCATATGGACCTTGTGAGGGCCGCCTCACACACTGCCTGGGGCACCTTTTGCCACGCCACGCTTCATGGGATGAACTACCAGAGCACCCATATCCGCATCCCCCCGTGGCTCCCGATTCCCGGCTCCGTCATCATCCGGTTTGACGGCCCTCCTGTGCCCTTCGAGTTGCCGTCCTATATGGGAAACAGCTTCCCCGAGCTGTGCAAACTGATGCCGATCATCAACGACATACTGAACAACTACTACGACCACGGTGATCGGATCCCACCGATCGTGCGTGCTTCCGTCGGGCTCAACTTCGCAGAGAGGACCTATGAGAAGCTACTTCATTGGGCGGATTCGCTTCCTCTTTCCATGGCGCGTGGAGATGGCATGGCGCACCATGCCGCTGTTGTGCAGTAAGTATATTCCATACCATCTTGGTCCAAGATGGCATCTTCGCCATATGAAAGGGTTTGATTACTGACATGTAATAGCATCCAACTGCACGCAGCCATCCTCGATCTCTTCCGTCCATTCCTCCATGGGCAGCCTAATCAGCCTCTGAGACTTGACAGTTTCACTGCCGACATCAGGACTCCAGCAGCGATATACGCTGCCTCGGTGAACCAGCTGAAGCATCTCATACTGGTCTTCCGGACTCGTTATTCTTGCGCCAATACGTCCATCCTATGGCACAATTCTCTGCTCTATGTCGCCAATGCCTGCTTGCCCCTGCAGCCAAACAGTCACAAGGGCAGGCATCAGGACCACTTCCAGGATCACCAGCAAGGGCTAGAGCAGGCCGGCGCAGAAGTGTGGAGAGAGGATGCTCTGTGGGGTGACGACAATAACCGACGGGTTTGGTTCCTGGCTTGCATAGCTGGGTACCAAGACTTGGCACCGCGGTTCGACCTGGTCACGAAGATTGTCCCGGGGTTGTTGAGCATTGCTATCCTCAAGCGACAGATGACCGCGGCCGAGGGCCGGGCGTTGATGGCTCAGATGAAGGCAACCACCGAGCGCCATGCTCGCCTTGGACGTCGACACTCGGAGCAGCTACTGGATGGGCCATCGCAGCTGACGGCGTTCCAGGACGGAGCACCCCATCTGACGGGGTATCAGGACGGGGCATCCCAGCCGCCACTGTATCAGGACGGTGCACCCCAACCTCCTATACACCAGGGCGGAGGCGACATGACGGGATACCAGGACGCAGCATCAATCCTTCTTGACGACCCTTATGGCAGCAGTGATCTCCGGATCGCTCCCGCATTCGCCGTGCCGGACCTTACCGATCCTACCCGCAAGAGCAGCCCCTTTGTGGTCGACCTGAACACGGCGTCCGTCAACCCGAGCGCCGCGTCGATCGATGTGCTGGCACGGACGTTCCACGAGTTGGCCATGTTCGACGAATTCATGATAGGTGAGGTGGCGAATCAGCAGCACTAACGGTTCCTATTTCTGTTTCAGGGGAAGGGAGATTTTTCAACAGACCGGCATCATTTTTTTTTCTGCGTGAAGCATTATTTACTCAGACCAGTACGATCGATCATAGCGAGAACTGTTTATTTGTCTGGGCAATGAACCGAGGGAGATCAGACGATACTAGCGAAAGGGGTTCCATTGTTCAGTGGTGGTACGCCAGATTCAGCAACAAGAAGGGGCGTCCAAATAATTATATCCCGCCACCCTGGCACTGTTCTTTTCTCAGTCTCAGACGCACACTCTCTCCATTAACTGGATTCTTTGCCACCCCGTCTCCGGTCACGCGAAAGGTTAATCCGAGGCTTGATAGGCGGGGCCGCGGAAAAGGACTATATTTTCTGCGGCGAAAAGGAACACGGGTGCCACAGGTGGCGATAAATTCCCCTTCAGCCTCTTGTTACACACTCCTTACCTTTCACCCAACCAGCCAACGGCACACGAGCGGGCTTAATCAGCTGCCAGGTACGGCATACTGGGAGGGGGGTGGAGAGCGCTTAGACCCGGTGAGCTGTCCCCCTTCTCCGCGGAGCCGGCACGTTGCTTCATTTGGCGACTACTTACACTAGCTGCCCACGCAACCCCCTCCCTCGCCCCCTGCGGCCTCATGCGGCCCTAATTGAGGAATATCTATCCTATGGCTGATGCTTCTCAGAGACATATTGTCCCTGCCGGGGACGGAGGACTGGGTATTTGTCATGATACCTGTAACACCAACTGGGTGAGTGACCATCCACCGCATATGTAGTTGGGGACTGGGGGCTAGGGGGCTGGAAAAACGTGTTCACTACATCACAAGGGAGTTCACCAAACACAGATCTTATCGCCGACGTGGCGAAAATCTCGACAATCGTCGATGGGTTTCTCGCCTAACTGCAAAGGAATCTCCGCGGCACGCGAGGAGAAGAAGTTGTTGATACACAGAGTTGGACAAGGACGGGGGCAAACCCCGCGTTACTGCAACGCTGGGTGACATCGTGTCACCATCCGTCCGCCTGGTACCGCAACACACACGTCGGTATGCGCGTTCCGAGACAGCCACGACAGCACACAAAAGTACTGTGATGCATGTTGCTGCCTGTTGATGCCTGTGGCGCGAGAGCACGGGATAAGTCAGGCGACTTGCCACATTTGGCGGCTTGTGCGTTGCGCCTGCTGAGTAGCGCTGCGACCCGGATGCTGTGAGCGGCAGTGGTGAGCGGACGTGTTCTCTTGTCGTTGCATATACCCCCGGTGGGCCAGCCTCAGGTCCCTTTTGAAGGTTCTCATGGACGGCTTGCTGGTAGCAGTTGGCCCCCCCTGGACGGATGTGCCTGCACTGCGGGACGGTCCTGTCCGTCCGTTGTCTTCAGTGAAGGCGCTGTTGAAGGAGAACTGCAGGGTTTGTCGGGAGATTTTCTGACTCCCGACCGGCTGTCATGTACCTATGTACTGACTGGCTGACTGACGAGGTGCCTCTCTGGACACACATCGAGTCCTGGCAGTGATCTGTACAACAACGCCCATGGGGCTTTGCGCCTATGGCTCCCAGTCAGGGGTTGGAAGGATAGTAGCTTCTATTCTCTGGCGTTCGGTTTGGCACACAGGACGAGGTAGGTGATAGTAGATGACTTTCCAGATAACAAGAAGAGAAAGAGAGCAAGAACAAGAAATAAAAAAGGAACAAGACGATAAGAAAAAAAATTTAATAAGAATAAATACGCCGGACAATACCTGGCAGGTCATCACCAAAGACATCAACCTGGATCTCTCAGGGTGATTTGATGGTTCCATCGTTGGCCCGCAACGAATAGACTTCGCAATGCATTGTTGCGCTTATAATGTAATCTGCAATCACATATCCATCAAGCCATGCAAATGACTTGTGGTTCAGAAACTTCCACCCTTATCTTCGCCCCCTATTTCACACGCACCATACTACGTCCCGTCCCGCCCCGCCCCGTCCGTCACTCCTCATCTTCCTCAACCGGCGGGATCCAAACCATGAAAGCCTCCTTGTCCACCCTCATCCCCTCGGTCGGTATGATCCTCAACACCTTCTGGAAATACTTGTCCCTCACCGTCAGGCTCGGCCGGATCCACGTCCCGCCCTCTACCATCGGCAGCAGCCTGTACGTCACGGCCCTCCGGGAGGTGGGCAGGAGGCTCAGCGTGGTCTCCTTGGCGCCCGAGAAGGCATACTCGTCGCTGGGGTCCATGGTCAGGCCGAACGTGAGGAAGTGGTTCGAGGCGTTCTCGATGGTGATGTCGAGGAACACGATCTGCCCCTGCCCGCCGTCCTTGGAGTAGGACACGGACGCCAGGACCCTGGGCTCCATGCCGAAGATGGGCAGCCGCGGGACCGCGAGGGTGGTCTTGTTGACCGTGCCGGGCTCGGCTCCCAGTCGGGCCCACTTGATGACGAAGGACACGTCCAGGCCCATGGGGTTCCGCTCGTCCAGGCTTCTCCTCTTGACGGCGATGTCGAACTGTGTCTCCTCGATGGTCTTGGGGCTGACCTGAATACCCTCGACTGGCAAGGTCTTCCGCTTCGAGGTCTGGCACTGGACGCCGTGCGCGGGCTGGATCTCAATGTCGAGATCTATAACGGTCAGGTTCTCTGAGGCAAACGAGGCGTACCTTGTGACGAGACACCATGCTTGTGCTAGGCCATGACTTGGGCCGGGACTGTCCGCTGATGAGTTATGTATCCCTTCGTGGTCAAAGAGGCTCGGCCAAGGCTCCGGATGAAGACGAGGCAGTAGCTCATAGTTTGCTTCAAACGGACTGGCCACGTTGATCCGATAATTGGCGGCTTGTATGATGGTTGTCTCAGGGTCCGTCTCAAGGCTGTATGATACCCTCAAGGTCAGCGTATAAGCCGTCGTCCTTTCTGCAGGAGACAGCATAAGTATGACCCGCGAGGAGTCAGAACTTTTGATCGTGCCCAGAGCAGCCGCCTGCAGGCTGGACTCTTCGTCATCGGCCACTGATGTCTTCTCATCTCCGTCGGCCGACCTAAGCCTGAATTTTGGCGGCTCTTCGCTGAGCACCGTGACGTCGAGCTTTGCGGTTGCGTCCGCGTCTTCCTCGTTTAGGATATCGAAGGGGAGCTCAATGGTCTCATTGGTATAGTATTGGTCGAGGAGGTTGATCTCTTTGATTTCCATTTTGGGCGGCCTGGGCAACACACGGATGGACTGAGGATGCGTCCGCGCCATCCGCCTTCTCGAAGCCGCAGTGAACCAAACGTGTCCAGTCCCAGCTTTCTGGATATTGGTAGAGTATGTCAAAGTAAATGCGTCATTGTTGACGGTAAATTTGAGCGACGATGCGCTCGCCTCGCCGGGTTCTCTCAGAGGTATTTTCAACTCGAAAACAGTGGTGCGCCCAGCCTCCAGGGTCAAGTTGCTTGTGCCACGCAGGTGTGAAGAACCACCAGCGTCTTCAGTCTCCTGCTCGGTGCCTGGTTTGGTCTCGGCTAATGAGACAACATTCAGAGAAGCAGAACCCCCTTTGGACTCACTGTCGCCATTTCCTGGGTTGTGAGTCAAAAGTACTGGTTTGATGCTGCCGTCGAAGTCGATGAAAATACTCTCCAGAACAATCGGTGCTGAGCTTGCAATAGCGTTCGATGCTATGGTTAGCTGGGCCTGGCAGGTTTGCCCAGCCTTCCCGTCTTCATGCCTGAAGGCGAACGACGGTTTTATGAACGATGTGCCCAAGTCGTCGTTAACTTTTATCAAAGGTTTCGGAGCATCAACGCCTTGAAGTGATTTTGATAAGTCATAGTGCCACTTTGGGTGCTTTGGGTATCCTAGCGTATCCAGTCAGTATTTTTTAAAATCTTTCATAGAAATGCTTCTGAGGAGGTCTTACTTCTGTTCAATAGCTCCCAGTCAATTGACACTACCAGGTCAGCCTGGGCAGTTTCCACTGCGGCAGCTCTCAGCACCCAGCACATGTCTTCCGTGATCTCTGGCCAACCATCTCGTCGAAATGACATTTCGTCCCAGAAAGGACGTAATATTTTCACGACATTTCCCCAGTCCTTGGCTGTGGCAAGCTCTTTGGCACACTCTAGGGACACCTCGGCGGCTAGGCGCTGCTGTCTCTTTTTGATAAAGTATGACTGAGCGGACAGAAGGTAATTCAGAATCATCTGAGAATGGTTGACTCCCGAGCGAGCCAGGGGAAGCTCGTCATATGGATCGGGGCACATGTAGTTGTCGTAATTGAACGCTTTTGCGGCCAACCTCGAGGCTGGGGACTCGCTAGGTGACCTTCTATCGTCCTCGGGCATCGAGTAAGCAAGCTTGCGGCGCAGGGAGGTGTGACGGGCCGCCAAACGGTACCAGTAGCCCGGATGATGGAGCATTTCCCATGGCTGGGTCCTCTCTGCTTGTGCGGTCTTCTCTGGGGCCACGTAAATGCTTATAGCGGAATGGTCGAAATCCGGAATGTCGGCTTTCTCGATGAGATTGGCCATTACGACGGACCATCGTGCCTCCCAAGCCTCCCATCCATAGTTGTTGGTCCCATGACCCTGCCGATCAACGAAATCGCCTATCCTTTCTCGGTGAGACTCCCAGCGCCTTACCGCCGCTGTATGCTGGTCGTGCCATAGTAGACAGCGGATACACCGCACAGCAATGATATCAGCTAGGAACCTGGCTTGGTTCCACCTGGGGCTCCAGCTTGGTATGATCTCCAAGACTTCGGAGCTCAGCAAATTCTCATAAGCCTGCTCAAAGGACCGCAAAGCCGTGTCCATCTCTTGGCGATACTCTGCGAATATGGCGGACTTGAAGTCGTAGCGTATATTCCACCCTGCGAGTGACAGCGTTTGAGATGTGCCGGATGTGGGGGGGACGGTTGGCTGAGGAGCAACCCCACGGCCCCTTTTCTTCCTGGCATGCCTCCCAAGATCTCTGTAGTACTCGATAGCTTGTACGTATATGGTCGTCAAGGCGTTGTCAAGTATTCGAGTGAGCTCCTCGGGCGAGGCATCTGCTGGGGCGGTGAAGAAGGCCTTTGGGTCGAGCCCACTGCCTCGCCGTATGTTCTCTAGCCGCTCCTGCACCCCAAATGAGTTATCGACCAACATCACGACAGCCAGTCTTGACTTGCAGCCCGACTGGGCGATGGCATTCCTCAGAACTCCTATGTCCGTTTTTATCTTGTTGTCGTGGAGTGTTGCCAGTGTCGGCTCAGCTGTTAGACTGTATAGGCAAACAAAAACGCTGGGTACCAATTCCTGATGCTTCTTGAGCCATCGGTGGTCGATGAGGCCGTCGGGATAGAGGTTCGAGGAGGGAGTGAGGGGCGAGAAGGGCGAATGGAGGACAGCTTGGGACGGCGGTATGTCGACATCATCGGGTAGGCGAGCTAGTTTAGGAGGCAGGAGATAAGTCTGGGCCAGATCAGCAGGCCAGATCTGTTAAAGAGGCTCTTGAGATGCATCATACCCTGCCAGCGGTCCTGAAGCGGAACCTGTACTTGATGCCACTTGTATCCCTGCCGTTCCAGGGCAGGCCAGAGGCATCGGAATCGCGAATGTGCTGTATCAGAGCAGCAACCTGCTCTCCTTCGACAGGTGGCGGCTCTGATCGTATCAGGGTGGCGCCATCCTTGTACTCGGTGTCGAGAGAGGTCCCTTGAGCATACTTGGATGGCAGACCAAGAATAACAGCCAGGGGCAGGCAATAGTCCAAGCTGCATGGAGGGTACTCGTCCATGTTTGCGACGTCGTTGACGATAAGTCCAGGCGTGTGGGACGTTCCTGACCTTCCGGCGCGGAGTGTAAGGCTCCAGGTCAGTATTGATCTAACCTAACAAGATCATCGGCGTCGACTATGAAATGATTCAGGGGGGACTGGTGGACTGGTTGCAGGGATCAGTGGATGCTATCACCAACCGCCAAGCATGTTGTAGTATACGGAAGTACACATAGTACGCAACTTACGGAATAGCTGCACCACTTGTAGACTATGCATTTGCAGAAGGCCTTCGACTATCTATACCATCTTAATCCCAAGACGGTGAGGAATGCTTTCCATCGAATCATTCGTAACTGCGCCGTGTATCTACAGCGTACCCATCAAGTATGCGACGAGGGAACCTTGGAAGCTCAATGCGGAAGGACAGGAGCTCATGCGGCAGGTGGGATAAGCTCCAGGCGGTCAAGATTCTGCCGTCGGTATTGGTATTGACAAGGGCCACCAGGGCACCCAGGGCACCCTTCGGTTGTGGCGTCACTGTTTCGCTACTCCCATTTACGTACGATTTACGGGCACAACAGGCACACGGGGCCTGCCGCGGCTGTTTCCCTTTCGACACCAAGTTCGCGCTGGCGCCGATCGCCCACCATACTATCTGACTATCTGACTATTAGGGATATTGGTTGCGTGGGTACCACCCAGTTGCTCTCTCCTAACAACAATTAGACCTTTTCTGATCTTCCCACGACCTTGACATTCTGAACTTGCTTTCGCAAAGCCGTCCTCAGGCCCATACTGTCCACATCCCCCCCCCCCCGGAATATTACTTTTGCACATTATCACCAAATCAAGGGTCCTCCTTCTCCATTCTAGTGTTGCGCCCGTGAACAGGCGAACCTCTCAAACTCCGACCGTCCTCCTGTACCTCGACTCTCTCCTCCCAAGATAGCCACAGCTCGCACTCGCCCAACATGTCGTTATCACGCGAACAATTACTGTTCGCCGAGATAGCAAAGGCTATGAAAAAGACCGTAGCCCGACAAGCAATTGGTATGAGCACCTGCTTCGGAGTGCCCGAACAAGCTTATAGCTGACTTGTTTGCCCTGTCGCAGAATCCGACTCAGACTCAGAGATCCAAGGCACCACAAACCGCGGAAACAAGTTGAAGAAAAGAGCAAGATACGTTCGCCAGGGCAAGCTGGGGCCACCAACCGGACCTGCTGTATACAAAGAGGCATGTTCATTGTTCCTTGCGCCAAAACGCTGGACGCTTCGCGACGGCCACATACTAAACGAATTGCGCAGGAGGTCGAACATGCTGGACACCGGCGGTCCATCATTAGCCGAAACCCACCACTCATCGACGAAGATGGCTATAGTATCGACAGCGATGACGACGAGGATCGAGTCCGGGATGCCGTAGCTACTGCCGCCGACGCCGACCCATACTCCTCGATCCGCCTCGAGCGTGCGTAGCTCCCAGCGCACCCCTCAACATAACGAGTTGGATATTCACTAACAATCCTTTAGAACTACTCGCACCTCTTACATCCGTCACCGACCTTCCCGCCCATCCCACGCTTTCGAGACCTTTCAAGTCGACAGCCCTAAATGAACTGGCGAACCAAGCATGCGACCTCATGCACAAGGAGAACAGGGCGTTGTGGAAAGTGCGACCGCTGCTAACTAGACTCAGTGGTGATCATACTTGGGTGACGCCCCAGATGATGCTAGGGCCCAACGATCAAGAGCTTTTCAGGCATAGCTACTCGTCACGCACGCTCAAGCGGAAAAAGTCGGCGGGAGACGTCAACGGAACGACGACGCCGAATACCAACGGCGGCAGCACAGCTCAACCCTCGATTAATGGAGAGACTGGCCAGACCATCAATGATGAGAGTTCAGGTCGCGAGAAACTAGCGAATTCGGGCGACGACGTGACGATGGTGGACGGCAACGGAACATTACAGAACAAGTCAACAGACGGCGACCGAGACGGAGCGCGGATTGCCAATGGAGGACAATCGCCACGGAATATACAGAGGGACCCTCGAGAAGAAGCAACCCCTGCCGCCAAGGAAGACACCACAGAAGAGGCTGGTGCTGCACATACGAACGGCAATATTACGGATCCCATCTCAACGAAGCAAAAAGGAAAGCAACCAGAGAACAAACAAGGCCAGGAAGACAGTGATGTTGAAATGGCAAACGGCATCGCAGCCACCGCAACTGGGCCGAGTGCTGGAGCCGATCAGGCCAGTGCGCATCCGCACCACAATGACAGTCGAGAGGTGTCTCCTTTAAATGACGAGACATTCATACATCCAATATTCCTCGCGCCAAAATCGACCCATCCCGACCGTGATCTTGGCCTACCGGAGCAGGAGGCAGAAGACATCCGTCGATTACTCCAGATGTACGTCCAGAAACAAGAGGAGGTATGTCGTGGAACCAGAAAGCTTTACCAAGGTCTCCTGCAGGCAGACCGTCTGCGCAAGACTGTACTGGAGTGGTCCAAGGCCGAGGGGCACATCGGGGAGCTGTCCGACGGCGAGGACTGGTACGACAAGGAGGAATGGAGATTGACAGAAGACCTGAAGAAGGGACAGGACGAGGAGGAGGAGGATACGACCCCAGCCCAGAAGAAGACTCGCAATCGGAAATAAATGCCGTTGGCGTACGACGACGCCATGTCATGCGGGTCTGAAAAGGGGCGGGTCGGGGTTCCAATCCATGCTGGAGACATGGTTGTCGACCATCTACGGCGACTCCAGTTTGAAGAGCCAGGAGCAAGAGAGCGGGCTTCAGCGCAGTGGCCAATGGACAATGGGATCACGGACATTACGAGGCGAGCCAATTTATTGTGCTTTGACTTTGCAGCACGGGGGTATCACTAACATCTATAATCAAAACCAATCCAATATGCCCAGTAATCCAAGGAAAGAAGACCAAGTGCGCCTAGACCACCATGCAGCCTGACGACGGTCACTGTGAGTCCAGAGGGGGCGGCTGGTTCCAATCCCTCAGAGGTGGCCTCTCTTTACCTCTCCTCGTTCTTGTCGTCTTTCGGTTTCCAGCATTAACAACACCAGGGCCGCCTCCAACGAACTCCAGGACCCAATCCCTCACCCTTCTTGTCTTCTCCAGCTGTGGATGCTGCTGCTGGTTTCCTCCCCTCCCAGCCTTCCCAAGGTCAATATTTGAATAATACCCACCCACGTCTTCATCACCTACCCTCCGTCCCCTGTACAGCAAAAACACCCTCGTCATATCCCTCCTCAGACTCCCGCCATAGACCTTGCCCTGAAAGACATTCAGCGCCACGTTCTGCATCAAGACCACATCCTGACCCCTCAACCCGGCCAAGACACCGCCACCGCCACCACCACCCTCAGCGCCCGACAGCCAGAACGTCACCGAGAACCCAGACTTGGTCTCGTCGCCCACCAACACCTCGACGAGGGTCTTGGCGGTGCCGTAGCGCGTCTCGACGGTGCGCGGCGCGGCGATGCTGATGATGCCCACGATCAGGGTGACGGTCATGGTCTGCGGGAGGATGTCCTGGAGGTAACGGGCCGGGGGGACGTCTTCCAGGTCCGAGAGGTGGTGGTCTGCGCCGCGGGGCCCATGTTTCAGGGGCGCCTTGACGGTCATGGTGCCGTCAGCGGCGAGGAGGGTGGTTGGGTCCTCGTCCTCGTCGCTGGTGAACGAGGTGATGGTCTTGGAGCCGGCATCGCTGCTGAGGGTGGAGCCCGCCGGGGTTTGGTTCTGGCTGGGCGGGACGAGCTGTGACGAGGCCAGGTCGTCGTGCACGGCGAGCGAGTGCTCGTAGAACCTCGCCAGGTGCCTGCTGCCCTCCTCCTCGGCGTCTTCCTGGCTCAGGCCCTGGGAGGCCGCGTCGAAGGAGATGCCCGCCGTGGTGAGGAAGTCGGCGCTGCTGGGGAAGTGGCCTACGAACTGCAGGTCATGTTGCTGGGAGAAGCCGGTGGGGACGTGGATGCGCTGGAGGGGAAGTGAGCGCCAGACGGCGAGGTCTAGGATGGACTTGTCATCCTGCAGCTGCTGTTGTGCTGTGGAGGCTGGTGGAGGGGGTGTTTCTGTTTGGGTTCGGAGACGGGCGAATCGGGCGATGGGGTCGAGGAACGTCTGGAGGAGGTCCGGAGATGTCCAGTCTAGCCGGTCGGACTCGGGGGCGCCGGTCAGGATCACGAGCTTGCCCATTGCTGAGATGGCGGTGGCATTGTTGAGATGGTGAAAGAGATACCAGTTGAAGGCCTTTCGCAGTGTAAGGAGAAAGAAGCGATGAGGTCAGTCGGAATACCTGAAAGGTCCTTCGTACTTGTGTATTTGACTGTTCACCTGCTGAAGAGAGTGTGAAGCAGGTACAAGTGAGGAACCAAGGTTGGTGAACCAAGGTTGGTGAACTAAGGGTTGGTTCACGGAGCCGAACGTACGGAGCGGGCCGGTGAAGGGAAGACCGACCTGCCGAGCGCTATCATTGATGTGTGCCCAGGTGGCTCACTCAGGTGGTGGTGAGTGGGGCCGCAGCTTGATCGGCCAACATTAATCTGGACTGACTGGACCCTTTTTTCGGCTGTTGGAATGTCAGCATGGAGACAAAATGTCCAGACTGAGTACTGTTACCTGACAGCATACGTTCTCTTCGACTTTCAGTATCAGTATCAATTGAATCAGATATGAGCCTTTTGACTTCTCAATGGCAATGTCTTCGCCCCTAAACACAAGACGACACAAGCCCCAGGTGGTCATCAAAATCAAAGCAATGTCCACGGCAACACGGAGGAGGAGGCCCGTTCACACTTCGGGATGTCGACTCGAAGAATGAGCCGATGCGGAAGATGTGACATCCGTCCGGGACGACGGACTGCTACAACTTTCCCAAATCCACGCCGGCTTCTCTGAACGCTCTACCCTGCCTTGAGGATCACCGCATCTAGCGTCCTAGAGTACATTGCAAAGCTGTAGTTAGCGATTGGCATTCAACACTTGCATCCTTGTTTCCCGACAACTCGAGCTTCGTACGGTCCACACCGCAACAACGTTAGAGTCGAACGTGCCCCAACGACTATCATCCCACGAAGGCCCTTCACATAGCCCAAGTGAAAGTCACCTAACAATACCGAGTCTTTCCTCAGCGGCAAGAAATCCTACTGCGAGGCCACGAGGTCTGCCCATACGGAATATGGCCCCAGCGCCCTGGGAATCAGTCCCAGCTCGGGACACGTCCTTCGTACTCGTCACGGGCGCAAACAGGTTCGACAAGCAGCCACATCCCCCATACTATACACACCCGTGCTTCGTACTAACCCATACGGGTCACCCAGTGGTATCGGCCTCGGCATCTGCCAGCGCCTCATCGACGAGTTCCTAGCCACGCGCTCCCTGACCTCCCACCTGGTCGTCATCCCCACGACACGAAGCCCGCGCAAGTCCGCCGAGACCATCGCCCTGCTGCGCAGGCACCTGCGCGACACCGTCTCCAGGTCGAAGCAGCTCCGGGCCCGCGGCGACACCCCCGAGGACGCCGCCCGCCGCGTCCACGTCGCGTCCGTCCAGCTCGACCTCTGCGACTTCGCCACGGTGCGGCGCGCCGCCGACCGCCTCCTCGCGGGGACGCTGGCCCTCGAGGGCCACGGCGAGGTGCGGATCCCGCGCCTCGACGCCGTCATCTTCAACGCGGGCATCGGCGGCTGGACGGGCGTCGACTGGCTCAAGGCCGCCCACAACCTCCTCGCGGCCGGCTGGGTCCAGGCCACCACGTGGCCGACCTTCAAGGCCGCCGACCCGGGGCTGACGGTCAATCCGCTGCCCGGCTCCAAGAGCGGCAGCGATGGCGGCGACGCCGGTGTCGATAATTCTGCTGCTATGGGCCAGGTGTTCTGCGCCAACGTGTTCGGGCACTACCTCTTCGCGCACGCCATACTGCCCCTCCTGAGCCGGCGCCAGGGGTCCGTCGGCGGCGACGGCGACGTGCCCCAGGGCCGGATCATCTGGGAGTCCAGCCTGGAGGCCGCGCACGGGCACTTCACGCCGGCCGACTTCCAGGGCGTGAGGACGCGCGCCTCCTACGAGAGCAGCAAGCGGCTGACGGACCTGCTGTGCCTGACGGCGGACCTGCCGGGCGTGAGGCCGCACGCGCAGCCATACTGGGCGACGACGAGGGAGGAGGACGCTGTGGCGCGGAAGCCAAAGGTCTACCTCTGCCACCCGGGCATCGTCGTGACGACCATCATGCCGCTGCCGCTGCTGCTCTTCTACGCCTACAAGTTCGCCATGTACGTGACGCGGTGGGTCGGCTCGCCCTGGCACACCAACACGTCGTACACGGCGGCCGTGTCCATGGTCTGGCTCGCGCTCGCCGCGCAGGAGACGCTGGACGCCCGGGACGCCGAGTCGGTCAAGTGGGGCTCCGCGTGCGACTTCTGGGGCAAGAGCCTGGTCAAGAAGACGGAGGTGGACGGGTGGGGTTGGACCGGGAGGGTCGAGGGTCTGGATGAGGTTGACGAGGAGGAGGGGGGGGAGGGGGAGGACCGGGCTACGGGTGTGCTTAGGAAGATCAAGGGGCGGAGGGGCGGTGCTGAGGTGGTTACAGAGGAGAAGAGGGTCGAGTTCGAGGAGATGGGGGCGGGTTGTTGGCGCGAGATGGAGAGGTTGAGGGGTGAGTGGGAGGGGAGGATCAAGGACGCGGGCTCGAACGGCCATGCTTAGCTGTCCACGGGCTCTTGAGGCCTTTGACGGGCGAGCCCATTGGAAACGGCTCTGGACCGGTGGACATGGAGTCTATATATATAATCAGTTCCAGCCTGCTTTGTAGATATCAACATAGTATGTTGCCCTCCTCAACAGGAGAACGAGTACATTAATCATAATCAATACATTTCGCCCGTAAATACATGCGTTACGCGTCATAATCAGTTCATCATTCAACGCGCCACAATAAGGGCATGGACATGTACCCGAGACGCAAGAAAAACCAAGAATTGAGGGCCAGATAACAAACCACTCAGGCCGCACCACCATCCCGCTGCTGAGCCTGGGCCGCCGCACCCTGAGCAGCCAGCCGGTCCTGGTCCGTCTGTACCCGCCTGAGGAGGACCTTATCCTTCCGGCCAAAAAGGCCCAGACACAGAGGAACCGGCACAACCACCATAGCCACAACGGCCTCGAAGACCAGCGCCCTGTTCATATTATCAGGCGGCGACGCACCGGCCCCGTCCTTGAGCGCGTCCGAGACGATGATGAAGACGCCCCCCAGCAGCTGGCCCCCCGTCCACGCCAGGACGGCCGTGACCTCGGGGGAGACGGGGTGGGTGAGCTCGACGAGGAGCTCCATGGCGACGGGGACGAGGCTGAAGCTGGAGGCGCCGAGGACGGCGAGCACGACGTAGGGCCCGGCAATGCCGCGCGTGGCGGGCATCCAGACGAAGGCGAGGTAGCACAGGCCGATGACGGGCACGGCGAGCTTGATGGCGAGGAGGAAGGACTTTGTGCGGTCGAGGATGGGGCTCGTGACGGCGGACGAGACGAGGCCGACGACGATGAGCACCGCGCCGGCGATGCCGCTCTCGGTGTCGTCGAAGCCGTAGGGCTCCATCATCTGGTTCAGGAGCGACGAGATGGAGTTGAAGAAGCCGACGTAGACGGCGTAGGGGATGAAGAGCATCCAGAACTCCGGGGAGCGGCCGAGGATCCTGACCGAGACGGCCAGGGGGAGCCTGGCCGTTTCGTTGGAGGGTGCCGCCGGGGTGGGTGGTTTGGCTGGGATGAAGAGCGCTGGGACGCAACCGACGGTGGCCTTGTTGGGTGTCTGTTAGTTGTGCTATTCACCGGAAGAAGAGGGTTTGGAGAGGGGAGTAAGTGATTAAACGTACAATAATGGCAACGTATAACGTCGCGTTGGGGATATCACTCGGCGAGTACACCCACAACGGCACAATCAACTGGCCCAGGGCCGCACCTAGCGGGTTCGCCAAACTCATGAGGGCCGTGGCAGCCACACGGCCGCGGTTGGTGAACCACATATCCGAGTACCTCGTCGGCGCGGCCAGGACGAAAGGCTGGCCAAAGCCGATGAGGATCTGACCGAACATGACCACCCCGAAGTTGTGCGACGAGGCCACGACGCCGCCATAACGAATCCAGTTGCCCACGAGGATCAGCACGGCGGAGGCGAGGATGGACGGTTTGGGACCCCAGTGAAGCACATAGATGACAATAGGGGTGACGGCGCAGAAGGCGAAGAGGAAGGCCGTGGACAGCCAGTTAATGTTGGACTCTGAGGTGTGGAAATACTGGGCGGCGCTGGAGGCGACGGGTGAGAAGGTCAACCACTGGGAATCAAATGTCAGCGCCGGCCGTCTTCAGCCCCTCGTAACGGCCCCCATCTTCTCACTTTGTCCATATCATGTGAAGTTGAATTACATGCAAGCCGCTCTGCGCCACAGTCCTTTCCATAATATCGTGGAAAACCAAGCATATCAGGAAAAGTGAACACTTACATCCCAGCTCACAATGATGTTGAGCAGCGTCAACTGCACCATGCCGAACCACCTCCTCTTGTACACTTTGTAAAACGGGTACGTGCCATCCTCGTTCACTTCTCCGGGTGACGGGCGTGATTCGTGAATCAGGGCATCCAGACCAATACGTGGGAACCGACGAGCGCCGCTGCTCTCCATCCTCGAGGTCGGATGGTCCTGGTCCGACACCTCAGCGCTGACCTCGCCGGCCTTGGAGATGGAGGACGATCTCGGTGGCTGATCCGGGTCACTCTCCACCCGCACGTGTCTCTCCTTCCAGTCTCCGGCCATGATTTCGGAAGCCATGTCTCCGTACTTTTGCCCTTCCTCGGTGGGTTGGTTCAGACGTCCTTCCGGTACCCGAGCTTAAGGATGCGAGAGTTGGCGATACGCGGTTTGCCTCTTTTTTGTTTTATTTGTCGTGACAGCCGATGCCCGCAGCGGTCCGGTTTCTCCCCTTGCTGGGAAACGGGAAATGGGGGACGGAAACCGTCTCGGATCTGTGCCTGGCCTAACAGCTTCTGGCTGTTAGATGGCGTGCAACACCGTCGAGTGTCACGGGCCCGAATGAACGATGCGGATAGTAGTTTGAACTGATTGATATCTTGCGATATCTTGTCAAGCGTCTCGCTCTTATAGATCGAATACACACAACATGCCGAAACAATCAGATGCGAAGAGTTGCAGCCAAAAGATATAAAGAAGAATGAGTGAATGACTTGAGTTAAGTGGTTGAATGAGTGATGAAATTGAAGAAGTCCGGAAAACTTCAAATGGTCACAATGTGGCACAGCCAAAGTAAAGACTTGTCTACTGTAGGTGGTACTGGTAGTTTAAAACAACAACCACCCCCGGATCGACGCCATGTCCCGCCTTAGTGCCCGGATCTATGTATGTATTCAGTACTGCAAGTCCATATATAGAACCTTATCCCGCTGTGGCTCCCTTTCCTCGGCCCAGCATCCTAAACATCCGATTTTTACTTGTTCTACTTCCCCGCTACACTACATACACATTGCTTCCTCCAATGTCAACGGTTCGAAGTGGGTCTCGAGACTGGGATGGGAAGGGCCTGTATGTATGTATGTATGTATGTATGTATGTATGAACAAACATCTCATCTCCAACATGGGTTAACCGTTGACTTCTGCATCCTTATCCCTCCTGTTGATTCCTCCTAAAGCGATCTTTCATCTTCAAGTTCCACGACACGTCAACACATCAACAGCATCTCCGTCCTCAGCAGCTCAGCTCTTTGACTGTACAGTAAACCGTGGAGGTGGCTGGAGGAAGAGAGGCGCACGCAGTGCAGTGCACGGCACAAGTTCATGTCGTTCGGACAAGGGATATCTCTATCTAATCCCGGAGGAGGCGAGGACAAATGACACTTGCTGCTTCTGGATAGCACCTCCGATGCTGGTCATCTTTGTTCTTTTTTGACACCTCATATCACCTTCCGTTACTTCGTTACCTGAGTACTTGAGTACCTACTTAAGTAAGCATCTGCATAGATCCCGCCTCCTCTTCCACAAACGTGCACCTGCTGCCAACAGACAAATATATATGTAGATATATATATATATATATTTACACGACCTCATACCAGGCACTTCATCTCTATGGCTCCTATTAGTTATTTCACGAGATAGGATTCCCCCCAAGAAATCTAACCCATTATTCCTCCTCTCAAGATCAAAATTATTCAATCGTCGCCCCGAAGTTGACCTGTCACACTTGCAGATGAACAAGATCCGGAAGTATCACAACCATCGGCATCCGCGGGCAGTAGTAACCTGTACCTCACGCCATTCTTGCCGAGAAGGAGACATACAGTACCGCATAATACCATGTCAGAGGAGAGTTACACCATAGTACCACAACGCTTCCGTCGGACCGGTACATGTGAAGGGTTGGCGCGGGCTAGGCCTATCACCCTCGGCAACTGCTTACTATACTTCGATAGCGATTAACGCATGGACACACACAGGCTGGTTTTGCTGTTTCCTTCTTGTTGTCGTTGCTCTCCAGCTGGGGTCCCTTATACCGGAACGGCCGCCCCGAGCATGTGCGGCCTGTGTGGAGGGGGCCCCTTGATGCCTTTGATATGCCTCAACAGCCCGCCCAACACGACCCAGGGCTTTTTCAGAATGTAGATTGGATGGCCAGAAAACACGCGGCCCCCCGCCCCGAACTATGTTGGTACTTGGTGTTCAGATAGGGAGAGGGGCCAGCCCTTCACGCCCAACAATTTTGCCACTTCTTTTACACACCCAAAAATCCCCAGCCTCGGATGGACCAGTTGTTGCTCATAGACGTGATGGTGGTGGTCAGTCGAGGAGGGCTGGTTGTGGTCCGTTGTCAGAGAAGGAAGGCGGAGGATTGGACGAATGTGAAGGACAGCCCAGTAGTCTCCTTCACGTTCCTCCAACTAGATACGGATTCACATATACCCTTCAATGCGACGCGGGGCCGGGGAAGGACATGCAAACCACTCGCTGGCAGTCAGGCATAGGCAGACATGAAGTGAGCCTGGCCGCTCTTAAAAAGTCTGGGATCTCGATCACACCGGTTTGACCAGCCCGTGAGGTACTTGTTACCAGTCCAGCAAGCACAGCATCAACGAACAGAAAAAGGAAACGAGAAGAGGTTTTTTGAAATCTAATAATTCGGCTGAAAACAGGGAGGTTTTTCTTGGGGGGTGTTAGGATACACGTGTGACCGAGGTATAGATAAATGTATGCCAACCGTCACCCAAAGCGGGAACCCAGACTTCCTACATGTAGGAAAAGTCCAAGTCCCCAACCAACGTCTATCTCATCAACCTCAAATCACTTCGTCACACATTTGTACAGGGGACACGTGCTGTCCCGCTCGTCCACGCCTCCCAAGCATCCATCCATAGGGGTGGGCTGCCAATGCCTCCCGTATGTCCAGCGCGAACGGTGAACACACACGAGGCCAGCAGTTCTTCTCTAAAGGCAACTTTTTATTGTCTAAACCCGCGCCAATGCCAATATATCAAAACACGGTTGTTTTTTCTTGTCTCGGCGATTGCTATAATCCAAACCAAGGACGAAGGGGTCGCCGGTTGGTCGTGTGATTGCATGGATCGGCTTATTTGAGGACGGACCACAGCTTAGGAGCGGCACATTGGGTTGCGCAGTGGGCGAGGTGGAAGACTGTGTTTCGATGTTATCAGCATATTTTTTCGAAGAGAGTTGTGGCCTACTGTGCACTCCGCATGCACATGCATCCCTGACAAAAGACGCAGTCCTCCGCTCTCCTTCCCCTCCTCCCAAGTGGAATGGTTTATACTTACACTCCTCAACGCAGTCCTCCTTGGCACCGCCGTTCTCCTGCTGGGAGGTGACGCGCTCAACGCACTCGTCGTAGTGGTGCTTGGCGGGTGCGCATTGCTTAGACTCCTTGCACTCTGTTGAACAAATGACATCAGTCAGCCATGCTCTCTACAACTTTAAACCCCGTGCTGCCGTTCCCGCCGTTTGCTTTTGTGGTATAAAAGCTCATGGGGATGTGCAGTCCCTTGTCGTGAACGATCGATTTCGCAGTTCGCAGTGGGAAAACTGCACGCGCGACTTGTGTGTCGGGACTTCTCGGACGGGTGGGCGTCGTCACTGACCTTCCTCGAGCTCGTCCTTGGGGTCCTTAGGCTCCTCCTCCTCCTCCTCCTCCTCCTCCTCCTCTTCCTCTTCAGGCTCCTCCTCAGAGTCTTCCTCTTGTTTGGAGTCCTCCTCAGCGGGGGTGTCCTCCGCCTGTAAAACGAGACAAACAAAGCATCAGTCACTGGTTCGAGTTTGGGATGTAGGGCATCGTCGGATTTCTCGGCTTGGGCACTGCGCTGGCCTGTGGAGGTCGCGACCAAGCTTTGTAGGTATGACTGTGAGCTTATTATTGACGCACCTTGGAGTCTTCTGCAGGGGCCTCAGCCTCGGCGACGCTCCATGGCGCCACGGACTCGGCCAAGTCGGCGATAGCTTCCCAGAAACCCATTGTGTCTTCTCAACCGGCGGTGGCTGGCTGGCTTCCGGTCAATGGCTTTTAGAGTGTTGTCGGTAGGGTGGAGTGAGTGATGGGTGTCGTTGACGACGGGCAAGGCGGGAAACGGAATCAAGCTTCGTCAAGAAAATCGGATTCCACCGGGTAATCGAAGTGGTCCTGATTGGCCAATCCAAAGCACTATTGACCCTAACCCTGTGACCTGATCGGCAGTGCATTGGAACGCTGGAGCCCCCAAAAAGAGATCTAGGTACGTACCCATTGACCAAACAAATTCCACAGTTTCTAACCTCTCGGATGAGCTCTTGGTTGCATTGTATTGTATAGTATTGGATTAGACCTAATCATCACTCCAGGAGTCTGTACCAAAAGCAAGCAAGCTATGAGGGGCTGTGGAACGTGTCCATGCCCTCCACTCAAACCTCAGAAACCCCCGTGACAGCACAAAAGCCCTCGTGCTCCCAAACTCCAAGCTATCCAAATGTCCGTGTATTCCGCAACTGTCGCCAGGCGCTGTGGGTATCCTTGATTGTTTCTGCCCTTCCGACTACACGCTCGACCTCATAGCAATACACAGTTTCCGTGCCATTGGGTCATCTATGACGTCCTCCTCTGATCAGCGCCCTACTACTTCACACCATGCCGTAGCACCAAAGCATCACTGGGCTCTTTCGGCGTCCTCACGGTCACGCTCCTCAAACTGTTGTTCAACTGCTTGGGCCTGTGCTTCATCATAGCCTGGTGGCGGCTCGTTTGGTGTCGGTTGAGTCGCCTGCGTCTGAGTATCCGTGGCCTCTGGTGCTGGTTGCGGTGGTGCTGGTTGCCCCGAGGCACTGCCAGCTTCTGTCGGGGAGTATGGCGGCAGGTCGTCGTCGTGGACGGTGATGCGTGTGCCCGTTTCCCTCGCGACATCCCTGGCATGAGTGAGGCGCTCGTACATGAGGCTGTACTTCCCGTGGAACCCATCTATGCCGCCATGGTTGAAGATCAGGGTGACCTCGACACGGGGAACATCGCCGGGTATCCCGCCGCCCGCCCTAGGTTTTGCCTCGGCCTTCCATCGCCAGGCTCCCATCCCGAGCCAGCCACCAGAACGTGGTTGCGGATCAAAGGTGTCTAATATAAAGGCCGAGAAAGACTGAAAGCTTTCGGTCGGTCGAGCAGCCAGATATATTATCTTTGCGTCGCGAAGAGTACCATGTTAGTCAAGGGCCTGGCATGTGACACTATGCGAGACTGAGAGGCTGAGGTGTAGTGGCTCACTCTTCGGTTGGTGACGTACGCCACGCCATCGTCGCATTTTACAGTGAAATTCGAGGCAGCAGTGCGAAGACCCTTGGGCACTGACAGTTCGAGGCTCACATAGTCTGGCGTCTTCAAGAGGATCTGCTCGTCCTCTAGCGGCTCGATGTCGCCATTCTGCTTGAGCATTACCCAACTGCGGCCATGGTTAATCTGGTGCTCGTCAAGGCAGAGGTCGGCGTCTCGGGGCTGGCTCTGGGCTGTGATGCTCTGGTGCTGTAGGGTACCCTGATAGATATCCATGAGGAGGAAGGGCAAGAGACGGAAGAGATAACAAGCTTATGTTTGGACAAACACAAGGGGGAGAGTCATGTCTTTTGAAGGGTGGAGCAAGCAAGAGAAGAAATCGGAAAGGTGGGGTTGGTATATGCAGGTGAAGTGCGCCAGAGAAGATAGGGGAGCGTGAAGGGAGGAGAAGGACTGACTTTATCGACATTTTGAAAGAGTTATGGTGGTATTCCACGGTAGCAAGGTGTGTATATTTGAGCTTCGAGACGGACCAGGATGCCGGGGCAAAAGCAGCTGCTCGAGGCTGGCAGACTGGGCAGGCTGGACGGGGCAGGGCTCGAGGGTCGAGGGTCGAGGGTCGAGTGTCGAGGGTCGAGGGTCGAGACTGGGAGAGAGGTCCGAGTGCGCAGGCCAGAGGTAGATACTGGGCCGCACAGGGCTGGGTTGTGTCGGGCAGGGAGGAAAGAAGTGGGCGGCTCTAGTGTGAGATCCCCGGTCAGAAGGAGGCGAATGCGGGCTGCAGGAGCTCGACTGGTCTGGGCTCAAGCCGTTGCATCGGCTAGAAGCCTAAGAATATCGCAGGCGAGAGGCGTAATTGAGGGTGAAGGGCATGAGATAGTGTATGGATAGGCGCAAGTAGTCGGAGGGTGACAATTGCCCTAAGTGCTGGAAATGGTAGTACTGTGGTCTGTAGTGTGGTGATGGATGATGTTTGAGGCGTTCCAATGTTAGGGAAGGTTTAGCAGGGTTAGTGCGTACGGATCCGTACAGTACAGTATGTTTTGGAGCAAGACACATGTGCTGCAAGGATTCCAAGGTTTCTAGGTACTGTACATACCTACCTAGACAGAGAGATTGGAAGCGTGGGCGCATGGGCGTGGGGGCTTTTAGCGACCAGGCGACTTCGGGCTGCAAGTGCGTGCCAAGTGACAAAAAAGGTCGTCGACAGCAGCAGCAGCAGCAGATATCGCACCCTTCGTCTGGCAAAAGTCCTTGGTCCTTAGCCCTTGACCCTTGACTCAAGTGAGGCGGCGGTAATCTTCAGGTGATAAGAAGATGGCTGGATGCTTCTTTTTGCCGTGTTCCGTGTGAACACCTAGGTACGCCTGGTAGGTAGCTACGGTGCTGTTTTAGTAGCTACTGTTACACTTTTCAGTTCAGTTGGTAGATACCTAGGTACGTAGGTGCTGTTACTGTTACTGTCTGTTAGCTGTTACGGACTTCTGAAGAGCCCGATCGACAAACGGTGGGGTAAACTGTGGGGTATGGAAGGAGCTAACCCAATCACAGCCCAGCGCGGCTTAACCCCGACTTCCGGTCATACATACTTAGATATATCTAATATTCTAGTACTTGTGAGTTTCGTCCATGAGCAGCATACCGGTTGAGATAGCTATGAGACTCATATTTCCTTCTTTTCCTTTTTCCCGTCTATTCAAAACATGGCTTCTGTTACATAGGCCTGGCCTGCGTAATACTGCTCTGCTTAAGCCATCTCAAGCCTTCCTTCATTTTATTATTGTTCAAGGACCATACTATGCTCCTCCTATCTACTTATGCAATATCTGTATACGCCTCCTTCAGGGTCACCTGAGTAGTCAGTCAGTCAGTCAGTAAGTACATACCTAGGTAGTACGAAGCAAGGTCCCGCCGATGCGTTCCATTGATCTGCAGGCCTCCCTTCTTATTCTTTTTCTTTTTTCTTTCCACCTGCCACTGTCTACCTTCCCCATTTTCTCTGCTTGCCCTTGGGCTTGGGAAGCCACCTAAGCCAGCATTCTTTCAAGGCTTCCAGAACAGTCTGATACACAGTTAGAAGTCGTTACGATCCAATGGAAAGTTCTACTATGCTGTACTGTGATAGCCAAGTCGACTTGACCCCTCCTGCGTACAGAACAGCCTGGGACACGTTCTCTCCAGGCGGAGACTACTACACGGACCAATCAGTTGGGAGGGGAGTGTGCTGGTGTGCCCCGTCTAGGCGCATAGAATTTCTCTGTATAGTCTTTCCTACCTGGCCCACATAGGGCGAAGGGGTATGCTCGTGGCGGTTCCGAATCATACAGCTTCCACGTTCGAGGCGGGAGGATATCTCACAATGAACATGATACCGACACTCGCAAACCACCTCCGGTCTTCACGCCCTGCTCTCCACTCCACAGAAGCAGAGATCACGATGCTAGAAACTTCGGACGGCCACATTCGGCCATCCGGACTTGTGATCTGCTTCGGCTAACAAATATGCAGTCGACAATGAGGAGTGCCCGCTACCATAACACCGCTATTGCTTCTCCCAAAGTCACATGGCCGTGGTTCCGGCCTCTCAATGCCAAATCAGAATGCTTCAAGATTCGTCACCCGCATGGGCTCGAGGGACGGGCCTTCCGCCTGCAGTGGACTGTGGAGTGTGGAACTGGTCACTGTGTGCCTGTGTATGTGTATGGCCCTTGTTAGGCCTCAGACGCTTGACTACACATTATCACGTCAAATGGTCCCGAGCGGGTTCATTCTCATAGATTCTCGATTCGCAGACCACAACGAAGCACTCTGCAAAGCATGACCGTGGTGCCGCCGAAGCTGGGGCTCACCGCTTCAAACCCTACCTTATCTCTCCAATGTCAGCGAACCAGACGACTATGATTTTTCTGGGGGACTATGCGCATTTGTACTGCTGTCTCCGAAGCCCAGAGGACCAAGAGGACCAAGGTTTACTAATATTCAACAGCTCAGTCTTGTCCATATGCGACCTATGGTATTATGGGCTCTATGCTGATAAGCCGCGCCTTTCAACGCGTGGCTGCTTCTGAATAGTTCCTCAGAAACTAGGTGTGGGTGTTCGCGGCTTCGTATGTTTCTAACTGCGGGAGCTGGGTTACTGGTGGACTCATATTTGGCCCGACAGCAAGCGGAATAGTCACACAGTACGGACTGTCTGGGAAACTTAATTCTTGACCGGCCAGGAAACTGAAACAGGCACCTTGACAATCGACATATCACATCGAACTTGTCGATTGTCATCGCAGGCATCCTTCAGGATGCCCAACCAAATGGCCCATCAGGCACCTATAAGGATCTTGGGTACGGAGATTGGAAGCACGCTCCCACCCCAAGCTGGGGAGCTCCGAGAGCCGGGTAGTTGGCTTGCCTGAAGGATGCGATGCAGCAATTTCTCCAGATGCTTACAGTAAGCCGAGACGGCAGCCCTTCCGGTCGACTGCCTGGTGTTGGCTCTTCGTGGGTGTCACTCACCGCTGACAGGCCAGGTTACAAGAGCTGAAACTATGTGTCGATATATCACGAGGGAACAAGCGATCCCTGGTCACGGATTAAATGTGATTACCAGCCAGCCACCGCATGCCGACATCGCGGGCGCACAGGGCAGGCCATCTCACCGAGGTGCAATACAACAAGACGCACGCCAGCAGATTCCGACAGCCAGACCCTGCAGCCACATGACCAGGCGAGACACGATGCCCCCATCTGATAAGATGGGGTCTGCACAGTGATTGGTATTGGGATTTTGGGTTTGGAACCGAAACACAGGAGCCGAGGCACGGCGCATGAGATGGGAATAGGCTAGCTATGCATACTGTGTACACCGTACGCACATTCACCTGTCACTACCACCTCGCATCCACACCGAAGGACACAGCTGTCGGCATGCAGGATCCACATTCTGTGCTCGCTCACCGTCAGCTCGGCACTGGAGCAGATGATCTGCCAACTCTATGTACAATGTACTCCAACGGTGCGCTCTTGGCCCTTTGCATGATAACCAAAAGGACCGTTGAAACCCGGCCCTCCACGTTTCGGCCCAGACGGTTGACAACACAGAAGGAGCAAGTTGAGCGACAGCTGAGGAATGAGAGGGCGCATGATCCCCTGTCGTTGCATTGTGGCTGGCTGGGGTTATAGGCGAATCCCTGCTTGCAAAGGAGGGCGTGGCGATGGGAACATCAGCATATATGACCAGGTATCACGAGCGCGGCAGGCAAACAGCTTCACCGGCACGGGGCCACTGCTTTTTTGGAAGACAATGCCTCTTCTGACGACCACGACGCGTTGAGTTCCAAGTCTACCGGAATTGGTTCCTCGGCTTAGTATTGGTTCCAGGGAGACTCCCACTGGATCATACTCGACGTTTCCCAAGCATATTGGAGGCATACGCGTTGCAAACACCCTCTCGCCCAGCTTGTCTCTATATGCGTGTGGCTTTTGCCTCCTATACCAAAGAGTTGTTGATCAACATCCAGCAGTTCTGCAACTTGTGCCTTCTCCGTCGCACTAAAGAAGCTTCTCCAGTGCATACCGCATCGATGGGTTTGCCATAATCTTATTTGGTATCACAAAATTATTAATGAGAAGAAGCAGGTCATAGTGGTTTCATCTACTCTTATACCTCGTACCATAACGACAAAGGAAGGAGACCGATTTAGCACCAATGCTTTTTTGGTATTGCGATACCCTTCAGGCCAACATGGAGTGAAGGGGTTTTGCTTTCCAGTCTGCTACCAGGTCACCTCAACGGCATGATGAACTATCTCGCTTGTAGCATCCAGCGTCCCTTCTCAGAAGGAAAAGCACAGTCCACAGTGCCAGACACTATCCAGGAATCTCTAATTCTTCCACTGCATATTGGTCATCAAGGGTCTCTGTGCATGTCACACTATCATGATGGCCTACTCGTGATCATCCTCCTTCCCCTGTTCCTTCGTTCCCTCTTCTGCAGCTAGTCCTGGATGAGCACGCCTCACGTCATCGCTTTATAGGACCAGCACAGCAACTTTCGAGCACATGCGACCATACCTACAGGAAAATACGGGATCCCGTCCGCTCTCCCTTAGTCAAACCCGTAAGGGCTGGATTAGTAGTTGGGTCGGTGACGACCAGCGAATACCCGGTGTTGCATGTCCTTATCCTTTTTCGTCTTTTTGGTCGTTTTTTGTGTGTGGGACCTTCGTGAGTCGTGCGTGCATCGCAGCACTGACGGTGGAGCCTTCGGTCCAGCACCTCTTGCTTGGAACTTGGGAAATGTGTGTCTTGTAGCCGAGAAGAGAAGTACATGAATAGGATGCGCCTGTTGGTGGTATCTGGTTGCTGCCTGGTGTGTTTGTTGTGCCCAGTTAGTGATACTGGACGTCGTCGAAAATAAGCTGTCAGTGGAGGAACACCTCCGTCTCCCCTAGGTATGTTCAGGGGAATCCAGAAGCTTATCATGTAGAGTCAAGAAAGAACACAGAGAAGAGGGTATGCCGAAAGTCATGACCATGAAAGTAATTCGGATCGACTCCTGCAGGGAGGTAGGTAATGGCAGGGACGTACAAGTGTGAAGAAAGTACGTCGGCCATAAAACGGATTCAAGTATAGACACTCCACAGAGAACAGCACAAGAGACAAGAAAAAAGCAGTATTGAAACATAGTGACATCCAAGTCCCTATTCATGCAATTAGATATGTACTTTCTGTCTATGTTAGACGCCCAATCCTGTATGTACAGGCCCCCCATCATCATCATCATGATGCACCACCACCCTCCCTCTCCTTGTCCGCGTTCGCAGGCGACGTCACGCTCAGCCGCGAGGCGCTCGGCTTCGCGACCGGGAATTGCTGCCAGTCTCCGGACCGGTCGATGGGCGACCAGCCCGCGGCCCCGATACTGCCCGCCACGATGCCTGTCATCAGCGTCGCCGCTCCCAGGGCCGAGTTCGACCTGGACCTGGACCTCATGGACCTGGAGCGCTTGCGGGAGTCGGGCGTCGTGCTGCCGGCCACACCACCGCCGCCGCCGCCGCTCGAGCCGAAGCTATTCTCCCGGGTCGGCGTCTGCGGCAGATCGTTGGAGTTGACCTGGGAGTTCTGTCTCGAGTGGCGCCGCGACCCGCTCCTCCTGGGCTTGAATACCTCCTTGGGGTTGCTCATGGCGAACTTGAGATTGTTAACGCGTCCGCCCTTGAACCGCTTCAGCCAGACCAGCTCGTCCCGGATGTCGGAGAACTCGGCCGGGAAGTGATGGAACCGCTCGTCGTCGTCCGAAATCATGACGCCGGGTACCTTGGGCTGAGCCCTGCGCTTCACAGCCTCCGGAACAAGCTTCTCGACGAGCGAGTCGGGGATCAGTCGGATGACCACGCCGATGGGGATCGATAAGAACCCGAGGACGATGGCGGTCCCCCACATGCTCGGGCTTTGGCCTCCGGCACCAATGGCAAACGCAGCTCCACCAAAGCGGATGATTATGACCTGCCCACCACACATAATGATGCTGATGCCGATGAAGAACCAATTTGAAAAGAGGCCCTCGAAGATGTTGAAGTTGTTGTCCAGACGACGGTTGCTGCAAAAGTTGTTAGCACCCGCATTATCAGTATGCGATCAAGGGTCGGTATTGCACTTACTTCCACTGGTTGAAGATTTGCATCCACACAAAGGTGTTGAAAACCAGTGTCTGGATCTGAGCATCTGTGGCATCTTTACCCGGGAGGACAGTGTTCTTGCCAAAGTATATCAGGAACGTGATGACGAGCTGGTAAATGGCCTGGCCAATGATCATTTTCCACATGGTCGTCGACACGATGGATGAGTTTCTGCGCTCTGGCTTGCGGTCCAGGACGCTATCTTGCGGAGGATCAGTTGCCAGAGCCAAGGCGGCAAGCGTATCCATGATGAGATTGACCCAGAGCAGTTGCACAGCCGTCAGAACGCTATCCTCGCTTGAACTAGAGACCGCCGAGACGAACGTCAGTACGACAGCGGTGATGTTGACGGTCAGTTGGAACTGCAAGAATCGCTTAACAGCATCGTTGACGGCGCGACCCCACTTCAGGGCTTTGACAATAGAGCTGAAATTGTCGTCCATGAGAATGATGGCCGAAGCTTCTTTGGCAACCTCAGTACCGGCGATACCCATCGAAAATCCAACATCAGCCAGCCTCAGGGCCGGTGCATCGTTGGTACCATCTCCAGTGACAGCAACAGTCTCTCCCTTGCTCTTCAGGAGACCGACGAGAGTGCGCTTGTCTTCGGGGCTAGACCGAGCCAGGACATGAAGCCTTGGAAGTATATCTTCCTGCTCCGATAGAGGCATGTTGCGAAACTCGGGGCCTTCCAGAACGATGGAGTCCGGCTGCAGAATGCCACAATCCTCCGCAATGGCCCGAGCTGTCAGCTTGTTGTCGCCGGTGACCATGCGAACAACGACGCCAGCCTTCTGACAGAGTCGAACAGCTTCTGGAACACCCTCGCGCAAGGGATCCTTGATACCGACCATGCCGATGAAGACCATGTTGTTGAAGAGCGCTTCGAAATTTATCTCGTCCTTCTCGCCGTCCGCACGACGGGCCCTTGGTGGTGGCCACTTGCCAAGGTCCTTGTACACAATGCCGATGGTTCTCAGAGACTGCGTAGCGTAGTGTTCGATGAGCTTGGAGACAGTGTCCATGTGCTCTTGGCCGAGAGGAGCAATTTGACCGTCTGACGAAGGGTCGCTGAGCATCGAAGTGCACTGTGCCAAGACGATTTCGGAAGCACCTTTGGCGTAAAGCCTGGCCCTTCCATCGGGAAGTTGAACGACAATACCCATACACTTGCGACCAGAGTCGAAAGGGATGAGTTGCAGAATCTTGGCATTGGCTCGCTCCTCAGCAACAGGTCCCATGCCGAGATGCTCTTTTGCAAAGATAAGAAGTGCGCTTTCCGTCTTAGATCCAATATAGGTCAGCTGTCCGTCCACCTCACCCTCAAAAGCGGTTGAGTTGAGAGCAATCGAGTTCTTCAGCAGCTCCTTGACATCTGGATTCAGTGTCTTGACAAGCTCTGAGGGGCTGATGTCTGGGTTGCCGGCCTCCTCCGGCGTCAGTCCGTCCCTGGCCGGCGCGCCACCGAACCTGTGGGAGGTGCTGATTGTACCAGCCACAACTTGCATCTTGTTCTGTGTTAATGTACCGGTTTTGTCCGAGCAAATTGTACTGGCGTTTCCCATAACCTCGCAGGCCTTTAGATGCCGTACCAGATTGTTGTCCTTTAGCATTCGAGTCGTCGCAAAAGCAAGAGCGAGCGTTACTGCAAGGGGAAGACCTTCAGGAACGGCAACGACGATGATAGTAACAACGACGATGAAGATATTGAGAAAATTCTGGCCCTTTTCGGTGGCCGAGAGTCCTCCTTCGTTTTTCAGGTTGACTAGGAATTTGATGAAGAGCACAATGAACAGCAGAAGACCCGCAGCACCTCCAAGCTTCGCGATGTACTCGGCGATAATGTTGAGCTTCGACTGAAGAGGGGTCATCTCGGGATCGTCGTTCAGAGCCATGAGGGTCTTGCCGTAGCTCGAGTAGATGCCGACGGATGTGGCCATGAATGTTCCAACACCTTCCATGACACGGGCGCCGGATTGGATGAAAGGATCCATCTTGTTAAGATCCTCGTTGTGTTGGATGGCAGCATATACCTCATCCGCTGGTCTCTTCCGGATGATGTCTGACTCTCCGGTGGCTTGTGACTCGTCGCATTTGACATTGAAGCCCTCAATCAAGATTCCGTCAACAGGAATCATGTCTCCGGGCTCAAGATGGATGACTTCTCCGACCAGAATGTCAAAGACACTGAGTTCGACCGTCTTTCCAGACCGTATCACCTTCACATCCCTGTCCTGCTTTTTCTTGTTCAATTTTGCAAACTGGCGTTCCTTCTGATAGTCATTCAGGGAACCGACCGTAACCACGATAACAATAGCCACAATAATGGCAACGCCCTCGACCCATTCGACTGCCGGGTCGGAAGGATCGTGCTTAGTTCCGAATGTTTGGTACAGTCCGATTGCTAAGGAGACCACGGCAGCAATAGAGAGCAGAATGAGGACCTTGTCATTGAAGGTGATCCACATCAACTGAAGCAGACTCTTGCCCTTCTTAGCGGGAAGCCTGTTGTCCTTGAAAACTCGTTTTCTGTCGGTGAATTGCTCTGGCTTGTGAGTAGTCTCACCACCGGCAGTTGGGGTTCGAGCTGTCGAACCCACAGCCTCGGCCTTGGCCTTGTTGGTGCCTGTTGCGTCGGTGAAAGTAACTTTGCCATCCAAGTGATTCTCGTCTATGCCAAGTCCAGCAGCCCGGTTTGATCGCAAGCCCTTTTCCAAGCCGGCCAGTCCTCCCAACTTGAAGAAGGCTGCCAAGCTCTTGGGGTTAAACATCTTGGAGAGCTCTCCAGGGCTGAAAGCGAAAGGGTTGTCCTCCACCTCGAAGTCATCCTCCTTTCCTTGGTCGGGCTTGAGTGCATCGGGGTCGTTCTTGATTTTATCACTGTCAAGATCCATGGAAACCTTGGGTTTGTGGTCTCCCTGTTCGCTCTGGTTGTAGAGTGTGGTGCTGTTGTCAACCTGATACGAGGATCTGGGTTGGGAACTGTCGGCGGAGTCGACGCTATTCTGCCGCGGACGAAGCATTCCTTGGTTTGGGACGGCCAGGAAGTTCTGGGAGTCCTTGCTCCTGAAGACCGGACTGGAGACATTGTGAGGGCTTGTGGGTCGGCTCCCTTTGCTCTCGAACGATGGTTCAGTATCCAATTGAGGTCGAGGATCGCGTCCATCGGAGGACCAGCTCTGTGCTAGAGGGTCGACAACGGTAGATGGGCTGTGGCTATCCCCAGGGGAGATAGGCGATTGCGCAGGCTGGCCAATGGTTCCATCATTTTCTACATCGGCGTCGGGATTCGGATTCACGGCGGTGGTGTCGATGGTGATGGTAGGGGCCCTTGGCCGCCCGGGGGCCATTGTGGAATGGTTAGGATACCTCGCACTTTGATACCGGAGGGGATCAAATAATGGCTAACATGCTGCTCCTGTACAGAATATTAGGGGTGAGTGGTCTTGTTGTCGAAAAGACAGGGTAGGCTGTAGGAGTGAAGTTTGGAAGAGAAAAGGAAGCAAAAAAGATGGCACAAGGAAGTGTTTGTGTGGTGTGGTTCCTGTTGAAAGGAGTGAGTTGGGTACGCGGCGTAGGTACTGTGCCTGTGTATATCGCAGGAATAGTAGGTAGGGACATTGGAATGGTTACACCGTAGGGTCCCCAGTGAAATACAAGGATGTGTCCCACTTCACCTAGACACAGCCACCTCGCCAAGGCAACCTTGCGCAAGGATCCTGCAGACTTCAGCCAATCATAAAGTGACTCAATCGGGGACCCCTCATGCAGGTGGTGCGGTACTACCGCATATTGACAAGGGTACAAGGAGACATGCATGGGTGGGTACCTAGGTACATAGGCGCCCTTCATCACCTGGGAAAGCCCTGCGTGCCACAGCAGCTAGCTCTCATTAGTTGCCGTCCAATGCCCCCGGGCGGATTTACGCTACCTAATAAAAGGTCAAGACTGAAAGACTGAAAGGTTGAAAGAAGGTATCCGTGCCGAGTTGCACCATTTAAGCCAGTTCAACTCAAAAGCATAGATAAACGCCTGATTGATTTCGCTTCCAGGATCGATAAGAAGAAGGAGCCAGTCCCCGCAGATCCCAAAAGGGAGCGGCGATTCAACTGTGATACGCGGACTTTTACTGTGACAGTAACCGTGGCTGGCGCTGCGCCATGCCATGCACAACACTGAACACAGTTCGGAGGCCGCAAACGTATCAGATTGTTTCGATCCTCTTCCCAAAACGCTGGCTCCTCCTCCTCCTCCTCCTCCTCCTCCTCAGAGAGTCAGGGAGTCATGCCCCCTCCGTTGGCACACACTTGATACTACATATATGTACCATACTATGTACAATGCCTATCGATGTCGATCATTTCACGGATACCGATCATTTATACCACCCATGGATAGGTAGTATATGTACGGACGTACACAGTACTACCGGCAGCTGTAGGTAGTGGCATCCATGGACCTAATTCAGGCAACCCCTATTGGCCCCTCGACGCTGCCAAGGGGACACTTGCAACCCCAAGAGTCATCACACGCTACTTTTCCGTCTCCTGATTATTACCATACCTACGCAGTACTAAGTATCAAGTATCATAGGTGCCTAGGTATCATATCCTGTATATATAACAGCACCCTTGAATCTTGATCTCGATCCATGGGGTGACGTTGGCGCTGCCACTGCGATCATTCATCGTGTCTAGGCCCTCATCTCCGCCAGTGGAGAAGAAGGCCGCCTTGCCGTCTTTTGCCTTTTGTGTTTTGCCTCACCACCTGCGCTTTTCTCTTCTTTCCTTTTTCCTTTTTTCCCCTTCCTCTCACACGGGCCTGATAATGACCAAGGACAGGACCCCCGTGGGCGATCAGCTCAACTGGTCGGGATTTGCCCCTGACTCTGCGGCCTCCACGCCCGTGCCTCGTTGCGCGAATCGGGCGGCCCTTCCGGCCGGTACGAAGTGGAAGAAGAAAAAACAAGATGCTCCCAAGACTGCCCAGTGTTAGGCTGCTTCTCGACCTGCTTGGCTGCTTGGCTGCTTGGGGTTATTGGTAACGTGGTAATGTTCTAGAAGTTTCACATTTTCAGGTACCATGCAATCTTATCTTCTCTCATTCCTTTCCTTTACCGCTGAGTTAAGGGGAATGCCCGTCCTCCAGATGTGCCCCCCCCCGCCTCCACCCCCGGCCCGGTCCCAACTCTAGTCGCCGGAATGATTAGCTGCTTCCGCAGGCCATTCCGGCGCGGTCGGCCAGAACATCTTGGCCACCTGGGCACACGTTCAGAATCCCTCACTAGTATTATTGTAGAATGTAATGCAAGTTCCTAGAGGATCATCATGTTGCATCTGTGTTCCAATGTAGTCTACCTAGGTACGTGCGGAATACTAGAACGGGAGTGCTCGTTCCCACCGATACACAGTACTGGCAAGTCCTCGGGTGAGACCTCGGAAGCAGTTATATGTAACGGGCGGCCACGGGATACAATTGATGTCTTGAATCCCAATAGCCCGGGTCTACTCATCACAAATGACGGTTGTAAGATCAGCCTCACTTTTGTGATGGGGCACATACATATTTATGTCCCTTACAGGTAGTTGTCAGCCCCGAAGGCCGTAACACGTGTGTTACACATGGGAGAATAAGAAAATATCTTATGTCCTGTGCCGATAGCAGTCAGCCGTCGGCCCGGCGGGTTATTATATCTCTTTTACCTGTCTACATACAGTAGTAAGTTAGTAACTCAACGACTTGTACTGTAAGAGGGCATCTCACTTTGCAATCATGAGTGGCTCAAACACCCGCGTGGATCTTGAAAGAAGGAAGAGCAACACTGCCCACTCCCTCGTGCGGCTGGCCAGGGACCGAATCACATACTCGATCCCCTCGCATAAAGTTGCGTTTTCCCACATCCCATGAATCCTCAGACGCACTGGTAACACAGAATACAGAACCCCCTCCAGGTCCCGTGGCAAAGTACTTGGAGGAAAGGACCGAGTCATTCTTGAAGGTTTGACATACTTGAGCGGACTTTGCCTTTTGCCAGTGTGGTGCGATGGGGGCTGTGCAAGTCGTAGCGCGGAGTCGGCACCCGGTACCGCGACAGCTTCCACAACGGGGAATCGAATCGAGCGTTGAGCCAGATCGGTCCTGTTCGGTAGTGCCCCCTCCCCTCCTCTCAACCGGCCCTTTCGTTTTCGTGTTTCTGTTTCTGTTCGAGTTGTTGAGGGCTGAAAGTCTGGATAGCCCTCGTGAGCGGCGACTTCAACTTCTCCACTCTCACAGCCACCACAAGCGTGCCACCGGCGCATATTGTGATTTTCAGTGTGTTACTCTGGCAGAAAATCGCTGGAAGTCGCTAAGGTACCTCACCCTGCTCACCAGCTCACCAGAAGAACTGGGAGCCCTGCACGGACAGATGGCGAACCGAGGAGCGGACTACCATCCACAGACACCTCCACAGGGATCTGTAGGAATCAGCGCACATGATATGCTTGTCCAGCTCACTCGACGACAGCACAGAGTGATGTCTTGTGCCGTTGGTGACATAATCTCGCATTGTCTCACCCACTCTGTCTAAGAACACAGCCCCGAGTTCGTGATATCCCTAAACGGCACCATGTCAGCATCGTCTGCCCTCGCCCTCATGCCTAAGACTCTGCTGCACGGGTTCGACATGGGATGCCAGCCCCCAGCGTCAACACAGAGGATAAAGGAGTAACCAGGACAGATAATACGAAGCCATAATGCCGGAGATATAGCCTTAACCCCGTCACCGCCAACCATGTCCACCCCTCACCTCCTGCCCAGGTCAATATCCCTAACCAGCACCATCCCGTCATCGCCCTTCTCCCCCTCTTCAGCATCCAGTCCCACAAACGGCCCAACCGCCCTCCTCACCGCTTCCTCCCAGAACTCCGCCACGACACCCCTCAGCCCCTCCCCAGTCTGCTTGAAGTCCGGGAACGCATTAACCTCCAGCAGCCACGCGTCGCCCGCCGCGTCGACCAGGTAGTCCAGGCCAAACACCTCGAACGCGAACGGCAGCGGCTGGAAGTGCACCATCATGCCCCGGGCCGCGGCCTCGAAGATCTCGCCCGTGACCGTGCACACCTGCCGGAAGATGTCCTCCTTGCGGGCCCGGGACAGCCCCGGGACGTCCCAGAAGCGCCGCACCGAGCCCTCGTCCGCCCGCTCGCCCTGCACGCACGTGTTGGTCAGGTGCGCGTCCAGGTAGGCGTCGTCGGCCGAGGGGGCCGCGCCCCAGGGCGCCGAGTAGGGTTTGGCCGCGAAGAGGGCCAGCATCGACCGGCTCACGTGCACCTGCAGCGCGCCCACGCAGAGCACGTACGTGCGGATGTGGAACTTGCGGCTGTCGCACTCCGGGAGGAGCAGCGGCTGGTCGATGTACGGCTGCGCGACGAAGTGGCGGAGGTGCGACGTCGTGATGTAGTCCCTCTCGTCGTCCTCGTCAGCTTTGTCAGCACCAGCCTCACCGTCGTCGTCTTCGTCTTCGTCATCGGAGGAGGGCATATCGGCCTCCCACTCGTCGAATATGCCTTGAAGTTCCTCCATTGTCGAGAATAGTCGTATGCCTTGCCCGCGGTCACTCATACTCGGCTTGAGGATCCACCACTCCCTATCCTTCGGATCCTTAGGTTCATCATCACCGTCGTCATCACCAGCACCGCCTTGTCCTTCATTCCGCTCAAGGCTAGCCCGCAGATCGAAAGCCTCGACCAGCGAGTCATCGAGGAACTCGGCGTAATCCACCTCGAACGACTCGCTCGGCTTGACGTGTTTCTTGAGTGGCGACTCAGGGTGCTTGGCAACCCAGTGATCCACCGTCGATGAGAGGAAGTGTTTCCTGATTAGGGCCTTGCGGATCACGTAGCTGTTGATGAGGGATGTCGCGGGTTGTGTGCTGGCGTGGCCGAAGTCGATGGACTCGTAAGCTCTGATTTGGAGGAATTTGGCGCCCTCAGGGACTTGTTCGGCTGGGTTAGACGACTCCGCGGGCAAGAGGCGTAAACGGTTGGAAGGAACGAGTGATTTCAATGCCGAGAGTATTATTGGCTGGACGTAGGCATCTTCGTAGTCGATGACGGCGTAGACTGCATCTTGGGCAGTGTTTGCTCTCTCTACCTCGCTTTTCTCTGATCTTCCTGCCTCACCAGTCCTAAGCGGAAGTGTGGCGCTCGGTGTTTCTGTGTTCCTGAAGGGGAGCCAACGTGTAAGAGTCCGGACTGAGGCGATAAACAGAAAGGGTGATGTCGGGGTCGAGAACACAACGCTGTCTATTTCTAGAAGGCTTCTATGGACTCTACATCCAAATCTGCATCTTGGTCTGATGTAACCCAATCTCAAAGTATACATGATCCACAAACACCTTGCTAACGCTCGCATGCACGGGTAGTCACTCACAACTTCAGCTCCTGCCCCTGTTGAGCTTCCGCGGCATGATGGAAGTTTGCCTTCAGCGCCGTTACACTGCGAATCATTAGCATTAGTACCAGACCGAAACGGCGAATTGAGACAAAAAAGACTTACCTCGTGTAGCCATCTCTGATGACCCGTCCATCGCAGTCGGCTGGCGCATTATCCACGGCCTTCATGACCTCGCCTAATACGGGCGCCCACTTGAAGTGCTTGTGTTCATGGCCCTTCTTGGATACCTCGTTGCTTTGACCCTCAACACTTGATTTTGCGGCCTCCCCATTAGCACCCTCGCGTATCTTCTCCTCCTCCTCGTCCTCCCCATCCACATCACCAGCATCCACAGCCTCGAAGGCACTGCTTCCCTGGATCCAGTAGTTCTGTAGCAAGCCCGCCCACATCGTCTTCCTGTCCTCGACGCCCTCGACAAGCGGCACATTGACGCTGTACACATCCACACTCCCATCACTGGGCCACTGTTTCACCAGTGCCTCAATGACCTTGACAGCGTGCCGACTCGCCGCGCCCACGATCTCCGGGTCATGGTTCCTGGTGAAGAACGCATACGACACGGCGATGGCCTTGTGCCGACAGGCCGCCGCCTCCAGCGCACCGCCCAGCGTGCCGCTGCTCAGGGCGAACACGGCCGTGGTGTTCCGGCCGTAGTTGGGCCCGGACACGACGAGGTCGAACGGCCCGCGGTCCCCGAAGAAGTGGTGCAGGCCGATCTGTACACAGCTCGCGGGGGTGCCGTCGACCAGGACCCACTCCTCGACGGCGCCGTCGCCCGACGGCCGCTTGTGCGTGGTGCCTATGTCCTCGGGGTCGCCGAGGCCGGCGGGCGCGGAGCTCGAGGGCGGTGGTCGGTAGTAGACGGGCTTCACGGTCTGGCCGATTATGTGTGCCTTGCCGATCCAGGAGCGCTGCGTGTGGGGGAGGCAGACGGAGACGGTATGCCCTGCGGTCTGGAGCTCGCGGACGAGGGAGTGGACGTAGGGGGAGGAGTGCGGCGAGGGAGGGCCATCGTCGTTGACTACGAGGATGTGCATCTTGTAGGGTTGACGGCGTGGAGTAGCGTTTGGAGCCGAGTATCGTCTGTTGGTCTATAGGTGGCCCAAGGAAGGGTCTGACAAAAGTCTCTGGTGCGAATGGGTGATAGGTGCGTGAGTGAATCGTGTGAGGATTTGTGTTGACATTGAGGGGGAAGGCGCAAAAAGAGGTTGAATTGCCTGCCGTCTGCACCTGGGCCTGGCCTATCTGCACTGACCGTAACTGCGGGGGCGGGGCAAACCGGCCGGCGGGAATTCCGACCATTTCACCGGTATCCAACCCCCTCCGTGCCTCCGCCACCGGCCGAGATTCAAGCCGTATCTATGTCAATTTCCGGTGAGATCCAGCCGGACCAAGATGGCCTCGACTGACTCGACACCCGGATGATTTACTGTTGCATATTCACAGCTCTGAAGACAACCATCGCGGGTCGTTTTCTGCTACGAGCACTCGGCAAGATAAAACCCTCAAGCTCGTTCAACAGTCAAAGCCAAGGGACCTCACAAGGGCGCCTCAGGATACGCGCAAATCTCCGGGTGGTTATGGTGCTTGTGCTGTGATCGATATGTATGTATGACGAGGAATGTGACAAGTATAGCTGTCAATTAAAAGGATATCTACATAGTACGTGATGGACTTGAATCTTCACCACTCAATCATCAGCAAAGACTAGCTAGTCGACGTATCGACAGGGTGAATGCAAGGCAGAAGCGGAAGTTGGAGATTTCCTCGTTTTCTCATATCGGTCAGGGTTATGAGGGCACATCTTTGTCACTTCGGAAGGGTTTTGATAAAGGCCGGTAGTGATCACTATCTATGCCCAGACTTACCAGTTGACCCTGATATCCGTACAGTATCCACATGGGTCTAGAGTCAGGCCCGTTTCAATGCACCTGAAGCCGTAGCTGAAGTTTGTATAACTATAGCGCGAGATAGGCCGGTCTAAAAGCCTTGGAAGCGCGTTTTTGTGAGACAGACCGAACAAACGGAGGGGAGCTCCTTTTTTTTAATTTTAGTTCGTTCCTACCACATTCTTTTTCAAGTGCAGCCGTTACAGCTATCACCCCACGATCACCAACCTCTCGTCCGTTGTCTGACGAAACGGACTCTCGAAAGCATTCAAGTCAACGTCGGCGTCCATGTCGGCAGTTCGGGCCCCGGTTGTCCGACGATGCGGACTGAACATCTCGGCTTTATTGGTCAAGGCGAGACTTCACTTTCCAGGTACGGATTATCATCGGCTCCGCTCGCTTATCTTTCTGCGTTTTATCATCCTCCCACATTGATCTTCATTCACACACTACCTACCTATCTACACGTGTCTGTCCAGCATGTTGCTGCACGGCGGTCATCATCTCAGGATGCGCACGAGGGGTTTGAGCGCATCACAAAACCACTCATCAAGCCTTCCAGGCCTTGTCGCCAGATGGCCCTTGGGGTTGTCTGTGCCTGAGCCCCGATGTCGGCCAGTGTCTGAGCGGCGAGCGCCTAACCTGAGTCACTGGAACAGCATCATCCATTCATCCGTTCAGCCATCGTGACACCTTCCACCGTCTGAGGTGTCAAGAGGGTCGTACCAAGTATACAGTACCCGTCCCATAGCGGGGGTTAGCGGGACTTTAGCGGATCTTGCCCCGCATACATCTCTAACCGAGAAGTAACCGTTACCTACTCATGCGACATTTCTCACCGTGATGTTGATCCCAAGGCTTGTGGTGATCCAGGAGCAACGCCTACTTCTAACTCATTGCCTGCATTTAAAGACTTCCCTGCATTCCTTAGCTGTTCTGCATCTCTTCATCCCTGTTTGATCCTCCGCCAGACATTCTTCAAGCGTCGATTTGGTACCTTTTCTACATTTGAAGAGCGTATATAACTGATCTCAAGTACCGGTTTCTGCAGCTTTAGCCCCGCGGACCCTTCTTGCATTTGCATCTACATCTACATTTGCATCTAGCGCTACCCCGCCATCCAGGTTCACTCGACAGATCCTGTCTTACGGGCAAACCCGTCGCAACATGTCGTCCACTCCGGCAAGAAGGCTCAACATCGGCAACGTCAACCCCCACGTCAGGGAGGCTAAGTACGCCGTTCGAGGCGAGCTCGCCGTCAGGTCCGAGGAGTACCGCGTCAAGCTGGCCCGCGGCGATAAGGACCTGCCCTTCAAAGAGGTCGTTTCTGCCAATATTGGCAACCCCCAACAGCTCGACCAGAAGCCCATCACCTTCTTCCGACAGGTCCTGAGTTTGGTGGAGAACCCTAAGCTGCTGGAGCACGAGGACGTTTTGCTGAACCAGCTCGACTACAAGACGGATGTGATCGAGAGGGCGAGGTGGCTGCTGAGCAAGGTCGGATCCGTGGGTGCCTACAGCGCCAGCAACGGCGCCCCTGCCATCCGACAGCGCATTGCCGATTTCCTCGAGAGTGAGTCACCACCAAACTAAGGGATCCTTGGCGAAAAGTATAAGGCGAAGCTAACGACTTGTTGCAGGACGAGATGGCTTCTCTGCCAAGGAGGCCGACATCTACCTATCCGGCGGTGCCTCCTCGGGCGTCAACACCCTCCTGCACATCATCTGCGAGGGGCCCAAGACTGGCATCCTCGTTCCCATCCCGCAATACCCTCTCTACACCGCATCACTGTCCGTCCTGAACGCCACCTGCGTGCCCTACTACCTCGACGAGTCCAAAAACTGGGCCACCGACCTGTCAGGCATCAAGAAGGCCTGCGCCGACGCCAAGGCTCAAGGCGTCGACGTCCGCGCCATTGTGATCATCAACCCTGGCAACCCTACCGGCGCGAGCTTGTCTGAGGACGACGTCCGCAGCGTGATTCATTTCGCGAGCGAGGAGGGGCTCGTGCTGATGGCCGACGAGGTGTACCAGACGAACGTTTTCTCCGGGGAGTTCCACAGCTTCAAGAAGGGCTTGAGGCTCCTGCAGGAGGAGAACCCCGGCAAGTACGACCACGTCGAGCTCGCCTCCCTGCACTCGGTGTCCAAGGGCATGGTGGGCGAGTGCGGCCACCGCGGCGGCTTCTTCGAGGTGTGCGGCTTCGACCCCAAGGTCCAGGCCGAGATCTACAAGTTCGTGTCCATCACGCTCTGCGCGCCCGTCATCGCCCAGTGCCTCGTTGAGCTGATGGTCAACCCGCCCCGGCCCGGCGAGCCCTCGTTCGAGCTGTACGACAAGGAGTACAACGGCATCTTCAACGGCCTCAAGGAGCGCGCCTACGCGCTGTGGCGCGCGTTCGAGAAGATGGAGGGCGTCGAGTGCGGCGAGCCCCAGGGCAGCATGTACCTCTTCCCCACCATCAACGTACCGGCCAAGGCGATCGAGGCCGCCAAGGAGGAGGACCGGACGCCTGACGAGTTCTACTGCTTGAAGATGCTGGAGGCCACGGGCGTGTGTGTCGTGCCGGGTAACGGGTTTGGCCAGCACGAGGGCACGTTCCACTTCCGGACGACTTTCCTTGCGCCGGGGACGGAGTGGGTTGGTTCGATCATTGAGTTCCACGAGAAGTTCATGAATGAGTACAAATGAACGTCTGGGTGGCGTTTAAAAGAGAGAAGTCGGTTTGGTTCGAGCGAGCGAGGTTCATGTAGTGGTCGATGAATTTGGCATGATATGGCGTTGTGTTTGTCTGGATTACTGTGTTCATAGTGGACCATAAAGTCATTTAATAACATGCAAAAGGATTTACAAATCAGTTTCATTGGGAAGCAAACGTTTTTGAGTGCCCATAAGTCATTTCGACTACGTCTAGGTATCATACAGGTTGTCTTAAACATAAGCCAGCCCTCTTTCGCCTTATGCATGTATCTTGCCACCACCCCCCCCCCCGTCTCATATTTCGCCTCTATGCTCTCTCACTGCCCCTGAGTCTCACAGCCTGGCCGTACTTCTGCAATTTGGTAATAAGCTGGTCACCCTGGCGGACAACATCCTGGTACTGCTTGTTCTTGTCGTCTGGCCGGTTGGTCTCGATGACTCCCTTGCCTGACACGCGGTCGATGGTGCAAGGGATGCGACCTCCAGCAATGAACTTGGCGAGATCCCTATTGAAAAAAAAAAAACATTAGTCAGTCAGGATGCTCACGCTTTTTCCATGCTGCGAGCGGTAAGAAGTAGTAGTAGTAATGTTATGCTTACCTGTCCAAGAAGTCCACCGTGACACCAAACTGGTTCGCCATGCTCTCCAGGCCGACGACCCGGTAACTCTGCAGCAGCTGCTGGTAGGCCCGCAGCCGCATCTCGCGGATGAACCAGTTCTTGTGCTCGTGCAGGTAGCGGTCCTGGGTGAGGAACTGCTCCTCGACGTGCGCCAGCGCCTGGAAGAAGGTCTTGTACCGGCCGCTGTACAGGCTGCTGACCAGGTGGGCCAGCGGCGAGAAGTCGACGGCCATCTCGGCCTCGGGCTGGTCCGAGGACATGCCCAGCGTGGTCAGGTTGACGGCCTTCTTCTTGGCGGCCAGCTCTGCCTGGGTGCGCGCGGTGTCGTCATCGGTCACGGCGGCGTCGTCGGCGCCCGGGCCGGCCGACACGCGGCCGCTCAGGGCCGCGAGCTTGTCCTCCCCGTCGCCCAGGATGGCCCTAATCTCGGGCGCGTCGACGACCTTGCTCTTGAAGTCCACGCGCTTGAGGCTCACGGATCCGGCGAGGACGGAGTAGACGACCAGGTTGGAGTAGGTGCAGAGCTCGTAGGATGTGAATGTGGACAGGGAGTCGAGGAGGAGAGGGGCGGCGAGGTTGTACGACCGCACAGTGAGGAGGTACAGACCCTCGTAGGCCTTGAGCCGGTTCCGTCGGTCCCAGTCACCACCGCTCTCGACCAGGGCCTTGGCGCGCTCGAGTTCCTTCTTCACGAGGAGCTTGTCGCCGTAGAACAGGCCCATGCGTATTATGGCGAGAACGAGGTCGATCTTGGTGCCCAAAATGCCGGTCTTTTCGAACAGGTCCTCGTAGGCGGCGATAGTTTTCTCCTGTGTATAGAAACAGCGGTTAGTATTAATATTCCTGCTTGTTTGCTGGCATCCGAAACAGGGGAAACACATGCCTTGTCGCCAACTCGTGCCCAGAATTCAGCACGCTTGCCCTTCGCAGCCGATATCTCCGTATCACCGGCCTTCTCAACAGCCTCGTCCTCCTCCTTCTGGTACTCCTCCAGCTCCCGGTCGTTCTCCTCCTTCAGCTTCTGGTACAGGCCCTCATCCCAGGGGATCGTCACGGTCGCCGTCGGGCTCTTGGTGGCAATCATGCCCACGGCGCTCGACTTCCTGCTCAACGGCTTGCCGGGTGCGCTGGCGCCGCCCTCGCCCACGACGTTCAGGATACCCTCTAGTGGGTGTGCCAGGTATTTGTAGAGTGGTGCCATCTTGTGCTCCTCAATGGCATCTTGCAGCTTCTTGACGGCGGCTTCCTGGGTGGGCCGCGAGGCGTAGGGGTTCGTCAGGGTAAAGACGTTCTGCGAGAGGGGCAACAGAGGCCATTTTGCGTATTGAGGATCTGAACCCATTGTTGCGAATGTCGAATTGAGATCGGAGGTTGGGTGTGAATGAGGGAGAAGAAGGTGAGTGTAAAAGAAGTAAAGATGGGGGTTGCTTGTGGTGGCGTGGAGGTTGGATGTTGGAAGTTGTATGGGAAGAACTGAACTGAACTGCAGCTCTCCGATGTCACCGACGAGAGGCTGACAGACAGACAGACAGCAGCAGCAACAGCAACAGCAGGCGGCAGAGCTTCCGTAATGCCCGTGCACCTGGGCCAGCACGCACCGGGGGGGGGGGTGGGTCGGTACGTACCATTCCGCCTGCCCTTTTTGGGTTACCTCTCGGTACTTAAGTACATCCGTAGTAGCTAAGGTAAACTTCAATGACCAGACCGATCAATCGGACCCCCTTTTGTCCTGTGTCAGTCAACTTCACTTTCTGTCACTCAACCGGCTCCTCTCCGTTTCGCAGGTCAACTGCAACATAATTCCTTATTTCGGCATACACCGAGGAAAACAAGGTATTCTTCGAGGCTTACCCGGGGTCAGAACTACCACCAGCAATCCACACCACCTTCCCTTCACTCCAAAGCACCTACTGTCAAATCGCCAGTTGCCAGCCACCTTTCGTATCTTCTTCTCTTCGCCTTTTCCTGCTGTCACCATGGCCGGCGGAGACGACCTCCCCCAGCCCTACGACGCCAAGGCCCTCGCGCCCGCAAAGAAGCGCCAGCGAAGCAATTCGCCCTCCGGCTCCGAACAGCCCCGCAAGCTGAAGCGCCCCGGCCAGCGGGCCCGCATCACCGACGCCCAGCGCGAGGAGCTCCGGCAGCGCGCCATCGAGCGCGAGCGCGAGCTGGCCGCCGCCACCGCCCAGACCGAGACCCAGCGCCATGCCATCAACGACGTCGTCCGCGCGCACTACAACGCCGTGCCCGAGCGCGGCCGCGACTGGCGCAAGACGGACAGCCGGATCAAGGGACTGCGCTCGTTCAACAACTGGGTCAAGAGTTGCATCATCCAGAAGTTCGCGCCCGATGAGGACCACACGCCTGGCGCCTTCGAGAGGGGCATGTCGTCGGGGAGCGAGCTGCTGATCCTGGACATAGGGTGCGGCAAGGGCGGTGACCTGGGCAAGTGGCAGCAGGCGCCGCAGGCGGTGGAGCTGTATGTGGGACTGGACCCGGCGGACATCTCGATCGATCAGGCCAAGGAGAGGTATAGGAGTATGGCGCAGCGGGATCGGCATAGTGGCAGGGGCGGCGGTCGTGGGGGACAGTATCGGCGCCCGCAACCACGCCTGTTCGAGGCCCGGTTTCACGTCAAGGATTGCTTTGGAGAGCCCATCGAGGATATTGAGATCATACGGCAGGTCGGCTTCACACAGTCCAACATTAGCAGCGACCGGGGGTTCGACGTGGTTTCTATGATGTTCTGCATGCACTACGCTTTTGAGACTGAGACCAAGGCGCGGCAAATGCTGAAGAACGTGGCGGGCTCGCTGAAAAAGGGAGGCCGCTTCATTGGAACCATACCCAACTCGGACGTCATCGGCGAGGAGGTTAGAAAGTTCAACGAAAAACAGAAGGCCAAGGCTGAGAAAGCTGAAGAGGACCCCAAAGAAGATGAAGCCAAGGAAGATGGCGAGACCGAAGAGGGAGAGGAGAAAGAAGAAGGCGAGGCAGAAGAGACCGCCGAGTGGGGCAACGAGATCTACCGAGTTAGGTTCCCTGGCAAGACCCCAGAGGACGGCATCTTCCGGCCGCCATTCGGCTGGAAGTACAGCTTCTTCCTGCACGAGGCCGTCGAGGAAGTGCCGGAGTACGTGGTGCCATGGGAGGCATTCCGAGCGCTGGCCGAGGACTACAACCTCGAGCTTCAGTACCACAAATCATTCACCGATATCTGGAACACCGAGAAGGACGACCCAACTTTGGGGCCCCTGAGCGAGCGGATGGGGGTGCGCGACAGGCATGGAGGCGAGCTCCTGGTCACTTCGGAGGAGATGGAGGCCGCGGCGTTCTACGTGGGATTCTGCTTCTATAAGGTATAAATTGAGAATCGAAGGCGGGGCGAACGAGCATGCTTATGCGTCTCCCGCACATTCGAAATGTCACCTTGGACCTTGGCGAGCTCAAGTTCCACCCAGCTCGAGCATGGCGTCGACCGGGAGACAGCCATCGAGAAGCAAGCCGTCATAGCCACTCGCATATGGCGGCACTTATTATCCATGTGTTTTCAAGCACAGGAGACAAATATGCGATGAATTTTTAAAGCAAATCATTTTGGCCATGCAGGCGGTATTATATTTTGTGCGTGACCGACCCATTACTCACGGGTATCTAAACGCCCAACTTTTATGAAATGGATGCTCCTCCTTGTGGAGGGCTTTAGATGTCTGAGCGCCATAACAGCTCAATCTTGGGTAAAGCTCCTGAGTCCAGATCCGGGTTCATCATTCTACGTGATATTGTCCGTCGTGCGCCCGCAGCTGCAGTCTATGCGCGTGAAACAACGATGAGAAATGGTACACGTGGGCGGACTTCTCGGTCCAACACTGAGCCCCTTGGATCCATCAGTGAGAGGTAATTAGTCCCAAATTAGTATTATGAACGATGTCTTGCTTGTCTGAGGTGGGTATCATACTTCAGTGTCTCCTTACAAGCTCCACATCCCGATCTTGACTCCTAAATGTAAAAAGAACAACCCATGCAAGACTCCGAGCAATGCCTCGCACGTCTTCTGAAGTCGAAGCGTCCACGAGAAATGCATATCCAAGACTACCTTGTCCCTCCATTCAAAGCGACTACTTTTCCCTCCAGACGGCTGAGCCGACTTGGCAATACTCCTTCATTCCTTCAGCATCTTTCTCTTATCGGCTGTGGACTAAGCTGAGGGTCCGATAGTTGATCGCCGCCATATCACCAGGGCAGCCACCGCCGCACATGCCGCCGCCCCCAAAGCGACGTGGAGACTCGTCATATCGGGCGGCGGCTCCTCACTCTTTGGGAACGCCGTACTCGGGTTCGTCGCAGCCTCGGCCAGGGCCACAAAGAGCTCACTGATGCTGTCCCAGGTGACACTCACGTGCAGAGGGGTCGGCATCATCAGGCTCGAGGTATAGGCGTCGGGCTGCATCTCGCAACGCTGAGTGGTCTTGTCCTTGTCGGCCTTGAGGGCCACGTATATGGAGGGCAGGTCGTCGAGCTGCGTAAATTTCTGCCGGAGGTCGACGATATGCGAGAATGAGTCCGGGTCTGAGGAGTCGTACGTGTAACAGATCAGGTCGCAGGCATCCAGCTTGGCACGGTTTTCCAGGATCGCGGGCTCCAGCTCGCCGAGCTCCTCGAGGATTAGGTAGCACTGCTTGCCGCCTTGGAGTTCGACGCTGTTGACGACTCGTCTGGGCTTGATGGTCGGGCGATGCAACGCGTCAAAGGGTCGATTCAGGAAAGCATCAAGGAGGGACGATTTTCCTGCGCCCGAGGCTCCAAGGACGTAGCAGAGCACAACGCCTCGTTCGACGCGGCCCGGGCGCCTCCTACGCTTGCGAGCCTTGGTCACCTTCAGTGCACTCGTGGTTGACTCCTTGGGGTTCGAAGCTTCGAAGCCGAGATATGCTAGGTACTCCAGCGTCGTTTTTGGCTCGAGGAAGGTGGTCATGCTCCATTGCGCAAGCCAGCCTTGTAGGGTGGTGTGTCCGGCCTCGTTACGGACAGTAGAGCATGGAAACGACGTGTCAGTCCATGACTGGGGTAAGCCAGGCGTGGGTCTAAAAAGTGCAGCCAACTCCTCGTCGTTCAAGCCTCCGTCATTGTCCTTGTCGAAGAGCAGGAACAGGTCCATGAAGAAGCGATATCCGGCAGGGCTCAGTTCCGCCGAGGCATTTTCCGGAACATCGAACTTCGGGTTTAGAAAGTTGTCCTCCAGACTGAGACTATCAGTGTAGTGGTGCTTCCGCAGGATGATCCATATTGTCTCGTGGCGACCCTTCTCCGCGTACATCTTGTTCAGGCGCAGGAACCCTTGCAGATCTACGCCCTTGGCCAAGTTTGTTCCGGGTGAGGCCTTGCTGACTGTCAATTTGATGTTGTCCAAATCCTCCTGGGACAAAGGCCTCTCGAAAGCCTTGGCCTGGAAATCATGCATCTCTTGGTCGCTGAGATAGCCATCCTGATCCTTGTCACTAAGATAGAATATCCTCCTGAGTGCTGAGGCACAGGCAGGTTTCAGGTTGCCCTCCTTGTAGTCGAACAGCGGGGCGATGGGGTGGGTGACGGCCTTCTGGCAGAGGAAGAAGACCTCGTTAACGTTGCGGTGTTCCCTGGCACTTGTTCTTATGCAGGAATCGATCTCCCGAAACTCGTGCATGACGGGCAGTATTTCTTCATCGACCACCTGTGCCGTGTTCCCGTCTCCAGTCAGATCGGACTTGTTTGCGCATAGCACCACGGGGACATTAACGCCGAGAGAGCGGAAGTAGGGCATCCAGAAGAGGGCAACCCTTTCATAGCTGTAGTGGTCGGAGTAGACGAGGAGGATGACGTTCGACTTCCGGATTTCCTTCCGCAAGGTATTACGATCTTGTGGTCGAGCGGACGTATCGATGATGGTGGTAGTGACATTCTCCGGGGTTCCGATGCTCGGCGGGAGAGTTATCTGAGGTAGAACGGCCTGGAGACGAGTAAAGTATGAGTATCGAGAAATGTGGGAGAATAGTAGACGAGGGCTGGGGATTGCCCCGTTGGTCTGCCTATGTTTGGGCAGCACTTACTTGGATCTTGTTCGAGACGAAGACATCTTTGACAAGGGATGCGATGAGGCTGGACTTTCCTGTGCCCTCATCGCCACATACACAGATTCGCACTGATGATTGGAAGTTAGTACGATAGGGGGGGAAAGGGTGGCATGGTCTACGGACCTGTTGCCATGGTCAGTCGGGTGATGATCGAGTCTTAAAGGTTTGGGCTATAATGCCATGCCGGGGCGACTAGTCGACGGCGCAACTGTTGCAAGGTTGCTGTGGGCTAAGATTCTTGGGCGAGTTGAAGGTACAGTGTAGGGGCAAGGCGAGAGAGAGAGAGAGAGAGAGAGAGAGAGAGAGAGAGAGTTCTTGGACGCGATTTGCTATGATGTGGTGAGTGGTGAGAGGCAGAGAGAGAAATATATGGCAATTTATTTCATGAGAGCTCTTGAGCACCCAACCGCGAATTGCGCGTAACAGTGGTCACACAGACATGTTGATTTCAAACGCCATTGCTCATCAAGGGATAGTCTATTTACTAGTACCTATATACCTACCTAGGTGCCTAGGTAGGTACCTAGGTAAGTGTTAGGCTACCTAGGTACTTGGTAGTTTACTGGTGCTCGCGTACTCCAACTTTCCCCTCCCCAGCCATTCATTCTACCCCACACGATTTACCCAGCTGTCCAGGTACTTATTAGTCAATCAACCCCAGGCACACAAGGGGCTTACCGGCGCAACGGGCCCGAGGTCTTTCTCCGCCTTCTAGCGACCCATGTACCTGCGTACGTACTATCTATTACATAGGAACAATTTCGCGGCGTCTTGTCTCTTCCTTCCACTTGATCTCTCTCACTCATCAATGTTTCGTCCTCCAAACCCCAGCTCAAGGACATTATTTACGACCACAGCCCGGCCTTATAGTGACGTCCCATCCCTCTACCAAAGTACCTTGCCGTCAATGCTACTGTTACTACGACATATTGTTACCAGCGCAACCCCATTTGGCAGGTGAATTACTCGTCAACCTACCAAACCTTCTCCTTGAGTCGCACCGTGACCGGTATTCCATACTCGGTCGCTACGAGTCCGCAAGTGATCCTCGGCCGTACAAGGACCGGATCTATTCCCGAAACGTTACCGTTACTTTGCGGTGCTGCCGTCAAGGTCCTCTTCTGTTGTGCATGAGGCTCTACCCCTAAGTAACGTTAGATATATACTTAGGTAGCTCTGAGCTATCACGCCGAGACTTCGTACTACAGACACCATGTTGTGAGCTTATATCTACTACTACTTCTATTACCCCTAGGCCCTACCGCGGACGACAACACTATGTCAAGCATGTCGCTGATCACAGCCCTCAGCGTCCTACCGCCTCCGCCCCGATATCCCACCCAGTCAGCCTACAATGCCGCCGTCGGTGCTGGTCACATCCCACCCATGATTGAGACCAACAACATCCTTTCGAACCCCGAGGATCAGTTTCTAGTCGGAGAGGGTGAGCTTGCCTGGCCACTCACTGCCCAGTTTGCGCAGTGTGCCCGCTTCTGCAATGGGCGCCCAAGCTAAGCTCTGTGACGGACTGCAGGTACCTACGTCCTCAAAGAAGACCTACATCTTGCGACTCCTCCTCCACATCCGTCAGAAGCTCCAATATTAAATCCGAACCCTCTCGCGACGAATCCCCAGCCAGCAACTGCCGGAACCAAGATATCCTTGCTCAACCTCGATGCCCGTCCAGCCGCATTCCAGTACCGGGGCATGTCAGTGACGAGCCTGGGCCATGCTAGTATACAAGAGCACCCTAATGAAGACACGTCGAGGGACCCGACGCTGAGTGGGAGTGAAGGCCGAGCAAACTCCAGTGATGCGCCCGTGTCATTGGGCTCTGCCCCGGCTTTCGGGGAGGGAACAGCTCTGCTGGCGACCCAGAATCCCAAGGATGCTAGCAAGAGGAAGAAACCCAAGAACAACATGACTAAAAGTAATTCGTCGTTCATCAGCAGAGTGATTGTGCATGAGACTCTCTCCAAGAGGATACAGGAACGCCCAACGGACGGACTCTACGTATTCGCTAACATCAACCGGGCGTTTCAATGGCTGGACCTGTCCGCTCCTAATAAGGCCGACTACATGACCAAAGTGCTATTCACGAAGGCACACTGTCTATGCCATGATGTGAACCAGGTCACGAAGAGCGCGAGCCATATTGATGTGATAATGGGGTTCTCGACGGGCGAGATAATATGGTGGGAAGCCACATCACAAAGATATGCCCGCTTGAACAAGAACGGCGTCATAAACGGAACTCCAGTCGCTCAAATTAAGTGGATTCCAGGGTCGGAGAACCTCTTCCTTGCAGCACACATGGACGGATCACTCGTGGTCTACGATAAGGAGAAGGAGGATGCCATCTTTTCGCCGGAGCAGGAAGGCAAAGATGACAGCGAGGCCGAGGCGACGCTGGTCACAAATGGGGCTGGTCCCTCCAAGAACGGCATTCAGGTCCAGAAGTCAGTCAATTCAAAGAACCAGAAATTCAACCCTGTAGCAGCGTGGAAGCTCTCAAATCAACGGATCAATGCATTCGCATTTTCACCAGACAGCAGACACTTGGCCGTGGTATCAGAGGATGGTTCGTTGCGGATTATCGACTACCTCAAGGAACAGTATGGCATCTTGTCTCAGTGGCGTCTACAGTCGAAGCTGACTTTCTCCCCAGGCTCCTAGACCATTTCTACTCTTACTACGGCGGCCTCATCTGCGTCTGCTGGTCACCAGACGGCAAGTACGTCCTGACCGGCGGACAAGACGACCTCATATCGATCTGGCACGTTCCCGAATCCACCCTCATCGCCCGATGCCAGGGCCACCACTCGTGGGTCACGTCTGTCGCGTTCGACCCCTGGAGATGCGACGACAAGAACTACCGATTCGGCAGCGTCGGCGAGGACCGCAGGCTGTGCCTGTGGGACTTCAGCGTCGGCATGCTGCACCGGCCGAGGGGTGGGGCTGGCGCGGGCGCGGCCTCTGTGAGGCAGCGCGGCTCGATCGCCTCTAGGCTCACCGCGTCGCAGCTCACGCGCGCCGAGACGCAGGGTACTGCGGCGACTAGGATAAGGTCGAGCTCGGTGGTTTCGGGGGATGAGGAGGATGGCTTTACCGGGCCGCACCCCGTCGAGCCAAGGGCGAACACGGCGATTCTGCCGCCGGTACTGACGAAGGTGGTAGATGCGGATCCCCTGTGCTGGTTGGAGTTCACGCAGGAGGCTATTATGACGAGTTGCAAGTCTGGTAAGTCCACGCTCCTGGAATTGAGGCTCTCATGTTCGGCCTCTTGTTTTCTAACCCTGTGTCACCTCGCTAACCTTGGATTTCGTAGGGCACATACGGACATGGAACCGTCCATCAGACTCGACAGCACAAGTCGGTGAGCACTCGGCTCGTTGAATGTTCGTCGGGCTTGGTCACGGCTTAGGCTAGACGCCTTTCATGAGATAGCGTACTGTATATACATTGAGGATATTGTGAAAAATGAAGATGTCAGGTCTGGGAGTAACAGCAAGAAATGGATGCCAGAATTCTGTGCTCTAACGCGAAATAATTGCCATGGGCACCGCCTCCCATGCGGGGTGGTATAAGTGACAAGGCTCGTCTCGATCTGAACATGATTATCCTGTCAAATCTTTCACTGATACATTGTATACGATCGATCAGCTTTGCATATCAAAGAGCCCACCAGTTTCCAGCCACCCTTATCTTGGCGAACTCGGCCAATTTCTGACAGGATTCCAACCACGCTGTTGTAAAGATAGAGTGTCTATGACATATTCCAAGGGTGTAACACTCATCTTGCTCAAGGTAGACGTTATGATCATCTCTTCAATCTCCATGCCCAGTTCCTGGAAATGGTCGCCCCTGAGAAGCTCCGTTTGCTAAAATCACCGGGCCTGGTGCTTAAGCACACGAGGGCTTCTGGTCAAGTCACGGGGGAATGCAAGACGATCTTCAAGAGACATCAGCCGCACAATGATACACCGTCACGACAGTTGGAGATGCTGAGTGCATCCATCGCACTTGCTTAAGAATGGCATTAAAGCATCTCATAACTTGCGTAGTAGCCGGCGTGGATTACCTGGTGCATCCTCAGATCCTGGTATGTACCTCATATGTCCTTATCCAGTCTGTGCCGCTCACCGCTAACAAATGCCAGGGCAGCGTCGAAGAGAGTGTGAGGGCAGACCAGATCATACCCGTGGTTGTCTTGAGCGAGAACGAGGTCAATTCCGGCCCTGAGGAACTGTGGTGGACGTTAAAGTACCTCGTCGACTATGACGACGTCTGCACGGATGAGTTCACTGGCATCATAGTCGAGAGGCCATCCTCATCCGGGGCAGAATCCCGTCATGTTCTGGATGATAATGCATCTGATCCATTTCTGGGCCGCTTCCCTTCCATATACCACCTGACATCCGGAGACGTCTCGCCTCAGGGGTTAGACAAGCTGCCCTCCGGGCCGTATTTCCTCAGCGGGCCGAACTTACATCAAGCATGGAGACTCTACCCTGACGATTTCGACGCCTTCACGTTCGGCCTGTTACCAGATGACCTTCACGACCCCCAGAGGTAACCCATCTCCCCCTCAAAGCAAACAGAACCACTCAACCCGCCTTACTCACGTAAAGCAGCTTCCGAGCCGTAACATCGCAGTCCTCCGACGGCCTCTCCAAGACCATCCCAGTACCCAGCCGGCACTACCACCACCCGGACCCAAAAAGACCCCTTTCCGGGGCCCGCATCTCATTGAAAGACACAATCGACGCCGAAGGCGTGAAGACGACCCTGTCGAGCCGGGCCTGGGCAGAACTGTACCCCGCGGCCAACGCCAGCGCGCCGTACGTGCGGAAGCTGCTCGACCTCGGCGCCGTGGTCGTCGGGAAGACCAAGACGACGCAGTTCGCGACGGGGGCGGAGTGGGTCGACTTCCGGTCCCCGGCAAACCCCAGGGGCGACGGGTACCAGGAGGCTGGGGGCAGCTCGACGGGGGCTGCGGCGTCTCTTGCTGGGTATGAGTGGCTTGATTATGCTGTTGGGGGAGATTGTAAGTCCCTTGGTCCCTTATGTGTGTGTTATGCGGTTTGACTGTGCTTGTGTTGACTGTAACCGTCCTTGGGATGGTTGTTTAGCTGCGGGGAGTGTCAGGGAACCAGCGGCCTATCATGGTCTCCACGCCATCCGACCGACGTTTGGGTCGGCATCTCTGGAGGGTGTTAAGGTGAATTCACCGTGAGGATAGCCCTTACGATCATTCTCTGCCAAAGCAGAACTGACGAGTCCTTGGACTAGGAGGCATGATACCGTTGGGCTCTTGGGGCGCAGTCTAAAGGACCTTGTCCATGTGGCCAAACATAGCCTCGACATCCCTGATGAAAGCACGTCACTACCTCGACGGATCATTTACCCGATCGACTTCTTCCCGCTCCCCGACTCTAGTCGCCAGCATCTCGTTGATGAGTTTGTGGAGAAGTTGGAAAGTCACCTAGGCGTCAGCAAAACCGAAGTTAGTCTTGCCCAGTTGTGGCAAGATGAGCCACCTTCCGAGTCCTCCGCAGCGGATGAGTCTTTGCAGGACTACATGAAGAAGGTAAGCATCTTTAGGCCGCCCAATAAATGCCTAGATGACTTATTCTGTGTTCCAGGCCCCATTCTGGTCCCTGTGCTATGAGTATTACCAGGCCTCAGGCCACTTCAGGGCCGATTATCGTGACACGTTTGACAAGGAGCCATTCGTCGAGGCGTCTTCTAGCTTCTACTGGTATGATAACTCCTGTTCACTCGCTATGTCGCGAGTTACCGTGTTGACATTACCTCACAGGGACATTGGCGCAAACATCACAGAGGACGATTACAACTTCTACTTGGCTCAGCTGGACACCTTCAAGGCGTGGTTCGATAGGACAATCATGGCTTTGAGCCATGAGCAGTCTGATGGTGCGATCATGGTATTACCTTGTGGAACTCATGAGCCTAGGTATCGGGACACGCCTCCAGAGTAAGCAGCCTCTCATAACGGACACCTGTACTTTGTTCAGTAAGTGTTGTTCCGAAATACTGACAGTGATCTAGTAAGCCCACTGCCATCGAAGGTATCGATCCCAAGCTCTTGTCACCGATGCTCGGGACGCCCCACATAGTTCTGCCATGTAAGCCAGAGGACGAATAATCCCATCCGGAATAGTCCAATAGCTGACCCAGTCCTGTTTACAGTCGCTCAGCTACCCTACAAGTCCCGCATTACTAAGACGGTAGAATACAGGCCCATCTGTATCTCCTTGATGGGTAGCAAGGGTAGGTTGCCGATGCACACACTCCAATCAAGACATCGACTTCTCTACGTTGATCACCTAAGCGCTGACTTATACACCTTAGGGAGCGACCTGGTCCTTCTCCGCCTCGCAGAAGAGGCGTTACATACCGCAGGGTGGCGTACAGATGTCGTTACCGGTCGATACACCTTCCCCGTAGGGAATCACGGGCGGCACGTCAAGGACGATGGGGATGTCAATGATCAGGGTGCAGCGCCTGTTGAGCCGCATGCCAACACGGTTGTAAACATTGTTGGAGAGCTCCTAGATGAACTGTGAAAGCATTTGCCGCGCGACGTTGCGACGTACATAGAGGCTATACCGCGTCCGTACTACGCCGTGTTGCTTGGGGGCTGGGCTCGCAGAAGGAATGGAGGTATACATAGTCCGGGCACACGTGAAGCTATATCGCGCGACATATCAAAAGCTATCGCCATATCATAACTGTAATCGGATAAGCCAAGCGCGGTGTGATTGGTACACATAAGATGCTATGAGGTTTCAATGTCTCATATATAACGTAGTTCGCGCACGTACAGTTAGAGCCCGCAACCAAAGTCAGGGGTCCCCATACGAAATCGGGCCCTTCTCATTAAGGTGCATGCAGTAGTAGCCCCATTCCACGTCCACATCCGGACTTGGCATAAAACTGCTTGGCATCGCATGTCATACGGATTTACACGACGACCTTTGGGTCGTCGGTGTGACCTCGGCCAGATGTGAGAAAAAGTTGCAAAAAAATTAACTGCTGGGGTGGGAACATAGCATGAAGCCGATTCTGCACACCGGCGAAAACTTGGCCGCGCCGTCAATGTGCCTTTGCCATCAAGGAACATATATTCCGTAATAAAGGGACATAGATGCGGGTTACATACGTATTTAGATTACGGTGTAACACGAATCATAGGTCCTGGATATGGTATTGTTATGGATACAGAACGCGGGGACTTGAAACCCCTGGAAAGCAATACGGAGCACGGAGCTATTTCACATGCTTTCGATATGCAATTTCGCCGATGTACACAGTAATCTTCGGATCATGCCCGATAAGGTTACGATTGTTGATTGTTGATAGTCGATTGTGCCTGACATGACCCACCACACGATAATACCGATCCGCCCTGTGCCCCGGTTTGAGCTTGATTTTTCTCCTCGTTTTCGTTGGATGAGGCTCACTCGCAATTGCACGCCGGTTCGACCCGTTGGACGTGAACGCTTGGACTCGAGGATGGCGTGGGATGAGACACGTTGAGATACACCCCCTGGTGGTCCCCTGGGGTCGAGGGCCAAGCCTTTCTGGACTCACGAAGACGCCCCGGCCCGCAGCCAGAGGCTTACGGAATCTCGCCGAGCAGGGGAGGTGGCAGTTATCACAGCTGGTTATCGCCCTGTCGCCTACTGCGGGCTGGTGGGCTGGATGCCCCTCTTCCAAGGTTTTCTCAGGGGGTCGTGGACTACCTATGGGAGGCATCAGTTTCGCGATGGGGACTCGGCCCAAAAAGGGACACTAGCCCTCCATTTTCCGCCAGCGCTGGCTTTTGATGGGAGACGTCTGGTGAAGCTTGCTCCAAACACGTGCGTCCGCGTCTTCAATGTTTCGAGGTATGAAGTGGGTCTCATCCGGGCCCGGCGACCCACAGCGGGACAAGCAGCATGCGCAGCTTGGCAGTCTGTCTGCCGGCGCCGGTGAAGTGGATCTGGTTGGGTCGGGGCGGGGGCAGTTTCATCAAAAGCTGGCCCTCTGTTTTCGGAACAATCAGGGCGATAATTCTGTATATCGTTGGCTGCCAGAATTCTAACGCTGACATCTGGGGTCGCCGGCGGCACGTCCGTGAGGGTTCACCGCCATCGTTAGCGTGGCCTGGGGCTCAATCAACGTCTTGCGGCGACAGAAACTAGCCGTCTAGTCCCGGCCACCCAATTGTACGTAGACACATAGAGTCATGTCCTCCAGCTTTGCTGGGACCCTGCTGAACGGCTAACAGTGGCGTGCCACAGCATGGATGGGCATCTGCATCTCGCAGAAATCTACGTTGGCAGGAATACGGCGGACCCGAGTCTTTGGGAACGGGATGAAGCTTGCCGCTGTCAATTTAGAGTTGTAAAAGAGGCCTGCTTGTCGTCGTTAGATTCTGATGGCGCGGACATATAAGTGAAGATAACGATCGCGGCCATAATCACACCTCGGATTTAAATGTCAGATTTAGCAGAGTTCAACAACACCAGGCTCAGCACGCACATTTTTGATAGCACCTGATGAAGGACCTACCGAGCCTCTGCTATGGTTGCTGTATGCTACTGCTCTACATCGTATTCGTCATCGAGACGGGCGCAGATCGAGGATCCGGTAAGGCAGTTGAGGCTGATGAAGACGGCCCTTTTCAACTAGCAAGGTATCCCACTTGCTGTTAGCCTGGCTGGCAAGGTGCATACAAGACACGGCCCTGACGGCCCAATCGATTCGAAACGGTAGAGTTGGTCACCACCGTGTTAAGACGTGGATCCCGGGCTAGACTGCTCTTGATGCTTTTAGTTTCCGCTGCTCAGCGGATAAACCATGGACGTACCATGTATCCTGAGGCCATGACGAGAAGATAACCTTGGATGGCTGAACCGGATTCCTCGAGCGGCCACATGTGAGCAATTCATTGTCTGAGCGGTTTACAGCTGGACTCGGAGTTGTGTCGTCAAGATAAGCCAAGGCTTAAGTCATGGGCCCCCAAGCACCCAAGGACGCTCAATTAGTCGGCGTATTTTCCTCAGTTATGGTGCGCGATAGGTGAATCTCTGCGGGTTCGCATTTTGCAGATACTTAAACGCCCGGGACCTAGGTAACCTGCCTTAGTTTTAGAGAAAGGCTATACCTCTAACCTCTTAAAAATTAGGTAGTAATTTTAGAAGACGGTATATCCAAGGGATAAAGTAGGTGTGGCCTTATGCAAAAATGCCAATCCGCAGAATTTCACCTATCGCGCACCATACTAGTAGCACATGTGCAGGCGGGGTTTTTGATTCCTTGCAAAGGTGACAATGCGTTTCCGTATCGGATGCATCGTCTCGACTCCGTTCTGTTTCGTATTTTGGATTACCAGAGGGTTGCATGCGTTTTGCGGAGGATGCTTTGCATCTGTTTCGTGCATGGTCCGATTTCAGGAACCGTTGAACATTGTGGCGTGGTACTCCGACTTGCGGACGGTGGTGCTGCTCGCCCCGGCTTTACCCTGGATAAAAAAACATCCCTGGAGAGGGGGGGGGGTCGGGTTGTACTTCAAGTACGGTATGATCTGCATTTTATATTGTCCGCGAATGTCAGTGCGGAAGACCGCGACATGTACCGAAGAAAACAATTTGGGTGGTTTAATACGCATAGCCACGGTAAGGTATTGCTGAAAAGAGGGCCATCATGCGATACATCATGCCACAGGCCGTGACGTGGGGCATGGCACGATATGAACGTTGATGTCGCACCGGTCAGGCCTTTTGACTGCTGTTAGTGATGGAAGAACCGAGACCTCGTGCAGCCGTTCAGGCATCTAGGAATTGTAGTCTAGCTTTCCCCACGATTCCCCCAGTTCTGATCAACTGGACAAGCATGGGGTTGGAGGAGGTCGCCTGATTCTACCTTGTCCTCGTCAATTCTCCCAAGGTTCCAAGACATGCAATGTAGATCGTGGAGAGCTCCGAAGCCATACTCCGTATGTACGGGCCCGTCTCCCAGCCGGGCCAGCAGCAGCGGCAGGTGGAACGCAGATCTGGCAGGTGAAAAGCTGGGAAACCATTGCTTCTTGCATTCGAGGTCGGTCGCTGAACAGGCTTAAGTTCGTTCGTGCTGCGATTACCCCGAAGAAGTAACCCGTAAGCGACTGTAAACCGCTTGCCTGTTCCGTCGTCCGGAGGCTGCTGGTCTGGCGAAGGAGTGTGCATCAAAGCTGGCAGCTGCTTCAGCACCCGCGTACAGTCCCCGAGTCTGTATGTAGTATACCACAACAGACAGTCCTGAAGAAGTCGTGGGGGTGGCGCCTACTAGCACATATCTACAAAAAGGACATCGCCAGTCGCGGGCTGAGAAGCTGAGTGAAACAAGGTTCCAAAGTTGATAGAAGGTCGATAGAAGCTGCAAGGTGGGCCGATAAGCAGCAAATTGGCCTGTGCGCTGCAGGTCGACAGCACTTGAGCATTTCAGTGTTGGGGTCGACAGGTCGATAACGGCCTGGCCCCGGTCCACTTTGACGTTTCTGAGGCGGGACGGAGAACCCCAGGCCCGTCTTAAAACGACCGTGTTGACTTTTGATTAATCGATACTTTGTACGAATCCGTTCCTGGTACGGCAGATGAAAAGAGAAGCGGGATATTGCGGAAGGGAGGCGACCCGGGCACTCCCGGAGAATGTGACGGAGCGCCAAGCAGAACAAAAGGGCAGGAGCGGACTGGCGCTTGTTGCATCATCAAAATTCCTGTTGACCACCAGGGGCTTCCGGGGGTGCTGGGGGCCAGGTCAACTAACGCCGCTATCGCTTGATTGGTGATCGCTGATGTCGCTCGCTGATAATCATTGTGCCAGGCGGCCTGTGACCCTTGGAATATGTATCTGCCAAGCCAATAATCGAGATGTGAGCATATGCAATGGCCTGAATGGGACTGATGAGGCACATGAGTACCTAGGTAGATATTCCCGTAGCTTGTGATGAATGACTAGATGACATGCTAAGTAGGCAGCTAGGATGTCTCAGTGCACGAACCCATCATCCTTGTTCAATCTAGCCGTGCCCAGATGGGCTGGTGGGTGGGTGTGTGACGGTGACACTAGTGACAGTGGGGACATCAAACCGTTTTCGCTTCTTGACGTCCGTACTGCGTGTGCCCAGGCGTGCGACGGCAAGGTACGTACTTATGTACACTTGTACCGATACGGAGTGCGGCATATGTATGTACTGTACTGTGGTGTAGGCAGGAACCGACACCAACAGATAATTCTCCCTCCCTTTGTTGTGTCTCCAGGGTTCACTCTGCTCTTCATGTGCAAGCAAAACTTTGGATGGATATCTTGTCTACGTCTGCCGACCCCGCCAGCCCCTTTTACCGGTCCAGACTTTATGCATTTCTATTGTGGGATGTTTCTTGCATCCTGTTAATCTTTACACCGGCGTCCTCCTCCTCCTGGTCGCTCCGCCCCTGCAGAGAAAACCCAGCTTCAGCTCTAAATCCACCCACTGGGTTTAACGTCGCATCATCTTTGATACGGACCATTGGACCAACAACGGCCCATCATTTCCACTTTGCCCAGCAGTCCCAGTTACATACATCTTTTGCCCCCGCCTTACCCACCTTGATTCCGCGATCTGCATGGGGTTTTGAATAAAGTCAATTGACCCTGCCCTTGGCCGAGCCCTTTGTCGTTCTCCTTCTGAATACAGCGATAACTCCTGTACCAAAAACAGTCAAGCCAGAGAATGCCTTCCTTCAACCCTCTGGCGAACGTCACCGGACGTAACGCCTTCACCCTCTTCGAGATACGTCTCGACTCTGACTTCATCGTCTTCAGAGGGAATGATCACGAATCTTCTGGGCAATTGCTCAAGGGCACACTGGTTCTCTGCCTGCCATCAGCCCTACGAGTCGAAGATGTACATCTCCGATTGATCGGAACCGAGAGACTACAGTGAGTCACTTCCCTTGTAGGCATCCCGTCATGTGACCGCCCATGGCAAACTGTCGTATCAATCATAAGATGCGGTTGTCTGCAATGGTGGGAGTTTACTAAGTCATGGAGGCTGCTAACACTCGTGGCAGCTGGACGGACGCTCGTCTGACACCAACCGGGATATCGAACCAGAAAATCGATCGCACCCACGTATTCTACAACCACAGGTGGCAACCTTTCGTGGGAGGCAGTTCTGGGAGGAGCACCATCCTTGACAAGGGAAACTATGAATGGCCGTTCGAGCTCATGTTGCCTGGCGACTTCTGCGAATCGGTTGAAGGCATGCCCGAGGCTAGCATCACCTACCACTTGAAGGCGACTGTTGCAAGAGGAAAGCTTGCCTATGACCTTCACGCAAAGAAGAGGCTGAGGATAATACGAACGCTGGAATCCTCGGCCCTGGAATTCTTACACGCCATGAGCGTTGAGAACATTTGGCCCAACAAGGTCGAATACAGCATCGTGATTCCACAAAAGGCCATCGTGTTTGGAAGCGCGATACCACTGCAGACGAGATTCACGCCGTTACTGAAGGGATTAGAGATAGGGGACATCAACTGCAAGCTGATGGAGGTCCACGAAATAGTACTGACGACGGTGCAGGGTCACCACGTCCGGGAACATAAGAGGGAACGTGAAGTCGCGCACTGGACGCTGCCAGTGAGCCGCGAGGAGCACTGGAACGACATGATTGATGATTCTGGCGGCCAGGAGGGGTGGGTTGTCAACACGCATCTTGATCTTCCGAGGAGACTCGGAAAGTGCATGCAGGACACCAACGTGCATGGCATCAAAATAAGGCACAAACTCAAGATGGTGGTCGCACTGCACAATCCTGATGGCCACGTCTCTGAGGTGAGTCAAGTATCAGCCAGCAGGACAAAACCAGCCAACTGACCATTTGCAGCTCCGTGCGACTCTGCCCGTAACGATCTTCATATCCCCGAACATGCCACTGGATGAAGAGGGAAATTTGGTGCGCCAGTCACCGCAAGAGAGGAGCCAGGCGACACAACTGAGCGCCATCGCACCACCCGGCTATGGAGAGCACATTCTCGATCAGTTGTACGATGATGTAGACACCCAGGGGCCGTACAGCGGGATGCAAACGCCGGCCGTGCAATCCGGCGTCAACACGCCGTTCTACGGACTTTCGAGGGCCGGTTCGGCCGAGAACTTGCATGAGATGCATGGAATGGCTGTTCCTCCTGCGGCTCTCAGTTCTCGTCTGCAGGACGTGTCTCTCTCTGCGTCAAACAGGAACCACTCGTACAACAGCCTCAGCGGGGCGGCAACAAACGGTGCGACGACGCCGCACTCACAGACCGCCGACAGTAGGCACGATTCGCCACCGAGTTCAGCGCCATTATCTAGGACGACGAGTGTTGAGTATCGTTCCGGTATAAACACTCCGGAGCACGTCGAGCTCGAGGAGCTCAGCAAGGTTCCTAGCTATACCACGGCACTCAAGACGCCTGCCCGGCCCCTTAGTATGGACCAAGGCCTGGTGCTTCCTGATTACGAGTCCTTGATCAGCGCTCCAACAACGCCCACCGTCGTCCACGCGTCGAACCCCTTGGATTCGATTCCCGAATCTAGAGCAACGACAACATCAGTACCATCGACGCCCAGACCACGACCCTCAAGGAGGCAGACATCACTCGGCTTCAGCAACCTGCTGCACTATCATCACTACGGGGGCGAGGAGGACGTACGTCGGAGACTGCACCTACTGCAGGCTCGGGCCCAACCCTACTAGAAGTCTGGCTGGGCACGGCTACGCGACTTCCCACCCGACCGTCATTGATGTAGATGCGGAGGTCGAGGAGGAGAGGAGCAGCGGCTTGTCTCACCTGTCGTTTTGGATCGTGCTATCATGATCAACATAGCGTTGTTTCTTTTACGGATGCTTACATGTATATAGACAGACGGAATCAGCAAAGGACGGAGTCAAGGATGTGTTATGGTTTTCAAATATACCCCCATCCGCCTTTAATCACTAGGCATAGATGAAATAATAGAATTTTAAAGATATTGTCCGTGTCCCTACCGACCGCACTATACAACCTGTGTGATAATGTTCATCAGAAGCCTCCGAAGAGGGCGCATATATCGGTAGTAGATGGGGATCATCAAGATCCCAGGCCTACCCTTAGGTAGCATGTACTGTAGGTTGAAGGAGCTGTTATCGTAATTCGTGATACAGTACAAATATTGAGGGACAAGAATACTGTGGTGGCACGACAGGAGGACAGATATCAAAGGCAGGGAGGGGTATCCAGATGGGACGGATGGGGTTGAAAATATTTGCCACCTATTAGATTTGCTGTACTGACAGGTGCTTATGAGGTAGGATGGTAGTAACATTTTGGGAGCACATAGACTATATAATCGCGAGTGGTAGCTTTCGGACTGAGTAAATAACTACCGCATGAAGCCTTAGATCGGCTGATGATCGAAGACATGCTCGCAGTGAAGTGGTCACTCAGTGCCACACATGTCACCGACGATCTGTCATACACAATCCCTGTTTTCTTCGGCACCAGGCATAGCGAGCTGGACCTCCATTTCGAGGTCTGTACATACCTACCTAGGTAGGTAGAAACGTTGGGCAGGTGTGGGTGGTGATGATGACTTCCAAAGTGTCTCTTCCGGTTGAACGGCCATGACGATAGTGTGGACCCCGCGCGCGACTGCGGCGGTTGATTTTGTTACTGTTAGTCTATTTAGATACTGTTCGCTCATATCAAGCATATCAGGAAAGCTGGGAAGGAGCATTTGGAAAACATATCTACTATGTACCTGACGTGGGGGGGCCTACCATACCTGCTTAAGGTTTTACATAGTAGATACCGCGTAGCACTACCTAGGTTTGTACAGTTTACTGCATCATAAGGGACCACGGACCACTACGTCATTACTCCAACTAACTTTCCATTTCCTGAAATGCTCTCACTTATAAGTCGTCTTGCGCCGTCGCATGGCGCACCACAAAGGCGTCATTTTAGAGTATCAATCAAAGAAGGGATAAGTACTTCGTTCACCGAAGCCTACACAACATCATCGTGACTTGCCACATATAACGTTCAACAGGTGAGTTTCGATATTCCAGTCTTCAACCCATACTGGAGACGCACTGGGAGAGCCAGACCCGGGTCGGCCCCACATGAGGTTTATCAATATTGTCTGGCGAGATCATCACAGGGGTTGTCACAGGGGTTTTGGGGAGTCTGGGAGTGTGTGCTGCTTGCAGCCCCGGCAAATATATCCCCCCCCCTCCCCTCTCTCCCCACTGGCACTGGCAGTCTGGGCCCCCTGAGTCCGAGCATGTGGCATGATAATCGCCGATTGCCAGATTGTCGCTCCTCTTTCCCAAATGTTTGTTGATCAGACTCGGAGCTATTGAGCAACCGGATCGCTTGGCTCTCACACATCGCCGCATACAACCATTTGCGCAACTGCCTCAACAACGTCAGCAGGTAGCCTTGATGTTTCTGGACTAACAATTCACTTCTAACTAGGAAAAACGCGCCCCCCCCCCCTCCCACCGAGCTTCTTATCACTCTCGATACCCCCCCCCCCAACAACAGACATAATCCTCGACCATGGCCGAGCCTACCAACACCTTGCCCGTTCGGTCGGGTACTGTCATGACAAGGTCAAGTACCTTTAGCGAGACTGCCATTCCGGACTCAGACCCTTCGACCGTAGGTTCCAACCCAAGAAGTGCGCCCCAGATCGCACAATAACTGACCGGGTTGTCCCTCTCCAGACCGCAGGCCTCCTCGCCGAGCGCCTACAAGCATGGAAGCACGCCGTGGGATACCTTGAGGAGTACATGGGCGCCATCGAGAAGATCCACAAGGAACAGTCCAAGGAGTACGAGAAGGCCCTCAAGACCATATCGAAGCCCTTGAGGGAAGGCCACCACTTCGACCAGAACTTGGGCGGCATCGCCGGCTTCTACGAGAACTTGCGCCAGAACACGCAGGCCATGATCAACACCAATGCCGAGACCGAGAAGAGCATCAAGGGATCAGTCCTTCCCATCCTGGATCGCCTTCACAAGGAGGTCAAGAATAAGGCAAAGGAGCTGGCCCATGGCGCCGTCAAGGGGGCCAAGGAGGTCGAGAAGGTTCGGAATACCACTCAGAAACACATCGAGCTCCTCGGCCAGAACGCTGCGTCCTTCGAGTCTACTGGAGGCAAGATGAACCCTTCCGAGGACCCCTACGTTATCCAGCGTGGCGTCCTGCATCGTCTCAGCAAGCAGGTCCTTGAGGAGAACAACCACCGTAACGACCTCATCGCCGTCCAGGCCAATTTCCAGGACTTTGAGGCCCATATCCTCCAGGTTCTACAGCAAGCTATGGAGGTGTTCAACCAGTTCGCAGGTGGGCAGGCCGAGAAGACTCGAGCCCTATATGCCGACATGCTTGGGGCCGTGCAGAGGATCCCACCCGACCAGGAGTGGCAGGCCTTTTCTGCGCGCAACGCAGATATTCTTGTGGACCCCACTGAGCCGCCCAGGTCGGTCGACGCAATCACCTTCCCCAACCAGGACCACCCCTCGGCTAGGCCCATAATTGAGGGCACCCTGGAGCGCAAGTCACGCAACAAGCTCTCGTGGGGTCACCAAACAGGATACTACGTCGTAACGGCCTCCAAGTTCCTGCACGAGTTCAAGACCGAAGACAACGTTGCCAAGGACCCTATCCCGGAGCTGTCCATTTTCCTCCCTGAGGCCACCCTTGGGGCCCCTACCGGGGTCAATTTCAATGTCAAGGGCAAGGACAAGTCGAAGACCATGAGCAGCAAGCTCACCGGAACGTCCGAATTGACATTCAAGGCGCACACCCCGGAAGACGCTGAGCGGTGGTACGAGATCATGTCCAGCATCGCAGCAGCCCATCACGAAGCCCACGCACCTGTGAACAGCACACCCACCAGCCCAGCCATCGGCAGTGGAGAGTCTCCGGTAATGAATGAAACCCATAACCCGGAGACGAAGAAGCAGGAAGAGGGAGCAACAGGGGCGGTTGGGACTAACCATGGAATTGAACAGAAGCAGGACCACTCAGGACAGACATCGGGAGTTACGGGCGAAGAAAAGGCTGCAAGCCCGACGGCAGCATCGCCATCGGATACCAAGGGTAAGGAACAGCCGGCTCTAGCCACCACTATCCCACCCTCTGCAGCCACGACGACTGAGACCAAAGTTACCGCCCCAGCAACGACTTAGGATGTCGCTCTCGAATCGACGACGACAAGGACCGTGACGAAAATGACGGAGGCACCGCCACGCTACGGACAATGGGATGGCCCGGGAGACGAGCTATTCGGCGGTGCGAAGGCGTGGGGGGATGATGGCTCATCTAATGTGACCAGGAAGGCTAGTGAGCGGGTGGTCTACCATGGTGGAAGGGATACATTTAATGACGCAAAGCTGAGCCGCACTCAGCCGTGGAGGTTGAGGTACCCTACGCCTCGTGACCTCAAGGAGCAGTTAGCAAGGAGTTCCGCTTCGGACGATGGGGTGTAGGGTGCCGCGGTTTGGGGCTGACTGGGACGGAAACGGAAGACAACGCGAGGAGGCTGCTGCCTAGGATGGGATGAGGGGGGCCCTTCTCGCTATTCGATATACATATATCCTTTAATCCTCATTCGGTATGGTGGAGAAAGCGTGCTTGGTGGTAGTCTTTGGCTGGCTGGGGAGAAACCCTTTTTTTTTAGGAACAACATAACACAATACCTTGTTTTTTCTCTTTCTATTGTCACTTGCGCTTTGCGTAAGCCACAATATGCGAGACAAGGACAAGACACATGTCTGTTCCCAACATCGACATTTGTTCTATTTTACGTCCTTGTGACAATTTTCATATCGGACTTCATTACCACACACAAGTTGCTGACTGCATTACAGCCTCCCTGCAGGGAAACACTGGGGGTTACACCGCAGTCGACTACTATGGGGGCTGAGCCTCCTCAGCAAGATACCGGATAGGCGTCCGCGTCAACCTGGCCAGCGGGGATGGAGTTCGTCCCTGGCGTCAGCTCGTTCCGTGTCACTTATTGATTTTTTGTTTTTTTAAAATTTAATTGTTCCTTCTGGTATTCTCTAGAAGTCGATGCGGACTATTTCAGAATGCTTCATATGCCGCTGACCGTTCGGGACAGGTATCAGTCATCTCTACAGCTTGTCGTTCAAACCTTTCAACCCAGATTTGCATGTCCGCCTTTCTGTACATTCCGCTGTCCTGCCTGGGGACAGTTCAACCGGCCCCCGGCCTGCAGGGTTATTCTTGACCTGTAGAAGCCGTGGTAGCGAGTGGAGGCCGTCACCACAATGGGGCGGCTGGGTATGTAAGTACTTAGTAGGTGTGGTGCGATTGTCGCCCCGAGATAGTGTGCCGGTACGTCGTGGACAGGCTGCTCCGCACACTTTACTTACTTACTTGTTTGATTATGGACCCAGGTGGGCTTTTCTGGAACGATGTAGGCTGCAGCAGTAGGTTGGTTGCCCGACTTTGCGCAAGAAGGCTGTGCCCGGCGTGACTGGATCGGGGCTTGTCTGGTATGTGTCGCACGTAGAGATATGTATGTGAGAGCTGATCGATGGTCCCTCCCCTCGTGAGGTTCATGTCCTAGCCACCCGGACTGCAGGGACATTCGCCAACTGGAGGAGATGAGCACGCTACTTAGGGCACCTTCATCTGTCAAGTTGAAGGGATATTCACGTCATATGGGCGCTTGGGGCGTCTTGTCTTGTCTGCTTACATGCGTACTTAGTACAGGGCACCTAAACGCTCACAGCCTCGTTGCCCGCACAACTTTAGACGCCGGATGGGTCTGACGTGCCTGCTCGAGGCTCTCGGCCTGTTTGAAACAACCCCCAGAAACGTTGACAGGAAAAGACTGGTGTGCACCCGGAACAGTCCATGGTCCATGGAGCTGGTGACATCTGGCTGTGACGCAGAGGCCAAACGTCCCGCCCCTTTCAGATATGGCAGGGTTCCCTCGCTTTTGCCTGACGACGTGGACGTGGACGGCCTCTTGCAGTCACTCGACTCCCAGCCTAAAAAGCGCAATGAGGCTCTGGAAACAAACACGTCTGGGCACTTGTCACTGAAGCTTGTTCCATTGGCTGCCTCACCTTGTCTCGATGGTGCGTGTTATGTTATTCCAGGACTTGATGCGTTGGCCCTGGCCCCCTCAACTCGAAACTGCCTTGTCGTATGCCTATATCTCCTCATATTATCTCTTCTTTGGGGATCTTCCCCCTCCCCTCGCAGGCCTCCTCAGCTACGAACCCCCATCGTACGTACCTCGAAAGATTCTTGCTTGCTGGTCAAAACTCATGCCTCGCACTGCCCGAGCCCTGGCCTCCTCCGGGCTGGCCTAACGACCAGAACCTTGACCAAACCCCCCTCCCCTAACAAGAACAAAATCCCATTTTTGACTACAGACGTTGGAAATCATGACCAAAGAATGGACCAAGTACAAAGACACGATATTGAGTCTTTACAAGGATCAGAGCAAGACTCTGGACGAGGTGAGGCGGATCATGAGGGATGATTATGGGTTTGAGGCCTCGTAAGCGTTGCCCATCTAGCCGTCTCGAAAGCTCCTGTTGCTCTAGCACAAGTACTCACATCCTTTGTTGCCAGCGTTCGAGCGTATCGGTCCCGCTTTGACAAATGGCAAGTCAACAAATACAATATCGCCAGGCGCAGATCCGCGACGGCGACCATGGCAGCTAGCTACGAGCCTGCGATGAGGGCTGGAGACGTCAACCCGGTTGACTCCTTCCAGGGTCCAGGCGTGCAGAGCCAACTGACGTGGTCCCGGCACTTTTCTGCCCCTACCCTGCCGGTCGTCCAGGAGTGAGTTCCTCTCCCTTCTCCGAATGATGCTACAGAGTCTCTGAGGGGAGACTTGCCCTTCTCCTCGGCACGCCAGGCTAACTCGTTTTTGGACGGGACTCTAGTGACGCCTCTCTCTATACGCAGCATGTTGTCCAGTCACAAGTCAAATCGGAGTTACATACAGATGACCTGAGCCCCGTGAGTTCGACGTTCGGACATGACGCGGTGGAACAGTCGTATTGCTCACTCGCCGTGCCGGAGGACCACAATCTCAAGGCTCTGGTCCACCGGTTCGCCCGCCATGATCATGGGACCGGCACTATACAGGAACAGACGATGTTAGGAGGCCAGTTCCCCTGTCACAGCCAGGATGACCCCTCGAGCTACACGGATCTCGAGTTGATCATCCACGCGCTCCGGGTCCCTTTCCAGCTGAGCCAGCTAGAGAGGTTATTCTACTGCCTTCGCGGAACGCCTGACATCCACCAGCCGCTGGCGACGACTGGATACCCGCCTTTCTCCCACCTGGTGGATCTCTTTTTCAGGCACCTCTCGTCACGCGGCCACATCTCTGGGGACGAGAGCGGAGACGACATTCTGAGGGTCATGTGCAAATGCTTCCGCCACTTCATCGACCGAGGAGCAGACCCGGATATCCTAGTCGACGGGACGCCGCTGCTCTTCCGCCTCCTCGACGCCCCCAAGGCGACCGGGGCGTTCGGCCCGCTGTGGGAGTGTGTCCAGCGGCTAGCCGAGCGGGCCCTACCCGTCATCCAACATCAACAGCAAGATTATAACAGCGGGGGCGCCAAGGCGCTGCCCAACGCCCTCCACGTCCTCCTCGAGGGCGCCTCCTCCTCCTCCGCCTCACCACTGACAGCCAGCGAGACCCAGAACCGGATCCACCTGACGACCAACATCCTCATCCCGCGGCTGGCGGAGCTCGGCCGGCTGGACGACCGCGGCGCGCGGGGCCTGAGCGCGCTCCACCTGTACGTGCGGGACTTCGCGGCCCGGGAGGGCATCCACCACTTCCTCCAGGTCAGCGCCGAGTTCGTGCGGCACGGGGCGGGCGCGGAGGGGACCGTCGTGCCGGCTGGATTTGCCGAGGACGTGCAGGCTGCGTGCCGCACGGGGGCTCTTCGCAACCCGGGGCTGCAACACCAGGGTGGTGGCGGTGGTGATGGCGGCGGCGGCGGTGGTGGTGGAGGTAATATGGCTAATACGCTGTGGGCGACCATCTGGATCTCGGCGTGCAGGCTGAGCGTCCTCGGCGGGGACGAGGCTGCCGTGGAGGATCACCTCTCCGTGCTGGAGTGCTGGACCAAGGGGCAGGCTGATGCTGGGGCTTTCAGGATTATGCTCCCGAGGCCGTCGTCGTCGTCGCAGCCTGTCGAGCTGGCTAGCCCTGCGGCGAGGAGTGATGGGAGCGAGGAGGGGAATTATACTTGGTAATGGCTTGGGAAAGAGAAAAACAAAAGTGTATTGACGATATGCGCGGCGAGAAGATGATGCGATCATTTTCCAAATGTGATTTTCCATGTGTGATAGGTTCTGTTAGCTGGAGTTCGGTGTTGTGTTTCTAATCTTGTTCGTTCCCTTTTCTCCTTTGTATATTCGGACGAGCAGGATCGAGGTGCGCTGTTCCAGTCAACGGGGTTTCTGATATCTCAGAGGATCCACGGTACCAGATTAAAAATACAGACCAAAACAACAAAATCGTGGCAAGGGATACACAAACCATGCGGCAACTAATATCCTCTGGGGATAGGCGTGTGTGTCTGTGGAATAAGCTCAACAGCTGGATTCAGTGGAATCGTATGGGTATCATTCATATCTGGTCTACCACCCTCCCCCCCAATCAATCTCCCGGGCGGTTCCATAAACTCGGGATATCGTCAAGGATCGTTTGCCAGTGGCGACCTAGCAAGGGTTCAAGCTCTGTGCCAGCCACTGTCCCTCCGATATGTCTAGACCACGCCCCAGAAGTGACGTGATCTCTTCGCTATGGTATCTGTCATGACCAAGCGACATCGTCTAGCAGCCCTTAGCTAACACAATATCATCACTCAATCGTCTTCTTCCATCCCCGCCTCTCCCTTGATGTCGGTATCAACGGCCATACTTTCGGCCTCTTCTTCCTCTTCTTCCTCCTGATCAGAGGAGCGCTCCTGCTCCTCACGCTCTGCCTGTGCGGCACGCTTCATTCTACGGAGCAACACCTCATCCGAGTAGAGATCATTGATGGTCATGGCCTAAGTAGCGAGGTCAGTACATGGTCCTACCCCTGAAATACAGGGTCTTTCAGAATGTAGACGCAAGGATAGAGGGAACTCACTTCCACATGGCATCCGGGAATGGGACACTTCGCCGTGTGTCCCCTCTTATTGGGCCCCTTGATATACTCCACAATGAACCTCCTCTCAAACGAGTGCTTGCACAGCCTGCACGTGTAAGGTTCCTCCATGACGCTGAGGGAAAGCGGGCAAATGAAGCTCCTCTTCTCCCTTGCGATCTGGATGTCGTCATCCGAATCCTCCTCGCCAACGTCTCCGCCGTTCTGCCGGCTGTCCTCGCGGGTCACATGCCTCGGCCGTCCGTCCCGGTCAAACCACTTCGTCGCGTCGGGGACAGGGACTTCCTCGTCCGGGTACAAGCCCTGGTGCCATGACCTCTTGAAGTCAATGTAGCTGTTGTTGAGCGCGTACTTCTCGTACGGCTTCAGCTTCTCGTACTCTGCGGCCTTGGCGTCGCGTTCCTCCTGCAGGATGTCGAGGACCGTGACGCCGTGTACCTCGGGAGGGTCCTGGTTCTCGTCGTCGTCGCCGCCGCCTTCCTGGTCTTGCTGTGCTTGTTCCGCCACCTCTTGCTGCTTCTCTGCCACCAGGTCGGGCAGGACCCCCAATATGCCCCTCTCGTCCTGTAGGGTAGCCTGCATATCGAGCACTTCCCTCAGGGCCACCTCCACCTGCGCGGTCAGGGTCGACACCTCCTCCCCCAGGTCCTTAGCGACGCTTTCGGCCCTCTCAACCGATGCATGGCCGGCATCACCCTCGCCGTCGCCGGTATTCCTTTTCTTGGCTGCCCTATCTGCCATTTGCTCGGCGAGCCTCTTGCGGTTTGTCAGCCGCTCGTTGATGGCGTAGACGCTCTTGCCGAGCAGCTGGGTCGACGCGTCCAGCCCGCTCTTGTACTTCTCATTGATGCGGCTCGTGGAAAGATCCTTCAGCGCTTGCTGGCCTTGGTTGGTGAGGGGACACTTGGGCGGTTCGTAGGGCGGGAGGTCGAGGGAGTCTTCCTCGCCGCGTCGAGACTGCGGCGGTCGGCGGACTGCGGGGCGAGAAGAGCCCTCAGCGCGACGCCGCTGGCTGAAAGTGGATGCCATTGTGGCGGTAGAGAAAGGAAGACCGGGGCTGTATTGGTTTGTTCTCCTTTCTTTCTTCTTCGTGAGATGGCCGATGTCAGGAAGAGTTTCACGTTTTGCTTTCTTGTCGTCGTCTTATTCAACAGGCTACTGTGACGTGCCCAATCAAGGCTGCGACAACAAACCCGGTCCTTCACTAACGAACCAGGATGCTAACTGGTGGCTTTATTTTGAATGGGAGATCAACCTGTCATCTCAGGGGACAATTGTGATTGTGACATGTGACATGTGAGTGATCAGTTTGGCAGTCAATCAGTCGGTTCAGCCAAACGCGTTCGGACGTGGGGCGTTGCTTGCTTGCGGACGCGTTGAGGTGGGAACAAGGATCAGTGGAGGAGAGGAAGCTTAATTGGATTACGTCAGCAGGCCTATCTCCCGAGGTCCCCCCATACCTCTTTATTCTGTACTTTGATAGTGTACAGTGTATGCATGGACAACCCAGAGAGATGACATCTACCTTCCAAATGTGCCGGAACCAGAGCCAACCGGAGGTTATTGGTTGACCGTCCTTGAAACAAGAGTGGCCTTTCATGGTTAGTTGTCAGGGGGCTTCAAGCAGGGCAGCAAGGCACGTAAACTTGGACACGTCCAATCAACAAAGACCCATTCATTGCGTTGCATCATAGTACACAAAGGCACCAACCGTCATTCATGCGTAGATGCTGTGTATATCAGTAGGCTGTCCAGCTTCGATATGCAGACCTCTTGGGCTTCACAATTACCTTAGCAAGACCGTTCAGTATCGGCGATATCGACATCATCATGGCTAAGACGACCTCCAAGAAGCAGAACAACCGGGCAAACCCTATCTCCAAGAAGGCCAAGGAGGCAAAGGAGACCAAGGAGGACAACGACCAGTCTAAGCGGTCCCATCTCTACACCGACGAGACACCGGACACGGCAATCCAGGGAGCCGGCTTCAAGGATGCCGAGGCGGCCAAGAAGACAATCTCCCTGGTTTCCAAGCGAAGCCTGATATACCAGTGGCAGACCATCAACACCATGTACAACCGCGCCAAGCACCACTCAAAGAAGACCAAGGACATCGAGGCGGCCCAGGCTGTCTTCCAGGCCTGGCTGAAGGAGACGTACCCCAAGCAGAAGCGCGAACAGCGCGCCTTCAAGCCCCTGTCCAAAAAGACGGTCGAGGCCTTCCTGCCGCTGCTCGAGCAGGCCAGGGGCGTCGACACCACCTTTGCCGAGATGTACGTCAACCTGGAGGCGAGGAAGCGGCTCGCCAACACCCTTGTGGACGACAAGGAGGCGGGAGAGCCCGACTGGGACAGGACGAGGACGGACGCGCTGGCCAAGCTGGTGCCCGAGGACGACGACCAGGCCGCCGACGACGAGCTCTGGGGTGAGGACGGGCGGCCGACCGAGGATCATCTGAAGCTCATTGCGTGGGCGTGGTCGCCAGTGTCGGAGTATAAGCTCCTGAAGTCAATCAGGGAGTGAGGACGGTTCTGGACTGTGATATAGCGGACGGGGCGGGGCAGAGGCTGGATTTGATTGGTCCGGGACGGAGCATTCGCACACAAAGGCCAACGGCGCAGGCGGCGGTGGACGGGTGGCCGGCCTCTTCTTTCGATATATGTCTCTCTGTCTGTATCGACTTGCCATATGTAATGAGCGGGCCAGCAATTGTGCACATAAGGAGATGGCATCGATTTCCAAATGACTGCTATTGCTTCTTCGGCCCCTCGTCTTTCTTTTTGGGGTCTCACAACCCCATGCAGTGGTGGTTTGACGTTCAGACAACTGGCTAATACATTTATCCCGTGCAGCAAAACTACGTGTTGTCATACAGCTGATATGTAAGCAACCGGCTACAGTACCATGGGACATGATTAAGCCAAACAAAGCTAATCCGCAACTGCTTGTGGTCTGTAGCTAGGTAGCGTGGCTCCACTCAGCCCAGTCCGTATACCATTGCCATCTGTCACCAGTTGGTCGATCTGGGGTTTCTTTGGGACTGGCAAACTGGAGTCGCTCGTTTATACTAGCTTCAGATCTGGACTTTGGCTCCTCTCTACGGCGATCGTCAACCATCGTCGATACGCTGAATACGCCAAGTATTGCTCGCCACCGTCAAAGCCGTGAGTCCCCCTCTTCTGTTCTTCGTGGACCCCGATATTGAGTATCATGACTGAGATAAATCAGCTCATTATTATTCTCAGCTTGACGAACTGAGATCCTTTTCTGCCACCCTTGTGGACTCATCGTGGGGCCTTGGGGCCATGCTTCGGGAATAGTGGGAGGACATACATGCTATGCTGGAGATGCGGCTAGAGCATTGTCGCACATTCATATCACAGTGCATTCTTCAGAGTATCAATAAAAAAAAAGAAGAAAAGAGCCCAGAGTCATCTTCATCCCTGCCTCATAGATACACCTCATGCACGCAAGCAAGCGATGGCCCTTCCAACCAGTCGTTAGTCTTGACAGCATTCGCTACCAAGACGTTGGCACGACCTGACACGTTGGGCATCCAAGGGGAGAGTTCAGGGCGCAGTCTAGATCCGGTTTTTGGTCTCGATCTCCCGGCCTACATGATCTTGCTGCGATCATGGCAAATGCCATGCCATCTGTCTTGCTTACCATGGAACCGAAACTTTCGCATCCTCCATACCATCGGAGATCTTCCACATCTCCCATCCCTGCAATGCCATTCATGTGCACTATATACCTTAGTATGGTTAGTATCGACGCGAGGCGGCACCAATTCATTTGCCCACCTTACCTCTATGATCCCTCTATCTGTCGATCCGATGTGCTGTTCAACAAAGGTCCGAAATGCCCAGAGTTGCGGACGTGCGGATGGTTGGTAGCGTCTCCATCCTCATATACACACATACCCACCACTCGTATTTGTGTGCAGCAGCTTCTTATCAGGACATTGCGAACTCCTTCTTATAAGTCTACGGACAAACTGCCCCGTTCATACAGATGCGTCGTGTGTCGCCGGCTGATCAACCTCCTCTGCGCTTTGGCAAGATACCGGTCCCGTTCGGTGTGCCTTCATGAGCTCGTTACTACACATAAGCCACCTCCTCTATACGCTCCCTAGATGTTGACAGCAACGATGAATCCATGGGAATCTTGTGCTCTTGATGTAAGCCATCCTCTCCTAACCGATATGGCCGACCAGGTCAAGGCTCTCCCGCCAACGGACCACCACACCTAACCTTACTCTGTACAGTACCGGTTCACGGAGCAGGACAAAACGAAAGAGGCCCAATCCACACAGTCCATAGAGGTGCCCGGCACGAATGACAACCTCATATATCCGGGGCTGTACTGCCCCAGCGGCCTGGACGTCATGTCGGTGCTTCTCCGGGTCTTTGCGCGGCCGAACCCGACCATCGACCTGGGCCCCGTCGACAGCTCCGTCGCCATGGTGGTCTGCGACCTTTCCCTGCAGGACGTGCCCATCGTCTACGCCTCGGACGCCTTCCTGGTCCTGACGGGCTACCGGATGGACGAGGTCCGGGGCCGCAACTGCCGCTTCCTACAGGCGCCCGGGGGCAAGGTCCAGCCGCGGTCCGCCCGCAAACACGTCGACAGGAGGGACATCCGGGGCATGCGGGACGCCATCGGGGCCAACAAGGAGCACCAGACCGAGATTACTAACTTTAAGAAGGGCGGCGAGCCGTTTGTCAACATCATAACCATCATCCCCATCACGTGGGACGGCGAAGACTACCGCTACTCGGTTGGCTTCCAGTGCCAGAAGGAGTGATGACGCAGGAGCTTCCCATCAATGCGTCATGTGCGATCTTCTTCTCTTCTCAAGTGCTCATTTTTCTCCCCTTCCGACATCAAGATCAGGTATCCTGGTCTCGACGCAAACAACAATTGTTGACCAACATTTCCATTTTTGCTACCACGCATTTCAGCGGCATGCAAAAAACAACAACAACAACAACAACAACAACAAATATACAAGAAGTCCTTGAGGGCATTTAGCGCTGGGATTTTCCTGCTTTGAAAAGGCCGGCTTTGGTTAGTCTGAGTCAGCATGCATTTGAGGAGTCCAAGCCTCTTGATATGGTGTTTTTCTTCTTCTTTCCATTTCATTGTTTTGTCATTTCCTGGGAGATGAGGAGGTGTCTTGCTTCTAGGCATAAGTGATACCCATACAGCATGCAGCCTCGGTTAACGGTGTCTGTCTGTTTGTTTCGTTTGCTTTTGATCAGTGGGAGGCCAATAGACTGGCCAGAGGACGGTACCATTTTGTTAAGCATAGGCAGAGCAGTGTGAACAATCCAATACCTTGCATATTGGGACAAGGAAATACCCGTTTCTGACCAGTGACGTTATTTCGTGGGAAAGACTTTCTGGAAATTTTATTGAGAAGACCAGGTGACTAGACTGAGCATGCCGTTCGACAGTATCCACCGGGTCATGTTGGGTTTCAAGCTGGCAAGGCCCCCGAGATCCGTGGATTCCCATCCAGACATTGCATGCGAGCCGATGAGTCCCTCAGCCATCACCTTCTTGAAACTCATCCCGCCCCCGCCTGGCCTCAATAACCAGGCACTGCAACCCTCGAGTCAAAGCGCAGGCACAGGGGCCATGGGTACATACTCAAGTACGTATGTACCTAGGTATGTAACTCGGAAGACACCAGCCGCAGGGGCCCGCATGTATTCTCCGTCTCGAGGTCGCAGCACTCGGCACACCCGAACATCTAAGGGTCTGGTGATCATTGTGGGTTTCTCATAATACCTTGGTTCAACTCGGACAAGACGAGTAGCGTAGTCACCCCGTCCTTGGTCTCTCAAGATGCTGAACGGATGTACAGTTTCGGTGAAGCTCAACAAGAAAGACGACGCATAAGTCACCCGAGAACTCGGGCCCTGTCTGCTGACTCTGACTATGTAACAAGGTTGGAACGTATACAGAGATTCGTGAGTCAGCACAGTGACCTTGATAATGCCACCGGACGTTCTCTTTGGACTTTGGGACAAAGATCGACTGTGCGGTCATTTGGAGCCTCGTCAGGGGCAGGGCAATCAACCTCTCAGGTGATGACCATGGATGAGCTTGCCGCTTCCTAGGAACTTTAGCACATGACAGTAAAAGACTTGGCAAGTGACAGAGAGATAGCACGAGGTAGAGGCACCCCGTGATTTTCTATGTCAGTCCGTGTGGGCTCACCATGCCCAGGCAGGCCCTTCACCTTCCCGACTGGCATCGGCTTCGGGCCTTGGACGATGCAGACAGTGCATGACGTCTCGCCAACGGGCTGACAACTAGAATCCAGCCGGCCTTATCTCTATGAACTTTTGCTCAGCCTGGATGAGCGTCGCCGGCCGGTATCGAGCTCTGCATCTGTCTTGGCCGCGGTGCCATTCGTCTTCTTCGCGGATCGTGACTTCGGTGGCGTCTGTTCACTGTCCACGTCCTCCTGGTTGACCTTGTTTTTCTTACGCGGTCGCTGCTCCTCATCATCGTCATCTTCTGCCTCTTGACCCTTGGGCTTCCTGGCCCTTCCCCTTTTGGGCTTCTCATCCACATCACCGTCTTCGAGTGCTTCCTCCCTGATCCCCGGTGCAACATGGCCTGTCTTCTTTTGGATGGCCGGTGCATAGCAGCTGGTGCGCCCGCCGACAGTAATGAAAGCCAGTTTCTCTCCGTTCGGTAGTGCGCTTGCTGTTTTCTTGCCCTTCCCCCACCTGTGATTGAACAGCCAATGGTCGGGGAACTGATCCGAATCGGCGAGCAAGTCGCAAGCTGTCTGGCAGACGTAGGTGATGGACCCATGAAGCCGCTTCATCTCCTCATCAGAGAACTCATTGCAGTATTGCTCAGGGTGTAGTCTCGCTTGGTACAGACTCTCGTCCGCAACCCAGTTTCCAATGCCGCTGATGACAGCCTGGTCAAGGATGAATGCCTTGAGAGGAACATGCCTGCTCTTCATCTTGGTTCTCAGATATTCCTCTGTGAAAATGTCCTTGTCGACGACAGGGTCAGGGCCGTTCTCCACCAATGGCGAGCTTCTGCGTATTTGATCGCCCGGGCAATCGACGAGACGGACACGACCAAATCTGGGACTGGTTGTTAGCACAACTTCTGTCAAAGCCGAGTCGAGCGGGCGTAGAGACAGGATACGGCAGACATGACGCCTATGCGAGTGGCGAGTGGTGCTTCACGGGACTGAATCCAGCAGTGCTGCCGGTGATTACTAAGATGTTGGCTTGGGTGTACTCACCGTCTAGGGTCCGTGAAGGCTACGCGTACCGGCGTCTTTCCTTCAGTCTCGATTTCGAACTTCCAATACTTGGGTGGCCATGCCTCCTGCTCCTCAGGCTTCATCTTCTTGTAGTAGTTGGTGTAGGCGGTGCGATCATTCTGGATGTGAATCCATCCTACATGCTTCAGCCAAGCTCTCAAGTCGACCGAGCAACTTTTTGGGCTGCTCACCTGTCATACCCAGATGCATCACTGGGTGCGGAGGTTTGTCCAAGACAAGCCAGAAATATTTGCCCTGGCTACCAGCCTCCTTGACCTGGATCACGTTCAGAATTTGCACCTGCCGGTTCAACTTGTTGTCCAGCTGCTCACCGTTCGACCCTTCAAGGCCTTCTCAAAGGCAGGGCCACTGCAACCGACCTTCCCGAAAACATTGGTGTCGTCGGGTGCCTTCACCTTTGCTACCGTCTTACCGACAAGGTGCTGACGCAGAAAATGAACCAATCTCGCAACTGAGAGATTGATCAGCCAACTATATTCCAACAGTTGCAAGAATCAAGAGTAACTTGCCTTCAGCGATCTCAGGCATGATGACTTCTGTTGATGAAGGTAGACGCGATTCAGGCGCGGCGCGGATGATGCAAGAGCTGGACTCGACTGTCGCGATCTGACGCCAATTCAGCTGATTAAAAAAGGTACCAAGTACGTACCTAACGATTACGTGAGATTTGGAGCATTCGCACTAAAAGGAGCTTGGGCCACCACCACGGCTCCCCCCACCCAAGGAAAGGCTCTGCAATAAAAATTCGTGAGCTTGCAGCCGTTTCTTTCTTTCTCCTTCCTTCCACAACAAAACACACACACAAACCACAACCACTTCCACGCGTATTTGTAGAAAAAGCCTCGAGGTAAGCAAGCTTTCACCGTCTCTTCATCATCTCTCCCTCCTTCCTGATGACAACAACCAAACCGCAAACAAACTAGAGTCTTTGACCATTTATGGAATGAAACCGAATTTGTCACGTCAGTCTGAAATACAGCTCGACTTTCGCTTTGATTAACACATTGCCACGGTCTGCGACCTCAAGCTAATAGCTTTGGAACCAATAGTAGTGCTCGAGCTTTCTTGCTTCATTCAGCAGGCCTTGATTTGACAATGCCATGATGGCCAATCCGCCTTCGTCGGGCGTCCACTGAGACGGTATGTCAAACCTGCTTTCGCGTCGCGCTACCCTATTATCTGATGAACATTTACTTTGCTTCGGCAAGTTGGAATTACCGACTGAGAATTCTTTGACGACAAAAATGGCTGTTTCTGATTACCTTCACAACTATCTGTTTTCTATGGACTTCATATTTTTGTACAGTATGCTGACTTTGACAACCAGTCCCGATACCGTATTCTTACCTGGTACGATCACCCCCTGTTTCAGCCATCGACATCTTTATGATGAAACGGCACTGGGCTCCGATATTTCATGAGCAGATATGCCATTTCGTGACAGGCCTAGAAAACCTCGTCCACTGATTGATACAATATCTTACGGATTGAAGCGACCATGGACGAAGCAGTCCGCTAACATGGTTCGCAACAGCAACTTGATCAATTGACTTGATACACACATGATCCACATCTGGCCAGAGAGGGACGGCAAGTGATGTTGGCTGGGTGACGGGCAGGTCCCGAGAGGGGTTCCTGTGTCCGCGACTTGAAATCCAGTCTTTGCTGGAATATGGTACGTTTTATTTGTTTCCCACGCAGCTTCATGTCTCCCTGATGATTTTAGATGACGAGTCTTATCCGGGTTTCCGATGCAGACAACATATTTAACCTACCATTCATGCATTCACTGATAGAGATATCACATCACTCGCCTTCACGTTTGTAACTCGAAGGAATTCGGTCCGCTAACATGACTGAAATAGGCGATCTAACTGTACTGCCAACTTTTGTCGACGTACTGTGACCAGCTTCCGGTTGTCTTTCCTGACCAGTCATCATCGACCCAGTCGAAGGGAAGGCCCGGCGTGCTGTGCCGTGCAATTACATTTGGTTAGTATACCAGCTTCCCTGGATTTTCTTGTCATCTCACCGAGCCACGCTTTCCCCCCAACATGATGATTTGACAAAAAATTGACAAGCATATGTCAGAGCTTTCGGGCGCAGATGATAAAAGTCATTTCTGATCTCCACGGCTCAACCTTCATTTTTACGCTCTTTGCAGAATGACTTGGCTAACGTTGGACTATTAGATGCATTCAGATGTCAACATCACACGTTGCTACGCCCGTTTGCCTTGGCCACTTCCCATACTGTGAGTACTGAATTCTTCAACTTTCCCTCCCCCCTTCACGCGTCCAAATGATGATTATAAAATTTTATCACGACGGTCTTCATAGCTTATGCATTGATGAAACGCCTCCTGACCGAGGCTCCTCGAACTGATATCGCCCCTCCTCTTCACTTCTAACGTCTTCAAAATGCATTTGTGTTTACATGGCTGACGAAAGAAATTTCAGGATTGCTTCAATCAAGTCGTACAATTATCTGGCGACGCATATGAAGGTAAGTACAACGTAGTGAAAATCATTGTTTGCAACATATTTGCCTCCACACAGCCTGCATCAAAGCTGTTGATATAGCTACACTTGGGGGCATATCCCCCTCCAGATGATCAGCTGGGCACACCTTGCGAAAGATAGAAAAATGAACACGAAGTTGATGAAATATATCGCGTGTTAGACCAAGTACATGTGCCATGTGACTGTCGTCATGAATATGTACGTACAACTGGACAATATATACGGCTAGCTTGAAGTCATCTGAAATTCCACACACATAATAGTGCTTCACTCATCCGGCCAGCAAGATCAATCTCGCTCACAAAGCCCGTGGATTCTTTGGATATCAATGTGACGCTTGGTGGAAATGAAACAAATATGAATAAAAAGGTTTATCTTCCGAACCCATGTTCGACGCCGGGTGCAATGCCAAACAAAGAAATCAAATCCACCGTCTCAAGTGCTCCCTCCGCCTCGATACACATTGTCTCATTTATCAGTCATATGTCTCCTGCTTGCCGCGTGGGAGCAAGCACCCGCCTCTGCTCGAGACCAAATGCACACGCCCCCCCCCCCCAACACCGATTAGTACCACTCAGGCAACGACGCGGACCAGTCCGGAATCTCGGTCGAGTTGCAATGGAACGTCCGGTCGTAGGCCTTCTGCGGCAGTATGCCGGCCTCGAGGCCCTTCTTGTAGCTCCACTGCCACGAGCCCTCGCTCGTCCACCAGGTCCAGTAGAACCAGCCCCAGCCGGCCTCGAACGAGTCCATCTGGGCCTCTGCGAAGTACAGCAGGAACTGCTTGTAGTCGTCGCTGTACTCGCTGGGGTCGGCGTTGGCGCTCGCGCAGCTGCACGTGTCGTCCATGGCGGGGCACCGCGGCGTGAGGGCCTCGAGGGGGTCGCTCGAGTTTCCCGTGTCGTACGTGCCGGTCCAGCGGTTGCCCCAGCCGAGGTTGTTGAGGTACGTGGCGCAGTCGGTGTCGGCCTGCGACCACTCGGCCACGAGGGTCGGGCCGAAGCCCGTCGACGTGTCCATGGACTGCTCCGACTGCTGGGTCCAGCCCTCGCACGCGTAGTTGACCTTCTGGCTGTGGTTGTAGACGATCTGCTCGTTGTTGAAGATGACGTACTGGTGCACGTCCAGCGCCATGTTGTCGCCGTACCCCGTCATCTCGCCCTGCCAGTTGGCCAGCCCCCGGAAGCCGTCGCCGAAGACGACGACCGAGTTGTTGAGGCCGTTGGCGCGCACCATGGCGTAGACCGTCTCGGTCCAGTTGATGACGTCGTTCGAGGATATCACCGTCATCCTGGGCTCGTTGGCCAGCCCGTAGTGGCTGATGATGCTGCTGTACCGGTCCTGCGCGAAGAACTGGCTCAGCCGGTCGTGCACATCGATGCTCCGCTGGACGTTCTGCGTGCCGTTGGTCCCGTTGAACCAGCCGATGGGGCCGAGGCGCCCGGCGTGGTTCCACCCGTTCTGGCTCCCCGGGAGGGCGTGCAGGTCCAGGTTGATGCGGAGGCCGTACTTGCGCGCCCACTCGATGCCCCGGAGCAGGTACCGCCACGACGTCCGGAATAGGTACGGGTCGTCGTCGTAGACCTCGACGGCCCAGTACGAGTAGGGGATGCGCACGTGGTCGAGGCCCGCGTCGGCGATCTCGGCGAAGGTGGACTCGCTGACGAAGGAGGAGTAGTGCTTCTCCAGCGTGCTGGCGCAGCTCGAGCCTAGGTATGTGCAGAGCGTGTACTCGTCCACGATGCCGAGGTCCTCGTCGTAGTCGAACAGGTCTGGTGTGATCCACGGCTCGAGGGATAGCCAGCCTCCAAGGTTGACGCCGCGGGCGGGTCGGTCGGCGTATGAGCCCCAGTCTTCGTCGAGTGCGGGGACGAGATGGTTCGCGGCGGCCGAGTTGTCCCACGTCGAATTCAGTCCCATTACGGGTAGGTCGCCGACCGTCACGTCGGTGTAGGTGACGTTGAAGTCGATGGTGTCGTACCAGTTGAAGGGGTTCAGGTAGTCCGGAGCATCGCTGGGTATGCTATCCTCGGATGGCAGGTTGCACTTCAGACAGCCCGCGCTCGAGCTCGAATCTGATTCGGAACTTGAGCTAGAGGCCTTGGAGCTCTTCTTGCTCACGACCACGGCGGCTACAATAATGATGATCAATATCGCTGTCGAGATTCCGACACCAATCACTGGGTGGTGTTAGTCAAGTTCCGGCTGAAACACGTATTCAGAAGACTTACATATTTTTCTCTTGGTCCAGAATCCTTTCTTCCGTGGTTCCTCATCATATCCTTCTTCCTTGCTGTCAAAGCTATCGTAACTGGTCGAAGCATTTGTGCCGCCGCCACGCATTTGTTGCCAAAACCCTCTAGGTTCGGGCTGTACTTTCTCCGTTGGCACACTGCCAGCAGCTATCCTCGTCTTTCTCTGGCGATCCTTACGCCTCTCGCGATCATCGTCGTGCTCCATATCTGGGTAGGCGCCACGAGGAGGCTCATACGCCCTGGAGGACCGTTGCCTCCTCCTCTCCCTCCGCTCATTTTGGTAGTCGGAGGCGGCATCTTCCTCGTATTGTGGTGGTGGTGGTGGTGGTGGTGGTGGGAGCTGAGACGACCTCGAGTCACGCTGTCGGTGTGCCCTGGGGCTTTCGGTGTCGACCTCTCGATACTCGTCCTGGCCTTCCCTAGCCCTCTGCTCTCGCCTACGCCTTTCTCTACGCTCGTGCCGCCGTCTCCTCTCGAGCTCCTCTTCGGAATCTCGTGGGCTCACACCGTGGGCGTTTGCTTCGTTGAGTGCGGCTATCGCATCCAGAGACAATGTCTGGCGAGAGCTATGGCCGGACCTTCTTCCACCTGGCGAGGAGACGTGATGGCGAGATGCAGAACGACTGCTCTTGTGTCTTCTCTCACCTGACTCCCGATGTCTGGAACGATGTCGATCCGCCATACCGTATCAATTATAAAAGAAGTGTGGACACTGAAGAGTGCTGGACACAGGCTAGTAGTCTGCGGGATCAGCACTTGGCCAAGCAACACATGCAGCGACACGACACACGGACAGATCGAAAAGTTACAGTACAGATGACGGACAGCAGGGGAATTGGGTGCAGAAAATAAATTGATCACTGAACAGATCCTATCAGATTTCTACGAGATTACCTTGGTTGATGACGCTGTTTACGGTGGCTGGTCTCCCCAGTAACTTTGTCCACATTGAATATCGAGGAGGCTGGGTGTAGTGGGGTGCAATTGGCTGTAAGCGGGTACAAGGATCGCCTGGCAGGCTTGTAGGTGCCGAGCTGCCGGTCCTTGCAGGACAGGGGATAACCCTGGGCGTCTCAGAACCGCCGTTGATCAACTACCACCAGTTGACCCCCCATGTGATCCCCCCGCGATCCCCCTTCTGTATTCCGTACCCCGACGGTTTGAGCCCGCGTCTAACCGCAGTATTATACCTCGCCGCTCCAGGCTCGAGAAGATGCCTTGCTCTTGTTTCTTGACCGATGGAATGAGACTGACTGGACTTACATACGCCTTACAGTACACCGGATGACACGTCGATGTTCTTAGGATCCAACAATGTGGAACAAGCTGCCTCGACACTTGACGAGGACTGCGGCCCTGGCAGTCACGCCCTCTCGGAGCTGCAGACCATTGTGCCCTCTCCAGATTAGTCTTCTGCAGCGCCCATACTCGACACACCCTCCCAATGCAAAACTCAACCTACCAATTGACTATGCGACCACCCCTTTGCTGGCACACACATCACAGGCTGCCCTGGGCAACCCGGAGCTGCCCGCAGAGGTACGAGAAGGCACGACAAAGAAGATGAACCTATTCCAGTCCATCAACGATGCTCTCTCAATAGCGTTGGCCGAGGACGAGAACGTGCTGTTATTTGGTGAAGATGTGGCGTTTGGAGGAGTGTTCCGTTGTTCCATGAAGCTGGCCGAAACATACGGAGGTGAACGGGTCTTCAACACCCCCTTGTCAGAACAGGGTATCATGGGCTTTGCCATTGGATGTGCCGCCGAGGGTATGAGGCCCGTTGCTGAGATCCAATTCGCCGACTATGTCTTTCCAGCATTCGATCAGATGGTCAACGAGGCGGCCAAGTATCGATACAGAGATGGCGCATGCGGCAGGCACGTGGGAGGTCTGACGGTACGGATGCCGTGTGGTGCCGTGGGCCACGGTGCCCTGTACCACTCACAGTCGCCAGAGAGCCTCTTCACACACGTGCCGGGTTTCCGAGTCATCATGCCACGCTCGCCATTACAGGCAAAGGGGCTGTTGTTGGCGGCCATCCGGAGCAACGACCCTTGCATCTTCATGGAGCCCAAGGTGCTGTACCGGGCGGCTGTCGAGCAGGTCCCAGCCGCGCCGTACGAGCTTCCGTTGTCCAAGGCCGAGGTTGTCAAGGAGGGCAGGGACGTGACCATCATATCGTATGGCCAGCCGCTGTATGTGTGTCTGAACGCCATCAAGCAGGCCGAGCAGGATCTAGGCGTGAGCATCGAGCTGATTGACCTGCGGACCATATACCCCTGGGACAAGGAGACTGTCTTCGGGAGTGTCCAGAAGACTGGACGGTGCATGGTCGTACATGAGTCCATGGTCAATGCTGGTGTTGGCGCCGAAGTGGCCGCAGCTGTCCAAGAGGACCCGTCGACATTCATCCGTCTGGAAGCGCCTGTGGTGCGTGTCGCTGGCTGGAGCACGCCGACGCCATTGGTATTCGAGAGGTTCAACGTGCCAGACGTAGCAAGTAAGTGGCCGACTCCGATCAAGCGATAGAGCCTAGATACGAAGCTAACAATGCCTGCTAGGAGTATATGACAACATCAAAAAGATATTGAATTATTAGCATTCCTCAATTTATCGGGTTCGGCGTTGGTGGTTTACTGTAGGTGCGAGGTCCTTTGCGAGTTTTGCGACTTTGAATGGCATAATCTCGATGAGAGTACGGACGGTTGGTGCTAGTGTATTTGCGATCAACTACCTAGAAGAAGAGAAACGAGAATTCAGCTCATCAACCTTCGAAGTCATCGATAGGAGAGGGAGGACTCATGTTTTCTGTTTGCATCTAAGCAATTATGAAATCGTCCCAATCCAGTCAGGGTTAGGGCCAACTGCGAGGTCGGTGGCCAGCTGGGTGAGTCCCCTGCTACCAGTTTACCCCTCCAGCATTGAACCCCACTGACCCGCTCGCCGTCAGGGGGTTCGATGTCGCGGTCTGGGGATGACGGGGGAAGCTCTAACAACAGAACAAAAACATCCTACTTGCCCCTGAAGCACAACGACGATTTGCTATCACAAATACCTCCGTAACCTTTCCTTGAAGACCACACCGACGACGATAACTAAAAATTGTCCATCCCCCCCTCTTCACCCATGTCTGAGAGTCTTGAGTGGGTGTCTTCCTTCGTGGGAGATGCTCCCCCAGGAGAGGTACGCCCCCATCTCTGGATCATCCGTAATGACACAGCTGACCGTATTACAAGCTTTCGGATGTCGTAGCCGGCAAGCTCAAACCAACCTACAACCTACCTCGTTTTGCCCCGACGCTGACCGCCCGACTACAGACATCAAGGCCCTCACGAGCTCCAATCCCAACCTCGTGAAGGAGCTCGGACCGGCGTTTCAGAAGTACAACGAAGAGCAGTTCACCACGGTGAAGCTGCCGGGAAGCAGCGAGCCGGTCCTTGTTAGCTCGCACAACTCCCTGGGAGATGGGCGGTACTACGATGTCGAGAGCTCCTCGAGTTTCGAGTTCGACCATGCCACGCAGAAGGCCAGCGATGCTCAGAGCTACTCCCTGGAAAGCAAACACTCTGACCTTGTGTACGTGGTTACCAGCGAGAGACTTGGAGGGGAAAGAAGTTCATGTATACTGATGGTTCTGCCTCCCACAGCAAGTCGACGTTGAAGAGCCTGGGAACATATGTCAAGGAGCACTTCCCAAACGCAGCCTACGGAGTATACCCCATCGAGGAGGACTCGAAGCTGGCCATCATCGTAGTGGCCAACAAATATAGCCCCAACAACTTCTGGTAAGGACCGCTCCTTGGCGCATATAATCCGAGAAGCAGCTCTGACCCAAGAGACAGGAACGGCCGATGGCGATCCCTCTACATCTTCGACCCATCCGAAAGCTCCCTCGAGGGCTCGCTCAGGGTGGACGTCCACTACTATGAGGATGGCAACGTGCGTCTTGTGACCAACAAGGCGGTTACTGCGTCCATTCCCTCTGCGACTGGCAGCGGCATCGCGAAGGAGATCTCGACGGTGGAGAAAAAGTACCAGGAGGAGCTGAACAAGGGCTTCAACAGCCTCAGCGAGGGCGCCTTCAAGGGCTTGAGGAGACAGTTGCCGGTGACGAGGCAGAAGCTCGAGTGGGACAAGGTTGCGAGCTACCGGTTAGGGCAGGACATTGGCGGTGGCAGCTCTAGGAGATGATCTCATTGGTTCTGAAGGGATGATTTGCAGGTTCTCCGCATCAGCATGTTCGTAAGGGATTGCATGGGCAACTCTTGGCTTGGAGCGTCGTGGCACGGATGTAGAAAGACCGTATGAGTGCCCAGGTGACTCGCATCGCATGCGGGGAAAGCATTGACTGTATGGAGAATACGAACACGGCAACGAAGACGAGTTCGAGTTCGGTTTTGACTTCAGGTTCAGGTGCTGTCCAAAACCCAACCGGAGACAAGATGATGTTAAGTGCCAATTACTAAATACGCCCCGAAGTTATTTGAAACCCGAAGACCTCGTAGGGAGTATGGTGCAATGTAAGTTCAATGTCGGTCAGCCGATTGGATATACAGACATCCGTCTGAGGAGAGGATTGCCATCGATCGGCAGATACATGTCAGCGCGGCAGCGCAGACGGGAGTTCAAGTTCAAGCTCGTGTGGGGATTCGCGCGCATCAAGCCCCGATTAGGGCAAAACGGAAGATCCTGGGAAAACGGTTGTGAGAAAAGGATAAGCAGATGCCGAGTCGAACGATAGAAGTTCTCCATGTGTCTCGGCCAATTGGAACGGACTGATTTGATGCTCAGCAATCAGGCTTGCATAGCGCCGGCAACTAAAGGGTCCCCGAGCCACCGGAAGGCCCTGAAGGATCGAGGGCCCCAGTGTAAACCCCCGGTTCTCGTCCCGATGTCCGCTCTTAATGCTTTCGCTGGTTGGCCAATTCTGATAAAACTGGACCCGTCATGCCGAAATGGCTGCGAGAGCGAAAACGGTGGTCCCTTTCCCGTCTCCGTTTTGTGCAGTTCAGTTTGCGCGCCCTTCAATGATAGCGCTGGCCTTGACTGACCAGCGCAGCGCAGCGTGGAAACTTCCATGGTTTACCTACCGCCTCTCCGTAATATTTACAATTATCTTTTAATTCCCCCCATACCTCGTCCGGCCCGTTCGCCCCAACCCCAACCTCCACGCCCTCAACATCCCGACCAATTCTACATCCTCAGGCTTCTCCAGGCTTTCGTAGTAACGATCTAGCCCGCCCCTTTTGCTGCAATCCCCCCTCAGTCGACCACGTTGCGCTCCTCTCCTTCGACCCGTCACTCTCGACACTCCGAACTTTCACCCCTTCATCCCTCAAACCCAACAAAATAATAGCCAAGATGTCCGGCAAGGAGTACACCTACCAGGATGTTGCGGAGCACAACACCAAGAAGGACTTGTTCATGGTCATCCATGACAAGGTCTACGACTGCGCAAAGTTCGTAGACGAGCATCCGTAAGTTTTGTGCTGTCGAACCATTCCCCACTGCCGGGGCGATGTGATACCGGCCTCGACAATGTCATTGGGGCCAGAGATAAAGCTGACAGTCGCGATACACAGCGGCGGTGAGGAGGTCATGCTGGATGTTGCCGGACAGGACGCCACCGAGGCATTCGAGGACGTCGGCCACAGCGACGAGGCGCGCGAGACCCTGGAGCAGCTGTACTGCGGAGATCTGAAGAGACAGGTACGTTCTACAATCTGGCATACGAACACGGAATAACCTCGGCCACTGTCGCTTTGCGACGTGGAGTCAAAAGAAGGAACCTAGGAGCCCCGGCGTCGACCATGGCTTGCTGACGAGTTGATGTAAAATAGGCCGGCGACCCAACCCCCAAGGCACCCAAGCCCGGTGCCATCACCCCCGCGAGCACGGGCGATGCCACTGGCTTCGGCCTTGGTGTCTACGCCCTCGTCGTTGTCGGTGGTGTCGCGGCCTACTTCGGCTACCAATACCTCCAGGCCCAGCAACAGCAGCAGGGTCATCCTTAGGAAGACCGTGGGTCGGGCTTAAGAAGGGATCGTTTTTGCGGGATAATAGCAATTGGGTGTTTTTGTCTATATGTGGAGAGGAGTCGTTTCAGCATGCAATATTCCTCTGCGTGATAACTTCTCGGCAAGATAAAGGTGCTCCCGGATAGAATACCTCTTTCTGCCTATATATGGACTTTTTAATGCTGCCAGTGGAGTAGTTGAGCAAACCTGGCGATCGTGAGACAATGACTAAGTGTGCTTATTCAGTTCGAATATTTCCTGCCTCTACGTAACGCTGCAGTGTTCTGTGCTGTGTGACTTGACGAGGTCAGGCACAATACCTGGCTCTCCCCCATTATCTATCTCCCTACAGTCGTCTATCATTGTACAGTGTTTTTGACAGGTCACTCAGTTCAGGAAGTAATGCCTCCTCGCAAGAATAAATACCCAGGTAGTTTTGTTCTCCAAGTTCTCAGTGCTTCACCAATAATCTCCTATCCAAGTACTGTGTTTCTCAAGCGATTCCGATCCGATCTACCTTCAGATAACTTTATGAAAGTTTAGGGTAAATCTTGTCGATCTTCCACTGAAACAGAAGCAAACGAGTGCCTGGAACTGCCACTAAAACTGGATATACCGACACGCTCGGGTTTGGCTTTAGCGGTCCACCACCAACCTTATCGCCTAGCAGGACTCTTATCACGTTTGGAGCCTGGGGTCCCTCTGTCTCACTCAGCCTTACCGATTAACAACTTACCTTCTACTTTCTCTCCCTCTCTCTCTTCTTTCGCACTCGACGTCGACTTTGACTTTGGTCGGCGCGCCATACATCCAAGATCATTCAACCGATCAAACAAACCTCCTCAAAAACGCCTTCTACATATCTCTCTCTTCAAACCGAGTCGCCATGTCTTTCCTTGAGCGCCAGCGCGCGGCCACCGCCGCAGCCAAGAACGGCCCTGCCGTCGTCGACCTCACCGGCCCCTCAAAGAAGTCCTCCACCCTCGCGCCTCCCTCACCCTCGCCCTCGGTCGCGTCCACCTCCTCCGCCATCGCCGGCGGCAACACGCCCACCAAGAAGAACAAGTCGCGCCCCGGCGATGGCGTCGACATCTACTCGCAGCCGTCGCTCACGGGCACGGGCCAGGAGCTGGGCACGCAGATGGTCTACGCCGTGAACCACCTGAAAGAGAAGGACAAGGAGCTGGGCATCCACGAGATCATGGACCACCTGACGATCCGCGTGACCAGCGACGCCGACCGCGCCATGCTGGCCGAGAAGCTGCGCGCCAACCCGCGCGTGCGCTGGAACCCGGACCCGAACGTGACGGAGCAGCGGTGGGACTCGGGCACCTACGTGCACAACCCGGTGATCCCGGGCGTGCGCAGCAAGGAGAGCCTGCTGGCCTACCTGCAGCGGAGGAAGGACGCCATGTACGTGCAGGTCAAGGACCTCGAGGACGGCTGGCCCAAGGAGAGGCTGTACCCGGCGCTGGCGGAGCTCGAGGCCGACCACCGGATCCTGGTGGTGCGCACCAAGAAGGATAACCACCCGCGCTTCGTGTGGAGCGACGACTCGAGCCTGTGGAACAATGTCGACCAGGAGTTCCAGGGCATGTGGCACCGCGTGCCGGTCCCACCCGCCGACGAGATCAACCGCCTGCTCACGCAGGCCGGCCAGAAACCCACCAGCGAGGACCCGCGACTCAAGAAGCTCGGCCAGCCCAAGGTCGAGAAGAAGAAGAAGAAGGCTGCGAGGAGGCCGGGTAACATCACGAACACCCATCTTTTGCACCTGTTGGAGGGCGGGAAGAAGTAGTAATTCGGTTCTTTCCTTCACACATGTATGCATCGTCAAGGCGTAAGGGGTTCACAAAAGGGGGGGGGGGGAATGTCAAGGGGAAATGGATTAGATTGAGGATGGTTTCGAGATTGTTCAACATATTGGCACGGTTCACGGCGTTTAGGGGGACTTTGCATCAAGGAGTGGTCGCCCGAGAGTTTGCCGGGTCGACATTATCCAGCAAGGGAAAGGCATGGATGGAGTATGGCACAGGAAGCTCTGATACTCTCAACCAACGAGCTTTTGATAATCAATGAAATTTTGCGTCAGCACTCCCTGGTTCAGGATGTCAGTGGTCTTTCGGCCCTCGGTATGATCATCTGTGGGTAACATTATCGTCGTTGGCCAAATCTTAAAGCAATACGTTCCAATGCTACGCTCATGTCCACGGCAACATCTCCAAGTGTCCTGTGCAACTTTACGAGAAACCCATTCAAAACCCCCTGCACATAATTCCCCTGAAGATACCCAGGCCACGGCCTTTTCTTCGTCGCCATCACTCCTTGTCCTGCCTCGCCAACCTAACCCTCTCAAACAGCCGCAGAAACACCTCCGGGTCCTGCTTCCCACCAATCCTGTACCGCCCCTGGACGACATAACTCGGCACGGCCGTGATGCCCACCTCCTCCTTCGCGTAGGCATCCAGCGCGTCCGCCTCCCCACGCGCCTCCTCGCTGTCCAGCCACTCAAGCAGAGCACCCTCCTTCTCATCCTCACACTCGCCCTCAACTTCCAGGCCGACCCCGATGGCCGTTTCCACGAGGAACGTCCGGTCACTGATGTCCCTGCCCTGCTCGAGCGCGCCTCTGAAGAGCGCCTCCGCGAGGAGGTCCTGGAGTGTGGACGACGATGATGGTGATGGTAACGGTGATGGCGAGGGGCGCAAGCGCCACCGCCGCTGCTGCTGCTTCTGCGCGGCAAGGAGGAGGAGGATGTGCGAGTCGCGCGTGTTGCCGCATTTCCCCTCCCAGTTCATCGTCAGCCCCAGCGCGGCGGCTTCCTTCTCCACGCGGGCGAGGGATGCCGGCGCGTCTGCTGGTTTGAACCCGGCGAGGAAGTAATCCTTCTTGTCGTAGGCTGTTGTTCTGTGTTAGAACTCGATCGAGTGTGTTGGAACTCGATCGAGTGTTCTCTTGTTTTTGGTACCCAAATCATCTTTCCTGAACTCCGTTCCTGTGATACTGACTGACCCCTGAGAGGGAGGGAGGGGAAGGGGAGAAAGTCTTACCAGACACCTTCGCTTTGGGATTTAGGTAGAAGGGATTCCACGTGGTCTCGAAGTTCACGTCAGGATGCTGTTCCTTGTACACCTCCATGGCACACTCGAGGTCTTTCTTGCCGATAAAACTCCAGGGACAGACCGTGTCCGAAAAGGTTTGTATCGTGATGGTAAGGGGCGCCATATCTTGGATGACCCCAGTCGCCGAGGGGGGCAAGAGGCAGGTTCATATGGGTAGGACAAATAAGGACCAGACAGTCACGAATTTTAAACTACTTCAACAATAGACTGGGGAGTGGACAGTGGACCAAACCGTTGGCATTGGCTATATCAGCGGGCGGACGAGTGGTGGAGGTCCGGAAAAGATCCAAGAACGGAACAACACCAAGGAGAGCCTCTTTTCCATCATAGCGGATGAGGGAACACAGACCGAGATATTCCTTTCTGGACCTCACGTTTTTCCCTCATCTGTATCCCCGACTTCGAAGAGTCCGCGGAAAAACATACCTGGACGAGCCCACCTTGCGCCCCCAAGATTACTAAACAAAAAATCGACCAACACTCAACCTATGGCAAGATTAGCCTGACATCAGGCTCCATCCCGTAGGAAAAGTAATGGCTATCTGAATGATTTGTCGTCTGTTTCGGGCCACTCGGCTCTCAAAAGGTATCGCATGATCATAGCCACCTTTTTGTGTACTACCGGTATGAAGATGATAAGCCCATCTAAATGCTTCAATTTCAATGCCAGCTCCTCGCCTGCCTGTATTCTTCATGCCTTCAAATATCTGAGTCCGACATATACAGTCACATGAGCACGTTGAAGGGAATCAGAGTACTTGAAAAATATCCCGTTTCCTTTTTCCCCGGGCGTGAAAGCTGCCAAATTGTCTATAGTTAGTTGTTTTACATTACAGCGCCGAAAACAGTTTGCTTTTCTGTGTTTGCCCGCCTGGGAGCAGCCAAGCCCTGAGTTCCAAAAACACCTTCCTGTGGTTCATGGCAGCTGAGAAATACCAGAATGAGCTATGCTGCCGTCGCCACCTTCCCTTCCAGTCCGTACCGATACCAGTCTAAAGAGAACGCGGGAAAGCAAAATCTCACGCAAGTAGCGCCGTACCGCCTGGCCTTCCGTCCACCATTACTCGAAGTTGCGCCGTAACGTCCAAAATGTTGTCACACTGGGTCTTGACACCCATACCCGTCGGCCAAGAGGGCGGGTACGATGTCGACCAAAAGACTCCGTAGTAGGAAGTCCAACTCGACCGTTTTGTTGTCGTCAATCGCCAAGGGAGTAGGACTGGATATGGAGCCGAAAGAGTGACCCAACACCAACCCTACTCACCCTGGCTCTGTATCTCAGCCCTCTAGTCATGGTTTTGCTTGGCATCTTCTGCCAACTAAGCAGCCCAGAGCTCGCCCTGACGAGGCTTGTTGTAGTTTGCCGCACCGGGCTCAGCACTTCCCGTTCTCTGTAGACCCATGGCGCTACTGTAAAACATCTGGCCTTGTGCGGCCGCGTTCGCTGTGTATGCCTGGTCAGGATCCGGGTAGACATAGCTGCCGTTTCCGCTACTGCTATGAGCAGGAGACGCTGCCACGTGTGAGGGCGAAGCCCAGCCCACGCTGCTCATGTGGGGGCTTCCAGCAGCGCTGCCAGGTCCATGACTATTCTCGATGCTCGGCTCAAGTGTCGTAGGGGGCAGTGGCGCGCCATAGCCGACAGGGTGAGAGGTTGGCCTGACATTGTTGGTGAAGCCCGCTGAAGAAGTCGAGGTGGGGCTGCCGCCGTGCAGGTCAGTTCGCAGGTGAGCGGGCATGGATGTGTTGCCGACGTATCCATGTTGCATGCCATTGGCAGCGGCCATCTCAGCACTTGGCGACATTGACATGGTCCTCTGCGCAGGTGATGGCGTGGACATGGGTGATCCGTGGTTGCTAAGCTGGTCACCATCAGACCTGGCAGGACGCGCGGAAGTGGCGCGAGCCATGCTGTTTCTCGCCAGTGCCTCCGCGGTGGCTCTGGCGGCATCCTCGACCGTTCCGGTGTGATGGTTTTGGTGGCGAGTGAGCGTCGTGCGTCTGGTGAAAGTCTTCTGGCAATCCGCATACGGGCACTTGTACGGCCTCTTACCCGAATGTATCCGACGATGCCGAGCCAGAGAACTGCTGTCACTAAAGGGCTACGGAGTCCCGAGTCAGTTTACCAGCGCTTGCTCGTGCGCGTGATGGAGTGCTCACCTTTCCACAACGCTCACACATGTGTGGCTTCTCTCCAGTGTGAACACGCTGATGGACGGTCAGAGCCGACCGCTGGATAAACTGCTTGCCGCAGTTGGGGTAGTCGCAGACATGAGGCCGCACTCCCGTGTGAATTCGCTCTGAGTCCAGGTTAACAAAACGCACGTCTTTTTGAGAAGAAATCACAAACCATGTCGAGCAAGATCACTCCGTCTTGCAAATCCCTTTCCACAAGTGTTGCATGGGTAGGCCTTGGGTGGCGGCTGAGGGGCTTGCGCCTCTGGAGGCTTCGCAAACTGGGGCATGGCGTGGGAAATGTCGGGGGCCATTCCGGGAAAGCCAACAGGAGACATGTTAGGCTCAGGCATGTGGAGAGATGCGTGCATTGCGCTAGGAGAGCCATAGGGCCTTCCGTTCTGCATGTTGCCATTCATCGGGGGTTGGGAATATCTCGAGTGTTCGGATCCGTGAGGGGAGTCGGCACGGTCCATAGGAAGCTGAGGAAGTTGCTGGAGGGCAGAGTGCTCTGGTGTTCCCTGCATATTTGGAAGTGCTTGCGCTGCTGCTTGAGCGCTGGCCTTTTGGTTCAGCATGTTGGTGATGCCCATAACTTCACCGGGAGCTGGAGAGGACATGATTAAGCTGGAGCCAGACAAAGGAGGCGTGTTGGACAGACGTGACGCACGGTCCACTGGTTCGCTCGCAAGGAAATTGCACTCCCGTAGTAAGGAAATAAGATGTGTCTTACAACACCAGAATGTTTCGGAAGGCGATGGTCGTTGGTTGCAGATGCGCTAAGTGCAAGTGTGAACCACCTGGAACTCGTGTCAGCAAATCCTAACAATGTAAAAAGAGGCGTAGGCTGTGAAGATGAGCAGCTGTGTGAATTGGAAGGCAGACCATGAATATGACCGTCACCGAAAGTGATAGATCGATACCACAGATGACGAGCCACTGAGCAACAGTGGTCACACGAAACATAATAGTGGATCCAGGAAGTGACTTCCAAATGAAAGTTTGACTTACTGTAATTGATCCAACAAGATATCAGGAGATTGATATCAAAGTGACATGAGCCAGAAGGGTGTCCGTGATCGACCGGTTGCTGACCGTCGAGGTGCCCGTGGGGGTTTGGTGGTGAGAAGATGGGGGTGGATACCAGGTTGCGGTGCACGGATCAAATGCAGGCAAGAACCGCGCAGTGGAACTATTTAGAGACGCGCTTCTATCCAGTTCAGCCTGACTTCATTCAATGTCAGTTTAAGGTTCGATCAAATCCACGTTCCCGCCACAAATCCTGTGTTACTGATGGGGGATTGATGACGTCGCAAATCGCAAACATTGGCAATGTTGACAGCGTATAGGAGCCACCTCAGCTGTTTCGGCCAGTTTGGACGCGCCAAAGGATTCGCTTCACTATAAAGGAGAACAACGCACCCAATGTCTGTTCCCTTCTGTGATGGGGATTCGTCTGAACGTTGTCTCTGGTAACTCGAGGCGCGTAAGTTCCCAACTCAGCTCATACGCGATCAGTAAGGATCCGTTTGGTGAGAGGCGATGTCGAGTATTGGAGTGTCCGTTGGCTCGATCGGAAACGTAGGACTAAGCGCCGATGCCGGTGCTTAAAGTCGTGATGATATCGCTCGATTGATAGTGTTCGATTCGAGACTCTCGGAAGCGTAATTCGCGTTTCTAGTCTTCGTAATTCTAGTATAGCTTGGTAGTGCCTAGCCTTTTCCCCAGTTCGGTTGGTAATCAAAAATAGGGCAAGGTCCAGAGATGTATGGCTCGCAGTCGCTTCTAGATGATCCGGAATGGGCGTCGCGGGCTCGTGATGAGAGGCCGAATCGGTGTGATCCTGTTGGCGACTGTCAAAATCTGCTGGAGCTGGTCAGCCAAGCTGGTCGCGGCAGCCTTTGATTGTGTCGTTTGCTCGAAGTTGCTTGTGGATTGAGAGATGTTGTCCTCGACCCAAAACTGCAAGCTAAGGCAGACCTTGAATCGGATAGGTCGGATGTGTTTTGTGATCTGCCTCGACTCGAGACGAGGTCACTAAGGTTTGGGAAGGTGAAGGAGGTGGTCGGGAACAGAGATGGGCCGATGGGATGGAGAAGATGGGACGCCAAAAAATGTCCTGGTGCTGTGCCACAGCAACAACACCGCGCAGCGCGACACACAACAAGCAGGCAGATGAAGCAGACGATTAGCTGCGGCACAGTACTAGATGACTTACCAGTAGACAGCAGATTTTGCTCCTCTCGATATCGCGAATGAAAGTAATGGTGGTGAAGAGGGATGGCAGGCTATGGGATGATGAAAGATGACGCTCTGACACTTGACAGGAAAGAACGAGCGAGGACAAGGGGTCTTCTTAAAAATAAAATCACTGAATTGGGGGAAGGTGGGTACCGGGGGTAGAAAGGCACGCTAGAATCACTGACCTGAATGGAATGCCCAGGTCCCCCAGGGCCCAAGCTGCCAGACCGACAGAGCGACAGTGGACAGGTCCTGTTGAAACGAAAGTGTGCAGGGGGCCGTAGTACCCGTAGGGAGGGTACAAGGCCGGTACCTTGGTCAGGGGATGGCAGGGGCCCCTGCTTCGAGGCTAAGCCTACTAACCCACCTGAGCCCACCCGCCAACGCACAGGGCACCCGGCAGCTCCAGTCTTCCACTGTGAATTGTCCACTCCTCACTCCTCACTTTTCTCTGCCTCCTGATGAGCTGTTGGGGGCTGTTGACAGTCAGAGAGTATTCCTGCAGACTTCTCAGCAAACAGTGAGCCCACAACCTTGGAAGCTGGAAGCGACCAACAGCAAGTAGGCCGGGAGAATTAACCTCCAGTCAATAGACCCTCGAGGGGTTCCTTCGACATGCAAAGATGTTATAGTATGTTAAGCAAAAAGGTTAACTTTCCAAACCTAACTCTAATGCTCTAATACATACACATACAGCACAGTACTGATTGACCATACCAGGCAGCCATCCATAACCAAGGACATCCAACAGGGCCAAGGGACGACCCCCCACAAGCCCTTGTTCAGATAACCAGCCAGATAGAGATACCCATGATGCGGTACCTACTAGGTATATGCAAGGCATCTAGACTTAAACCACCATCATCACCGAGCTGCGAACACAGCCCCTAAGGACCTCAGGCTCTCAGACTCTCAGACTCCCATACATAATATCCTGCAAGACGACGGCCATGCGTGATCTAATCTGACCTTGGGACGTCTGTTCTCCTTCATCATCATCATCACCATCATCATGACCTGGGGGTTTCACTTCAGAGCACAGGGCTGTTTGGTGTGCACCGTGCTCTAGGTCTAACGCTACTGTAGGAACCACGATTCTCCACATCATTACGGACCCGGCGGCGCTGCCGCAAAGTACTTGAGCTGTACTCCGCACCTCCGTGCGTGTTGGCAACTTGCTCGCTCCACGAGGAAAAGGACCATCGACCCTCAAGGCTGCCGTTCACCGTACTTTGCACATACATAGGTGGGCTGGTGAGAAGCAACAACAAGCAGAAGGATTCGCTTGATTACCGAGGAAACGGTCCATGTCGATGGGCCATATGCATCTCTTTACAGTATCTATCAGCGCGTGGGGTAGAAGGTTGCAACCTGCTACCCTACAGTACATATCGATTTAAGAACAGGCCCGCGCTCCCGAGTCAGCTCACAGGAAACGCTTGGACGGCCAAAATAACTTAAATCAAGACTGAGAATAATGCCTTGAATAGGCCTGATAGGGAGAGGGAGAGGGAAGGGTTGGGGTGAGGCTGTTTACGAGACGGCGAAGAAAGGGCTAATGACATAGTCTACCCCTTTTCCTCAGCCTTACTTCACTCCCAAGTCTCGGATACATTGTACAGGTGGTCGCAGACCCAGCTGCCTGTAGTACAACTGACACAGTAGGCCTTGATGGGAAAGACATGTCTTCCCCGACGGGCGTCATGGAATCGCCGGGGTTTCCTCTGCGCTGTCACTGTCCGTCAGCTCTCTCTCTCTCAGTCTCCTGCTCTCTCTTCTCCGCCTTACCGCTACTCAAGGCATCCTGACACCTAGTGGACACGATGCAAAGGGGGTTGCTCTGGGAACATCAGAGGAGATGAACCCGTCATCACCTTTGCAGAGAAGTGCTCGGTGGCCCAGCGTCGCACTGTCAGAGAGGGAGCGCTGTGGGGAAATCTGCGGGCTTCTTGGCCAATGCATTGTGCTATGGACCGGGGCTCAAATTGGCCTTGCCATAATAAGAAAGTTTCTGGAATTTTTCCAGAAGGTGAGTGGGTCCTTCTAACGACGGGGGATGGGGCCGAGGCCATTCTCATCCCTGTCTCGCCCGTCCACGCTGCCACGTTCATGAGCTGCGGTGGGAGCAAGGACCACATACACGTCAAATACCCAGCCAGCAGCACCATTAGTACTACGCAGTACTGTACCGCACTCTCATCTCTTGCCTCCCTCAAAGCGGTCAGAGGATTTGGCGAAAGAGGTCCGGCGAAGGGGGCAAAAGCCGTTATGACATGAAGCACATCGCGAAGTTCCGACATAGCGAATACGTAACTGGAATCGTGGTCGCCGGTCGGGAGATGAGGCAAGACGCCCATGATGAAATTGCTGTTCGGCAGCCTGCTTGGAGTTGGAAGTGGCCTGTGCCACACACTGTCCATTGGCCTCAGGTACATTAAATGTACTGCTGATGGATGATGGCTTCTAACGTCGTTCCATTCCGCCTTCCATGCAGCGTTCCACCAGCCTTCTTTGCCTTTCTCGATGAAGCTGAAACGGGGAAGCACAGAGCAGCCCCAGCTATGGCCATGACGACTCCCGGATCGATGCAGAGTATTGACCCATTTGTGCTCTTTGCTTCCCCGTCTCGTCCTTCTCGAAAAGCGAGACCCTCCCAAGGCTGGGGCGGCGGTCTTCCCGAAGCCGCGCCTCACCCTAGGGAGCATTGTGTGTATTATGATCTCCGGCTAAGGCATATAACAATGCCGTCTCGCATAATTCAGATCCAGGTTCGGGTCTGTCTATGCATCATGGACATCCTTGTTTGCCAGACAAATTTGCATAACGGATAAACGAAAACAATCCTCTTCCATGCCCTGCGCGACCACATGTGGCTCACCATTTCTCAATGCTAGGTATTCTTAGGCTTTCGATTGGATCTCCTCAAACAATGGCGAAAGGAGATACTGTCGCTCAAACACGCACATCCGCCCTGGGTATGTTTCTGGCCTGCAAGTCGAGGCGGCACATGATTCAGTCCGCCCTGTTCTTTTCTCTGCTCGTCTCTTGCGCATTTACATGGACAGCTGCAGCCACGACATGCGCCTCTTCCTCACGTATCTGCAGTACCGTCGTCTCGAAACGGTCGGCTCGATTTTTGCTCACCAAAGGTTTGGGGACAATTTTGCAAACCGACCAATGGTTCCACAACCCTTTTCCGTTTGGCAACTTGGAGGCGAGTTCACTGTGTCACAGTCCATCTGACTTACAACTGTCATGGGAAAACAATCATGAACCTCACACATCACATGCCAATCTTCTCCGCGTACAAATAACGTTGAACCATAGAACCTGGCCAAATAGCCGCAACGATCACACGCTGGCTTTCCTCAATCCAGTGGCCCGTGTCCGGGGTCCTCAGCGGGATCCATTGTTTCTGTCGTGGAACGGTCCGCAGGGGGGAAGAAAAAGCAACATACCGCCAGGATCGCTGGAGAATATCATGGCAGATCACCAATTGGTCACGGTGTCATAGGGAGACAAGACCTTCCTTGTTTCTGCATCCAGCCCTCAGCCCTGTGGACGAGTATCAAAGCGCCCTTTCAGCTCACAGACGTCGAGGATGGCTCAACCCACCAAGGCTTGCTTGCGCCCGTGCCTCATGACAGGCATACGATGCCTTGAGAAGCGGCGCTTGAATTTTGCAATTGACCTCGACACACAAATTTCGACTCGGGGCTTCAGAGTCCCTGTGATCATCACGCAAGCCACCCAATGACTTATCTATTCCAGACATCGGGTCCTGCCAAGCTTGCATTCCAATATGGTCTGATGGCTTGCCTACACGTTGAGCGCCCGGAGGCTCTCAAAAGCATCTCGGTGACGGATGCGTCTTGGCCTATGGCCGCTTGGCCGATGGAAAATGTGTGAAATGACCAAAGTTTCTGGTTGTCGAACCGATGCCCTGTTGAATCTATGCCTTGCAAGGTTAGAGCTATGAAAAATTGCTACTAATACTGCCTGCGTGTGCTAACGTCACACCTGGCGTGAGTAACACCGTCCTGGACTTAGATTTCGACGATGGGTTTCGATTTCTGGCTGGGGAATATGATCTGCTCATATCCTTTTGGCGTAAACGTTTCGCTTCACGATACTACGGCCTGACATGCAGATCTTCGACGTACTTGTACTATCAACTGCGACAAGAGAAAGCCATGCTTTGATGGTGAGATGAGCGAGAATTGGCCATGTTTTACGATTCGACACCCCCAAGGATTGTTCGAGCCTGATTCCGCACCTGTACAACTTATATGCTTACCCTTTGAGTACATCGTATCCCATGCTCCCAGTCCGGGCCACCCTCTGGTCATCACGCGGTGGAAGGTTTGGAAGAGTTTGGTCCCAAATTGACCCCGCGGTTATCGAGATTTGGCAGATTCTCGATCGATATTGAGCTACAGCGTGCTTACATATGAGGGTCGCTCTCCCGCCTTCGCCACAGCCGCGCCGACGGGAAGCCTCCATGGCGACAGACACACTTTGATTTCCGAGCCATCCACGAACACGAGAAAAAGCTCGCGGGCGTCTCCTCGCAATTCTCACATAGATGAACAAAAACAGCACTCCACACGCCACGCTACAGCAGAACGTGACTCATCAAGATGAGACCTGCACAAGCGCTTGTCTGATTGCTATGTATATACGCCTCGGAGGGAGCTGGGACTGCTCATCGTCCTCGGCCTCGGGCTCACGTTCCGCGAAGTGTCGGGGGTCCCTTCCAGAAAGTCTGAAACCCCTTGTCGAAATGATGTCGGTACCTGGGTGTACCTGGCAATTCTTCCTCCTCTGGGATCCGGTTGTCAGGGGGGGGGGGGTCGATTTTAGGCTCCCCTGAGAATGTCGCCCTGCCAGGGGGTCCTGAACATGTTCTCCACGTGTTTCCAGCAGCCTGGCGCGGCACCCACTCTGTCCGCCCGCCCACGCCGCTCGGGAAGAAAGAGAGAGAGAGAGAGAGAGCAAGTTCGTGTGGAAGATGCCGTAGTGTACCACCGTTATGGAAGGCCTGTGGAAGGACGGATGGAAAACTGGATTGGGCAAACCCCCCGGAGCCGTGATTCCGTGACGGTCAGAGCTTTCTTCTAGAAGGAAATCCTCCGGGACGAGTGCCGGATTCGTGAAACCCAGACCACGTTTGTTGTGTTGGCAGACAACACACCTCGATGCTCCAGAGCAGTGCTGCCGCCGGTCAGGCTAGTCCCCGGGCAAGGCCTCCGTCTGGGGAGAAAAGAAGTTACTCAGTTTACGAGATGAGCTCGATCCGAATCAAGACGTCATGGCGACTCTTCGTATGCTGCGGGTGGTTGTCGATGGAGTTGTTAAGTCCTGGAGTTCGTTCCCAGTGGGCTATGCACACAGACCCCCTTCCGGCATCCCCTACTAAAGCACAAACAAGAAGATTATGCTTTGCACAACCGCTCGCTTACACCTCATTGATCCCGATTCGTTGCTGATTTCTATGGCAACTCGACAAGGTTGGCGCGTGAGCAATGTCTTAGTACTGGCCCCATATGAGGAACGAAAAGTGAGAAATGAGGAACAAGAATGAGGACCGAGGAATGAAGGAGGAAGCCGTCAGCCTTACCGTACTAGGCAATACCTGAGATTCAGTCGTCACGGATACTGGCAGGTATAGGCCGGAACGTTATCGTCTTACAGGGTCCTTGCTGCTTCGGTCTGCCCTGGTTGGTATGGGCCGTTGTCCCGGATAGATGGACGAACGGACAGACGGCTGTGAAGATGTTATGCATCGTGCCCTTCGATAAGGTGACAGATGCCAGATCGGGACGTTTCTACTTCTGGATAGCCGTGATCACGGCTCTCATCGTGTTCCGGGTTGAATTGTGTCTATGCCCAAGGTTAGGATCTCATCCTGGCCTATACCTACATCCCGTGGTTGGTTCCAGGTAGTGATCCATGTCTTTTCTACGAGGGCAGAGATAATGTCCGGCGAGCGTACTACCAAGATGGCAAATGGGCGAGAAGTCGAACATAACAAGTGATACATATCCGGGAGACTCCTCCATACAAGGCACGAGAGTCATACATCAATGTTCTAATCACGCTCCTGCAGAGACTCGGTGTACTGGGTGGATGGCTAAACCAATTGTTCCAGTTACTCCATACTTTGTAGAGCAATATCCCGCCCGAGAGTTCCAGGGTCTGGATTATGTCCGACCCGGGCATCTCTCTATAAGCGCTATCTATGCCCCGCCCCGAACATCAAGCTGTTTTCAACTGGGCAATACCGTCAGGGAGCGGGATGGAAATGCGCTGAGGTGAGACGGCGAGGTAGGGCTGGCTGTCCTAGTCGTACTGGCTGGGATCTCTTCGAGGCATGTTCTACCCTTGGCCGCCGCCCCGGAGTACCTGCAGGCGTTGGAGCATCCCCGTGGACTTGGGGTACCCGGGCTGTGCTTTCGAGGCGGCCAGGCCGAATGCTGGACCTCTGCAGACGCTCAATCTGGGTCCAGGCGCAGCCAGGAGGGGAACCGGGGACGTGAATCTCCAGTGATTACTTCTACCACCAGCAGTGGGCCATGTTTGCCACCAACAACAACCTTCTCAAGGTGTTGTACAAGAGCGATACATGGCAGTGACGGGCAGCAACTGCAAAAGGAGACACTGTGTATATGGAGTGGGTGACGCATGCGCTCCTGTTCCACACATTTGCTCGTCCGAGGCCTCCAGTCTATGCAGGTGAGTAGCGCCTCAGCAGGTGAGTTTGTATTTTTTGGCCCCTCGTACCCTCTACATGCCTTGCGGCTAGATATCCAACATGTCTTCTTTTCGTATCACAAGCTCTTCAATGACACGAGGGTCCCTCCCCGATGCAGAGCCACGTGGACAGAGACCTCACCCCCCCCCCCACCGTAACACAGCCCTCCTCCTGACACGTACCGAGCCAGAAACCCCTGAACCCCTCACTCCCTCACTCTGATTTACGCGGGGGAGAGCGCACATCACGACGTCGACGGCCCATCCCGCCCCAGCTTCCCCTCCGTCTTCTCCACGTGGTCCACCAGGGCCTCGATGGTGCAGACCTTGAGCCCCCACCTCCTCGCGAAGGCGATGCACTGCTCCCCCCTCAGCATGCCCGGCCCCCGGAAGATGGCCTGGCCCTCGACCTCCTCGCCGTCGTCGACCAGCTCGCAGATGACGCCGGCGGGCCTCTTGCCCGCGAGCCGGCAGAACTCGGTCGCGGCCTCGGTGTGGCCCCCCCTCTCCCGCACGCCGCCCGGCCGCGACCGCAGCGGCAGCACGTGGCCCGGCCGCCGGAGGCTGGCCGCCGTCGCGGCCGGGTCCGCCAGCGTCCGGCACGTCAGGGCGCGGTCGTGCGCGCTGATGCCCGTCGTCACGGAGGGGTCCGCCGAGTCGACGGTCAGGGTGTAGGCGGTCGCGCGGGGGTCTTGTGTGTGGGCGACCATCTGCGGGAGGTCGAGGGTCTCGGTGAGCTCGGGGACGAGGGGCACGCATATGTAGCCCGAGGAGTGCCGGACCATGAAGGCCATCTGCTCGGCGGTGATGTCCTGGGCGGCGATGATCAGGTCGGCCTCGTTCTCGCGGCCCGGGTCGTCGAGGACTACTATGAATTGGCCATCACCTGTGGGCACACAGTCAGTCAGTCAGTCAGCCATTTATTCAGTCCAGCCGAGCTGGTGTCGTCGTGTGGTGCCATTAGAGGACTAGAGCATGTAACGAGAGGGCGGCATACGGGGGCATACATACGGAAAGCTTGAATGGCGTCTGGTATCGAGTCGAACTCAGACCGGTCGAGAGTTGTTGAAGACATGTTAGGTCCCCTGAGGCTACTACTCCAGTAGATAGTCGTCGAAAAAAGCTAAGGCGGCTGGGAAGTCTTATATGCTATCGGTTTGGTTGTGCGTGGTTCGGATGATGGCGGGAGTTCGCGGCGAATTCGGACAATTGACGCAGTGCAGTGGAGGAGGAGGAAACGCAATACCAATTCAAGAACATGCCATGTCTTGGGGCAATAATAAGTAAATGGCCGGAGGTACCTCACGAGGGGGGATGTTGGTCTAGAATATCGAATATGCCCCGCGAGACCCGTTCAACTTCGCGACGGTTTGCTTGGGCCGATGACTCGCCGATGAGTGAGCATTTCGAAATGCTTACAGACCCGGCGGTCAATTTGCTTAGGTCAGCGAAGCCAATTGCTTGTCAAACCCGTAATAATAACCTTTCGGGGGAACGATTCCTTTGGTACGCGTGGAGTTCGACCCATTGTTCACCCCGTGTCTACCGTTGAATGGTAGCTAATGGTACAGCAAAGCTATGCATTAATTCTCTCGTCAAGGAATCATATAAATCTCCATCTCCAAGAAGATAGCTGGGGTTCAATTAGGGGTCAGGGATCAATTACCCCTCCCATCCTTTACGGTACAGAGTGTGGCCCGGCAGCCTGGCAGCCCGGCAGTAGCTGTACCAAAAGTAAGTACCTACCTAAGTAGGTAGGCTAGGTAGTAGGTAGCACCTGGGCAGGCGTGTGCAGGCGTGTGCAGGCGTGTGCAGGCCTAGCAGCCTGTAGGACCCGTGGACCCTTCGACGTTCGGGACCCTGCAGGTGCCAAGCTTGCGGGTGAAGAGATCCGCAACGCCTGCCGAGCCGCCAAAAAAGTTCTTGGTGGTTGAAGCTTGGAAGCTCTGACCTCATCTGGGCATTTGCTGTTCTCTCCAAAGATCGACCTCACATGTCAATTCGGCTCTCAATTTGAATTTCGTCTCTCTTTGCGTCGTCGGCTTATCCAGTATAGGAGTGCAGGCTCACATTTGTAAAGCATGGCGCCATCCAGGGCACCACCAGCACTGTTGCGACAGCTATGTCGAGCTCGACCAACCCCCAGACTCTCAACCCACGCCGCCCCGACATCACGGCCGAAATTATGTCGCACGATCCATAGCAGTGACAGCAACGCGCCGTCGCCATCGCCCTCCTACTCGTCCGTCAACCCCTCCGAAGTCGCCCACTTCAACGCCCTCGCCTCCTCCTGGTGGGATCCCCACGGACCCTCGCGCATCCTGCACCTGATGAACCCCCTCCGCCACGACTTCATCCGCGACTGCCACGCCAGCCAGCCCGACCCCCTGCCACCTACCCACAAGCCCCGCTATCTCGACGTCGGGTGCGGCGGGGGCATCTTCGCCGAGTCCGCCGCCCGGCTGCCCTCCACGGCCTCCGTGACGGCCGTCGACCCCACACCCGAGGTCCTGAAGATCGCGCGCGCCCACGCCGCCAAGGACCCTTCGCTGGCCGAGAAGCTGAGCTACGTCGCCGGGACCATCGAGACGCTGCCGACGCCCCGGGGCGACGCTGACAGGTTCGACGTGGTCAGCGTGTTCGAGGTGCTGGAGCACGTGGACAGGCCGGCCAAGTTCCTGGACCGGTGCGGCGAGTTCGTGCGCCCCGGGGGCTGGCTGGTGACGAGCACCATCGCGCGGACGTGGACCAGCTGGTTTACTACGAATTTCATGGCCGAGGACGTGCTGGGCATTGTGCCCAAGGGAACGCACGACTGGAACAAGTACATCAACGAGGGGGAGCTGCGAAACTTCTTTGCCAAAAAGGAGGGCTGGAGTAGCCCGAGGGTCATGGGAGTGGTCTATGTCCCTGGTGTGGGATGGAAGGAGATCCCAGGCAGTGAGAACCTTGGCAATTACTTCTTTGCTGTGAGGAGGGACGGCGGTTCATGACCAAGACAATGTTGGATACGGGGACAGCTTTGCAGTGGCCAAGAAAGCAGTCAACCTCAGCATATGCCACGTTCGAGTCGGATGTATTGACGACGGGTTCAAAGGAACCTATAGCACCACCGAATACGGAGGTAAGACGACTGTCATGGCTGTCATGTCTGCCACGGCGATGACCTGTTACACCGCTGGTATCAATTTTGGCATGGGGAGCAAGAAGATATCTCTTGAGTGCGAATCACAGCCCGGAATTGACCCATGAGCAGTTGTGCAGCACCCGTTCCGTGAGTAGAGCCCCTCAGCCGTTGCGGAAGCCCTCAAACCTTGATTTACACTCCAAATGGTCGGGTAATGGACCCTGATTCCAAATAGCGTACCATAAGTCTCACACAACTTCGGTGCTTCATGCGTGTCCATGACTCAGCACTCGGAGTTTATCGACCACGACTGCAACTGCAATATGACATTTATGGCTATCGAATGGACGGATTATTGGTGATTCTCTGACATCATTGCAGGATGCATAAACCTTAGGATATAAATACCAACGAAATGTCAACAGTAAAGGATTTGGCACCTAGTCCACTTGATAGGGACATAGACCTGATTCACAATACGACCAACATGCAACAGTCCGCACGGGTCGGGCCTTTTGCAGCTTTCCAAGACTTGTCCCCCGTTACCCGTAACCCGTAACCAAACAACAGCCCGGAAGAGTTCCATCTACCAGGTATACATATAGCCGGGCAAAGTGATCGGATCACGGTGTTTTGATAACCTAACCTGACCCACATCCACTGCTCCTTCGGCTTACTGTACTGCTCGGCGCGCGTCCCGGCGTTGCGGCGATAAGATGGTGAAATCTACGGGTGGTCCCCTCGGGGTTGCAACAAAGGCATAAATATCTTCCGGAATGCCCGGGCCTTCTTTGTCGTCATGACTTGGGAAAGAAAGGTATGGTCTGAATAGTTAAACATTGTTGCCAGTCAAGGAAAGACAAAGCATTGACACTCAAGCGCTAATATTACAAATCCACCACACCGCTGAAATTGGGCCTTAGTCACGCTTAATCCGAGGCGCCAACCAGGCGACATGAACGGGAATGACGTTCAGAGGGAGGCTCTAAGCCGCAGTCTCGAGCGTCAAAACACAGCGTCGACAATCAATGAGAAGATAGGAAGGGAGACCCTTGAGCCCGACACCATGGAAACCGTCAAGGACGACGAGACGAGATATGAGTCCATCAGGCCACCCACGGGCTCATCCGCCACCAGGACACCGTCAGGGCCCATCGGCAGGACACAGTCGGGCAGGTCCATCCGGTCGATAAGCCGCGTGCGGTCCAACAACGGCTACGGATGCGACGACCTGGACGAGTCCTCCGACGAGACCGCCAAGGACGTCGAGGCGCAGGGGGACCAGCAGGCGCGGGAGAAGGACCCCTTCGAGGTCGGCTTCGACGGCGGCGCCGACGACCCCTGGAACCCGCGGAGCATGAACGTCGTGCGGAAGTGGATGATCGTCGCGCTCACCTCGATGGGGAGCTTCTGCGTGACCTGCGCCTCGTCCATCTACACGTCCACCTACACCCAGATGGATGCCGAGTTCCACGTCTCGCGCATCGTCGCGACGCTCGGGCTGTCCATGTTTGTCCTGGGTATCGCATTGGGTCCCATGTGGAGTCCCCTCTCCGAGTTCTACGGCCGGCGGCCCATCTACCTTGCATCCTTCGTCGCCTTCACCATCTGGATCATCCCCTGCGCGGTCGCCAAGAACATCGAGACCGTCATCATCACCCGGTTCTTTCAGGGCTTCTCAGGCAGCGCTTTCTTGAGCGTGTCGGGCGGTACGGTCGGCGACCTGTTCCGGCCGGACCAGATGCTCCACCCGATGACGCTCTTCACGGCGGCGCCGTTCCTGGGCCCGAGTTTCGGGCCCATGATTGGCGGCTTCATCAACTACAACGTGGACTGGCGGTGGACGCACTACGTGCTGATCATCTGGGCGTTCTGCATGTGCATCGCGCTCTTCGTCATCGTGCCCGAGACGTACCACCCCGTCGTCCTGCGCAACAAGGCCAAGAAGACGCGCAAGGAGACGGGCGACGACCGGTGGAGGGCCCCGATGGAGAAGTCGGCAAAGTCGCTGGCCCGCACCGTGGGCACCTCCCTCATGCGGCCCTTCCAGATCCTCATCTTCGAGCCCATGGCCCTGGTGCTTAACCTGTACTCGGCCATCCTGCTCGGCATCCTGTACCTCTTCTTCGGCGCATTTCCCCTGGTCTTCGAGGGCGTGTTTGGGTTCAACCTGTGGCAGACGGGGTTGACGTTCTTGGGGATGCTGGTGGGGATGGTGAGCGCTTCGGCTATGAACAATGTCTGGGCGAAGATTAGAGTGAGACTCATCAAGGTACGTCTTCTTCTACCACGAGAAATCTCCATCACTTTGTTTCTGGAGTAGCCGTGTCTCAGGACGGTTATGCCTCCTGGAAGATTACCACTGTTGAGACAGGCTTCTTAGACATTCAATCTCAAAACGTACTGATGAGACTGCTGAATAGAAGAACGAGGCGATCACGGGCATCGAGGGCAAGAGTGAGCCCGAGTTCCGACTGCCGTCTGCAATTGTTGGCAGTTGGTTGGTGACGATTGGGCTCTTCTGGTTCGGTTGGACTACATATTCATCACTTCACTGGATACTTCCTATCATTGGATCAGCCATCTTCGGCGCAGGGGTGAGCCACTATCCTGTTCTCTTATTTTCGAACCCCCCTTCCTCTTCCTTTCTTCAGCAGCGCGACGAACAGTTTGACGAGAACGTCGTCGTCCAGTAGCGGCCCCTGATACCCGCCATACCGTCCTTGACGTAGCCAAGAGCGAACGCATCAGCCTCGTCTGCTGGCCGTGGCTATGTTGTCCTGTGCGACTGAAGACGGCAAGAATTGTTCCAACATTCTTTCGTACAGATTTAGTCATGAGTTTGTCAAGGGCAACACAAGGGGCGACACAACGCGCACCGTTCCCTCGCGTTACCTGTCTCTGTCCACTGACTCTGATCTCGCATTTTGCATAACCGGGACGCTGTAGCTAACCGATTGGAAACCTGTCTCACACATAGGTGTTGTTAGTTTTCTCCGGAACCTTCACATACCTGGTACGTATGACCCATATTAAGAAACCACCAGCCCAACACCCCCAAAACCTCGTGCGCCCCCCACAGAAACCTGCTGTGGAATGCTGAAGATTAGAAAATCAATTGGCCCGAGTACGAGGAAATCAAGTAATAGGGGCTAACGTGACACCGATAAACTACAGGTGGACGCCTACCCGCTCTATGCCGCCTCTGCACTGGCCTCGAACGCTCTTGTGCGATGCGGCTTCGCAGCTGGTGAGTAAGACATTGCACGCGTACACAAAAGCAGCAACCTCCTTCCCGCCCAGCTGGAATTATTATTATCATTGTTATTATCATGATTTTTTGTTTTGGGTTTTTTTGGGGGGGTTTTTGTTTTGTTGGTGGGGGGTCTTGTTTTTGGCAAGACGAGAGAAAACTCATACGCCCTTTTCTGGAAACGGGGACACCTCTCTTTACTGACACGTGCCTTGTTTTCCTTTTAGCCTTCCCCCTCTTTGGTATACAGATGTATGAGAAGCTGGGCAATCAGGTGAGTTAGAGACGAAGAAGAGACGGCTGTGTGCTGCTTTTCCCTTATTCTGGGGAAACACAGGATTATTGCTAATACGAGTTTCTTTGCAGTGGGCGACTTCCGTCTTGGCCTTCCTCACGGTGGCCATGTTGCCCTTCCCTATTATCTTCTTCAAATATGGGAAGAAGATACGCGCGCATAGTAAGATGGCGACGGCGGACTGAGGCACGGGATTTGGAGGGGACAAGAGGAGATGAGGAGAGTATGAACGTTCAGATACCCATGTCAATAGGCTTAAATGCCGTCCAGACAGTATAATCAAGCACATGGTTAATTTCAATATTACGAAAAACGATCTCGACGACTGCCTAACATGGAGTTTAGATAGAGACAAACCGGTGTATTTCATGACCTCCTACCAGGTTTGTTTGAATATTAAGCAGGTACTTGTTGGCCTGATTAGTGAGTGCCGGTCGCTATGAAAAACTCACGAGTAGTATTACAAATTGATAGAAGAGGCTAGTGTGCCACCGCCCTGCAACAAAAGAAATCCCACGGTAACGCGAACACGGGTAATATAAATAAACCAGGCCAAGCTCTCCAGGAATCCCAAACAACTAGTCTTATCAAACCCCTGGCGCAGTGACGACACTGTGTGCTAAGAACCACCCAGTGATCCCCAGAGAGTCAGACCTGATCCCCCCCCGTCAAAAGTCCCCTCTGGCAGTTGTCCCAAGAGACTGCATGCAAGCTTAGCATGCCGTGTAGCCAGGTGACAGAGCACAAGGTCTGTTAGTCTGAGGGTACGTCTTCCTCCCCTCGACCGACTTAGCCGTCATCAATCTAGGGCAGGGTTCACGGGCTTCTGCGACTCATTGGGGGGGGGGGGTCGACAGAAGAAGAAGAAGGGACGTCTCGCTGTTTTCTTCTTTGCTTGTGTCGGGGGAGCCCAAGGCAGGGGAAGGGCCTTGTTATGTCTGTTCCCTAATTGATCGAGATTGTAACGTCCACCATCTTGGTGGCCCCGGAGGTTATCTCCATCAAAAAAACTGCAAGTGAGAGGTCACTTGCTGCTCCACGTGCGCCGGCCAGATCTACCCGATTTTGAACACAGAGGCAAGGTGTCTCCATCGCCCTAGACCGAGTACCTAGGCCGGACCAATTGGGAAGACGTGTGGGGCATGTGTGTCTGAATGTCCCTGACCGATATTGCCAACTCGCATAATCCTTCTTGCACTGATTGAGAAATAGGTTGCGAAGCGAAGCGAAGCGGACCAGGCCAGGGGGAGGGGGAAGAGAGGATAGATTGACTGATGGTGAACGACCAGTTGGCATCTGCAAGTCCTAAACTATGGCGCCATGCTGGTGTCCGCAATCTATTGGCATGTTGTAAGAGGCTTGTTGCAGGGGGGAAAAAAACACCCACAGATGACCGACCACCCATATGAGGCGCGCTACAGGGAAGTGTGATAAAGGTTGGGTACTGGCAGTATGCACTGTTGATTGCCAGATTAGGTAGGGGAGGGAGCAGACCGCCCAGCGGTGTCGGAGAGCGCGAAGGAGTGGAAGGAGTGGAAGGGGTGGAAGGGGTGGAAGTGTTTAGAGATGCAGTGTAGGTGCAATGGATGAATTCCAAATCGCGTATACGATATGCTCCTTGTAACATGTGCTGAGCCTCGTGCATCCCGCTCAGGTTCCAGGATGGTGAAACAAGTGGAGAGTTGGCCCAACAGTTAGGAAAGGGCATGATTCCGGGATATCGAACAGGTCGCCGAGGCCTCGTACTGTGTGAGTGAGTACGGATCCATAGATACCAGGAAATAAGTCAGCTCGTCTGCTGGAGAGCAGGCATGGCATGGGCTGAGCGGTGATCTGCTCAGGGTAGAGGCATGGCGAGGGTGTGGGATCACAAGTGAAGTACAGTCTATCTGATTTGGCTGTCATTCATTGGATTTGAAGCACTGTGGTAAGGATGATATAGCAGTATAGGGTGTATGTTTCTATGCACGAGGTATCCTAGGTAGGTATATACAAGGTAGGATGGTACGTGGAAGTGCAGTTGGACCATGGGCTGGACTGGACGTGTGTGTGTAGAGGGGCTGGAGGGAAGCAGAAGCAGAAGCAGGTACTAGGGTGTGTAAAGCCTTATCCTAGGTACCCAGGGCTGCCAGGTGGTCGGTACATATGTAGGTAGTCTACAGTATCAGTAGGGGGTCGAGGTCCTTTTAGAGGATCCTTTTAGAGGATCCTTGAAAGCCATTGCGAGGTGCTTGAACACCATTCTTGGATATCGAGCTGAAATCACTTCCGAGCGGATGGTTCGTTGAGGCATGGCATAACCCAACTTTTATCCTGACCAAGATTTTTAGACAGGAAAGATAAATGGATGGATGTTATCGGTAGGAGGGATGGATAGGGATGAAGTCGGTCAGATCAGTGATATGATCAGAAACTATCGGTCCTCAGATACCAGATTTGGTGTGTGTGACATTTGTAAGTCTGCCCAGGTGCCCAGGTGGTACTGTAGGTTGGTAGATACGTACCGAGTCTAGGTGGGTAGGTACTGTACCAGTTGACCCCACATGCGTACTATGGTCACCCCGCAATTGAATCTCAGCATCAACTGGCCCACTCAAGTACTCAAACCCTGGAAGTCAGCCTGTCAGCCAGTCAGCTAAGCAATACCTAGGTTGGCTAGGGTCTTTCCTAGTCGCCGATCTGCTCCAACGTTTTCGTCGTAAGAAGCGCGAAATGGAGACACAAGGACTGCGCTCCTAATAACTCCTGCCTCCCACAATAATCGAAGAGGTATTCATCGACGAACCACCCGATATGTCATATTCCGGCCGACAACAATATCGACAACAACACGACCTGCCTATTTCACCCAAAACCAAGAAGGGTTTGTTTTGAGCAAAGAGGGAAGACGCCGCAAGAGAAAACAGGAAATACTACGCACGTCCGTCTCGCCAATCTATCCACACCCCCATCGCGCCTACGTCGGGGGGCCCTCCTTCTCACATAGAACAGGTCGCCGACCAGAGACTAGCGCTGCCATATGCAACATCCATATACATCGACGGGTAGCTGCAGAAGGGACCCCTCCTACGACCACCCTCTTCCAAGCACGACACACTTTACACAACCCAGTCGACTACCACTGCCACAGTACCTCGTCTCGTCCCAGGCTGCCAGGATTGTGTGCCCTACCCGCGCACCTTGTGTGTCCTGCAGGCATTTTGTATCTGTGCCTGTGCCCGTGTCCGTGTCCATGTCTGTGACCACATGAGGCCTGCATACCCCTGCGACTACGATTGCGACTGCGACTGCGACTGCGACTGCGACCTGATTGCGACTGCGATACCTCCCACGCACCTCCCCGACGACATACCATCCCCTGCTCGGTCCCGCCCCTGAACCTCCCTCCCCCCCCAGTGCGCGAACACGGTGACGGTTGCACAGAAAACGCCTCTTATACCTGTATTGCGAAGCCTATTGGAGAGCTAGGCCTGTTCATTATAGCGGCCCGCGGAGAATACGAGTGATTGCGCTGTCATTGTGCGTCTGGATCGTTGGGCCGTCCAGCAGCCACACGGCAAGACGCCCTTCTGGAAGACGGGCCAAGTGATCGACGTCCATATTGCGGATGCGCACAGAAAGCCTCCCGCTCTATATGCTCACCTCCCCTGGCAGCTATACCCCCGTTCTTGCGCAAGGGCAGGAACAGATTGGGCGCTCGGTTAGCTGGGCTTGCCACACATTGCCTGCTTTCACGCATACCCTACGTACAGCACACTTCGCGCAAGCGACCAGACGACACAGGAGCTATTGGGAAGCCGGTCCTTGTGACAGCACACTCTGCGGCCGCAGCCTACCCTGGCGCTGTGTGCCACCACTAGAGCATTGCTGCAGGAGTTGAGCACGTCTTGCCGTCCAGACGACCTGCCGCGACTGGGACAAAGTATTGCCTGTGGTTTCGCAAGAGGTCGCCGGACTTGCATTTGCCGTGCCGTCATTACGAGCGTCCGACTCGAGCCATCCATCCAAATATAAAACCGCACACACACTCACACACGTATATATATATGTGTGTGTAGCTGGTACACGATGCCGGAAGAAGTCGAATCCAACGGGGGTGAGGTCTCAGATGTCATGTCTGAGAATGAGCTTGAGTACGACGACCACGACGCCTCCCTGAAAGACGACGATAAGATGACCGAAAACGGCAAACTTGAGATTGGCCCCGACGGCGAGGTCAAGAAGAAGTATGACCCCAAGGATCCTATGCGACCAAGGAGGAAGAAAGCACGGAGAGCCTGCTTTGCCTGCCAAAGAGCTCACCTGACTTGCGGTACGCTATGAATTCGACCGTCACGAAGCGGACTTGTTTCTGGGTTTCTTTGTTTTGTTGGGGTGTTTTGCGTCTCCAGCAGTGTTTTTAGGGGTAACCAGCTGTGTGTCCATGAGCGAGACTAATGTGCATTGCAGGTGATGAACGGCCATGCCAGAGGTGTATAAAACGTGGTCTTGCGGATCATTGTCAGGACGGTGTCCGTAAGAAGGCCAAATATCTTCATGATGCTCCGCCAGAAGCCTTGCGGCCTGTTCTGGGTCCAAACTACAACCCCAACGCGCCGCAGAATCGACCCAATGGACATCGTCATCCGTCCAGTACTGGGTCAGAAGCAACTTCCAATGTCGGCAGCTTCTTCTCGCCGACGAATGCTTCCAATCCCTACCCGCTCTTTTCTCCGCAGTCGGCGTTGGGATCGATATCTGAAGAGATGGCATTCTCCACTCAACACTCCCCCGTGTCTCCCGGCTTCCATGGACCCAACCCTCCGCAGTTGAGTGGGCTCACTGTCCCACAGGTCTCAGGGGACATATCCAATATGACCGCGGCCTTCTTCGACCCCAGCAATCCTGCATTATACAACTTCAATCTCGAGGGCCTGAACTTCGGCAGTCAATATGGCGCCATGGAGTTCGGCATGCTGAACCACATGTCATCGGGTGCTGCGGATACGCCGCCACAAGATCCCTCGTTCTCACAACAAGGCGGGGGCGACACCAATTTCTCAACTGGGCCTTTCGGCAATGGTATGCAACAATTCGACGGTGGTATGATCGGCGATATCCTCCCCATCGACCAGTCCGGCACTCCCCTTTATTCCCAGGGAAACCTTCAACACGGACTCCCTCATGCTTACGCCATCGCCGCAGGACCCACAAGCTACCAAAGCCCCAGCACCGATAACGACAGCCCCCAGCCGAGTCATAATATTGGTTACGAAGGCTCACCAAGATACAACAACGGGCCTGGGCCTCAAGTACTCGGTGCCCAGCACCGTCCAAGGCCCAAACCAAGCATACCCAAAGTATTCCCACAGTCACTTCTCGGCAAGCGACAAAGAGACCCGTCGACCATCTATGAAACCGTCAAAGAGCCTTTCCAATATGTGCAGGGCTTCCACCGATTGATAGCCTTCCTGAAGAAGAGGTTCAGGACCAGCGGTGACAAGCTCGTACGAATCGCGGAGGCCATGGGAAGCTTTCGGCCGTCCTTCATATCATGTACGCGGACGCTGAACCGAGCCGACTTAGTCTTCATGGAGAAATGTTTCCAACGGACACTCTTCGAATATGAAGACTTCATGCAGAGCGGTTCCAGCCCCACCGTCGTCTGTCGGCGAACCGGCGAGATTGCGGCTGTGAACAAGGAGTTTACGGCCTTGACGGGTTGGCCCAAGACTGTCCTCCTTGGTAACGAGCCCAACCTGAACGTCAACACAGGTGGCGCAGCGTCGAGTGCGGGTAGTGAAAACTTGACAACGCCCAGGATGGACAGCCTGAACGACCAGGCAGACAAGGGCAAATCAACTGGAAAGGAGAAACACCCGCTGTTCATAGCTGAACTCATGGACGACGACAGCGTCGTCCAGTTCTACGAGGACTTTGCACATCTGGCCTTCGGCGACAGCCGGAGCAGTGTTCAAAGGAACTGCAAGCTGCTCAAGTACCGCACCCAGGAGAGCATGGACGCCGGGGCGAGCAACGCCAGTGTCAACGAGTCTCCTCCAAAAGACCCGAGGGCCATCTTCCTGAGCAACAGGGTGGCGAGGATTGATGGGGAGCACGGCATATCGAGGATCGCCAAGGACGGGAAGCTCGAGTGCACGTATTGCTGGGTGATAAGAAGGGACACGTTTGATATGCCGATGATGATTGTCATCAATGTGAGTTTCTATCAGCACCCCCCAACAACGCGCCCTGCGCTAACATGGTTTCAGTTCCTTCCTTGTTACTATCCTGATCAGCACCCACACGGCTTGGCAGTATAGATACTTTGCATACATCTCGGATCATTCAAAAATCGATTGAGGTCAGACTGGAAGGGTCCTCGGAGCATATGGCCTTTTTGGACCGAATTGGACGGAGTCAAGGATGAGTTTTGCTTTTGCTCCCTGGTGTGGAGCGACTTAAAGGAGAAGGAAAGAGAGGGGGAGTTGGATCCTGATTATGAGTTCAGGTCAAGAGAAGAGACGGCTCTGCTTGCTTGTTTGAGTATCTAAGAAGCATACCCAGTATTGTTTTGCTTCAGAACAGTTTTACGTAGAAACCATTGAAAACAAGGCTGGGAGTATACGATGGCCAACTTCACAATACAGGTGATTCTACAGCCGGTTTGCATTCATACTTGAACATGTGAACTGAGAATGAAGTGGGAACATCAAAATACCCCGGGGCTGTTGTTCACCAGCCGTCCTTCATCTGACATGGTACATGGTCAGTTACTGAGAAGAGAAGTTGCCTGGGGAAAGGAAAGGTGGTGGTGGATGGTGTGCTGTGTGCTGTATTCCTAGTTCCGGAGGCTTATCTTATCAGTGTATTACTCACCCCCCTGCGACTCTTCCACAGCATTCTCTCAAAGTGAGGAAACATGATGCAGTGTGTGTCGACTGGACTTACAAATGCCCTCATAGATACCTACATACTCCATCTCATCCATTCATCCATCTCTCCTACCACACATCCTTTCCCCGAATCTGCAACAAACTCTGTCCACGACAGGAAACCCCACGTCCTCGCTTCCCAAGCAATACGACATCAATTTACAAGTCAGGCCTCTATCACATATCACATTCTGCCACGATCTCGTGCAACCTCGAATCTGCGTTAAACCTTGGCCTCGGGCCCTGTCCTCAACCATCTTTCTTCTCTCTTTTCATCCACACCCCCCCTTTCTCCCCCAACCAGCCAGCCAGCCACACAATCAAACAAGGAAGGGAAAAAGCAAGGCAGTATGGGCAACACAACAAGGCCTGTCATAGTGGGCCCGGAGTCCGGGCCCGAGCCTCCCTTCCCACTGAAGATGGAGGGCAAGGTGATCAAGGGCTTCGGTAGGGGGTCTAAGGAGGTCAGTTGGTCTATTTTCTCTTGGCTCGTGTTCCCCTGTTTTTGTTTTGTACCCCGATCCTCTCTTCCCTCTTGACCAGTCACCACTTTGCTTTCAATGAGGGTGGTGCTTCGAAGGACGAGGTTGCAACGGCCGAGTCGCTTCATAATCTGCGGAGGGCTCTCGGCATTCGCCCCTTGCCGATCAAAGTGAGGTAGGTATGAGGACGATGACGGAGGAGGCACGGGTGTCCGGATGCCGGGACCAAAGCGGAGGGCAGACGATCATCATGATCAGCGTGCACTTGCATGAGAAGGAGGGGTGTGTGAGCACCATCATGACTACCTACTGCACCACTGGCCAGGTGTCTGGGTGTCTGGGTGTCTGAAAGCCTGAGGGGGCAAGGCCCTTGATGATGCGCCCAATCCACGTCTACTTGCAGTCTGCAGTCTGCAGTCTGCATTCTGCATTTTGCATTCTGTAGCTCATGCAACCTTATACCGGCACACCTCCTCACCCAAAGTCCTCACCCCAAAGTCACCTACCTGCCTATCTATACCAACGTGCTCACGTATTACCCAACAAAACGCTCACACAGAACACAGTTGGGCATACCCACGGCCAACCTCCCCGTTGATGCCACGGTGACCCCCTGGATATCAGATGCCAAATCCGGCGTGTACTTTGGCTGGGCATCGCTCGAGCTGCCCGCAGACCACCCCAACTACCAGAAGGCCAGTGGCGGTGACGACGGCAGGTTTGCCATCTTCCCCATGGTCATGTCGATCGGGTACAACCCCTTCTACAACAACACAGTGCGCAGCGCCGAGGTGCACGTGCTGAACAACTTCGGGGCCGACTTCTACGGCGTCGAGATGCGCTTGTTGCTGCTCGGGTACATCAGGGACGAGCTGAACTACGAGGGCCTCGATGCGCTCATCAAGGATATCAACTTGGACTGCGAGGTTGCGAAGAACAGCCTGGAGAGGGAGACGTGGAAACCTGCCGGGAGCATGGGCGGGAAGTTGGATTGCTCGTGGCTTACGAGGTAGACCAGATGGAGTTCTTTTTTTTCATAGCATGTTAGCAGTGGCGGATCTCCTTCTTTCTTCTTGAGACTGATACATACTCCTGGCCATAGACAGCATGATGGATGGATTAAGTATACATCTATCTACCTTGGCACCCACCCACCATCCACAACCCAGACTTTGTTGTTCACATACCCATTCTCAATCATCAAGCACACCACACTCGCAATCTCATCCGGCTGCCCCAGCCTCCCCACAGGGATTTTCGCCTTGAGGTCCTCACCCCCCTGGCCCTTGGGCAACATCGTAGTATCCTCAATCAGCGCCGGCGCCACCGCATTGAACGTAACCCCCTCCTTGGCATACCTCGGCGCGAAGTAGTGCAGCATCCCGTGAAGCCCGCTCTTGCTCGAGGCATAGTGCGGGCCGACCACGCCCCCCGTGAGCGCCGCGACAGACGAGTTGTAGATGACCCGCCCGAACCCGGACCCCACCATGCCCGGCACCACGAGCTGGGTCAGCTGGTACGTGGACAGGGTGTTGACGCGCCACGCCGCCTCGAACGTCTCGAGCGAGACGTCCTCCAGGGTGCCCGTCGTGCCGGAGTGCCCGGACGTGGTCCCCGCGTTGGCGAAGAGCACGTTGATGGGGGCGCCGCCCGCCGCGGCGACGGCGTCGCTGTGGAGGGTGGCCACACTCCCTGCGGAGGAGAGGTCTGCCTGCAGCCAGGTGACCTTGATGGAGGGGTTGGTGCGGGCGATCTGCTCGGTGAGGGGCTGGGTCTTGGAGGCGTTGGTGTTGTAGTGCAGGATGAGTGTCTTGACTGTGTACTTGGGGGAGGGCTGTTGTTGTTGTTGTTGTTGTTGTTGTTGGGCAGCTAGGCGTAGGGCTGTGGCGGCGCCGATACCGCCGCTTGCGCCTGTGATTAGGATGGTGAGTTCGGTCATTTTGTTTTGGCTGGGTGGCGGATTAGAGGCACACCAGGTGTTTGGTTGGTGTTGTTTGTTTTCGGTTTTGTTTTGTTCCTGGCGGAAGTGACCGGCAGTGAAGATTTCATGTTTTGTTCATTGCATCATAAATGCTACACTGTACCCCACATCTTGACACCTTTTACCTTTACATATCTTGGATACTTAAGTACTTAAGTACATACTGAAGATGATGCCCAAGATTGCAGTTTCGAGGATGGTAGTTGGCGTTGCACTCTGGGAAGGAAGGCATGCATATAAGGGTGTGTCCACAATAAAAAGGCCCCTTGTGTTCATGGAAGAATGCGCCCATTGACGCGGGTATATGTCCAAAACTCGATCCAGAACTGAAGCTGGTTTTCCCTCCATTGACCTTGCGGTCCTCTATATAACGGCACGACACAAAGCAAGACGTGTAGCAATGATTGAAAAAGATCATTTGCCGTTGAGGTCACTCCATTTGAACCCGGCCCACTAACCACTCCGCCCAATGCCATCCATACCTGCTGCGATGCCAAAAAGCAATCGTTTAAACCCATAAACAGTCATCACCGGCCCTCAGTAGCTCATACAGACATCTTCATAGCAATCGTCTTGTGCGGGTTATACCCCTTCACCTCAAAGTCCTCGACCTTCCACCCGTCAATGCTGCCCCCTTTCTCCCGCTTGATCTCCAGCTCAGGGAAGTCCCGCGGCTCCCTCTCCAGTTGTGACTTGAGCGCGTCGACGTGGTCACAATATACGTGCGCGTCACCCATCACATGCGTAAGACTGCCAGGGACGAGATCGCACACGTGCGCAATCATGTGCGTCAGGAGCGCATAGCTGGCGATGTTGAACGGCACGCCCAGACCCATGTCGCAGGACCGCTGGTATAGCTGGCAGTGCAGACGACCCTTGGGCTTTCCCTCCTCAGCCCCCTCTGTCTCCTCAGCTCCCTCTGTCGTTGTTGTCCTCGACCGCGGGTACGACACGTAGAACTGCGCAAACATGTGACACGGTGGCAGCGCCATCTTCTTCAGGTCGGCGGGGTTCCACGCGCTCATGATGATCCTCCTGTCATACGGGTTCGTCCTCAGCTTGTGGATGACCTCGGCGAGCTGGTCGACGCCCTGGCCCGTGTAGTCGGCGCGGGCGTCCGTGTACTCGGCGCCGAAGTGGCGCCACTGGAACCCGTACACGGGGCCCAGGTCTCCCGGCTCGCGGTGGCCGAGGCCGACGCTGTCGAGGAACTCGCGCGACCCGTTGCCGTCCCAGATCTTGACGCCCTGCTCCGACAGCGGGAGGGAGGACGTGCTGCCGCTGACGAACCAGAGGAGCTCGGCGAGGACGGCCCGGTGGAACACGCGCTTCGTGGTCAGGAGGGGGTAGACGGGGGTGCCGTCTGGTTGGCTGAGGGTGAACTTCAGGGGCCGCGGGGCGAATATGGAGTAGGTGCCTGTTCCGGTCCTGTACGTTTGTGAGGTTCCCTTCTGTCAGAGACACGAGGAGTTTCTTATTGTGATTCTAGATTATGCGTAGGTATCTACAGGAGATTGCATACCTGTCCGGGCGGTGCTCTCCATTGTCGAGGATCTCGCGTACAAGGTCAAGATACTGGTATTCTTCGTGCCTTTTGGAGGACGCGCCGTTTTGCTCTCGAGGCGCTTCGGCAGGAGCAGCCGTGACGGGTTCTGTTGATGCTGTCATTCTTCGAATGACTGGAAACGGAGTATTGCAAATTGTCAAATATTCGTATACACAAGTCTTACTTTGGTTGAATATAATTGTGTCAAAGGCTCATGTAAGTCAAGAGCAGGATCAATTTACCGGGAGACGCGTCCAGACGCGTGCAGCCAAAGATTTGGAGGGGCTAATTGGCAGCCGGCGTCAAGGGTTAAACCCTTAAATCAACATACTACTGGGTTAGGGGGGTTTTCAATCAATCATCTACAAGGTATCTAGGTACATACATACATACCTACACCTTGCTTTCCCTCCCTTTCGTACGATATACCTACCTAGGTAGGTATGCCATGCCAAAAGTACATGTATCATAGCGCACCAATAACTCAAAGATCATCGAGTCAAGGCTTCTTACACAACGCGGTAACCTGCACTCAAAACAATGCAGTAGGCAATACTGTAGCAAATACGTCCCTACAGCCCATCTTGACTTCATATGGCAGCGCACCGGAAACGCTCGAGGTCATAGGACTATTCGGGCTCCCAGAGTAGTCGCCTTTACGACATCACAAGAAATGACATCTTGTTGATACCTCTTGAGTGTCACCGTTCAAGCGCTTGCCTCAACGGGGAATAGGGCTGCAGGGCTTGGAGGAAACGTTCAATTGTTCATCCGGCCAGTCGGATGTAGGACCAAGGTGGGATGGCCTCCAATAGACTGTAAGAGTTGTTCGTATAGGTTATCTTCAAAATATTGGGCATCATTTGCTTATTTCTCAGCCTCACAGTACCTGCAGACATATGCCTGCGGAAAGCATGAGTACATATGAGCAGGGGCATCGGATCTGGAATACCTTACGGAGCCTGTCCTCCAGGTCTTTAGTATGGTAAGCAGCTGCTTTACAAGGATCGTGATGAGTGTGACATGAGCCAGAGGTTCAGACCCCCCATTGACCCCCCACCCTCCTGGAGGACAGGAGGGACCCTAGTTTGAATCATCAGGTGCAAGTATTCTGTTCCGCAGCATACAGTTGGTACCATGTGAAGGGACGGGCCGGTAAAAGTAGGTAGCACCGTCGTCTCATAATCCTACCGTCGCATTTCTTGGTTGATCGGATCTATTGTCACTCTCGTACAACACGACAAATCATAACTGGGACCATGTCGGTTTCTGTTCTGGTATCATTCGCAAATTGTAAAATATCAGAAACGGGCTCATACTGTGTACTCCATGCTGTACAACGCAACCCGTGATGTCGTGATCGTAACCTTGCGATGCACCATGCTCAGCCTCCAGCCTCAGTCTATACTCAGCCAGCCACAATCGCCGAGAACACACGAGATCACTCCTTGAACTCGTCTCTGCCGAGCTTCACAATGTCGGCCTGTTCCACCGCCCAGAACTTCGCCGGAGCCTTGCCCTCTTCCGCCAAGCGCGCAGCTACTACCGCCGCTCTCCCGATGATCCTCTGGTCCTGGCCTAGAGTGAAAATCCATTAGCTTTCCGTCCATATCCTGTAGCCAGCGTCGGGAAACCTACCAAATCTGTCCTGGAGCCCCTGGCTGATCTTGTTCAAGCTCCCCATGAAGTCCTCAAACAGCTTGTTCTTGGGCACAGCTCTCTCGCCCAGAATGGCACCTGGCCGAAGGATGATGGCATGATCAAAGTCGAGCGCCTTGATGGCGTCCTCGACCCCCACCTTCATCTTGGAGTAAGGCACATATCCGGCGAGGAACCCCCGCGTCCCAGCGGAGGAGATGAAGACGTAAGTCTTGACCCCGGCCTCCTTGGCCGCCTTTGCGTTCTCGATGCACAGGTCGTGGTCAATCTTCCACTGGTTCTCGATGCCGCCGGCCGTGGCGCGGGTTGTGCCCACCGCGTTGAAGACGATGGAGGGCTTGGGGCTGAGCGAGGATATCAGGCTGCCCCATTTTGAAGAGTCGGCCTCGACAACGGCCTCGAGTTTGGGGGACTCGGCCGTTGGTGCGCGCCTCGAGATAGTCTTGATGGTCGGGAAAACGTCGGAGGCGATGAGCGTCTCCAGGATCTTCGAGCCGACCGCCCCGGTGCTACCGAAAACTGCTGCTGTTGCCATTATTGCTGGGTTGATACTGGAATTGGTTTTGAAGTTAGGATGATGGGATTCGATTGAGGCTCGAGGTTTAATATAGTAGTGGTGTGAAAACTTAACAGGGGCTCGAGACAGTTCAGTCCTTTGTCTACCTCGTTGAGAATCACGGCATGTGAAAAGAACGTCATTTATACATCTCGGAGAGTGGCCCCACACATACCTAGGTAGCTTCCGCCTCACGTTTGGATAACGTTATCCAACGTTCGGATAGCCCGGCAGGGGGTCCGGCAGGGGCAGTCTTCTATTCGGTGCTGCAACATTGACGGTCGAAACTAGGTTTGCCAGCACACCAAGCACAAATGGCTTATGGCAGCCAGCGAGAACGTTCCAGCTTCCGAGATTTTGCTGGTGGTGGATTATGCGCCGCCGGGACCTAAAATGGGGTGCCGAACTCTGGACTCTAGAACGGACGGCCGGTGGACCCCTGGAATCCGGCACGCGTAGCGGGCGTCATCAGCTCTTGTGCCTGGCAGGCAACGTGGGTTGACGTGAGCTCGGTTATCCAGACCATTTCTACCATATCTGATAGTCCCCCGTGAACAATCAGTGCCAGGATCTAGCTGTTCAGCCACATGTCTAAGGCCGCTTGACACATTTCACCCTAACCATACAACAATACAATACCCCTCAACCATGGCGACACAGTACGAAGGTATGTGGCCGTATCGCCTGGCACCTGAACTCCGCTTGCCGCGGGGCAGCTCTCCAGATGGGAGTGCCCCTTCAAACTGCATCAACGGAAAGCTAACGAGAGTTTAATGTTTTACAGTTGAGCACGGCATCCAGGGGACCTCTCCTCCCCGTCGCCGACGCCAGATCGACATGTCATCGTTCAACTCGCAGCTCCACCAAATCAGCGAAGACCCCTCCTCCACCACAGAGTCATCCTCCACCCAGCGCCACAACCCACACGCGATACCGACACCAGTAGATATGGTAGGCCTGTTCCGCCTGCTCCAGGACCAGATCAGCACGCTCGCGCAGGACAGCCCCAACACGACCAACCGCGACTTCCTGCAGTCGCTGTTCGAGGGCCTCGAGGACGACATCCTGCACCTGCCCAGGGAGGTCGAGGGCGTGTCGCAGGAGTTCCTGGACGTGCTGGACCGGGTGCCCAAGAAGAGCATCAAGCCGGAAGACGCGTGCCCCATCTGCGCCGAGAAGTTCCTGGACGACCAGTACCCGCTGGTGGTGGAGCTCCAGTGTCACCACAGCCACAAGTTCGACCTGGATTGTGTTGGGCCCTGGCTGCAGCTCAAGGGCACATGCCCGATGTGCCGGACGGATCTGAAGAAGTATGATCCTAGACGGAAGGGCACGTCGGATAGGATCAAGAAGATGTGGGCGAAGGAGGACAAGCCGGCCGAGGAGGATGAGGAGGACGACGAAGACCCGGATGGGCTGTATGGGTGATTGTACTAAGCTTGGGGGCACGTATGAAAGCGCATTTTGAGAGTATGTACGAGCAGAGGCGTTCAGGGTCATTTTTGATGGGTTTACAAATTCCGAGATGAATACCTGCCATTGCCCAATGATGCTGCAATGCGAGGCAATGCAACTCCTGACCCCTCTGAATCGCACCTACAGGTGCTCAACGCCTCTTTGCTACAGGAAACCCCAGCACTTCACTTCATCCTCTCCCTCATACACCTTGCGTTGAATGAATCTAGTCCACAAACCCAGCCCACAGTTAACCCTTCTTCTGAGGACTGTGACCACCGCTCGACTTCTTGTTCTCCTGTTTCGTCACACCGTGCGTCTCCTGACCTCCCGACTCCCCCAGCGGCTTCGACTTGCTATGGTTCGCGCCGCTCGTCTCCAGCGGGTTCCCGCCCGACGCCTCCTGGGCCTGGTCCTTCTCACGCTCGGGGCGGGTCGTGGACGGGTCGAAGGCGGCGTCGCTGTCCGCGGCGTCTTGGTCCGTGCCGCTCATGCTGCCCTGGGTGGACTGGGGCTTGAGGGACTCGCGGTTCTGGTCGTCTTTGTAGGCGAGCCAGGAGGCTGGCGCGCTGTGGAAGGAGGACTGCAGAGAGGTTGAGGCTGGGGAGGGGAATTGGCGGTGCGCTAGGGTGCGAGCCCGAGGTGCGCGGAGGGCGTTGCTGATTGTGCGTAGGGTTGACATCTTTGCTTGATTTCGGTGCAAACGGGTACGGATATGAACTGGTTTGAGGGAAGCTCGACAACCCAACGTGTTGAGAAAGATTGGAATGTTCGAGTGTCTGGAATGACTTCGCTTTCACAGTTGAAGCTCACCACTGGCATGCACGCCATTATCTAGATACTACCGTACGCATGTACCGTGCAGAGGATTGACGTCATGGTGACTTGGACTGTTCGTCTTATAATCCCCGAGATATCGCCATCGATTTGTACAGTCTTCAATACTTTGTGAATTTATTTCGAGGTATATTACTGCCTTGAAATAAAACAATTGAATATATGCCTCTGGCCAAATCCTAGTACTACAACAGTACTCAATGGCCCGTAGGGTGGAGTCGTACTCTGACTCTGGGAAAGGGGGGGGGGTTTACCGAACTTCCATACCCTGACCCTTACCACCAGCTTACACACTGACAAACCCGTACAACATCCGATCTCCGGTGCTCGACGACAATGTAAAATCGTCACTGACGTGAAGAACACGAGAATTTCTAGTATCACCCGATCAACGTGACCTAGATAGGTATAAGCTCACAATACTAGAGTAGAGCAAGTTAAATGTATGGCCCCCGGTGTTTACCCAAGTGCCAACCTTCTTAGGCCCTCGACGGGCCGCGCCGTTGAACGAGTCCCAAATTTATTTTCTTCCCTAAGCCCTCAATACAAGCACAACCTTCACTCTACCACAGCAAGGTATCACGCAAGACCCTTTGGGTAGCGTGTCCAGAAAGTGAGAGCAATGGGCGGGCAAAAACAGATTTTGCCCAAGAACTGGCCCGAAGGATTTCCCTACCTCACCTCTCCAGCTTGTTCCCCATCCATTAGCAAAGCACAGCTGCAATCCCTCCGAACCAAGCCAGCTCCTGCCGAAGGGGATCTTCGCGAGATACCTCGTGAGCTCAAGCCCGGTCCGTGTGCTAATGTAAAAATCACACCCATCAACGACGCCCGACATCCAGCCAACGGCCAGTCCGGCCTCTTCGCAAGCCGCCCCTTACCACCAGGAAGCCTCATCCTACCGTACCTCGGGGAGGTCCATCCCGCCGGCTCCTCGGCACATTCTTCATCAGACTACGACCTCTGGCTGGACCGGGGCGGTGATGTTGCAGTGGATGCGGCCCGGATGGGCAACGAGGCGCGGTTCGTGAATGACTACCGCGGTGTCCCTGGAGCCATGAGGCCGAACGCAGAGTTCTGCGAGGCGTGGGATGCGAGGAGAGGGGAGAAGGGGATGGCGGTGTTTGTGTTGCCTGCTGGTAAGAAGGACAAGGCGAAGGCGGTTGGGATTGCCAAGGGGCAGGAGATCTTGGTGAGTTATGGGAAGGGATTTTGGGGCAAGAGGATGGAGGAGACGACCGGGGAAGATCAGCACGGAATGGAAGGGGAAGAGAAGGTAACGGCCAGGGAAGGTTGAAGAGTGGGAGGAACTATTTCCAGCTGTCAGAGCGAAGCCAATATGATGGCCTCTGCCATTGACTGAAGGCCGAGAATAGGAGAGCGACGTTATGAAAATGCGACAAGTCTTCGTCTGTATTGCTGCTGGGAAAGCACATGGAGATGGACCAGGTCGTGTGGGTTTGACCATTAACTCTGCATGAATATGGCTTATAAGGCCAGGATAAGTATTACAAACTCACGACTTTGTCAAAACCCAAAAAGCAGAACATAGAAGGCCAGGCTTGAATCAATATCATTGCTGGGACTGCTAGTGCAGATAGGGTCCTGTTTACACTAGGGCCCCGTGATATCGACAAATCCTGCAATTTGACAGGGTGACACCATTTGGCCGCGGCCCCAAATTAAAGTTGGCCTGAAAACTCACGTTCGCTCCGTTAAAAATTCCGTCCTTCGTCGGCCTCGAGTTCTTCCTCTTCCGTTGCGCATCATCATATTTCCATCGCCAGTCTGGTCCGCCTGTCAAGGTAAGTGTCGTTTGTCCCTACTGTTATATCAACCCATCACCTCATTTCACTACATATGTATAAACCATGCACAGCATGCTCCAAATATCATCAAAACACTCCATGAGCAAGCCAAGTTGGCTTTGTTGTCGCTTTCGTATCACTAAGAGCTGCTGTTACCGTGCCTAAATCATATTGAATCTGTCACGCTCTATCTTGAAACCATGCGAGGTCGTCGGCTAACATGTCCATCTATGCTCAAGGGCCCTGTGTCCTTTGACCAGTTTATTTCATACTATCATCCGATGTGTCGAAGGTGAAGACGCGTCGTTCTTGCCTGGTAAACTCTCGCGTTGGGTGTCTCGTCGTTACGGGCTCTTGACCCACAAAACAAACGCGACCATCGATGCCATAAGATTCTAGGCCAACAATCGACTGGAGTCCTAGTCAAGCCCTCTTCTGCTGGGCTGTCCCGACCTCCATTTCGATCTGTGACATTTTGAAGCCCCGTCGGTCCCTGTCGACACCTTAGAATTTGCGACAATGGACAAGGAAATGCTTGAGGCGCCTGCAGCGCCCAAGGTTGAGGCTGTCCCTGAGGATATCCAACAGGAGCAGCCTCAATCACCTCAACCACCTCAGCCTCCCCAACAGCAGTATCCATCTCCTCGCATCGAGGATTCTGAGGCGTCCTTCTTTCAAGGCGATCGCCAACTCGACCAACACCCAGATCACCATCATGCAGAACCACCAACGCCACCGCAACGGGCTTCTCGCCCCGATGTGAACGCCGAGGACTTGCAACTTGGTGGTCCAGGTGAGGACCAGATCCAGCAGCTACAGCTTGCTGCCCAAATGTCCCAAGCCATCTCTGGCGTCGTTGGTGGTTCAAGTGCCGAAGAGAATGACTTCGAGTCACAAGAGCCCAACCTCCAAAGCCTCCAGCAGCTGCAGGATCAACAAGATGCCGACATGCAGGGCCAGGACCATGGCCTTCCTGAGCTCCCAGAGAATATTCCACCCAGCATACAGCAGGATCTCCAGAATAGCCTGCAGCATGTCATGCCTCATCCTGATTCCCAACAGGAGCCTCAACACCCTCAACATGTGCAGCACGCACCACATCCCCAGCATGCCTCATACATGGACCATCAACAACAGCCCACCCATCTTGCTCCCGCTGTCCCCATGGGACTGGACCAGGCACAGTACGGTGTTGGTGACATACCTCCACGCAAGCGATCCAAGGTCAGCAGGGCCTGTGACGAGTGTCGCAGGAAGAAAGTCAAGTGTGATGCTGTCTCGGAGACAGGAGAAGAAGCTTGTAGCAATTGCCGACGCTCTAATGTTCGATGTTTGTTCAGTCGAGTGCCACAGAAGCGTGGGCCATCCAAGGGCTACATAAAAGAGCTTGCTGACCGAATCCACTCCATCGAGGGCAAGCTTGGAGGACAAACCGTAGCGGAGGCTTTGGCTGGCGAGCTGGCCACACTACCCAGGCGTGATCTCGCAGAGGCCTACGCTACTTCTGCTGCACAGGCTGATGAGTCCCGAAAACGACCATTCTCCCACATTTCATCCGAAAACTTCTCAACTCCTTCCCCAAGCAGACAGCCCGCTTGGCCAGCTGAGCCCCGCCCCGCCTTTTCTCAACAGGCTTCCTATTCCGCCAATGGCCTCGGATTGAAGCCGATCCTTCCTAGAGAGAGGACTAGCTCTACACCCTCGAGGCCGCCAAATATGAATATGGGTGTGGATGTCGGCGTTGATGTGGGCACTGATGTGGGCGCTGATGTGGGCGCTGATGTGGGCGCTGGTGTGGGCGCTGGTGTGGGCGCTGCTGATGCTGGGGCTGATGTGGGCATCCATGTGGATGTGGATGTGATACCTGAGGACTCGCACGCTTCTCAACCAAGCACCGTCTTACTGGAGATTGGAGACGAAGCTTATCACGCGTAAGTTCGCCCCTGCACGGTTCGTCAGCTCCGCACTTTTCTAACTGTCTTGTGATCTGTAGGTATCTGGGAATCGTGCATCACGTCTTGCCCTTCCTTCCCAGTTCTAAGGGAGTCCTGAACGCACATTTGGCACAATGCAGCCCCCCGTTACGCAACGCGTTTGTTGAAGCCCTCAACTCTGCAATAGGTTCCTTTGCTGTGCGCCATGTCCAGGGAAGCCTGGCCAATGCAAACAGGCTGCTCGCAGATTTCGAGGCTGAGGGTGGTAAACGCTCTCGATTTTCTGATCTCATTCACCTCCAGTGTCTGATCCTAATGATCATCAACACTGACAACTGCGGACCGGCGTCACTGCGAGGAGAACACGAGGGACCAGCTAAGTCCACTCTTCTTGGTCGAGCCGCTGGGGTAGCGTATGCGATGTCTGTTCCACAAGAGGCTGTCGCTTTGGGCGAAGTGGACAATCCCCAATCAGAGCAGTGCATTCGGGTTCGGGCCTGGTGGACGCTGGTCGTACTGGATCGATGGAATGCGCTTTCGACCGCGACTCCCTTGATCATCTCCGGCGACACGGTAGTCTTGCCCCACAATCTCAAGCCGATTGTGGGCGAAGCGAATTACCGCTTCACTTGTGAGTTCCCTGAACGAAGCAAATATCTGCCATCATGCTAACATGCTTTATATAGTGCTGGCATACATCATGGGGCATTGGGTGCCCGCGTCAGTCCTTGCTCCTTCGAATTCGACGCCTGGGGCTGGAGCCCGGGCTGCAGCTACTTTCCATCTGAACATGGAGATGTGGCGTGCTCATTTCCCCGGAGACATCCCTTCGGACGTTGAGCCAGTACTCCATCTTGCGTATTGGCACTGTCGACTTCTCGCATTCCTCTTCATGCCCTCTTCCTTGCTGACAGATGTGTCATGGGCCGTGAGGGAATCTGTCAGCCTCCTCACCACACACTCACAGATGATTAGCCCACTGAACCATCACTTCACATCTTTGGTCGCCTTGTGCTTGATTGAGTTGGCCAAGCTTGAGGCTTCGCGTGACGAGGCAAATTTGCTGCTGAACCGGCTTCTGGAAGCTAACATCGCGCCGTCGAATTGGGATGAGCAGATTCGGGTTAAGATTCGTGAGGCTCTCCGTCGTGAAGCCCTCCGCCCCTCGACGAGTTCCGCTGCCGAAGCCACCGCTAGCCGAAGCCTCCAGCATCTCGCAGATCTGGCGACTGCTACAGATAATTCGACCACTGCCGCGAACCACACTGGCCCTGCTTCGGTTGCACCCATAGCAACGGGCCTGGAGAACATGGAAGAGCTACCAAAGTTCCGCACTAGTGATGCGTACGACGACCTTGGCTTCGATCCACGACCTATGCTACGTGAGGGTTACCTCAGCGCCATTGCCCAGCCCTCCCCTTAGTATGGGTCGTACTGGAGAGTTTGACGAAGTGCTACCCCGTGGAAGCTCGATCGGTAGATCCTGGCTGGAGCGCCAGGCTGCCGCTGGTGGTTGGAGTCAAGGTCATCCAGGGATAGCCTTACAGGACGCATACCGGTTCAAGGATAGAGAATCGTAATAGGCGCCAATGGTACCCTGTGTTTTACTATTGGGAGCATCGCAGTTGCGCCTCCCCGACCCGCCTCGTCGGGTTCATTACCAGCATTCATAGAACAACCAAAAAAAACACCAAAAAAACCTTGCTGAATAGCGATCAAGAAGCTCTGGTCCTGTCCAGTGTAGCCCTCTGCCACATTATTTGTGATTAGGTACGCGAAGCAGGGGTGTCGCCACTGGCATAAGTATGCGAATAGTGTAGGATGTTTTGCGTGTCTATCTGGAAGCCCTGTGCGAAAAATACCTAGGGACCTATGAACGGCTCCCGAACTTTTGGTGGTGGCCCGGGTAGGATCTTCGTGTAAGAATAAGGTGGAGGCCGCACGTAGCTGTGCGGTACAAGCAGAACCGTCTCTACTGTGCTGTATACTGTTCGTGGGCAATAACAATCAAATCGTTACCCCTTCCCTTTCCCCTTCCCTCAAATGTACGCTTGTGATTTAGTATTCTAGGTATTATGGGTGATGCATCCAGATGTCGGCTTCTTCCCTCCACTTTAATCACAGCTAGATGCGACGCCGATCCACCCTCTGATGTCACGCCCTGAACGGCTGAAGCGCATCACCATGACTTCATCCGGTCGTTCTGGGAACCCTCTCAGGTCATTTTAATAAGACAATACGTGGACGATACAACTGGTCTTGCTTCTTCAGAAAACAAATCACGACTCAACATTAACTTGGGATCCCGGACGAAATTCGCATCTTCTTGAACAATATGGCTCCCCGTGAACACCCCTCATCAGTGATCACAACAAAACAGACTCCAGAAGAGGAGGTAAGCATCGAGATGCAACGAAACACCCGATGCACCATGCCCTCTCGTGTTCAAGCTGACACCGTAAACCCGACAGAAAAACATCGAGCTATGCAAGGAATACATGTCCATAGCCTACTCGCCCACAGAAAACACGGGCGCCTCGTCGGTGCAGCACCTGTGCCACCCGGACTCGTGGTTCTGGGCGCCCGCGACGTTCCCCGGGTGCCAGACGCCCATGGACTACGCCGAGTCGCACTCGAAGGTCATGGCGTCGGTCAACGACCTGCGGATCATCCGGTTCGACCAGGCGTGGGCCAAGGACGGGCACGTCCTGCTGCGGTACAGCGCCGAGGGAAGCCACAAGGGGAAGCCGTACAAGGGCATCGAGGCGACGGGGAGGCATGCGCGGTGGTGCGCGGCTGCGATCTTTGAGGTCGAGGGGGGCAAGGTTCGCAGTTTTACCAAGGACTGGGATCAGAAAACTATGCAGGTGAGTTTTTTTTCCTTACCAGCAACCCACACACACACACACACACTCTCTCTCTCTCTGCGGGAAGGCGTGTGGTGGGAGCAATTGAGGTGTTGGTGGATTGATTACTGATGCGTTGATATAGATCCAACTTGGTTGGGCCCCTGTAAAGGAGAGTGAGGATCCAAGATGGAATCTGGAGGCACTGGCAAATCCGGAAAAGGCACAGAAAGAAGCGGAGTGATGCCATTCCACCCCTGTGGCTATGGGAGTGGGAAGTAAGCTTAATATCTAATGTCTCATACGAGACTAGGAATTAGACGGAATAGTCGATAATAAGGAAGCAAAGACACGGGTTTTCAGCAACTATTGTATCCCTTCTATTATCAGAGATATTTGGTTCAGGCTCTCAGAGACCCAGGTGCCCACGTGTTGGCTGAATTGTCAGTAACCTCAAGAACATTAGAACAGTATTGCTGGCTGAGGGAAGGACGGCCACTTGCTTGCTTACAACTCGAAGAGCAAAGTAAGCAGACTTTTCCGCAACTTCAATTTAATCATCATCTCCATGCTAGTAACAAGAGTACCAGCATGAGATGACCAATTGACGCTCTAATACACCCCGTGGCCTCCCGTGGGAGAACGAGTATCTCATGCATCCAATGTGATGCGACCACCTACAGTTGATACAATCACCATGAGTGGTTAAAATCACCAAAGTTGGAATAATCACCCAAAGTATGTAACCACGTAGCACACTTGACGCTATGCTCAGAGCGTAGAGGATCGTCACCAGGACCACGTTGGTACGAGTGAAAGGAGTAGAGCCGGTACCGGTACAGGTGGTTTACCCGGCGGCTCGTCGCCGGCATATAGTAGGGCTCCAAAAGTCCGCCTACACTCGCATGTCAGCGACCTCCGGGCTTTATACCCCTTACAGTAGGGCTCTAAAAGTCCGTCTACACTCGCATGTCAGCGACGTCCGGGCCTTGCCCCTTACAATGAGGCTCTAAAAGTCCGTCCACACTCGCCCTTTTTACACTACTTTAGTTTTAAGCGTACTTACCTCCTATAGTATTAAACTATACTTTTAAGCTCCGGAAGTGGTATCATTAATCGTTATATCGTAACGATAAAAATAATATTTAACCAAGGCTAATCGGGGCTATGGTTATCACTTAATCAAGGTTGAAAGGTTAAGGGGTGGTGACTATGCAAGCACTTTAGAAGGTGGCGGGGGTAGAGCATAGACGGACTTTCGGAGCCCTACTGTAGGCGGCGTCGATGTGCACGAAGACCTCGCCCATATCCCTGGCCAGGATGCCACGTCGAGGTGAAGCTCAGTGATTGTTGGGTTGCATGTGAGTAGTGGCTTCTTAGCAGGAATGCTACCTTATAAGGAGCTGCGCGAAGTCGTATCAAAAGTCTACACATTGATTAAGGCTTTGTTTGGTTGCTTGAAAACATACATATAAATTGTACAGGTCAATGTCGGAGATGTAAAGACGGAGCGGTGATAGCCAGGATTTTCTTCCCGAGATTCTTTCTGAAGCATGTGGATCCACTAAGGGGTAAGATAGAAAGTATAAATCTCGGGCGACCCCTTTCAACCGCAGCAATCGTGCAACATTTGAAACTGTATCTCAGTACGTTGCCCGTTGTTTCCCGACTTCACATCACGCCATATATTTTCCACCATGCCCAACTTTAAAGTCATCGTCAGTGGAGGTGGGCCGGTAGGCCTCATAGCCGCCCACGCACTATCAAAAGCCGGCATTGACTTCGTCGTACTCGAGCGACGCCCCGATGTTGTCGAAGATGTGGGAGCCAGTCTTGTCCTCGTCGCTCATAACCTGCGGGTGTTGGCCCAACTCGGGCTGATGCCCAAGATACGGGAGTTCGGGCACGAGTTGCTTCGCTGGGCAGAATATACAAAGGACGGAATGTCCAGGGAGAGCTTGTACCCTTATGGTTTGAAGGCCAAGTAATTAGTCCCCACCCTCAACAACGATGACGGGAAGACAGGCTGACATGAGGTGTTTAGCCACGGCGCATTCTCGATCATGATTCACCGGGCAGAGTTCGTCCAGCTCCTCTATGAGGGTCTCCGGGACGAGGACCGGGCTCGGGTTCACGCGAACAAGAAGCTGGTCGGCATTGAGAGCAACAGCGAGGGCGTGCTCGTCACCTGTGAAGACGGCTCGACGTACGAAGGCTCCATAGTCCTGGGGGCCGACGGCGTGCACAGCCAGACCAGAAGGGTCATGCGCGATCTTTGCCTCAAGGCCTCTCCGGATGCGGACGTGGATGGCAAGGAGCCGTTCTCAGTCGAGTACAAGACCATGTGGTTCTCATGCCCCCGTCGCTATGAGTACGCCCCTGGCGACCACAACATAACCCACGGTGATACCGCGTCGCTCCAGTTCCTGAACTCGTCGAAGCGATCGTGGGTCTTCGTGTACGAGAAGCTGGACAAGCCGGCCAAGGAGCGCACGCGGTACACCGAGGCGGACGTGGAGGCGTATGCCGCCAAGCACGCCGAAATGCCTGTGGGAGACGTCCTCAAGCTCAAGGACCTCTACCCCCACAGGAGAGGTGGCGCCATGGCCAATCTCGAGGAAGGCGTCCTCAAGCAGTGGAGCGGCGGCCGCATCGTGCTCGCGGGTGACGCGGCGCACAAGTACACGCCCAACGCCGGGCTCGGGCTGAACAACGGCATCCAGGACGTTGTGGCCCTGGTCAACGAGCTCCACCGCTGCGTCGAGTCCGTGGGGAAGGCCAGCTCCCCGGGCCAGGACGAGATCACTGCGGCGTTTAAGCGGTACCAGGAGGCGCGCTGGGAAAAGACGCAGAAGGATTTTGAGATGTCAGCTCACGTCACTAGGCTGTGTGCTTGGCCGAGCAAGATGTACTGGTTCTTTGATCAGTATATTATGGGGAATATTCCCTATGTCAATGAGCTCCTCCTGAAATTTAGAGTATCGCCCAAGATTGCTAATGGGTTGTGTCTGGACTTTGTGGAAGGAGAGGAGCCTTTCCAGGGCCTGGTGCCTTGGGTGCACCCCATTAGAAAGAGGGAGTAAAGGAAGTCAATTAGAAGATCGGACCTAGACGTGGGAAAATTTAGACATGTATGCATACTTAGTAGCCATTCGATGTTTTGTCTTGTTTGAAGTTTTCTACCTTTTTCTTGTATCATGCATGTGGTCTTTTCTAGAGTTTAAGCTGGGCATTATAATACTATTCAATATTATGTTCCACTTCCGGAGACTCTCCCTTCCAAAATTTGTAGTATTTTCAGAGTGTGACTACCTGGAGCTCTCAACACCTGGGCACTGGTGTCTCATTAGCCTTGAGAATAATGAACTGTAGTCTCCGAAAAAACTTGTATTGATGAGACTGAACGTTTGTTGAGCCTGACATGCTCGCTTGTCCTTCGGAAACGTGCCTTCCTGGAGTACCGAGAGATTAGTTCGTTAATACCTACCTAGGTACATGTAAGTACCTAGGTATACTGATGTAACCGTGGTATCTGTCAGAATAGGGCTCGGGGCTGGAGTCGAGCCTTCCCTTCACAGACCACTTAGGAAATGCTCACATCAACTCCGACTTTCCTTGGTCGAGTTCCCACTAATACCATCAAGACCGTGGTCTTTCACAATCCCTTCAACAATCTATGTCGAATCTCCCCCTCGTTAATACTCTCTTTGCCGTCGTACCTTAGTTTACTTGCATCAGTATCAGTCGTAATATCTAGCATCAACCAGAATGGACGATGAAAACCTCCAGTCCAGGATAAACCGCCTTCCCCCCGGCGAAATGGCAAAGATCCTCTTGGATTCTGCTGCCAACCCAGAAATCCGGGAACACATCGCCGCCGCCGTGGAGACCTCCGAGTCCGAGGTACGCAGCACGACCTACATAAATCTACATAGTCGGAAGGCTTGAGTCCCAAAACCCCTAACATTAGAAATAGTCCCCGTCCATCCAGCACGAACGGGTTGGTTCAAGCCCAACCGCAAGCATCGCAAGCACCGAAAGTGCCGAAAGCACCGCAAGCACCATACGCACCGCACCTCCACCTTACTCCTCCACGATATCGTTACCAAGCTACCTTCGACGTTCTTCAATCAACTACATCTCAAACCAGCGCTTGGCCAGAACTACACCTGTTCCCTCGAACCGCCCATGTATATGCAGAAATTGCAAACAAATGTTCTGGAGTTATGAACAGAACAAGCCAGTGTCTGATTGTGTCGGCCACCCGGGTAAGTACAAAATTTCACGTCTCAGCATATGCGACTTGTGAACGCCTGGAAATTAGTCATGCCAGATGTTCATGCAATCGTCTAAGTCTACATAGGTACACTAGAGAAGCTCCACAAAGTCATTACAGACCGCCGACAACGCAGGCTGGTGGAAGCGAGATACTTGGATGTCGCTTCGGGTTATCCTAAATGTTGGACTTGCTGCCTCCAGAAGAAGTCTGCACCTGGTTGTTCGGCCTTCGAGCACCACGTCGCCGCGTAGATAGCGCCAAGGACCTTTCATGGGAACATTCCCGGCGGGCGAACTTTCGTGGCTGTTGTCTTGAATCCGACGCGTGGCCGTGGAGCTTAGGGCTGATTGAAACATGGACATGGAGAGAGTGGGTCAAAGGAATAGTAATGAACGGTTATGTGGGAACTGGAGGATCACAGGTTGAACCAGGAATGAATCCGTGCATGCCCAGGTACCGTTTGGGAATGGTGGATGGTCACTATAATTATTGAGCCTTCCCCTTGTCAGTCTTCTACAGACCCTGCGAAACATCAGACAATAACTGATCCCGGACATATTACTATGTACTACTTAAACACTCTGGACCTACAAATCTTTGGCCAAGATCAATGTCGGGATTGAAACCCTGGCACTCAGGCCTGCGTGTTAGCAAAACCCGACTGCCACTGTGCTTATAAAGACCAATTATAGCTGTACCGGTATGTAGGCTCACGGCGGTTGTGCGGTAACGTGTTTTCTGACACGGAGGCCTATCTGCATATACTTTTTTTTACTTGGCGAACCTGGGCGGCAGGATTCTGGATGGCGCTGGATCCACAGGCGTTTCTCGAGCCGCTGAGCCCCACGAACAGCCATCAAACCACTCAGCTGGATGCAACGGTGCATGGGACCAGCCAACCATTTGCCGCTGAAAGGGGAATAGCATCATGCAGTGCAACCTGCTGCGGCTCCTTTCTGAGCCTGCCAGCAAACCTCTTCTCCATTTCTCCTCATGTAGAGCCTCATTATCTCGTCCTCTAATTGAAGAATGTCCGCCGTGAATGTCTCTGCGACGACTGAGGCCAGTATGACTACTCAGTCCTAGTTCACCACCAAGCACGTTGAAGAGACAACCATGGCCCGAGGAATCAGGCTCGGCCCGGGCAATCCCGTGGAGCAATGGCTACATGCCTACCACAACGGCGACGTGAACCAACACGCGGAGCTGGACGCCTGGCGGAAGGGACCACACGGCTGGGTCGTAGGTGCCCCTAAAGCGTACCGTCAAACCGATACCCCGCGCGGACTTCCACAAGGGCTAACCTGCTGTCCAGAGGCGAATATCTGACATATGTCAAGCTCTTGGCGAACCAGTGGCCGCACCTAGAGCTCCTGGCCGATTTCATGGACGTTGGCACAACGCCCTTGAGATGGAACCCTAAAGTGCCTGGCGGATATCCCGTGGATAAGAGAGGTGAGCAGCAGGGCATAGCCCCGATGAGACGGCGATGGCAGCCAAGGACGTGTAGTGGAAAGGCGTTCATCACTTTGCTGCTATTTCTGTTGGATGCACTAACTGGTGTACACAGAAAACATAAGGGAGGAGCGTTTTGGGAGGACAAACATCTGTGTGCTGGAGTATCCGAAGCAGAAGGGAGAAGTGGTGAAGACAGACATCAACAAGGCAAACATGCTGAAGGAATACCTCTCTGAACCACGTAACGACCCCTCCGTCAAGCTGAGGTTGTTCGTGGTGGAAGACTTGTCTCGTGAAGTCATCGAAACATTGGGCTCGAATTTCGACATCGATCCGTCCTTCTTCAGAGAGCATCTCGTGGACTACGTCTGGTATAACGTTAGTAAGTCACTCCGGCAAATGTCTTAGTAATGACTCCTGGGAACTCCAATACAGAGTTACTGATCCGAGGGTATAGAGGACTGGTGGCGAGATCCGCCAAACCTGGACATCGTTTCGAGAGGCCAAAACTGGTTCCAGATGCGGTTTATGCGGGCCAGGTACTTCAAGGATGATGATTCTTTCAGAAAAGGTGATCACGAGGCCCAGAAATTTAATGTCTACCGTAGACTCGAGGACGACCACAACCAAAGCAAGTTCTGGGACAAGACTGAGAATGAGAAGGCCGAGTCAAAGATTGGGTTGATTCGAAGCAGGGCAACATTCTGGCTGAAGCCAATGGAGAAAGGCGACGATACTCTGGTTGGCATCTTACTAGTGGACCCGACCATTTCAGAGGGCCACCCTATGTGGCGGAAGTATCGGAACTGGGTACAACCTCCACCGATGCGCTCGCGTCTACCAGAGGAAGGGCCCCCACCAGGCGAGAGCTTTTTCGGGGACTTCATCTACTGGGCGTGCAGGCCCGACGTCTTTGGGTTCGCCGGATCGGGCAACAGCTCCTCGCCCATCTGTGTGCCGACTCAAGCGCTCCTCCACCTCGTATGCAGCGAGTGGCTCACCATGATTGATTACATCAAGACTCGCTTGAATCAAGTCGACTGGGAGATCGCTTTCCCGTGGGACTTCCTCTCCAAAGATGACCAAATCGACAGGGCTCTCACGAAGCTTCATCAATGGCGCCGTGTGGTACCGGTCTACCGCGAGATGCTTGCGGACACCTTCCTTCGTGTGTTCCGCGAGACCGCCCATCCGACCAAGATGCACCCCACCCATGACGGCGAGGGGAGAATTCCCAGCGCCCTCGATTGTCTTATGCATACCGAGTGTATCAACGCGTACAAGCAAGACTTCTCACTAGTGCTGAGTTACATGGAAGAGTATCAGAACCGCATCGACCGCCTGACCAATGTTGTCACCGCGGTTATCAACATGCAAGACTCCCGCAGAGGATATAAAGACAACCGAAACCTACAATGGCTGACTTGGTTGGCGACCTTCTTCATACCTCTGAGCTTCGTGGCCACCATGCTATCCATGTCGTCGGACCCGTATGAGCTGGGAGAGTCGGCCAAGCTGTGGGCCGAAGTGTCACTACCGAGTGGACTGTTCATCCTCAGCATCATCCTCCTCATTAGCATTGCCAAGTGCAGACGGTCTATCAGGAAGTTCTTCAGTGAGCCTACATGGCTCAGAAAGACGTCATCCAAGCCGAAGGAGGGGTGAGGGTCTTGGGTACACGAGGACATCTGGAGCGGACGCATGCGGTTCCCTGGGAGACGATGGCTCTGGCATGCCATGACCTTTTTACGGTGCGGATAACTGACGAGTCATGGTTGCATTATATATTAGCGGATTTCTTGGTCATTTACAAGAGGGCTTTCGCAGATTGCATACTCATTCCAATGGTTTCCTGTACGACGATATTGCACTATGACGAGCAGACTGTCTCTTGATTCGCGCAACGGATGAGCCGGAATCCTGTCAAAGACGGGAGGTATATACTAGGAGGAAACGCTATTGTATCAAACTCATTTCTTGGGGACATTGATGGACTATTAATATACATCGCGTGGTGCAATGCTGCATTTGGATACAGTTGGTCATCTGCATTCACGGATCCGTACAAGACCAAACACTTTGGATCATAGTCTGGTATATTCGTGACTCGAGGACGAGGTTTATGAGCGGTAATCACAACTGAAGTTCCCGTCGATCGGCATGCTTAAGGCCATGCGCCCAAGCATACCTGCTTCCGGCCTTGGTACCTGGGTAAGGTGCTGCCGCATTCCACATCGTGAGACAGGATATCCAAGACATCCGCGAGCTCCGGACAGCAGACTAACCAGAACTTGCCAATGAAGCTGGCTAGAATTGCAGATCGCATTTCTAGGCTCTAATTACCGAGCGTGCCAGACGCGGCAATCGCATGATTCGCAGTAGTTCCCAATATGTCGATTGCCACTTTCTTGGTGTTGATATGTTTCGAACGCGTAGAATTAGCCCGAAAACAATGCACTTGGAGCCGCTCTTCTAAACTTGTTGTGGGGAATAGCCACGAATATATAATGCTCGCGAATATCCTCTCACTGCAGTAGGACTCGGTTGACAAACTTCATCGCATCAAGCTCAACCTCTCTGAAGCAAAGTCGTTCGTTACATACCTCGTCACTCGTTCTCGCCAACATATAACGATAATCACGTCAACTACCCAAACATGAAGGCTCACGTCTCTCTGGTCGTGTTGGCCTACCTCAACTATGCGGCCGCGCAAACCTCATCATCGTCTGTGGACACTAGTTCCCTGATAAGCAGTGTCCTGTCCTCGGTCTCATCCTCCTCAGCCTCTTCGGCGGCGTCTTCTTCCTCAGCCGAGTCTTCTTCTTCTTCTTCGGCGGCTGCCTCTACCACCGCCTCGGCCGCCGTCTCCGTTCCCGCCGTGGTCTCCTCGATCTCTTCGGTGCTCTCCTCGGCAGCTTCTTCGGTTGTCTCCACGGTGTCTTCCGCGGTTTCGTCCGTGGCTCCGTCCGTGGAGACTACGGCGCCAGTCACTACCGCCTCAACAAGCGAGGCTACCACCAGCGAGCCGGCCACGACTGCTGAGGCCACCACGGAGCCTGTGACCACCGCTGTTCCCACCACCGAGAGCTCTGTCCCCGAGGTCGTCTCGTCCAGTGTCCCCGTCGCAGGAACCTTCACCCCGGAGGTCCCAACGACGACCCTGTCGTCTACCACCGGCTCGCCTTATGGGACATCAAACCCCCAGATCGGCACTGAGACCATCCTCATTGTGAACGTCCAGATTGTCGTCATCGGTCGACTCCAAAGGCGTCAAGCTACGACAGAGACCTTGACGATCGGCTACCGTGACATCTTCCCGATTCAAACGGCAAACGTCCCTTACTACCCAGCGGTTGTTGGGTTCCCCCCAGCCGGTGGCTTCCTCTATGTTGAGACTGTAAGTCTAGATGAACAGACAAAACCCAAAGATATTTGGAACTTGGTCACTAACGATACCATCAGGCTTCCAACGTGGCCACCACTCCTGATCCCACCCCGGTCTTCACGTACTCCTTCTTCGTCGGCGCACCGGGAACCACCCTGACGACTCCCGTCCCAGGGTACATCCCCGGCGCGTGTGTCGGCTGCGTCTTCACCGACGTCCTGGTGTCCAGCACCGGGGCGGGAGTCGGCGGCCTGATCACGACGGTGACGGCCACGGCGACGGTGACGGAGTTCATCCCCCAGGCCACGACCTGCGACAACGGCGAGGTCTCGATGATCCCGGTGCCTCAGACCACGTGCGAGACCTTCCTTGCCGTCGTCACCGTGCCCGAGGACCAGTGTACCACTTACACGAAGCACCTGGACAGCGGCGAGCTGACCACCTGCACCGAGGCCTACCCCGGCTGGACCCCCTCCCCCTATCAGGTCGAGCACGCGCCTCACCAGCCCTGGTACCCTGAGGGTGAGGGTGGTGAGGGTGGTAACGGCGGCAATGGCGGCAACGGCGGCAACGGAGGTAACGGTGAGGGTGGCGGCAACGGAGGGAACGGCGGAAACGGTGGAAACGGTGGAAACGGCGGTTCAGGTGAGGGTGGGGACACAGGTGAGAGCTATGGCACCGGGACTGGTTCTGGTGAGGGCACAGCTACGGCCACGGGTACCTCTGCAGAGGGTACAGGTGAGTCAAACGAGGGATCGTCCGGTACCGGTACCGGATCCGGATCTTCGGGAGGATCCTCTGGCACTGGTTCTGGTACTGGGTCCGAGGCCGAGTCACCTGGGATGTCCTCTGGCACTAGCGGGGGCACCAACGAGGACACTGAGAATTCCGGAGAAGGCGAGTCTTCTGGAACTGGCGCTGGGGCGGATACTGGCTCATCTGGGGAGTCCTCTCCAGCATCCGGAGACGAGTCCTCTGCAACTTGGTGGTCCGGAGCTTCTGCCACCCCGGCCTGGTCGGGAGACGAGTCCTCTTCAACCTGGTGGTCCGGAGGCGAGTCTGCCACCCCGGCCTGGGCAGGAGAAGGAAGCGCTGCTACCTCCTGGGAGGGTTCGCAGGTTGCCGGTGCTGGTCGCGTCGGGCCAGCAATCGGTCTCGGTCTCGTCGCTGCCGTGGTCCTGGCATTGTGAGGCGGTTGACGATGGCGAAGACGTCGACGAGAGCCCCTTGGAACGACATCATTCTTTCGGAGACATTGATGCTTCTTGGTTTACCCTTCATATACATACAACCATTAGAACCTAGAAGTTTTGGCGACCCTCCAGCTGAGTAATGGGTGTTGCATCCGGAGTTGGGGATAAGCTGTATCGGGCGCAGCTTCTGCATCAACATTAATACGATCATTTTATATATTTACTACTTTCTGACTCTTGACTGTCTACTGTATCTCCTTTCCGCGCAATGTCAAAAAAAACATACCCGGTCTTTATCCACAGCCGAACAGAGTGCCAGCTGAGCGAGTCGCAAAAGGCAGGAGACAATCAAGGCACAGTCGCAATGCAGTACAGTACAAGGGATAAGTGAGGATTGCAATTGTGCTTTTTTATTGACCATCAGCAGCGGAAAAAGGGTTCAGCTATGTATGTATGTATGTATGTACAAGAGAATGCTATATATCCGGCATCAAGCAAATTGAAGTCTCCTCTATCCGACGCCACCGATCCGAGTTGGTTGTACTGAAGCGCAATTTAGTCTCAACAACGTGTCCATGGTCCCACCCAGTTGACGTGCTTGTCTTGTTTTCCACAACCAGGCATCTAGCTGGAAGCGAAGGTGGTACCGATATCGCCGAACTTGATGTTTGAGTAGATGACGGAAGCAGACGACTCGCTAGACTCGATGTCAGAGGGAACACCAGAGCTGGTAGCGCAAGTACCACGGGCAGAACCCGCATCGGTGGAGTCAACTGGGTAGGTAGTAGAGTCAAGCCAGAGCATGTTGGCATAGTGCTGTGCATTTTCGAGTCAGTCTCTGTCAAGTATATGGGTATTTGGGAATTTGGATGTTCGGAAGAGCAGACTTACGTCGTCCCACAAGCTCATGACGAGAACCATGCCACTCTGCATGGCAGTGGTCATGGAGTCGAATCCACCCTTCTCCTCGAAGTAGTTGGTAGAGTTGGTAGCCTCCTTCTGGGCAGTGCAGTAATCGGCATTGATGGAGTTGCCGGAGACGCCAGTCATGTCGGACTCGGCGTTGCCAATGACCACGCCGTCCTGGACGTAGAAGCGCTTGATCTCGCTCAGGGCTCCGGAGTCACCAGTGAGGAACTGTGTGACAACAGTGAACACCTTGGAAGTATCAACAAAGTCCGCACCTGAGCCGTAGAAGGAAGTGTTGCCCTGGCGGTAGGGGTTGAAGTCGCATCCATCGGGGTCACAGTCACCGGCGTAGCGGTCTGAGGAATAAGTACCACCGCACTCGTCACCATCGCACATGTGCTGGCTGGTGTTGGTGCAGGCGTGGGGAGTCAGCGCCGTGGAGACCACGTTGGCTTCCCAGACGTCCATCTCGACGCAGCAGGACCCATGGGCACCGACACCGGCATTGGCATCGTTGGAGGAGGGAGTCCATTCGTCGACGTTGGCCACACCGTTGATGAACTTCAGGTCACGAGGGCATTGGGCATCGCAGTAGCCCGTGCCGTAGGAGGCACCAGCCTTGTTGCCCGAGTACTTGGACAAGCCACCATCGGAGTCCATGGCGACGAAGTATAGAGCTCCGTTGAGCCCGCATGGAAGGTTGGAGACGTCGACATCGAAGGTGAACTCCTTGCCCAGCAATTCGAACATCTGGTACTCTGTGTCCGAGGCCATGAGGAAAGTACGACTTCCCACGTTCTCATCAGTCACAAACTTGAGAGTGAGAGCCGTGGAATCACTAGTAATTCCGTAGGTACTCTCGTAATCAGCTCCATCGACACAGCAGGCGCTGGCGCAAGTCTCGTCGTCGGGGCAAAGAGACGCATCCCACTCGTTTCCGGTGTAGCAGTTGCTGTAACCGTCAACGTCGTGGGTCCACCGCCAGTTGGCGTCGATGGTGACAGAGGCGGAAGTGTTGGTGCATCCGGAGGAGGTGCAAGTCGACCAGGACAGCGCCGGTTTGTTCTCGGTGGTGGACGTGCAGGCTTGCTGCGCGTGAACACGGCTGGCCGCGGCCAGGAAGGCAGAAAGAAGGACGGCTCGCTGAGCCATTGTGAAGTGAAAGAAGATAGTTGGAACAACAAAAAAGGTGATATGCTGAACGAAGACCTCTTGCTAATGCTGATGATGATGCTCCAACAAAACCCTCAAGACGGCGATGGAAGTCGTCGATACTTATACCAGCGACCCATGCTGTCCCCTCGCTGCTAGGAACCTCATTCAGCGCCGACTGGGTTCTGTCATCCCAGCCAGGACTTTACACAATGAAATCGTCATGATCCTGCTATGATCGTAAGGGGTCTTCCATACATGCTCCGGCACAAGTTTCTCCTTGAATCCTATCCTCGCCAGATGCGCTCCCACTGCAATTTCCTCATGGGGCCGGAAGTCGGTAGAGTCTCCAATCCCATGCTTCCCCAGGTTCTGCCTTGGGCCATCGCTTGGAGTCAGGGTCGTAACCGCCGTGCAAGACTGGTTCAATAGGCGTTCTTGTCGTTCGTGAACCCACGGAATGTTACCCCTGAGAATGGGTTCTAACCCTGGCAGCTGGACGGTGTTTCTTCCCCCGATCGGACGATCGCATACAGGGTTCTCCACTACATCAGGCGGCTCGACGTTGTTTGGGAAAAAGAAGGTTTAGGGCTCACAAGTGATCTGCGATAGACCCTGGCAAGGACCCCGGGATGGCATTGGTGGGAAAAGAACTGGTCATTTTGTTTGGAACATATTCGGTTTTGTTTTGCCAAAGTTGGGTTGACGGCGCCACTACCGAACGAGAACGGATGAGGACTTCCGCATTCTTTGAAAAAGCCGAGTGCCGCAGGAATTTCGCTTCGTTGAGGAATGACTACTGTACCTACCTAGGTAGCGTATATGTCACGACAGACACAGGACTGTGGGTTACGTGTGATGGCTGTACCTAGGTAGTTACAATATCGACCCCGACATCATCAGTGGTGTGTGATCGTGTCGAGGATCTGGACCCAACAAACACCCTTCATTATAAAAGTGCGTATCGACAGGCGCTGGCATCAGCTTGACTTCAACGTCATCCGAGATCAAATACCGATTATTAGGACTTGTAGACGCACCCTACTGATCAGGTGGGTGTTGATGACTTAAGTTTGCATAAATCACTCCCGAGTCTTCGAGGGACATGTGCTGTGCATAATCATAGATCGAAACAATGGTTGATTACACCTAGCACATGTATAAACGGGGTTCAAAACCTTTTGCAGTCCATTCTCAGCCCCTTTCGACGTCTCTGAAGATGTCCCCGTTGCCCACCGAACCGCATAGGTGCCACCAGTCTTGTTTGCCAGTTCGTTTATGCCGAGATTGTCTGAAACCTTCTCCGCTAAAAAGACTGCGATTTTGGATTTCAATATGATCAGCGCCTGTCAGGTGACGTTCCATCGTATCATGTTTGAATTCCCACAAGTTCATCAGAACCTTCTTTGGAAGATCGGATGATCTGGAGTTTCCAGCACCAGGGGTTGTTGGCATGGCATCCTCCACCAGACCCCACATGGGCAACTGAACAGCAGCGCTTACAAACCCAGCATACGTACATACTATGTACTTAAGTACATACTTACGACTCAACTCTAATCTGGTCAGGTTAGGATCGGGGCCCCTTTTTCTAGGCAATATACAGTAAACACACCACGTTTGGCAACATGAAACCAGCCGCTCCGTCGGTCGGTTGGACTTGAAACATCATGGTCATGACGCACCAGGCCACTTGACTCGCACCTAAGGAATCGACTTCCGAGCTTGGGCATAGGATTGTACAGATAAATACTGTATGTACACTATTGGAGGATGGAATCGGGTTCTCGGCTTTCGTGCTTGTTAGTAGTTACTTCACTTTTGACAGCATCGGGTTTGATGAGTACCCAGTTCCCGGCTTCAGCTCATGTCCACATAGGATCTCTCCGGATTTGGGGGCGTTGCTTGCTATTGTGAACATGTATCGCGGCCATTAAGTACATGTCCAGAGCCCGAGAGCGGACCAGCATCGAAATCGAGAAGGAGACCCTGTCGGAGTACAGCCCCAAGGATTTCATGTCGAGATTCTTGGCTATCGAAGGGAAAGATCCGAGCATTCCGGATTGGTTCGTCAATGCCTGGACCATCTCGAACAGTACGTATTTCCAAAACACGTCTTTGTTGCTACAGCCAACACTTGTGCCTTTGCGAGAGGGGGAAGTAATTAGTCTTTACTAACGTTTCTGAATTCAATACAAACAACCTTCAAACCTCTCTTTTACTTCCTTATGCTTCGTTGCGACTAGTCTATCTGCGACTCGCTCCAAATTGTTCAGTATGGCTACGTCGTTGGGATCTCCGCTGAGATGTCCGCTCCTTGGGTTGTGGGTGAGAACCCCCCCCCCCAAAGCCCCAACTGCCGACCAAGTAGCTGTGGCTGGTGCTGACCATGCAAGGCTCACCACCTCGGTTGTATCCGGTACTCGAGTGCACTGCTCCTTTGACCGTGTGGATGTTTGTCACATGGGCAAGACCCAGGCCGCCCTCTGGACTCATGCCGCGGACGGCTGCGCCTACCCAAAGCATCTGCACTGGTATCCAGTAGCCAATGCGGAATTCGTCTTGCCCGACTTTGACAGTGGTAGGCTCTAGGTATATCAGCGTGTCTGGATGGGCGCTGTAACTCAGTTGTGTCTTTCGATCCGTCGTGAACGACAAGACGACGATGTCTGCAGAAGTCCCGTATTCAACCTGGGTGGCACTCTTGTCTTGAAGGCTCTTGTCTCCAACGTCGTAGCTCATCACACTGGTCATATGCTCAGACAGCCGCTTCTCCAAATTGTTCAGAGGAATCGGCGTGCATCTGTTGTTCTCTGACACGATGATGGGTGTATCCTCGAGCCAGCCCGACAAACATGGTCGACCTCCAGATGGAACCTTGGAACTATCCAACTGGGCGATGTTGCCTTTGGTGTTCCAGTATCCTGGGCCATCTTCGTTGTGATTTGGGGTAATTATGTAGGTCGTGGAGTTGCTTTTGGAATCCAGCTCGGTAGCGTCAGTTGAGATTGTTGCGGTGGCAGTATAATCCCCGTGTGAAGTTTCGTGGTCCATCGAAAAAGTAATTTCGAGGCGATATATTATGGTGGGCGGGATATCGGGAAGATTGCATACAACATCCCAGTCGACATAATGGCAGCTGAAGCCCCCAAGAGGCTGCCAAGGGTAGTTGTCGAGATCCGTCGAAGGGTTGGTTCCTTCTGGTACCCAAGCCTGCTCACCTTTGCAAGAGACTTTGTTATAGTCCATCGAGTAGGTATAGCCTGCCTTCAATACAGGTCGCGCGGCAGTTGTTGGTCTATGATTGAACGCCAGGAAGGTCAACGTCTCGCTCTGCCCGTAGGCTAAATTATTGTTTTAATAAGCTCGGGCGGAATCAATCCGCGAATCAGCCCTCGAGAGTGGGACAACAGTGGTAAGCCCGTTCCAGTCTAGATTGGCGAGGTTACCTGGAGTGTTCCAATAGGTTGAGTCATCTTTGTGATGGTTCGGAGTAATTATATAGTTCGTCCACTTATTATTGTCACGTGGATCAGTGGTGGACGACCGAACTGATGCGCGCACAGGGGCATCTTTATAAGACCACTCATGCAGCATGGGAAACGCCAGATTAAGTTCCATGAGATTCCCAGCAGGAACACCAGGAAGAGTGGTTACTATGTCCCACCCGTCAAAGTCGCTGGAAAGACTGGTCGGGTTGGTCCAAGTCAGAGATCCGGCTCGGATTCGTCCAGATGGCTGATACCACTCTTGTGCCTGACGCAGGGTAGTTTGAACGCGGTCATAGTCCATGGAATGGGAATAACCAGTTCTGACCACTGGTTTCGCCGCCAAATCAGGACCGGCGTTGTAGATGTACAGAGTAATAGTCTCGGACTGTATGTTGTTGTCATAGTAAGCTCACTCGGAGGCGATGCGCAGATCGGCAGTCGGCGCCATGACTGTACTTGTTTCTAGTGGTGTGGAATGTGAGGCACGAGAGAAGGGCCCAGAAGCCGAGGAGGCGATTACAACTGATCAGATTGACTGGAGAGCGGTTCCAAAGGAGGGGTCAAGGTTGTATCACTTAAGCGATTGAACAAAGCCGAAAAGTAGTAGAATCCTGTATGCAGTGTGTATGCAATGCAAGTTAAGCCGGCCGGTATCCAGGGATAGTAATGATGGATAGGCGACAAGACTGGACAGGACTTCCATCTTTATATATTCTTTCTCGGCAGTCGATGCCTCTGCACGAAGTCATCAAGCTGCTTGATAATTCGAATAGGCCGGCCGTTGATTATGCCAAGAGTCCTGATAGACGAAGTCCTGTAGCACTCTCGGGTGAGTGGACCTATCAAGGGTTACAGAGAGTCACAGCGCTTACAGTAGGTCGCGACTTGGAACCAACACAACATCGAATACGCCGAGATACACTCACAGGACCGGTCTGGCTGAAGGTTGAGATCTAACTTACTGTACATATTGTGATTCCTTCAATTGGCTAGTCCATTAATCTGGAGTGGGGTCGTCGCTGTGATCGCTTTTGATAGTATGTGACGGCTGGCTGTGGCTAGCTGTGACATTTCAATTAGCCAGGTAAGTGTAGAACAACTGAGCTATGTCTGACGTAGCTCTTATAACTGTCGTGTCTGGTGATAAATCGAAACTACTCCTTCAAGATGGTCTGCCTGACGAACATCAATCTGTAACCTATTATGTGGTCTGTGCAACCCTAACCCTGATTATGATCATCCCTCAGGGTTCATGACCAGAAATCCATACTATATCTTCAGAGGAAGCACCCCGCCTCATGGCCAACCTTGTACCAACATGCCTCGACATATGACATTCAGTTGTCTAACTTCTGACGACTTAGACAGAGACCGCAAGTGGAAACTAGGCCGAAAGGGCCCCAGGCATCGGGATCCAGTGTCGTGCTGGCCCTGCCGGACCCGGAAGACGCGTTGCGACAGATTAGTCCCCTGCGGCCCCTGCTCGGGCCGCGGTGCGCCCTCTGAGTGCGCGTACAAGGGCAGCAATGCATCCATGAACACCCCCTCCGCCTCGCCAACGACAAATCAGAACCCTACCTCGAATGGCGGACAGAAAGACGTCCCAAGGACGGCGACAGGGGCTCCACAGCCGGCAGTAAGGTCCAGCTATGGCACGCCGAACACTCCGCCTGGCACAGACGAGTCCACTTTGACAAGCACAGCTCAGACGTGCAGCTCAACTCCCATAGGGTCCCATAGGGAGGAACAACATTCTTACATCTCTCCGTCCCAATGAACCCAACGGCAGAAATTGTCTGCTCAAGGTTCAACATAGGACCAATGAACGGTTGGTGGGTATCACACACTGGATGGCGCCATGCAGGGAGATGCTGGTCTTGAGTGCCATGTTAAGCGGCTCAGATGGTTTCCAGGAGAACCGACAAGCATTCAAGGAGCTCAATAAACTTGTCAAGGAGGCGAATCAAATAATGCCCAGGCTGATGCCGGGCTTCTCGACAAACGGCTGTCCGCGGACCCTCTTGCCAGACAGACCGAGCTGCGATGCTTGGATCACGCAGTACTGTCAAAAGTGGGGTCGAATCTACACCATCTTGGATCCAGCTGTGCTGGTCGAGGATCTTGACGAGATATTCCCTTGGGTTCCGAGGGTATTGTCGACGACAGCCTGTCACTGCTGCGTATATTCCTCGTCGTCGCCATTGCCATGCAAGATAGTGAGATAAATCGACTCCTTGGCCGCAGACTGGCTCGATATGTGGAAGATTGCATACATTCCTCGACACAGTTTCGCAAAGCTTCAATCCAGACCATGCAGCTTCTCTTGTTGCTGACGATCATGAAGACGATATCAGCTTCAGACACGGACGACATGAGCAACATGCTAGTTTTATTCAGAGCTTCACCTGCCAGATTGTCCTGGTCACGGGTCTTCACCATGATCCCGCCGTCTTACCAAACTTGAGCCCTTATGAAGCCGAGATGAGAAAGCGGCTCTGGGCGTGCTTCCTGCGTCTTAGCCTGGACTACTCCATCCGAAGTGGAACACAGTTTGTCTTGTTCGTGGATGAAATTGATTGCCCTCCCCCGTCATCTACAGGCTTGCGAGCCCCTAGGCAACCCCGTGCCGTCCCTATTCCGGAGCAGTGGGAGACTCATGTTCAAAGTGAGCTAGATGCCAACTTCAACTTCTTCGCCGCAAAGCTGGCGAATATTATTATGCAGTTGCAACACACTTTGTGCTCCAATGGGCTGAGCCGCCTCGCAATTTTGCAGGCTGACTTACGACGAGCGTCTGATATCCTCGCAGAGTTGCCTCTCGAGCTGAGGCCAGGGTCTCCAATAAGCTGTGCGGTTCAGAGGCTCCAGCAGACCTTGATATCAACGACGCTGCACAGCTTCGCCCTCATCTCCGGAATGAGCGCTATAATTGGCAAGCCCTATGACGTCTCGCTGCAAGGCCCGTTGATGGAAGTTTGGGATCACTCCATCTCCATTCTCGACCAGTTCCAAAGCCTCTGTCAGGACACCGACGACAAGTCGAGCCTAAATGTCCAAACTATGGCCCACCAGCTCCTTTGGGCAGACGTTGCCCGCGCGGCTCTCTGCTCTTGTCTAGCCGTGGGAAAGATGCACCGGCGCAGCCTGGCAATTCTTATCTCAGCACCAATGCAGCAAACAGCAGGCATCTTCGAACAGGTACTCAACCGGTCGCTTTCCTTTCTCGTGCAGTTCTGGAAGAGCAGGTTCTATCTCGGCCCCGTCACATCGAAGCTAGCGCTCCTCTTGGCTGTTGCCATGACTGTAACTGCGAATTTCCGAGATGTCCCCCACTTGAAGGGCGGTGGCAACGACGAAGTACTCAAGAGAATGGGCATCGCCGTCGCAGAAGAATGGGTAAACGGTATGAAAGACGCAATAATGCAGCAACGACAAGCCCAAGTTCTGACCAACGACGCGATCGCTGATGTCATCGGAACGACTGTTGGCTCGACTCACTCGAGAAGTACTGATGATTCTCCTGCCGTTATTACACCTACCAACGAAAACATCGTGCCACGAGGAATCAATGTGCTCTCGGAAGATGGTCCGGCGGCGGCGGGCTCCACTGTGGACGGGCAGCTTCTGCTTGTCGTGCCGCCGACCAGTACACACCTCCTCGACTTGTCAGCTGAAGACCCGTTTGACATGGATTTCACCACTGTGGATCTCAAGCTGGCCTCTGAGTTCTCTCATTTTGATAATTTCGAGTTCGGGGCGGGCTCCAGTATACACCCCCTCAACCCGTCAGCTGGAGTCACGTTTGACAAGGTAATTCCCAAGCCAACATCTGAGTTGTCTCATTTCGATGATCTTGAGTTTCGCAGTGACGGCGTGCAAGAGTCTATCAGGGAGATACTTGATGGGCTGGAAATGGCACCTATGGACTCGGTGTTTGGGCTTGGATATCAATTTTGATCCACATGCTTGTTCATCTTGGCCTTCCGAGATTCTTATGACACAATCGGTAACAAGCGGCACTTGACACTCATTGTGACATTCTAGCTTGTGGGTACATAACGATTCACGAATAACAATTTTTATACCGCGGCTTGGGTCAATATCAAGCCGTTTTTGAATCTCTTGTCTCTGTATTTCATTTCAACCCCATAGAACCTAGATAGCGGGTTTTAGATGATTAGAAAATAGGCAGGAAAGATAACAGATCAAACAAAATAAACAACCTTTTGGAGATGAAAGAGCCTGGAAGCATGCAAGGAGCTAAGTTGCCATCTATCACCTGGTCCAGTTCCAATGACAGTCAATGCTGTAGTCAACCAACTGATGCCCATGGATACTTATAACACTTCTTCCCTTCGATGTGCTTCGAAAAAGTAGCTCACAATGCAATACACGTGCTGGCATTGTTCCAAAGCACTAAAACGACACAAATCAAGGATCACGCTTTTGTAATCGCCAGGCCAACTTTCAGCAACCGTACAACACACAAAAGGACGAACCCAACCAGAATAGCAACGCCAGCAAACGCCCACAACCCTCACCACGCGCCACTTTGGTCATCCAAGATGGCTCCCGCGACTGGGTTCCCAATCAGAAAACCAAGACCCGAAGCAGAAAGCGTCATGCCGATGTTGCTGCCAAGTTTCGAAGGTCTGGGCACAGGAACGGTACCAGAGCAGGCACGACGCCCTGAATCGAGCCGCCAAACACTCCCAGGAAGACAGAAATGGCGATTAGAGAGGACTGCGTCTTGACGCTGATCCAAGAGAGGGTGATAATGCCCGACAGCAGGACTGAGGGAATGATGATGTGCAGGTTCCGATCTTGTCCGCCAATAACGCAGGGAAGATTCGTCCCGGTATAGACGCCGCGTTCATAACGACGAGCATGTAGAAGGAGAGATCGCTGCCCACGCCAATACTCAGGGCGTAATTCTGAACATAGAAGAAGGGGATATATAGCCCAATGAACACGAAGAACACCGCACACAGCCATGTCGCAAAGGGTGTGTTTCGAAGGGACTCCATGTCCACCAAAGGTCCGGACTTGCGAGGCGGCAGGCGGGGTCGCATGAAGGCAATGGCAACGGACAAGGTCGCGAGCATAACAAACGCCATGACGCGGGTGGCCCACGCGAGGCTGAGCCCTTCGCTGTTGACGAGACGCCGGAGGACGATGGGGTAGATGATGCCCCCCAGACAAGAGCCGGCGGCGGCGAGGCCCATGGCTGTTGAGCGGCGGGTGGAGAAGTACGTGCCCACGACGGTGATGCTAGAGGTGAAGGACATTCCTGCGCCTAGACCGACGACGATGCCTTGGGCCAGGATGATTTGCCAGTATTGAATGGCGATGGACGTCACTATTTCCGGATCAAATGGCAGTCAGTATCAAACCCATCCTGCAGACTCGAACACGGCACGACGAAGCTTCTGATGTATTTATTGTAGGTGCAAACTCACTCATCATGCCGAAAACTCCAAGGAACGACCGGAGGTGATGACCCAGTAAAAATAGCCGGCATCGACGGCGCGCCCACACACCACTCCAAAGATCAACATCAAGAACGACTGCAGCGAGCCGATCCACGATACGGCGCTCTGCGAGGAGCTGCTGGATAGGCCCGTCGAGTACTGGGTCTGGAACTCGCCGAAGCTGTTCGCCAGGCCCCAGGTGTTGAAGTTGAGGAAGAAGGCGCCCAGGACTTGCAGCCAGGCCTTGGTGCCGCCGTTCGGCGGCGGTCCGGGAGCCGGGGGCGAGAGCTTGGGCGCCTCGCCTTTCTCGGGCGTGATGCCATCTGCAGGGGCAGCTGAGGATGAGCTCGGGCGGGATGACTTTTTGTTTGGCAGGGTTGTCAGCCGTTGGATTGTTTGATACAAGCTGACAAAAGGGTTGGAGGTGCCTTCAGGGTTTTTGATGGTAGATGATCCGAAGGACCGCGGTAGACCTCTGGAAGCAGTTACTCCGTAAAAAAGAGTCACTCATATACCAGTTCAAATTCTTTGATCCAGTGATTGAAATGCATTCTAGGCCTGATGTGAAATTTGTAGTCTGGCAACACCCTAAAATTCCTCTATTGTGCTGACGGATTTTGATTGCCTATTTGGGATGTGTAAGTCCACCAGCCATTCAATACCACCCGTTCAGCAACAAATATGTGCCACATGTTTGTTCTTTGTCAGCACAGGAAACTGACCGGCTTTAAATTTCCTGTTTGGGCCTCTTGAATGACCTTTTGGGTTTTGCCGTTAATAATTCGCTGTTTTCAATGCAATGCATCAAATAGTCCCCCATAAAGAAGTGTGAAAGGGCTGTCTGAAAAAGCTGCAGTCATCCATTTAGTACACTGTGGCGTCCTTGGAAAGCCGGGGTCGTCAGAAAGGACATGGGCGAAACCCGCTGCCACAGGCTTTGCTTGCTTTGGGGCAGTAAACTGGGGTGACCAGCATATCATTCAGCGTGTTAAATAGAAGGTTTCATCTGAACGCTGAAAGTAACGACGGCGGGCCATTGCCAACGACCTGCGATTGTGTCATGTACTGGACCATAGAGGCCCCTTCTAAACTTGGTATATCGCCTTATAGGATCAATGAGAAGTAGGCGAGTTCCAGCGGTGGGCTTGTCTTTGCCGAAACTGAGGGGATGGCCGATGTTGCTGGGCTCGATACGACCGACTTAATCTGCATTGACCAGAGCAATGTACGAGAGGGAGGCAAGCAGGTCGGAACATGCATAATATACCAACTAGCCACTGTTGTCGATATCTGGGTAGGAAAAGGACCGGGAACCGATGACGACGACGACGATTATGGAGACGTAAGGTGACGACGTGCTGCAAAGCAATGGACCGCTACTTTATATAAGCTATACGAATATGTTGATGTGGACTAATTCTTAGCGGCGTCATTTCAGATTTTCGGAGCCAGATCAGTTCTTAATACACCCGACAATCGACCAGGTAAGGTAATGAAGGGCCGCTGTAAGAGTTGTGAATGCTGCCTAGGTAGTATGAAAGGTGTTCGAATATAACTTGAAGGCTTTGATTGTGTAGACTTCGATTGATCTAGATAAATAGCGCCAATATTCTAAGCAAGCTATTAGCATATCGTTGATGTTATAGAATGATGCGGGAAGACTTAAAACTGTACTTGAGTATTACCTCAAGGATTTTGGTCAATGTACCTTCCCGCAATAACATCGCCCAGCCAACGAAGGGCAACGGGAGTTTGTGCCCCTCCCCCTTCGTTAGGAGCACCTTCTGTACTCAGTGCCGTTGAATTTGGGTTTTACAATTGCCTTGAAACGGGAAAGAATGACGAGCACAGCCACTGGTGAGTCAAGCAGCATCGGTGATTGTGGTTCACGGGTCTCATCTGACCTCCCAACGTTCGCTTCCCAGAGCTACACAAGCTTGTGCCACGGACTACAACGCAGACACTAAACAAGTACCTAGGTACATAGACACTGCTGGTTTATCTTCAAGTGCCCAAGACACCCTCACAACCTTGGCCCACTGTGTTTGGGCGCCATTCATATCCTCACAGCCAGCCAACCTACCTAGTCCAGTAACGCGGACGCCCTACACCGACTACAATAGAGTGATACAACACCTTAATCACCAGAGCCACCATGTCAAATCGACCGATCTGTGACAAGGATACCCCAGATCCTTGGGTTGTCGCTGCGAACGGCAAGTTCTACATGACCTTCACCCTGGGAAATCGCATCGAGATCTGGCAGTCAACCCATCTCGAAGACTTCCATAACTGCCAGAAGACCGTCGTCTGGCACCCACCACGAGGATCACCTTGGTCGACGGACATTTGGGCCCCAGAGCTTCACCATCTCAGCGGAACATGGTACATCTACACCTGCGCCGCCCCGCCAGGCGTTGGCAACCCGGGCCATCGCACCGTGCTACTAAAATCTTCCGAGCCCGATCCCATGGATTCCAGTGGCTGGGAGTTCCTTGGCCCGCTTAAGGGAATGCCTGATCATTGGTCCATTGATGCGACGGTATTCACCACAAACGGAAGTGACCTGTACTGTTGTTGGTCCGGCTGGCCCCTGGGCGATCACTCCGACACTCAGCAGGACCTCTTCCTCATCAAGATGGCTTCGCCTGAAGAGGCTATTGCCGATACCTTGGTGTGCATCTCCAAGGCAGATCGACCTTGGGAGAGGCCTGATGATGGACGACGCGGTGTCAACGAGGGACCTACGTGGGTGAACCTCCCAGGCTTCAAGGGCATCGTCTACTCAGCACACGGCAGCTGGACAAGCGAGTACAAGTTGGCATTGTTGGCGTTGGTCGGAGAGGAGCCACTTAGGTCTGAGTCCTGGGTGAAGAGACAGGAGCCATTCATGGTCAGTGACCGTGACCAGGGTGGTCCGTTTGGGCCAGGACATGCCAGCTTTGTACCCAACCCTCACAATGACGGACGGATATTCTGTGTCTACCACGGCACGGAGCAATGCGGCGAGGGGTGGAACAACAGGAAGGCGAGGGTCCTTGAATTGGGGCCGGAGTGTTTTGCGCAGCATGCTTTGCCTGTCTGTTGTGCCTACCAGGTGACTTCCTCAGGAGTCGAAGATACTATGGGGAAGGTTGTGGATTCTGCGCCTGCACGGGTCAAGACTCAACTCCAGGACGTTTTGGGCAAGGCAAAGAAGTTCTTCTAGCTGGTATCTGGTCACAAAGGTACCTAACTAAGTACATACACATACTAGGAAAGTACTTAAGTACTTGAGTACATACTTACCAAGGCAAGTGCCACCTGGGTAGGCAGGTGGAGACATGCTCAATGCGTGACTGTGTGAATTTGGTCGAGCGTTAGGGTTAGTCAGGGTTAATTAGGGTTAGTTAGGGTTACGTAGGGTTAGGGTCAGGGGATAAATCTACTTTAGATACCTAGGAATGTAGGTATGCAGCCTTGTACACAGTCGCAGTAACGTATCCGAGGCCATGTCTCCCGCAGTTTCCCTGATCAAATGTAATAGCATTGCAACTGGGTCGTTGGTTTGCGGGCCGTGGTTTCCCCTTCGGCAAGTGAGTCAACACGGTGTGTGCAGTCACTGCAGTGCCACTCAACTCAGTATTAAGCGTCTAGCGCCAACACGCCGCTGCGTCTTCTGGAAGCACTGCCACAACTTCAGGGAACAAATATGAAGACCCGACCAGTTTGCCTACTTCTCATGTCTCATAGCAAGAGGCCCTAATCATAAGCGGGCACAATCCCTCAGACATTCAGTTTCTCTCGCCACCAAACAGCACTCACACCTCAACTCTGTCGTTCATTGACATATTTTTATCCTTACAAAACTACAAATCCACCCCTTCATTCAGTCCTAACGAAAACCTACTCAGCGACGTTTCGAAATGAACAAAACCCAGGCTGAATCATTTGCTGCCGCTGCTGCACGCTCAGCCAAAACGGCACTCAGGAGAGCGTTCAAGACAAAGCCTAAGCCTAGTCACACGGATTATTCCACGGATAATCCCACAGACAATCTTGCGAACAACCCCGCGGACAACCCCACAGATAATCCCAACGAGGAGTCCTCCGAGGATCCATGGGGTGACATGCGGAAATTCAGCAAATACAAGCAAAGATCTCTAGACACGTCGCGAGATGACCATCTACCCAAGATTATGGGCGCGAGCCAAGCGATCAGTGTCGTCTTTCTTGGAGATTCCATGATCGAACGCATGACGACCACCGGGAAGACAGGCAGTCTCCAGCTATGGCCCTCAGAGACAATGTTTCCTGAGGAGGACCTTGAGAACACTAACCTCAGAAGGAAAGCCCTACATCTCCCCGAACTCGTCCGAATCAGTGGTTTGCTCAACGCAGGATGCGGCGGCGATAAGGTCGAGAACATCCTCTGTCGACTTATTGGAGACCCCGACCGAGACTTGCCAGGATTGGCAGAAGCATTCTCGACCACCAGAAGACGACGCAAAATCAAGCTTTGGGTAGTTCAAGCCGGAACCAATAATCTCCACCATAAGAAGGGTCTTACCGACGCGAGTGTGCAGGCCTACCGCGCCCTTCTCGAGAGCATTCTCGATATTTCGGATGAGTCAACATGCGTCCTGGTGACGGGATTGTTCTACCGCAAGGACATCAAGAAAGAACTTGTGGCACAAGCCAACGCCAAACTGAAGAAGCTTGTGCACGAACTTGCGTGGGAATTCTCACCTGACTCTCCAGACTTGGAGCCAGAGTCAACGGAAGGGGTTGTTTCTCGCTTCGCCACACATACAGAGGCACCCAAGGCCGTCAAAGTGAAGGGCAAAGGAAAAGCAGTCGACCCCGAGGAGCGACGTGATTCTGCCATCGGTGTCGGTGTCTCGCCGACAGTGACACGCGAAGGTGCGGGGATCAAAGGAAAGGGGGATGGGAAGGGTAAAGCAAGGGAAGCACCACCAGGCACGAAAAAAGGCCCACTGTCTACAGACTGGGATCCCACTATGCCTCAGTTCAAGCCCAACTGGTGGCCGAGTATCTTTGAGAAGGACCCCGAAGCTGTCGGTATTACACGAGAGTTCCCGGCGTCGACGAGGCGAGCAGTTCCAGGGATGGCGCCTACAGCATGGCTATCTGGACACAGAGAGGCCGGCTACAACTGCCCCAGAATCCAGTTCCTACCAGCACCAGGGGCGAACGACCCGGAGACGTGGTTGGAGGATCATGTCCACCTGCACGAGGAAGGGTATCGATTGTGGACGAAGAAGCTGTTCCCCAAGGTCAAAGAGATGCTCACGCACGCGGAGAAAGCATCACCCTAGGTGTCTGCGCTCTACTTCCCTCGCAACACTTGTCTGGGCAAGTACAGGCCCGTTGAAGAGGCCCGTGCAGCCAAGAAGCTTGAGCGGCGTGGCATGAACATAAACTTCGAAGTCACGGATGAGGATGTCCGGGGAAAAGCGATGGAAACGGTGTCTCCCCAGTCGGATTCTGACGCCTGGCCAGAGATTCCACCAGAAGCTCCGCCGGAAGCTCCGCCGGAAGATCCGCCAGAAGTCTTGAAGGATCGTCTCAAGGCCAAGTGCAAGGTCATGGTGCAGAAGTTCAAGTCGAAGATCTATCGCACCAAGTCATGGCAATGAATAGTTTGGGGAGTCTGAAGCCAGCGAAAATATTGCCATAGTGTAGTCTAGTGTATGAAATGAGCGAATGCCATTCTGATGAAAGACTGCTTTACAGGTCGCCTGTTGAACTTCCCTTTCTCCCTGTGACCTCAAACGCCCCTGATCAGAGCCAGCAGAGGGTTACACTGTCCAAAGTAAGGTCTAAAACATGACGAGACCTCGGGACCTCTGATGTATCTACGACATACTGCCAAACATGTTGCACACGAAACAAATAAAGGTCGTGATGTCTCATAGCTACTGCATATTATTCGATTCTCCCAATGGGTATTCTCTTCCTGGCCATGCTGTAGAGCTCTAGAAAGATTTAGTGCTTGATTACCAAACATTGATCTACTGTACTAGACTTGCCTCTAGCGAGGATTAGTTGCGACCTGCCTATCTGAAGATAGCGGCAGCCTGTGAGCTCCACCTCCGACCGTATTGCTGTCTTTATCCCTTCTCATCCGATACGTAGGTATATTTGCTTACATCCTTACCTTCTGATTCTGACAGTACCCCCTCGTCATTAGCATTACTTGAGATCCTACAAGATGACTAGGCGCACCACTGAGCAGCAAGTCCCACGGCAACCCGCGCCAACAGCTCTGGGAATCTCCGCTGGCGTGGACGCGTCTGTGATGAATATGTCCCTTCGACCTGCCGGACAGGCAGCGGAGACATCCTTCTTCCCACCGCAGATGTTTTCAACAGCCTACGGAATGACTATCCGGGTACCGAATCACAGCAACACCTCTCTTGCCGCCACAGCAACGAAAAAGAAGTGCTACACCATCATCAAAGCCGATCTTCTCATCCCAGGCGACGGCGAGCCCACGAGCAATGCCGCACTAGTCATAGAGGACAAAGTCATCGCCTGGGTCGGCCCCCAATCCGCCATCCCAGAGGACTACACCTCGGCCCCGCACCGCTCCTTCAGTGTGCCCTACCTCATGCCCGGCCTCTGGGACGTCCACGTCCACTTCGGTGGCGAGAGCAGCACGGCCGAGGAGGCGAGCTGGCTCCAGCTGCACCCGGCCACGGGCGGCGCGCGCCTCGCCCGCGGGTGCTGGGAGGCACTGCAGCTGGGCTACACGAGCCTGCGCGACGTCGCCGGCTTCGGGTGCGAGGTCGCCAGGGCGATCGCCGACGGGGATGTCGTGGGGCCGAACGTCTACTCCGCGGGGGCGTGCCTGTCGCAGACGGGGGGCCACGGCGACATCTTCAGCCTGCCGGCGGGCGTGGTGCACCAGAACCTGGGGGTTGCGCTGCCCACGCCGGGGCACTTTGGCACGGGCATGACCTGCATCGTTGACGGGGTGGACGAGTGCCGGAGGGCGGTGCGGTTGCAGGTCCGCCGGGGGGCGAAGTGCATCAAGGTGCTTGCGTCGGGAGGTGTCATGTCGAGGGATGATGATGTTCGGTATGCGCAGTTCAGCGAGGAGGAGTTGAAGGTCATCGTCGAGGAGGCCGAGAGGCAGGGCCGCTCCGTGGCTGCTCACGTTCATGCGAAGGCTGGTATCCTGGCGGCGGTGAAGGCCGGCGTGCGAAGTGTAGAGCATGCGTCGTTTGCGGACCAGGAGTGCATCGACTTGATCAAGGAGACGGGAACTATCTATGTGGCTACCCGTCTCATTACAGAATACCTGCTGTCGACTGGAGGGGTGGGGCTGGATCCATCAACTTGGGAGAAGGCGAAGCTCTGCGGGGCGCATCACCTGGAAGCCTACAAGATGGCGATCAAGGCGGGTTGCACGTTTGCTCTGGGGACCGACACGCCGCCTGGGATGAGCAAGGCCAAGGAGCTTGAGTACGCTGTCGAGGCTGGCCTTAGCAACCTGGAGGCGATCAAGGCGGCGACTGCGAACGGACCGCTAGTTCTGGGCTCTCAGGCACCCAAGACCGGGCAGCTCAAGGTTGGCTACGATGCGGACGTTCTTGGTCTCACGGGGAATCCTGTGGAGGACGTGCGAGTGTTGCAGGACAAGGACAACGTCAAGTGGGTGTGGAAGGATGGTAAGATATATAAGGGACCTGGTGTTGGTCCTTGGGGAGAGGACAAGTGGCCGGGTGAGAAATGGTGATACAGCATCAATATTAGATACTCAAGTACGTTAGATAGCATGAAAAGCGGATGATAGCTTGTTGGGTGTGGAGATAACGCCGGAACAAGGGACCACTCACACCGGTGTTGTCGGCCTTGGAAGCAATCACCACGTTTCCACCTTATACTTAGTACACACACAAGTATGTAGCTGAACGGGAATCTCAACGACGTCTCTTAGCCGAGCGTATTCCAATAGTAAGCTGCTCGTCTTGTTCGCCCATTCGTCATGGCCCCTGAGCAAGCTGCACGAAGGTTACATGAGCGACAATGCTGTGTAACGCATGGCGCAGGTGAGTTGCCAATAATAACTTTGACGCCCGACATAGATACCAAGTCACCTAGTGTAGCCCTGATCAATGGAGAATTCCATGCAACAGAGACCGTCGTCCAGCCGAAGTCCAAAGGGACCAAGGATAATGCTCGTGGTATTGAGAGAATTACACAGAAACCCTAACCCGGGTCATGACTATTCACATGGTGGACCCCCTTTTTCTCGCCCCCAGTGAGATTTTCGCGAAGGTCAACAAAGCGGCGCAGAGGTTCCGCCGCCACCTCAGGCCTCTCGACCTCGAAAGCAGCTGAAATCGACGCGCAAAACTGCGGACGACAATAATACGGACCTGTACGTCATGTCATCCAGGTCAATCATCAAGGAAACACCATCGTCGCACCTGATTGCCCAGCGCCAAATGGCTGGCCGGGCCAATCAGACACATCTGCGACAGGCCTAATCTCGTGGGGCCGAAGTTTAGAAGGGCGCGTATGAGCCTGATTGGACAATGGCTTGATGAAACACCCTGGCCACCATGGCACCATGACAGGCCTGACGAGGCCGTTTGGGGTCGTCTGGCCGCTTTGTTTGTTTGATGCTGCTTCTTTTTATATCGCTAAGACTTCTCGAATGTTTCTTATTTCGGCCGTGGTTTGCTCCCTTCAAATGTTCTTGACCCATCCTTGTTATTCCCTGTCCGGCTTCTCTGCGTCTCAGAGAGGGTGTTTCTTCTACTAAGTTCTCCATGCATTTTTCCTAGGCTTTATTTTTCATTTCGTGTTGCTCCTTCCCACCGGGTCTTTCTTTTTGAGATTTTTATTTCACTGGACGTTCCACGGCGCCTAGGAAACCGCTGCAGATCTGGGTGTCTCAAGCCGACGTAGATCACCGATCCCTTCCTTTCATGCACGAGTACCACGCAGTGCAACTCTGAGAGCGATGCGCCCGGAATCTTTGTCCGACATGTCCGTGATGGACACAGAGAATACACAAAGGAGACGGTCCGTTCCAGACGACTACCCGGAATCCATGGCTGGATCCGTCTCTACTTTGTCATCTCACCCAACAAGTCCGGCGTTGTCGTATATGTCCGATCAAGATCAGATACCTGATTCCGTGGATATCATGCCCCATAGCCGGCAGACATCATTCGAATTCCAACACCACGGCCTCACTAATAGGACCATTCAAGACAAGGCACCTCTGTCCAAATTGTCGTCGGGGAGACCACAGAGCCTGAATCTGCCTCTCCGGATGAGGAAAGATTCACCGACCGAGGAGAAGTCAAACAGGTACCTCAAAAGGGCAACCACCTACATTGACCGAGCATCATTGGTCAATCCGGGGCGATCCAACGCCCGAGCATTTGAGTGAGTTCATCAGATCAGACCCCTCGCAGCCGTCATGGCCCTGGCATATATGCACAAATCAGATATACTGACGACCGGCAGCCTAATGGACCCACCACCTGGGAGACGAAGGAGCTTTCTGGATGAGACAAATTCCTTGATGGATATCAAGCCTCATACCAGCTGTGATGCCGACCCAAGTGCTGCACTTACCTCACGCATAGCAGCTTCTATCCTGCAAGAAGGGTATGGAGTCCAAGCAACCAAGTCTACGGTGCCGCTGAAGGTGCAGGACGCTGTGGGCCGATGCCTCCAAGAGGTGTCGACTACCGTCGAAACCGAACATCCACAATGGGCGCTTCCGACATATTACGCCGACAAATCTCGATCGTCGACACCCAGCTCAGACTCCGACCAGTTTCCCGATTATCTAGATTCGGACAGTAGGAGGACGTCCGACCAAGCAGGTGACAATGCTGAAAATCTTTTCCGGTACGATCAAGCCCAAGATGGCCGAGCACGACAGGGCAGTGGATATCGTGGCCTGAACCAGAGGAGGAAGGCCAAAGTTCTAGATGCATCACAAGCATATCCTTGTCCATTTAGGAGGCGAAGCCCGGTAATGTTCAATGTTCGTGATCACGAACACTGCGCGAAACGGCCGTTCTCTGGTATAGCAGAGCTGAAGTACGTATCCTATTTGTCCTGGTGTGCATGCACACACTAACATGATCACAGGCGTCATATAAGAACCTATCACCGAAAGTCCAGATCGCCGTATTATTGTCCTCGATGCAAGACCGGGTTTCCAAGCGAAAACGATATGTCTGAACACCTCATGGTGCCCGTGGAGCAGATGTGCGAGGCAAAACCGGCTTCCTCAAATAGTTCCGAAGAAGACGGAATCACGGAGGAAATGGACAGGGTCCTGGCTGATAAAACGAGAAGGTATAAAGCTCAGACATGGGAAGGAATATGGAGGCTTCTATTTCCCGGTGATGTCACAGTCTTGGATCCGGGTAAGTTGATATTCTCTTCCTCAACCGTCCCAATGGACTCGAGACGGATTTGAATGCTAATGCCGTGCCTAGACTTCCAACCTGCCGTCGAGATGGTCGAAATGGAACAGGAACTAGATGACAGCCAAGCCGAATTGAAAGCAGACCTCAGCGAGAGTCTGAAGCGACTTCTCCCCGACCAACCGGAAGACGTTTGTTTCTTCCTAGCCGGGCAATTCCAGCTTGTCTTCGAGCAGCACCGCGCAAAGGTCAACCGAAGATGTCACCACAACGCCGGGAACAACAGGAATCGGACTAGTACCATTGACGGGAGCAAGGGAAATCCTTCGAGATTCTCAATCCGAAATATCGGGGGAATCACCTCGAAGAACGTTACCGCCCAAGGGCCGAACCAGCAAGCCTCAACCAAATCCCACCGACAACGACAATCACAGGCCCAGCCAATACCTCTTATGACAAACAGCACTCCAGCCACATCGTCTTCCGTGTATTCTACAAACTCGAACATTTCCTCGTCCAACAACTCGAAACACCCGACACGATCCAGCACTTTCAGCATAAGTGGGATCCAAGTCGAGAGCCCGCGTCTGCCATTCAAGGACTGGGTCGAAGGCATTCGGTTCAACAAGAGCAACGAAAACAGCCAGCGAGACTCGGGTCTTGCCATGGAGCAGTGTGAGGTGTGCAAAATGGAACCGTGCAACTGTGAAAGCTACGCGGGTTACGCAGATCAGCTGTGGGCGTCCATGACTCCTGCAAACCCTCAGGCCTCGGCCCTGCTGCCTCCATACGCGATGGGAGGCCAAGGAAGTGATGAGAGCGAGATTGACTGGGCGGCGCGGTCTGGGGGAAAGATTCTGTCTGCTGGGATGCCATTATCAGGGTCGGCGTTGGAGATTAAGAGGAGTAGAATGGGCCTGGGTTCTGAAAGCTTTGAGGCGAAGAGACTGTCGTCGCCAACTGGTCAGGGTCAACGAAGTGTGATGGTTTGATTTCCTCACGATATATAAATTATCGAACGAACGACTACTTCATGCATACAGTCGCGTATTTCATATCATGATATCTGGCACTTCGCAGCCGCACAAGACATGACCCAATGTCCCTGCTCATCTCAGCCATCCGTGGTGAACATTGGAACTGGAAGGATTGAGCATGTCGCCCCTTAGCAGGCTGTGCACGTAGTACACAAGATGTACGCAGCCTGGTGGCCAAAGTCGCCGGCCACTCCCGCATTATTTTCAGCGTACAGGTTGTCGGTGCCTGGGGAGTCAAGGAAAGCGATTCCAGTCCCGCCGCACGTGGAGTGAGCGGAACTTTGTCGCGCACATATTGTTAGTAAGAGGGTCACGAAATAGAATGTGAGAAATGGGATGCGAGGATGGGTAGGAAAGAACGAACTCAAAAAGGACACAGTGGGCACCGTGGTCTGCACCAGCGGAGCCCAGGCTCTGGTACCAGGGCTCTAGGATCTGCGTGCATCTGCCGAGGGTGAACAAGACGTTGGAGCTGTTGAATTCAGGTGTTAGACTCAGTATTCCTGGGCAAAGACTTGTGGGCTGCTCCTGGAAAGAACCCGGACAATAGGTCCCGGGCAGCTTGCGGCTGAGCTTACCAAGTGTTCGACCAGCCGCTTCCCGTGCACAAATAGATCTGATTAGACACGCGTGTCAGTGGGATGTAAATCTCGGATTCCCAAACGCCTTGGAGAGGCTTTACATACGTTGCCAGCTGTTCGTTTCTCCACTTCCGCTCCTGGTGCAGCAAGAGCAAGTGGGAGGAGAGTGACGGCCAGGCTGAGGATCGAGAACATATTGGCAGTTGCTGTGGTTTTAAGCAGTTTAAGATCACAGAGAGACAACTGGGGTGTTTCTTCTGTGTCCTGCAAAGCGGCTTTATACACCATCAGATGCAGTCATATAAACAAACTGATTACATAGCTTTGTTGGAAGGCTTGCGCAGTTACTCATCAACATAAGCACGATACCTCTACCTACGACGCCTCCCTGGAATCATTCTCGGCACACATACACCGCTTAAACGTCATGTGGCTTAGAGCGTGTTGGAATCAGTCAGATATATTGCCCTTGGTCGATAAAAAAGTTCGTTTTAGGTGGACTACACTGTCAGGAGAACTGCCGAGCTACTCCGGATGGCCTCTTTCGTATATGCTGCTACCTGGCAGCCCCTGGGTGGTCAGCTCCCCATGGCGAGGATTCTAGCCCGTGAAGCAAATTCTTGGCTTCTAAATAGATCTGTCATCTGTGACTAGTCTCCTAAGAAAGCAATACGTAGCAATGAACTAGTCCTGTTTGCCTACCATCCCCCACCATCCACACCACCTCAAGAAGGAACTCCTCACGATGGCGGTTCTGGTTTTGCGTCTCCGATGACCACCAATTCACCTCTTCGATATTCTGTAGGGTCCAGGGGTCCAAAGCTATTGATAAGTTCCTGATTTCCCTGTTCTGGGTGCATAATTCCCCACGGAGACACCAGAAACACCACGTCGGGGGTAGCAAAGGTTTCAATGTTTCGCATTGCTCCACGCGGTGATGATACGTGAAGGAAATCTCGCATCGACAAATGCCTCGAATGGATCCTTCCAATCGTAACCAAACCACGTGTCGAGATGGATTGCCCACGTGAGGAATATTTGATTATCCCTGAACCCAGTAGACCAGTTGAGCCGTGGAATTCTGGGCCCCGTCAGGGACTCCCCGGATACCTCTGAAGACATACTTCTGTGTCTTACCAGGGGCTGGCTCGGCGTAGGCTCTTTCGGTATGCACATGAAGCTTGAGCGTGGCGATCAGGCCCCGAAGGGCATCTAACGGGCTGCGAAAGTCCAGGCTATCAAGAGGTCTATCCTCTGGTAGCTTGCCTCTGTAGAAGTTGTTACCCGACATCATGACTTTATTGTACTTGGGCCACTAGAGCGATTGTTAGCATCGTGGTTGCTTCCAAATCTGTGCAAAAGAGTGAAAAAATGTTACGAGGCTCTAAAGCCTCGACTCATATTGGTGTGAAACGTGCGAATGAATCGCAAGCAAGCAAGTAGCAGCACACATGTTCCGAGGAACGTACATGGCATTTACAACGTATACAGGCCAGGTAACAAGCTTCGAATACTTACCACGTCGATTTCCCTTCACAACTAGCGATGTCCAGGCTATGGTGAGTCTATTGGTAGTGCACATGGGCTTGTCTTTCGGGGTCTATGTAGTAGTCCACATCGAAATTGATACCGGGGTTCTTCTCTTCGGTAAAGGCGATGGCGATGTCGACATAGGGAGGGTAGTCACCACGCTTGGTAAAGTTGGCCGAAGGTGTGAAATTCTCTGGGACATCGTCATGAACCTCACCTGGCGGATCCGGAGTCAGGCTTCCGAGAATCAAGTCTAACTTTCTCAAAGGTCCCTGTTTCTTGCCCTTGTGATTAGCTGAGGGTGGTGTAGGCGGCGTGGGCAAAGGGCTGTGTACTGCGAGTATGCCCTGTAGCAAGCAGCTAACAGTCCCAAGCAGGACGAGAGAGCGCATATTGAATTGTCCAAGTACAAAGGTGTAACTTGGGCGCAGTGGAGGTACTTTCAAGGAAGGGTGGAATGTACTGATATTAGTTATCACAGTGGGACGATATCAGAATGGTAAGAAGAAATGAAAACACAGAAGGAATCTTGAGTGGAGATGGCCTGGATACTGAAGTATATACGTTTGTGGAATTGCAAGCTCAACTGGAAATGGCCGATGCATAAGTATGTATCTAAAAGGCGTCAGTCACTTTGAAGTATGCCACGCTTTGAACTAGAAGACACGGGACCTCACTATCATAGTTAGCATGATTAGATATATGGTGGCACCATTGGCGTAAAGCAACTTCCTGTATGCTTAAGATTGAATTAGACACATGCTAGGACAGTGCACGAGGGGCATCTTGACATTCTAGATGCACAAGAATAGGAAGGGAGACCCCTAGGGACCGACCTACCTACTTAGCTCCCCGAACACTCATCTTACCGGAAACCCAGCCCGTCGAAGCAAGACCGTCAGATACATTTACCTCGGGCCAAAGCCTTGACAAGTTTTCGGGACGCAGCTAGTATTTAACGCAACCTCACCGACTACAATCGTAAAAATAGTACCTTATCGTAGCGATCACAGTTTTCCTGAGTAATGGAGCAGGAATTGACACAATTCGTTAGCCTTAGGCTTGTGCACGCTTGCTTTCTATTCTCACATTCCTGAAGAAGCCATCCTTCCATTAATTATCTTTCCTAGTGTTGGGTCGACGGCTCCCGAAGGCGAATGCCACGGTCGAAGGCCATTACCCAGGTATGTGTAACGACTTATGCTTCTGCAGGCAGGCATCTTTATCCCCACGAGCCAGGCTCATAGGTAATTATGTACTAATTCTGAGACCTCGATATATGATGCTATTAACAAAACAAATATCGATGAACCTGGGCGTCCTTCACGGTGAGCAGACCTTGACTAAAGATCTTCAAGTCGTATTTCGGGAGATCTTCAAAAATCGAGTCAAGTTCGTAAACCGTCGGGGAGAAATCGTTGCACAGTTCTGCGTCAATGTCAATACAGCAGCAACTGGTGATGTCGGATGTCGGCCTGCTTAGCCAACATGCTTTTCCGGCCACTTGAATTTGCTGCATATTAACTACCTACCATAACCGACACACCGTGGTATATATGCTGTTGATCCGTTATCAGACCGAGAGCTAACACACACCATGAATTTTCTCCGCGGAAATCTCCGCCCAGACGTCTTGACTCTCGAATCGTCCTTATGATTCCTCTGGTTCCCTGTATCAATTGGATTCAGTCAAATCTCGCATGGCCCACGCGTCCAATCCCACAAAATCCATAGCGTCATCTATGCGGGGAATTGGGTGCTCCACGTCAAAAGTGACGGCGAGTTTAATGCAGTGCATTCCAGCCTGCCCAGCGTCGCATATACGAGCTCGGACCAGGTCAATACCTGACTGACCATTAGGCAGATAGATTATCATCACGGGAAAGGATGTGGCACATCCACCCATGTATAAAAAGTTTCGCTGGTTGAATATATATATGATGATTTGTTTCGTTCCGTTGTCGTCCAGGTCTCTGGGCTCATGAGTAAGTATCGCTGCTCCAACTAAGGATCATTGAAGATGCAGTTCCGCTCAGCATTTGCACTTCTCTGCGGTGCAGTGACTTTGTTTACACCATCGTGGGCCGGGACATCCAGCATCTCATCCTACCCCCTGGCAGTCCGCAATCCCTATCTGTCAACATGGCTTCCAGGCAATGTATCCAGCGACGCACCAACGGCCGAGCTTCATTTCTGGCAGGGACAGGTGATATACTGGCCCGTGTTCGCTCGAGTCGATGGCGTCACATATTACTGTCTGAGCGAGGTCAATGGCGTCTCGAACGCCTCAGCAGCGAAACAGACGGGCATCGAGTTTACGGCCACCCACACGATCATCACCCTCACCGCTGGGGCGGCGACGGTCACCCTGGACTTTTTCTCCCCGGTCTCGCCGAGCAATTATATTCGCCAGTCGTTGCCATATAGCTACCTCACCGTGAACGTGACCAGCTCATCGGCCCAGGACATCCAAATTTTCAGCGGCGTCGATGATTCCTGGTCCGGTTTCTCTGGAGACCTTTCGGCAGACGTGCAGACGGGCACAGATGGTGAGACCGTCTTCTTCAACGTCTCCGACCCAAGCCAGACCCTGTACACCGAGAACAACCAGATGGCAGCCTGGGGATCCATCGTCTTCGGCAGCAAGCCTACGGCGTCCTCCACGCTGACGTATCAGTACGCTTCCCGCAACACGGTGCAGCAGGCTTTCGTGGCGGATGGTGCCCTTGCAGGTACGGCGACGTCGTATGGGGAGGATTATGTCTTTGGACTGTCGCACGACTTCGGGAGTACCACCAGTGCCTCGGCCACCTTCGGAGTTGGCTACGACCGGACCCATTCGGTGAACTTCTTGGGAACGTCGTACGGCGGATACTACTTGTCTGAATATCCTACACCGGCATCAGCTCTACCTGCGTTCCTGGCGGACTATGAGTCGGCGTACGCGGAGTCCGTGACTTTCGACGCCAGGGTTGTGGCCAGCGGGGATGCATTCTCGACGAACTACACCGACCTCCTGGAACAGTCGGCTCGGCAGGTGTATGGGGCGATGGACCTCGTGATCCCGACCGACACTCTTGACACGTCGAGCGTGATTGCGTTCTTGAAGGAGATCTCGAGCAACGGCGACATAGACACGGTGGATGTAATCTTCCCCACGTTCCCTGCGCTGTACGTGATCAGTCCGGAGTGGATCAAGCTCCTCCTCGAGCCGTACCTGATTTACATAGAAACGGGTGACTGGCCTCAGAAATACATACCTCATGATCTTGGAGGTAAGTTTTTCTTGGACAAGCGGATCAGCACGAGTCCCTACTGACGAGAAATTGTAGTCTATCCAACGGCGTCAGGCCACAACGCCGGAGGCGGCGAAGCCATCTACGTCGAAGCCACGGCGCCTTTCTTCACTCTTCTGTACGCGCACGCCTATGCGACGGGGGAATCGAACTCTTGGCTAGACACGTACAAGGAGAGGCTCCTCGTGGCTGGAGATTGGACCGTTGCCAACGGCTTGTACCCCTCAGACCAGCTCAGCACCGTCGACGCGATCACCTCCAGCGCCAATCAAACCGGCCTTGCCATGTCTGCGGCGGTGGGCCTCAAGGCTTTGGGCGCGCTCTTTGACCTGTCGAACTATACATCGTATGGCGAGAGCTTCGCGGACACCATCTACACCGAGATCGGTATAGGACTGGACAGTACCTCGGACTCGACTCATCTGACGTACAATTACGGCTACACGAATAGCTGGTTGACAGCCTTCCACCTGTTCCCGGACGCCCTGCTCGGGCTGGACACGTTCCCATCGGCCGTGGCTGAGCTGGAGGCTGCGTGGTATAGCGACCAGTATGCGGCCCTCGCTGATGTTAGTGGGGGAGTTCTGTACGCTCAGCCGGGCAACGGAGACGACGTCAACTTCATGATCTCGGAATGGGCATTGTGGGCTGGCGCAGTGAGCGACAAGTATGCGTCGACTTATGGGATCGGTGAGAGGGCTGTGAACGCGATGCATGGGTTCATAACAAATGGTCTCAACTCTGTGCCAATGCCGACCAAGTTTATCGTGGAAGGAACTTCGGACGTTGGCACATATGTCGTCAATAAGGCGAGGTCAACAGTTGGGAGTGTCTGGGCGCTGTTGGCGCTGAACGGGAGCTGGTAAATTATCACCCAGCGAGCTGTGATCTTAGCATGAGCGGTACGCACAATCGAGTTGGAAACTGACAGGTTCAATCCGTAGGAATGGCAGCACCGAAAGAAATTGCAGTACTCACTGGCACTGTACCAATGAGGCAACTCACAGACTTGACGGGCAAGCCGTGATGGCATTCTGGCTTTTTGTAAGCTTGATTATGATAAACTGTTAGACCAATACGGAAGCTTCTCCAGTCCCCTATTAAGGTCAGACTTGTCGAGGGTCCAAGACCACCCTGAAAAAAGAGAAGGACGGCGGTTGACCTCGCCATACTGAGTTGCAGTCACTATGTGGAAGTCCTCGTCGATGATCAATATGGCACGGTATGGCGCCATTGGAAAGATTAAGTAGAGAAACGTGGTCGTAGTGCTGGGCTTCTGAATACCCATGTACTCGTCTCATAGCAGATATGTGAGGATGAGAACAGAACAAGGAGGAGGGTATTGATGACGACGAGAGCGATGAGTTCAATGGTGAGGTCGGGCTTCTGGTTGACAAACCAAAAGGCTACCAGATATAGACAACAGGCCACATCAGCATCAAGCCGGATACCGCATCGCCAAGACAAGCGAGCCAGCTTGGGTGTGGATGACTTTGAGACGAAGGCGGTCCAGTGAGGCAGGCTCCAGATGCTGTCAAGAGGAACATTGGAAGAAGTCATATGCCAGTGATAGCAATGCAACCCCCGCCTATAAGGTGCAAAGGTTAAGCTGTTGACATGGGTAATATTGCTGTGGGCTGTAGCATACAGGCCGATGTTGTTTCTCTCGAGCCTGGCAGTTGTCGCACAGGATGGAGTCTGCCCAGGTGGTGTTAAACTTTCACGGTTGTGGGTTTCTACGAAGGCACCTCAGTAGCTACCTTAGGTAGATACATACCTCGGTACTTGAGTGATGGGGCAATGGAGACCGAGTTCGGCAGAAGATGTCTGCTCCACTTCACTGCAGTTTCCCCGCGGTTCCTTCTCAGGCTAAATTCAACTTCATCCTACCTGCTTCATAGGGGAGTGCATGAACTACCTAGGTATGTATCAAGGACGGAGTTGGCACAGCATTCTCACAATTCCCCACACTTACATCTGCTTTACTGACGAAGTATGTTACTCAAAAAAAGCTTCCAATGATCATGGACTCGTTACACTATTCAACAGCTAGTGAGCGGGTCACAGTAAATGTCCCAATCAAGCGACCCCCTGAGAATGACGAGGAACTCTTTGAACTGAACAGAGCACCCTATAAGCGACAAGCTGTGGAAGACCCAGCTTATGATAGGCAGCCTCCATTATCAAATTCCTCGTCGGATGTCACAGTACAAGGCTTAAGAGACAAAGCACCAGGCGAACTGGTCTCCATTATCCTCCAAATGCAGTCATCCCACGAGCAGCAGGTTGCCGACTTGCAGAGCCAGTATGCTGTCGTCAGCCGCCAATTGGAACAGCTCACCAATTTCCTCAACGCCCACTTCACCTCCCAGTTGGCAGCCATTCAATCTGTCCAGCAGGTAAGTTTGCCCAGGCCAAGGGTGCAGTATCAAGAGAGAACACGCCCACCATGGGCCCAGCCAGTCCATATATTGCACCAAAACAGTGGGGCATAGACACCGAAATGATCTCTCGTTATCGCAATGAAGTTCTTGGGTCTGAGTTAACAAGGGAATTCTGCTGCAGGACATTGTTTCCATCTCGTTTCCCCAACAACCCTCGAGGCCTCCAGTTCCGACCACTCGAGCGAACGACGCGAATGGAGCGATTGCTCACACCCCATCCCTCTATTCCTTCCCTACTTCGAGCCACCCAGCCCCAGTAGTCCCACCACTCATGCCTGGTCTTGTGGCAGCTACACCTGGGCCTCGCGGTGGAGTAGCCATCCCTACTCCGAGACAAGATCACTCCGAGACACCGTCCTATGCGGCATTCAGTCCGTCACACACCCCCACAGCTACGTCTCCTGATGACACGTACGACAAGGTCGAGATCAAGATCACGCCCTCGTCCGTCCCCTACCAACCCCCAACCGTCGTACCGAGCAAGCTTGACTCGGTCGCCGACGTTTGGGAGGAATATCGCTACGGTCGTAATGGAGACCCATCGCTGGAGTCAGTGGAGGTCCGCTGGGGGCCTCGCTGGCGCCGGGACTACAAGGTGCAGGCGTGGTTCAACAAGCGGAAGATCATCGCGGACAAAATCAAGCAGTACATCGCCGACGGGGTCGATGAACAGGCTGCCATCTATGAGCTGCAGATGATGCGTCGGAATCGGACGTTGAATTGGCTGAGCAGGGAGCTGGAGAGTCGCCGTAAGGAAACCAAGAAACAGTGGAAGGCGGCGCGGGAGGCTGCCATTGCGAACAAACAGGCCATGCTTGGTTCCGGTGCCGTGCCGGCGAACCTGGCCTGATCTCTTTGCACGCCCATTGTCAGACGCAGCAGAGATTGCAGGGACTGGGGTTAATGCATCCTCAGCCCGCACTCCACTATTGTCTTCCATTTTGTGTTGCCGGAGGGGGCATCTGTTCCGCCTTAGCGATGGAGTTTGGTCTTCCCTCTCTAAAACTTTCACACGTTATGATACCCAGGCGCACATGGACTGTGTTGCTTACCAATGAAATTTCTTTCTCGGTTCCGTCGAAGAAAATGGTGATCCAAGATCAGAACGAATGAATTTGGGCAGTGCGATAACATCCCTCTCGTGGGCTGTTTGAACGGCGTATACCTCCAGCTGTCGGTGTAGTTCAGATCGGATTTCCATGTGTCGTATTTTCTCGACACTATCGACTGGTATGCGAGAAGACAGGCTCATGGTGCCAAATTTATCATGACCGACATCGACTAACATCCCTCACGACAGGCTCCACCGATGGCATTAGCCCAACATCTCCCCGGCAATAGCTTCAATTCTAGCCAGATCCTCCATAATAGCACCTCTCCGACTCTCGTCCCTGAGTTTGAATATCACCCTGGCTTCAATGGGCTCAGTGACGAAGCCGTCCATATAGCCCGACTCGATGCTCACATCGACGCCTCCCGGGGGCGGCAAGACGTCAAGGGCCCGAATGATCTTAGACGCAGCCAACGTCATGGTGGTGAATGCGAACTGCTCGCCGGGGCACTGGCGCCGTCCAGAGCCGAAAGTATAGAGGATACGGCGCCCACTGCTGTCCAAGTCTTGCTGGGACGCAGGAGAGTTGTCCGTCCGGAGGCCGAAGCGGTTTTTGACGAACCTTTCAGGGTCGAAATCTTCTGGGCGCTCGTACTCATCTTCATTTCTGTGAATGGTCCATGCGTTCGCAATGAATGTGGTTCCCTCGGGGAAGACGTAGTCGCCATACCGGTCCTCTTTCGCAAGCACGTGCGGGAGGGCGCTTGCAGCGGTTGGGCGCCAGCGGAGTACCTAAGTACAGACGAGACGAGCACTGTCAGCTGGCTATTCGATCTCGCAGGGCTAATGTGTTATGCTGACCTCGGATATGCACGCCTTCAGATATACCAGCTCGCCAATCTGCTCCCCCGTCGGCGGCCTGTCACCAGCAACTCGGTCAACTTCTTCCTTGGCCTTTTCCAGCACTTTGGGAAACGCGGCAAAAGAGCACATGAGGCCCTCAAACGTGGCCGAGGTGGTAACAACAGCGCCACCGATGATATCCCGGCCCATGTACCCCAAGCTCCAGGTCAGTGAAGCGCCGGCCCGCCTTGGCCGTGCCTGGCGAGCCCTGCTCCCGCAGAACCTTGGCGATGAGACTCTCGAATCGGACAGAGCTGGGCTCGCCCTGCATCTGGGCATACTGCCTCCTGCCGTCGTTGATATAACCCGCCGCCTCCTGAGCCGTGACCCGCCGGAGGCGCCGGGCTTCGGTTTTCCACCTGGCCAGGAGGCCAGCTAGGGTCGTGTAGGGCCCGTAGACCGGATATGATGTCTCCAGCATGTTTGTTGGTGGGTTTTGGGGGTCCGAAGTGGGAAGTGAGGAGTCGAGATGACGCGGCGCATGAAAGGTTGCGGGTCGGAGGGAGCAACACATACCTATAGCGACAGTGTCGGTCACACCTCTCTACATCCAGGCCCACGATGTGATGCAGCTCTTGGTTGCTACTGTATGTACAACTATCCCGGGGGGTTCAAACGTTAATTTTCGAAGTCCTTTGGGTCATTGGTAGATCTTGACCCCCAGGTCACTTTTCTCGCAGTTTCTAGGACGAGGAACACATAGTGGAGAAGTATACTATTAACGTTTGAACGCCCGGGATAGGTGTAGCTATCCGTACGTTGAAACACTAATCACTGACACGTAGACAAGGCATCACTCTTCGACCTGCATGTGAGTGGTGCACAGCTTCGGAGCTGTCATAAGTGACATTTCACCGCATTAGTCTCCGTCATATTGGCGAATATCTAGGTGTTCCCCGCATCAGACATCTGGACATATGTGACTGACTCTTGGGGTTGAAATTCATCCTCAAAATATGCGCACACTGAACACAACATCGCTATGTAATTATCTCCTAGCAATGAACTGGGCCAATATAATGGACAATGGCAAGGTCTGAGCCTAGCCATGGCACAAGTAAACGAGAATCATCTGACAGGGAGAAGGGATGTCATCTTTATTTCTAAGAATTTACATACTGAAATACACTCTACTCTAGTTGCCCAGCTAAGTAAGTGAGTGAGCCACGGCCAGGGCCGAACCGCTCTCCCAGGTGCCGAGACAGATCTTTGTATGTAGGCAACACCTAAGTCTACCCAAAAGTAAACGGATACTCACGATGCAGCAAGCCTTCCAGATAATTGCGAGCTGGATAATAACCTTATAGGCTAACTATAATTCAACATTCTCACTCGTAAAAATCTGTCACGGAACACATTTACCTTTTGGAAGGAGACCTATGTGAAGATCTGGGAAACCCCTTGGTATTGGCCGTTCCGCTAGGCGACGACCCCCCTACCTGGTCTCAGGCCAGACCGCTCCTATCAGAACGGATCCGGGTTTGAGAAAGTATGGGGTCAATTCGCTGAACTGTTGCGTGACAGAGTTTCGCGTGTGCGTGCCAGCCTCAACGTCGGCCGAAACTTCAATGACAACCACAGCCAAACATTTTCAATTTCAGTGTGACTCAAGGCCGGTCCAGAATACGCCAATCATCATGTTATATCTCACGCATACCTCGTTCTGCTTCAAAATCTTTCTCGTGTTCTTTGAAGTAGATATTGTTGCAGGATGCAGGATCCAACTATAAGACGAGATTCATTCTAGTTTATTGATTATTTCCGAGTACCAGAGCGAACGTGTGAAGGTATATCGAATGGGTTGAACTGAATTGAGTCTATTCTGATCTATCTGTAAGAGCATGCAAAGGAAAGGTCCCAGTTCTTATAGAACTGGCTATACTATAGAGAGCGCTATCAAGGTGCTCATCTTGAGAGCCCATATCGTCGCCCTTCGTAGCCTTGGAACGTACAGTGGCCTGATGAATCAGCCACGCTATTCCAAGGGAGCACCGCAGATCGCCGTGCCATGCCGTAGGCACGCCGGCGTGCAGATCAACAGCATTCCAGCGCAACATTTATCTCGGGGTGGTCACCCTTTTAGTTGGCTAACGTAGTGGATCTGTTCGATAGATATACGTGGCTCGGCAGCTTCCAAGGTTCAGCATGCGATTTCAATACTAGTGCCGGACCACCCAGCACTTCACCTCCAAGACCGGCCCTTCCACTGCACAAACAAGGTCGGGATTACAGACAGGCCAACAATCATGGCCGTGGCGACACCTGCAGTCGTTTTGTAGCCAGCTCTTGAAATCAACTCTGGAAACCTATATCCTCTGTCAGAACCAAAGCAGGGAAACACTCGGGCGACGAGGAGAAATACGTACCAGAATGGCCCAATGAACCCCCACATCTGACGCACAAATGTGATGAAGACACCAACGCTGGCAGCATCTTCTCGGTAGCAGTCCACAGCGTATGTCATCAAAACCGTGGTGACAATCTGGTTGCCCGCGGAGCAGATGCCGGCACCGACCAAGGGAGTGACGTTCCAGGTGTGCCCAGCATAGTAGAGCTGGACAAGGAAGACCACCACGCCGGTGATACACAGCGCGAAGCCGAAGTAGCTCAGCCAGAGGCGGAACTCGGGCTCAGGGTTCTGGCCATCAAGCTTCTTCCTCCGCTTGGACATCCACACGTCTGACATCCGGCCGCCGAGCTGCTCGCCGATGATGGTACCGATGATGACGGCGATCATCTGCAGCCCGTTCTGCTGGCTGTTGAACCCGAACAGCTCCGGGAAGAGCTGCGGGATCTCGAGGGTGATCATGATGGAGGTGAAGAGGAATTCCATGGAGTAGGCAACAGCTGGGAACATGACGCACGGGTGTACCGCGTAGGTGAGAGGCTCGACAAAGTCATACCAGGTCATGGGGGTCTTGTCGATGCGGCGGAAGCTGAGGTATTGTTTCTGGCAGTCGGACTTGGGCTTCTCATCTTCTAGGGCCTCAGACCCGCGAATGTAAAGAGACTCAGGCCCGAAGAAAAAGTAGACAACAAACTGGACGGCATTGGTCTGGAAGCGCATATGTCAGCTAGGATCAATGAAGACATAGACACATCTGGGGCACTAACAATGGCAAGAATGTAGTAGATCCATCGGTATCCAACTCTCATCGACACAAACCCACAGATGAAGGGAGCAATTGGAATGCCCAATGTCAGCATGATGGTCCAGATGCCCATGTAACTAGCCCTCTCATTCTTGAAGAATGTCTCAACGACAATGCCGGATCCGATGGCCCCAGCCGGAGACACAAAGACGGCAGTGATGGCACGGCACAAGGCCATCGTGGCGTAGGAGTACGACTTGGCACAGCCAATGTTGCCGACCAGACTGCAGACGAGCGAGATCAAGAAGATGGGCCGGCGGCCGTAACGCTGCGAGAGCGGCCTCCAGAACAGAGGCCCGCCGCCGCCGATGGCGATGGCCAATGATGCGAGGTAGCTGGCTGTCTGCACCTCAATGTCAAGATCCGCCGCGATGTCCACGAACGCAGCCATGATGCAGGCTGCCGTAAACGTTCCCATCATGGCATGGAAGGCGACTATTAGCAGGTTCGTGACCTTCTTCTTCTGCGACCAATTGTACGGGTCGGCGTCCGACATGTCGGGAATAGGGTCCAGGTCCAGCGTGCCGTGTTTCTGGAGAAGGTATTGTCGGTGTTCTTCGGAGAGGTTGTGGATTTCATCCTGTCTAGCGTTAGATGCCGTGTCGGTTGGACAAACGCCGTGATAATTGCGCGGCTTGGACCGTCAGGAGCGTCTCACCGCGTACTCATTCCGGACGGACTTGACCTCTTGGGCCTCCTCCAGTTTCGTCGACGATGGAGCTGACATCTTCTCTGTTCAATTTAATGGGGGAGTTGGCCGGGGAAGGGAGATGGCTTGAAGAGAATTGAAACTTCGAGAGTGTGTGAGTTAGGAGGAGAGTAGTTCGTCTTCAAAGGGAGGTATCTGAGCTACATATCTACTTGATGGCAGTTTTCCTTTCCGGTCGAGATGAATTTTAAGGATGTTTTGAATACTTCAAAGGGACCCAAGGGACCTGCATGAGCCAGACACACAGTGACGGTGCTTTATCAAGCTGCGGATGCAACCACAAACGGAAAGGCCAACATCAGGGCAGACCCAGATCAGCGTAACGCGTAAGCGACTGCCGGGGAGTTAGCGGATAACCGCAGATCTGACAGGGTAGTGGAAGGAGGCTTCAAGGAGCCCTGGGTTGGGAGGAGAAGGAGGAGTGACGACGCCTCGGCATTAAAAGTTAAATCTGGGGTAGACCCTCGGGAGTCCCACGATGCCCAAGATCTGTCCGGAGAAGACTTCCTCCACGGTATAGCGTGCCAGCTCATTGCCGGGATGTGGATAAGCCCCAAAAGCCCCGTTAATTAGCAATGGCTCTGATGTCGTCTCAAGCCATACAGGAGACCGGTAACAGTGTTGATAGAGGAGCCTGAGGAGTTTGAAATGCCTTGGATCCGTGTAGTGTAGTATCCCGGATGGGACAGCATAGTTGCATATGCAGTCATTTGCAGTTGCTTCAATAGAGCCTCGTATCACAATATTCGCCAAGATATACATGTTTCGATGGGCCATCGAGTACGACCACCACCATTCAACTTGTTTTGTGCTATCTTTGACAGCGAAGAGACATCCCCAACAGATCAAGACGTTGCAGATTGTAAGGAGGTGCATGGGGACCCGGACGAATGCAGGAGGGACTCAATTCGCCCTCCCAAGTACCGATACCAACCTCACCGGCCACTACAACAAGGACCGACCCCGCAAACCGCTCCCGCACGGCATACGAGCAATGGCCAACAAAATTCTCGTCGAAATCGTCGTTTTTACGAAATGATCAGAACTGGAACTGCCCCCGTCTCTCGAGCAGACAGAACGACCGAGAGTATTCAAGGGTACCTTACCCGGAAGCAGACTTTTCAAATGTACTCGTGCCTGATCTCATGAGGACCTGTAACCACTGGAAGTCTCGGCCAAGGACACGACAAGTGACCTAGACCAAGTCTCGTTTTCTAAGTCACTGTTTTAAAGGTATTGGTCAGGCCGTGCACCTCCGACCAAGTTCCCATGTTGTCGATATGCCGACGCTCTTCTCTCCGTCTTGAACAGTTGGCCCGGAGAAAAGTCTTCCTTCAATGGAGCAAGCAGCCCATCAGTAGTTACGACTGGGATCTGCTCATCGATTCTCGCCCATCACTCGTCACATTGTCCCTGGTAGGCTAAACGCTGAATCTGGAGAACATCGTCTCGAATCCAGCTCCATTGGCCCTTTGGTATCTTTCTTGAGACTTTACAAACGAAGATAGCAATATCATCAATGAAGAGGCTCAGCACAGTTGATGCCGGAGAGGGAAGCGCTGTTGAACCCCTGCGCTATCATGACTCTCTGAGCTTTGCATATTCCTTTCTCGGCATCTGTTGCTGGCTTGTTGGCTGGGTATCTGGAACCGGGGTTTTGAGTGCCATGTAGCATCATGCATAATGATCCCCTGCATTGATAGGACCGTATTTACAATACGACATCTGATCTCCCGGAATCGTCGTTGAGTTCTCCGTGGTGGTATAACCTTCCTTGGCCCAGGGTGCACAAGTTGTCACTCGTCTGGATTTAAATTGTTCCTGCTCCGGGAAGTTCATACCCAGGACGGTGTTGGATTAATCAGTCCGGTGTCCATCTCCATTGCTGTTTCAACGTACATGCCATCAAAAGGACATGGGGCATCGCGACAAGTGATCCAGTCGATGGTTGGTTTCGCGAACACATTACCATCCCCGAGTGACGAGGCATTGTAGCAACATCGAGTATACATTCTGCTGTCGTCAATTTGATCCTGGTATAATCGGCTGGAATCTTTGTCCCACTCTTGCCAGAATCCACAATTTGGTGATGACAACAGCACCTCGATATTGGTGGTGGCCACTGTTGAGGATGGGAAGATACCCGCGTTTACACCACCCGACGCACAGGAAAATGTGAACATGGTGAGAATCAGAGAGGTCCACAAGGCCGGGTTTTGAGAATCACATGTCCATGCCTAAGCCCATATAACTTGAGCGAGGCGTGTACCTGCAGCGAGAGGAGTCGTGTTGTTCTTGAAAAATAACTTGCTGCTGGCGCAGCACAAGGTGACATTGTGAATCCGTCGCACGCGTATGGAGTATGGCGTAAGCAACCATATTCCACAAATTACCCACGGCAAGGTTGACGAAAATAGCGATGAAAACTGCGAGGATGACTCCTGTCGTCGCGGTCACTGTAATGGTGGCCCCAAGGACCTTCCCCTTGGACCAATTCATCCGGAGCCCGATGTAGATGTCATCAGGTGTAATAGTAGACAGTTTTCTTTTTGATCATACAACAGGAAAGAGATTATTGCAATTACAAGAAGACTGTCGAGAAGCACGAAGACGCCGAATCCATATTTATGTGATCCCTGAGGCCTCATTTGACGTTCCATCATCACCATTAATTTGTTGTTGTAATCTCTATAATTGTACTTGCCGCCTTCTGGGACTTGTGTGTAGGCAAACACTCTACCCAATCTTCTAAAGAAAGGCAAAAGCATCGAAAGCTGCAAAAACAGCCTGCATATTCATTTTGTCATTGCCCAACTGAATTAGGATGGGTTATAACGACGAATTCGCTTTTTACCTTGGCAGGTATGGATGCATCCACCAGTTCTTGGGGGCGAGACGAATGCATGTAGATGACGCTTGGTTGTCCTCACACATTCCAGTCCGGCTTCGCGGAAGCTGTTAGCGGGAACCTTGGAAGGAGACAGGGAGTTTTGTTTGCCCTGTGATACTTGAGCACGCAGATGATCTACATACTTACGTAGGTACATACTTTTATCTATGTAAATAGCTTTGATGTCTCACATACCTTCTTGGCCCCCAAGCACCCAACACAACCGGTTTTGCTCCCAAGGCTAGCGGTTTGACTGAAGATAGCATTTGAGTAGGTTTTGACAAGTTTTGAGATCAATCGGTCCCGGATTTAGTGGAACAATACAGAGACCGCTACTTGGTCTGACTCCATTGATTAGGCACTCTTCAGTTGTGTATTTGCAGACACCTGATGATGAGATACTGATTCACTGACGCATTGGCTCGCTGTCAGAGACCACGGTAGCGAATGGTGCAGCGCTTTCTCGACATCTGGAAGCTTCGAGCCTTAGCCAGCAACCAATATACAATTGTGCTTCATGCATCTTTTGATTACTCCCTAGCCTATAGCAGTCATGTACATATGTAATGGGTTCAAGAATATTAGGCCGGGGCTATGAATCCACAACCTTAACTCGGCCAACGGGTAGCTTTGACGTGCGTTGATATTGCTATAAATATTTGAAGCAGGACATAGCGATCAGAGTCATCCCACAGGTTACGCAGATCGACAGATTCTCTGCACCAAAGCAGTCTGTCATTTGTACAGATATCCCCGCACCTACCGCAATGATTTGCGCCAGGCTCAACCAACAGGATGATGCACGCATATATATCCTTGGGGGTGGATCAGCTCCAACAGCTATTGCTCTACTTCCCGCAATTAACGCCTCGGAAGCTTTCGCTTCAATGCTTTCCCGAAAGAAGGGAAATGTACCCCTAGTGTGGGGAGCGTAGGATATGGGGGTTGATTACAAGTACTGAACTCCAAAAGCTTCAGTGTCACAACCGGCTTGCTCCTCTTCTCTAGTACACCTCTCTTTCCTTGACATTGATCCTCCGAGGTTGATGCAAAGCTGTACTGATGATGCGCTCCTTGAGAGCACCAGGCTCGCAGAAAGACGGCATCACAGAAGACCAAACACCTCCTCAGCCCTTGTCCGCTGACCTCAATAGCAAGGACGCCGGCCCAGACACAACCCACCAGGAGGACGTCACTCCGGCCCCCACTACGACTAAAAATGGGACATCAATCGGGCTACCAGGTGGCGGGGACACCGCGATAGTACTGCTCAACAACGGCTTTCCGGAACCCTACACGCAAGATGAAGAGAAGCGTCTCGTACGCAGGATTGACCTGATCATCCTCCCATATCTCACCGTGTGTTATGCTTTCTTCTACATCGACAAGACCACGCTGTCATACGCCGCCATATTTGGCATCCGCGAGGATCTAAACCTCGTCGGCACGGAGTACAGCTGGCTTTCATCCATGTTCTACTTTGGCTTCCTGGTGTGGGCTCTCCCGACGAACTTTCTCATGCAAAAGCTTCCTGTCGCCAAGTATCTTGGATTTAACATATTCCTCTGGGGTGTCCTTCTCATAGCACAGGCCGGCGCAACCAACTTTGCGACCCTGGCCGTGCTCCGCGCTCTATCCGGTGCGGCCGAGGCCTGCGCGGATCCGAGCTTCATTCTCATCACATCAATGTGGTACACCCGCAGACAACAGCCGATTCGAATTGGTCTGTGGTATACAGCAAATGGACTTGGAATTGCACTGGGTGGACTTCTCGGCTACGGGATCGGCCACATCCGGGGCTCACTGCCGAGCTGGAAGTATGAATTCATCATCATCGGCAGCCTCTGCAGCGTATGGGGCATTGTCCTGTTCGTGTTTCTCCCGGACTCACCTGTTACGGCGAGGATGCTGTCGGACAGAGAGCGGCGGATTGCTGTCGAGCGTCTGAGAGAGAACCAGACTGGCGTCGAGAACAAACACCTAAAACGGTACCAGCTCATCGAGGCTCTGAAGGATCCCAAGACGTACTTCTTCTTCCTGTTAGGCGTCATACACAACACCCCCAACGGCGGAATCAGCAACTTCGGGACACTGATCATCGAGGGCTTCGGTTTCAGCACGCTGGTGACTGCACTGATGCAGGTTCCTTACGGCGTCTTCATTGCGCTGTCGATCCTCAGCTGCGTGTACCTGAATGATTACTTCTGTACCAGACTCAAGAAGAACACGCGTTGCTGGTTCATCCTGCTTTACACCCTACCTAATATTGCGGGCGCCTTCGGGCTCAGATACGTCCCCACGGATCAACACATTGCCAGGCTATGGTGCTACTATCTGACGGGGCCATACAATGCGGCGTTTGTGCTCGTGTTGAGTCTCGTTACTGCAAATACTGCCGGCCATACAAAGAAAGTCGTTACGAACGCTTTCATTTTCCTTGGATATTGTACTGGTGAGCACATACAAAGCAAGAATAATGAGGGCTGTGGGTCCCAGGGTGGCCACTGACGCTTTCCAGGAAACATTGCCGGGCCATTCTTCTTCAAAACGGAACAACAGCCAGAGTACCCTCTGGGAATGTGGTCCATGATCTTCTGCCATCTGTTCGAGCTGGTCATTGTGCTTGCATTCCGTTTGATGCTTAGCTTGGAAAACCAGAGACGAGATCGCAGGATGGGCAGCACAGAACAGCCAGACCTGGACGAGACAGCGTTCAAGGACATGACGGACTGGGAAAACCCAAACTTCAGATATGTGTATTAGCATATCGGGCTTCTTTCAACCCTTGGTACTCATAATACTACTCTCGCCTGCCCGTAGCCCAAATAATGAACGCAGACCGGCATCGCAGCTTTGCTTGAACCAACATGCTGAGCTGAAAGCCACAGCCCTGGAGGCGGAGTAAGCAGCCCTAGACGCCACCAACCACCTACAGGGTCCTCCCAGATTTTAATGAGCACACTGGGACAGCGACGGAATATCACGTACGCCGCTTTGAGGAAGTTGGTGTCAGACATCGTCGCCAAAGAAACAAGTGCCAACCCTTCCGAGCTATTCGATACACAGAGACTCGTCGATCTGGGTGTTGGTTCCACAAGAAGCGTGGAAATCGCGAAGCGCTTTTGCAAGACGCTTGGTGTGGTCGCCAACATCTCCGGTCTCTGATCCATGATCGTGGGAGATGTCCTGAAAAAGTTGCGCTTTGTCACTCGGCCCAGCTTCCCTCTTGCTGCGTTACCAGCCTTCTGCAAATATAATGAATGTTTCATTAGCAGATCGAAGAAGCCAAGGCTCTCGACGGTAGATCAATTAGGTAACGATACCAATTGATCGTAATAATTAATTTTATCTTGATAGCGTGTGGCAGTCGAGTACAAATTAAATGGTCGGTACCTGGGCAGGAGCGGCTGCAGTGGGGATCTTGGGGAGTTGCTATATTGTCTGAGATTCATAAGTAGGTATCTATGGGACGCCATGTTTAGACCTCTGATAGTATATAAGGGAATGAATGTGCTTCTAGATGTGCCTGTACCCCAACCCAAGCCCATTAAGATTCCTCGAAATTGTTTAACCTGGACCTGAGTCTAATAATTATATACTAAATAGTAAAAGAAGCGGGGGGGGGGGGTTGATACCTCACAAACTCTAACGCTCAAGCGGCGGCGTCGCACGCCCCGTGAATGTATCTATCTATGCATCATCTCGTAAATCCATCCGCGTATGCTCGTCTTAGAAAAAGTAAAAAGCCGCCTTCCATCCTCGAGAAACATTGAACAAATATGTATCATCAAAAGTCAATCAGCACATTATCCACCTCCAACACGATTCACACTCCACCCCCCCCCCTTTTTGTTTTGTTCTCTCCTTAAGCCTTCTTGACCTTCTTCCCCTTTGGCACCCGAGCAAGCCAGTACACGCCCAGCGCGGCGAAGATGTTGAAGATGATGAATGCCCACATGATGCCAAAGTTCCTCCACCGCTCCTCGTAGCTCGCCGACACGCCCGCAAGGAACGTGTTGGTGCTGTTGATACGGCAGAACGAGCAGTCGCTCGTGGCGTTCTCATTGGTCAGGTATCCGCCCGCCAGGTCGATGTAGTTGCTCATGTACTCTAGGCAGGTCTGGCCGTCCAGGGGCTGGAACGTCAGCAGCTCGTTGGCCGCGCACACGACATCCGTGTTCGCCACTGAAGCTGCTAGCATGCCTTGCACCAGGTACGTGAACGGCGAAACGCGGTACATGAAGATCCAGAAGCGAGGCATGGTATCCGGCGTAGCGAGGACACCACAGAAGATAAGGCAGAGCGTGAAGAGCAGGTTAGCAATATTACCACCGGCCTCGGCAGTTTCGAAGCCCGCGATAATCAGGTCCGTAAAGGTCGATGTGAACAGCATGAAGGCCAGGAGGAAGAGGAAGACCAGGGCGCCGCGCTCGTGGAGTTGGTCGGCCGCCTCGGCGTTGCGATAGAGACCGACAGGGTAGTACCAGCACACGAACATGATGACGGCCATTAGAGTGTTCCAGGGCAATTCGACGATAATCTGCGAGAGCATAAAGACCTTCCAACTGTAGACTTTGGACGGCCGCTCACGGACTTCATACAGAGAGCGCTGTACAACAAAGTGTGGCATTTGCTGCTGGGTGAGTTGACCAAATACCGTGAGAATGTTGAAAATGGCAAACATTTGGTTCTGGAGACCTTGAATAGAGTTGGGAGCGTTGAGGAACACGAGACCGATGAATAGGGAGATACCGATGCAGAGGGCTGCCTTGGAGTAAATGTAGGATGGTGTCCGCCAGTATTGCTCGAACACACGAGTCGTCACCTGGATCAATTGCTTGCCGAAAGGTGCGGCGAATTCGCGATAGCTGGCCTTGTCGTGTACCGCGGTGTTCGTGGCGTCCGTGCGGCCACCTTCCAGACGCTGCAGCTCCTGATGGACAGCAGCGCATTCGGCGCTGTGTTTCCAAGTCTCGAACCAGTCGACATCCGTCGCAGTACCAGGGGCGGCACCAACAGCTTCCAGCATCCATTCGGCGGGGTTGGCCTCGGGCGGGCAGGCGGGCGCGCCGTTACGCTCGAAGTAAGAGGTCATTGTCTTAGAGTTTTCGCCGATATCACCGAAGTATACGGTCTTTCCGCCCCTTGCAAGGAAGAGAAGGCGGTCGAAGCGCTGGAACAACATGGCGGAGGGTTGATGGATTGTGCAGAGAATAGCCTGGCCACTCTTGGTAAGCTTCTCCAAGAGATCTAGAATAGCCCAAGATGTTTGAGAGTCAAGACCGGAAGTAGGTTCGTCGACGAATAGCAGCAGTGGAGGCTTCGCCGCAAGTTCAACACCAATAGTCAACCGCTTTCGCTGTTCGACGTTCAGACCCTCACCAGGAACACCGACGACGGCATCGGCGTATTCTTCCATGTCCAGGAGCCTGATGACCTCATCAACGTAAGCAAGCTTTTCCTCGCGAGAAACGTGTCCGGGTTGGCGGAGCAGTGCACTGAAGTTGAGTGCCTCGCGGACGGTGGTAGTCTGCAGGTGAAGATCTTGCTGTTGGACGTAACCGGTCTTGCGCTGGAAAGAATGATCACGAGGGTGGCCATCAACAAGCATATCGCCCGTGATGACACCCATGGAAGTCCGATCGGCCAAGCAGTCGAGAAGAGTTGTTTTTCCAGCGCCAGAAACACCCATCAGAGCTGTCAGAGTACCGGGCTTGACCCATCCATCAACATGGTCTAGAATCTTTCGCGTTTCATTCTTGATCTTGACTTCGTAGCAAACGTCCTTCCAGTGGAAAGTACTTCTCTGTTCTTGAATGAAACCACCCGACTTTTCAGAGTCATTGGGATCATTATGCGCGACAATAGCAGATCCGCCAACAGGCTTTCCTCCCTCGGAGTCGTCGCCCTGCTCCTTGAGGAAGGCAGGCTTGTAGCCACGACGGAAGACCAGAACCTCGCCCTTGGACTTTTTCTCGGAAACAAGCTCGGCGGCGATCATGTAGAAGAGAAGGAAGCCGATGACGAAAGCGATAAGGATGCCGAAGTTCCGCCATTTGTGGTCAACATAATAGCTGAAGGCAGAGTTGATGTACACGTCGCCGTCCACGTAGTTCTGGCCTGCGACCGCGCCGACTGCAGAGCAAATGTGGTTGTTAATGCCCACGTTTTCGTATCCCGCAACCGCAGTGCTCGGGACATATGCCGTGCAAGCGTATTTGCGATTGTGGAACTCGTTCACCATGAGAGCCTCGAAAGCGTATGCCAATGGGTCGAGGTAGTTCATCCAGCGGCACCAATCCAGCATGTAGTCGATGGGAATGACGAAGCCGGTGAAGATTACGAGACCCAGAATGATGATGGCTGCCGGTACCATGGCCTGTGAAAGGGTTCGTGACGAGGACGCAATAGTACGGAAGATCATCGACATTGCCAAGGTTGCGGAGAAGCAGATCAGCAAGAAGAAAAAGAAGGCCCCAGCTTCGCGCCGTAAATTGGACATGAAGTAGAGCGTCAGGTTGAATATAATCGTGTTCGTTATTTTGTACGGTAGATCGCATAGCATTGACGCAACGGCTTCGGCGGACGGGTGATACATGGCATACCGGGAGTGTTTCTCGACAATCGGTCGTTGTGCGTACAACGTCAGAATCTACACAGCGCGTCAGTTACTTCTGATGGTTTCCATTACTTATCAAAGAGAAAGCTTCTTACCTCGAGAGCAGAGGCAAAGGCATTCATTAGACAGGCGAAGAACAGGAGGGCACCACGTTGGTAGAAGCTGGAGGTGGTCATTTGGAGGTTGAAGAAGACACTGGAGACGATCAAAGCCATGATGAAGTTACCGACAAGGGAACCGATAGTCAGACTTGGGTCACCGGAGAGACGTTTCCATCCACGCCAGAGACACAGGCGCACTTGTTGCATGTAGTTCAGGGTATACGGCGACTTGGCACGCTGGCGCTTGGCCTGCTGCGCCCTCTTGAGGGCACGGAACTTCTCAGCATCGGGGCCGTCGATCGGGTGGGCGACCTTGTACTCCTCAATTTCGGCCTGGAGCCGTTTGTACTCGTTGCTGGCTTTCCAAGCGGCGGCAAACTCATCCGGTGTCCTAGGTGCCCTGTTCTCGAACCCAGGTCTGACAACGCGCTCCAGGGAACTCGTCATGGAAGTCAAGAAATCTGGGGTCGTCTGGCGAGGAGGACAGTCGAAACCCAGGTTAATGAAGTACTGCCTGGCCTCGCCGGCAGGACCAAAGAAGATCTGTCGGCCTTCGTACAACACGGCTGTCTTATCAAACAGGTCGTATGCGGACTGCGGGGCCTGGTAAATGGACACACAAGCCGTGCTGCTGAAGAGCTCCGTCTGTAGCCTGAGAGTCTTGCAGAACTCAACAGCGTTGGCGGAGTCGAGACCACGTGTGGAGTTGTCCCAGCATTGCAAAGGAGCTCCTGAAAGCGTTGCTTCGGAGATGGTCACACGCTTTCGCTCTCCACCGGACACACCACGGACGTACTCGTTTCCGACACGGGTGTTGACGGTGTGCGAAATACCGAACATGGCCATGACGACATCTCGAACGTGGTTCGTGAAAAGCGACTTGGGGACGCCGCCAGGGACCTGACGAGGAGCGCGTGCTCTGGCTGCGAAGGTCAAAGTGTCGCCGACAGTCAACATGGGGAAGTGAACATCGACTTCAGCAGTGTAAATGGCTTCTCCCCGATGCCTGTTGTGCATCTCATGTGCAGACACACCTGTGGGGTATCCAGTTAGTATCCTCGTCGTCCCCCCGCATCAAGCAATGCAGTTGGACTCGCACTCACCCTGGTAATTGAAGTAAGACGATTCCTCGACATAAATGCCGTTCATCTCGCCCGCAATCGTCTTCAAGAACGTACTGCAACCGGATCCCGGAGGACCCAGAACAATCAGCATCTCGCCGTTGTGCACCACGCCGTCAAAGTCACGCAGGATATCTATCCGTTTCTTGGCGCCGCCAAACAGGCCGCGCATGGAACTTGCAAGTCCAAGCCACACATTCCCAACATCCTTCTGGTAGTCGGTACCCGCTCCGTAACCGAAGACGTTCAGGTTCTGGAAGGCGATACCACTTGTCTGGAAGGTATGGCCCTCACCCGAGATGAGGTCGACAACATTCCTGGCCCACGAGCGGGCGCTGAACTTCTTGCCGTTGGGGTTCAACGGGCTGTCTGGGTCGTTGGAATGCTCAGCAAAGGGGTTCGCGCCTGTAACACCGGAAGCGTGGGATTTGTTGGTGTACTGTCGGGCGAGGTGCTGTACCATATTCGAGCGGTGCACCTCGACAGCCCCGTTGTCATCATCGTCGTCCGTGTCGGTTTCCGTGCCGCCCTTTTCGTTCAGCTCCATTTTCTTGCTTGTCGTCTCGGCAGGGCCTGGTGTACTCTTGCTGGTCAACGTGGCGGTGTCGTTATCGGGGGTCTGTGGCAGCTCGTCCAGGCTGGTGGGCTTTTCCGGTTTGGAGGGACGACGGTGCAAGGCCTTGGTCGGGCGGGCCGTACTCTCCTCGTCGTAGTCCTCGTGGGACAATGTTCTGTGAGCAAGAGGCATGCCTCCTGTCTGTGCGCTCCGATCGTAGTTGCCAAAGGCACCGACGCCCGCGGTGAAGGACATGGTGCCGTTCGTTTTGGGGGAGGATATTTGAACTTCTACGTCACAATGGCGCCAACTATAAGTCGTCGAGAGCGATAACAAACAGGGGAGTGAGATAGAATGGCTGACAGTCGAGTCAGGGACAGGATAATTATTGCAGCCCAAGAAGGCGCCTGTCGCTGAGTGAGACTGGTCCTCTTCGTCTTCGTCTTCGATGGCGAAAGAGGGGAGGTTGCACGAAAGGGAACTGGGACACACAACGTGAACTACGGCGGGGGGTACATAATACTTTTAACTTTTTTCCTCCTCGGGCCCGGGCGAATTCGATACTACCACAGTACGAAGGTGCGAAGGGACAATCAATACTTGAATAGGGGGCAACCGGGGCAACCGGGGCTTTGGTTCCTGTTGTACATCGGCCACTAGCTTGTTCTGGTCAAAACCCTGGAATGTTCGGGAGGTCAGCGGGGCCTGGTTCAGGGCCCTAAGCCCCACAAACCAGCGGATAGGCCCTACGGTCGCTAACAAGACCCCGAACTTCATTGTTCGGAGCTTCCACAAGGTTCTTACAAATCACAAAATACCTATACACACGTAAGCCGGGCGAGACTCATAGTGACTACAGTTTCTGGAAGGTAATAATACTATGAAAATACGGTGAGCGATGCTGGGATGCAACGTTCTTTTTGAGAGTTGAGGATGTATCGACTACACAGTACCGAGGTCTGTGATCATGTATATTGACCACTCGTCCTCCTACAGAAAGTCGGGACAACAGACCGGATACCTTGTGTACTTCCTGCAAGTACCTACCTCCTAACAAGTACTTATGTAGTGAAATACGTACGGAAAACTGCCCATTTGGCTTGGCGCCGTTTTCACATGTGCCCTGTTGAGACACTGGTATTTACCTAGGTGTATGCTGTGGCTTCCGATGTCGTTTTTACACTGTGCGACTATACGGGCTGACGGGCTGCATTCGGCTGCTTCTCGTCTCAGATTCCAGAAATCAACGTGGAAGAATTAAACTATCCGATAATACATGGTCGTATTTTACTATCTAATCGTCAGGATCAACAGGACCCACCCAAATGGGTCTCTCATCTCCATCAATGAAGTGCTCCATTCGATGGCATGAATCAGTCAACCTGCTAACGCACACTTGGTGGGGTCTTGTCGAGTTCGAGTTCGAGTTCGAGTTCGGCTTCTTTGGATGTTTCAGGAGTTTAGTTTAGTATGAAAGTGTGTTTCTCGGGTCAGACTCCCAATAGGACTCCCCGGAGCGATTATTGTCTTTAGTCTTGTGTTGATCTCGTCATGCTGTTTGTTCAAAATGGGTACTTTTCAGGGCTTACATACCTGTTTAAAGTGGGTCCCTGGACGGGCCCCAGCACTGGATTGTGTGCTAACGTGAGACTTGAACCCGGCACCCGCTGCAATGTTTCCTCCGTCGGATTGGTCGGGGTCATCCATCACCCCGATAGCCCGCCACACGTCGACGGCTTGCTTATTCGATCTACTTGATCTACCTAAGCACGTCTTCATGATGTCCTAACAACACCAATGTGTGCTCGGCTGAAGGCATCTCCATCGCTTATCTTGAAGATTCGGTGTGTGCATATAGACACATAATGATCCTAACATTTCCAAGGTTCCAATGCAGATGTAACAGAGATGGCTCTGGGATGCCGCAGAGGTCGCAGTTACCCCCACGCATAGGTGGGATGTGTGATGCTCCTCTAGCCCGTTTTGTAGTAGTTACTAGTCCTTGTGTTGTATCTGCACACACACACACACACACAGCCGATGCGTCGCTGTGGCTACCTACCTAGGTAGCTATTGCGACATTTCTCCTGGCTGACCTGCAACCGACTGGTCAGAATCCCTTTTGGACGAACGATGTCCCCGAAGTTTCCGAGAAAGAAATAAAACAAGATGCTGCGGACCCGGCCTTGGTGCCCAGGCAGTCAGTCGCCCCGGGGCTCCGCACCAGGCTGCCAGCACATTTCAAGTTGTTCTGGATCATCCCTCCCTGCTTTCGCCGAAACGCCGCCCGTCAATTTGCCGAAGCCTGAGTGCATCCACGCTCAATTCAATTACCGATCATCACTCAGTCTGTAATCACGGATTGAAGGTCGCTTTCTGGTTTCATCCAATTGAACAGCGTACCTCAAGCGCCTGTTTACTCTTCAAGTAGGCACGCTGCACTGCGTCGCAATAACTGCAAAAGGAAATCTGTCGATTCCGCCTTCACACGTGGAAATATCAAAGTACCGAAAGGCGAGGGGGTCTTGATTTGATAACCTTGGAATCTATCTGCTCCAGATGTCCATCGAGATATCACAAGGCTGAACTACATTTAGCGCGGATCAGGGCCACCAATGATTTTGCACGAATTGACTCGACCGATAAGACGAGGCTGTGGCAATCGAATCTATACACTAATTACTTGAATAGGTACCTAGTGTGCTTTCTCGGTAACAAAAGCTTCGGGACTTAGGAGACACTCAAATAAATGCGGTCATCTCCTGTTGTGACCAATGTAGACATGCTCAACCACTATTATCAGTACTGAGATGTAATGCCAGTGGTCAAACATCATCCAAGATGACCAACAGTCAGGCCATGATCGCGTATCATGTCACATAAGCGGATATAGGAGAGGTTTTTTCTCTTTTCTTTCTTTCTTGGAAACGAAAGTCTTGGAAGACAAGTGAGACTGCAATATGTCATTTCCTTTAAGGAACACAACTAGTTCAGCATTGGTTGGTTCGTCCACATGCTACTTGAAAAACAAACTTTTCCCCAGCTAACAGGCAGTCCAGTAGTCAACACTTTAAGCAGTCAGAGTTCCTTTTGTCTCCAAATCAGTCGAAACCTTCCTCTCGATCCAAACGCTGTTGTCAGTTACACCGAAAAGTCCAGAGTCCTCATCGTCGCAGGTGTCGTCAGCGTCGCTCTCGGTATCCGAGTTGTCTGGGTCCAGCCATCCCCAAATGTCCTGCTGGAACTCGTCACGGTAGAGCATGTGCAGATCACGGACGGTCTTCTTGTAAGGTTCGAACTCCTTTCTCTCCTCTCGGAAGCTGCCGGAACGCTTGCACATGACGTACATGTACTCAATCATGTCGTCCGAAAGAGGAACGTCCTCTTTGCCTCCTCGAAGCTTCTCAACCACGACATCTTGGCCCAGTACGCAGATAGTGTGACGCTGCTTGTGCATCTCGACTCCAGGATAGAACAAACCACGAATATCCATCTTGTTGATCTTCTCGGCCAGGCTGTTGAAGCTGCCATTGTAGCCATGGGCCTCGGGCACAGGAAAGAGCTTCTGCTGCAAAAGATTACTGAGAAGAGAGCCCAACAGCTTCTGGTTGCATTCCAGGTGGCCATCAACGGACTTGCAGTAGTTCTGACCGTTTGACTTCTCAGCATCCATGAGGTACTCATAAGGGTCCTTGAGTGACTTTAGAACCGCCTCGATGTCCTTGCCGCGTATGTTCTCGATATTCTTCAAAAGCTCCTTCTTGATTGGGACGATCTCATGGACGCTTCTGCCATTCTCGTCACGAAGAGAGCCATCATCTCCAATGCTGACGTCATGAGCCGCTTTGCGAATGGTCTCCTTCAAGCTCTTGAAGTCACCCAGCTTGTGGGCGACGTAAAGTGCCTGGATATGGCTGAGCTTCGACTTCGGAAGGCTCTTTCGAAAGACACCGATCCAAGACTTCGCAAGTAGGTGGCAGTTGGTAGTCTCGAGGTCGATCTCGTATTTGTCAAGCACTCGGAAAACAGTGTAGAGCTGGCTCGGCTTCGGCTTGGTGATCAGCAAGGCCCGGGGGAACTTGTTGTGGAGTAGACAGAACATGATCTTCAATCCGAGACTATGAACGCCTTGTTAGCCATGGCCCAAGCAAAAGGTGTCCGACGCTGGCGAGGTGAGACTGTCGACGCGAAGGGTGGCTCTGAAGAGACTAGTACTCACGGGTTGTCTGACAGCTCCCAAACCCACTCTTCCTTATTGCCGCGAACATGGGTGCCGTAGACCATATTCTCAAACTTGTGCGATGCTTTCTCAAGCACGGTGGAGACGACTTCGAACACGAACAACTGGCCGTCCTTGTCCCGTGCCTTGATGTAAAGATCACTGTCTTGATGAAGGTGGGGGTTGCAGCAACCAGGCTCGGTAGACACCGGGCTATCAGGTCGCTTGCGCGTGCTTGATGTGAAGAAGTATTGGACGACATCGCCACCATTGGCCTTATCATTGGGGTCCGCGTCTAGAGTCTCGGTCAGATAAACGGCACCTGAAGATACGAGGTTAAGGGGGTCGTAGGGAGGGAAGGAGTTTGGGGGGGGGGGGAGACACGAGAGATTATGTACTTACACTTGTCTTCATCATGGTCACTGCGGCTGCCAGGATCATTGGTGGAGTTGGTGGAGCTGGCTCCAACGCCCTGTGAAGCGCCATCCTCCAAGTCGACGGCCGAGATGGTGATCACAGGAGTGGCCACATCAGCGGTAGTGGCACCAGTAGCGGAGGAAGTTGGGGCTGTCTCCTTCGAAGGAGAGTTGGGGCAAGGCGTATTGTCACTACTGTCGGGCAGGGGCATCATTTCGGCCTCAACTTGCTCCAGCGCAGCTGGAGCTTGGTAGGTTTGAGATGACATCGCGATCACTGTTCGGTTTAGTCAGTTCTCAGTTGATTTGGATGGGTGGACTATATGAAACAGATGTTGGTAGAAGAATTGGAGGTGATGGGATAGGTACGATGAATCTGGATAATGATGAATCATCCATGTATATTTCCAGAAAAGTCAAACGCAAAGAGGGAATTGAGATGGACTTACCAGCTAGAAGACAACGATCTAAGCAGACAACACGTTGAGATAGATGGTGGAGGAAGGGTAAGAACAAGTCGTCAACTGCTGCCTGGATGAGAGATCGCAGGTTTGGGCTGAAAACCGTGGTGGGGAGGAAGAAAGGTTGAGGGCAAGAAGGTGCGATGTAGGGTGCCCAGGTGGGAACCTAGGAAGGCAGACGGGCATAGATACCTAGGTACCTAGGTAGATAAGTACCTGCGTACCTGCCAAACATTCAGGTGGCCCCTGCTTCGCCTGGATCAATACACTTATTGTAGTACCACAATGGAGAAACAAGCTTCGTCCAACTGACAAAGATTCTATTGGGCGATTAGGACAGTGGAAGGGCAGGATATTGGGTCTTTAGCACAGTGCAAGGGCAGCCTGTTGGGTTAGGTACCTAGGTAGCTGTAAAGTGGTAGCACAGCAGTAGTTCTTGATACAAGTGTTTGTTATTGCAGTATCCTGTCCTATCTAGAAAGCTTCATTAAAGAATGTTTTCCTTTTTGTCTTAGTAAATCCCTGCCCCCCCCCAGATCAACCGTCGACATCCATCTCACAGGCCTCATCATCCTGCTTCGCCTTCTGCGTCTTCGTCTTGCCATCGTTCTTGACCTTGGATTTGCCCTTCAGGTCGAGGTTGTGGAACGTGACGAGCAGGCGCTCGGCAGCGGAGATATCCATAGTAGCCTTGACCTTCTCGCCGCGTCGGGGACCGTAGACAGTGACAGTGTTGTCAGCTCCGTCCTCTCTAGCCACGTCAGAGTCCTGCAAAGCGCGCCCCGTGGTTCCCTTAGACCGCCCGCCGTTCTCAGAAGCATCCTCGCTGCTAGCACGAATGGGCTCACCAGCTGCGACGCGGATGCGGCTGCTAGTGCCAGCGGTGGTGGCCTTCATTCCAAAGGCAGCTTGGATAGGACCGTAGTCGTTCTCGGTGTCGTCGACGTCCTCGAAGAAATCACGGGCCGCATTCTAGGCGCGCTGATAATCCCACGGCTTCGCAAACAGATCGGGATCGATCTCGGCCTTCGCAGGGCCCCAAGTCAGGTCGCCCAGCTTGAAGCCCCAGAAGTCCTGCTCCTTGGTGCAGCCGCGGCCATTGGGGTCCCAGGCAGCGGTGTACCGCATGCAGATCTTGAAGACCTGCGCTGGGGTGGGCGAGAGGCGCGACCAGTACTGAAGCTTGCAGCGCAGGCGCTCGGCCGCGGCGTCCCAGAACGCCGAGCGCAGTGGGCCATCCTGCCAGTTGTCGAGCCACTCATCAACGCAGGCTTCGATGACGTCGGCGACACGGTGGGCCACAATCTTCTGGCTCTTGGCTGGGAGCGGTTTCTTGTGTCCCTCAAGCTCGTACGAGGCGCCCACCAGGATGGCAAGTTCCCTCTGGAGGTAGGGGAAGACCCAAGCTGTGTCGCTGAAGTTGAAACCGGGAAGCTTCAGGAGCATCTGGATGGTGAAATCGTGGGAGTCGGGGTTGGGGCCTCTCTTGGGGGTTCGCAGAGAAGGAGCTGGTGACGCGCTGGCCTCAGCCTTTGCGTCATTCTTGACGATGGGGGCGCGAGCGCTGCGGCGCAGTGTGTTCGGGGTCTCTGGGGCCATGCTGAAAATGAATCAGCATATAATCTAATGAATCATTGCGATGCAGTAATAAGACTTACTTGTCCGATGCGATGCTCCTGCAATTGGGCGTGTAAGGTGGCGATGTTGCTTTGCTCCAGCTGAACGATCAACTACCAGTCAGTGGCTGGACGGAGACGCGTTGGGGGATTCAGGTAAGGAAATTCTGAGACAGAGGAAAGCTGGGGCTTAAGTTATAAAGCCGCGAGGCCGCAAGGCCGCGATAATTCCTTGCGGTCAAGGCTTTATCATCCGCCGAGACACTTACCTGGTGTCGCTCTCAGCAGAGCTAAACTCAGAGGGCGTGGATCTGTGGGTGCCCAGGTGTCAGTCGTGCATCAAGGTTCCTATCGGAGGTGTTCCACTGACCTGTCAAAAGGCATGATGGAACCTTGTGTTGTCTTTTGAATGACAATATTATTTGCTGGCTCACCGAGGATGTCTTTCAAGTTTCAAGACTTTTCCTAGGCAAGCCATAACAGACTTGAACCTCATAGTTATGAAATTGAATCTTCTGACAGTTTGAAGACTCTCACCGGTGTGACTGGAGAAATATTGTTCATGTATATGTACTTATTAATTATATAAGGTACTGTACTCAGGGCTGCCTTCCATGGAGTACACTTCCTCCCTATGACCAGATAGCATATCAACTATGCTTCAGGATCATCCTTGAACGTTATTTTCCCTGATTGCCCTATGATTGAACATGCGGATTTTCCCTAGAGCCCCGTTCTTGCAAAGATTTACGGAATTGTTGTCGATTTTCCGGCCTTAATGCCCCATCCACTACCTGTCAACACATTCAATATCTGGCTTAACGCCCGTTAGTACGAGTATAAAACCACCCCATACCACCTTCGTTATACAGAATATATACCACATGAAACTATAATCCATGGACTGCTGGACCAATATTCAGAGGTTGAGGCTCAGCGGAGAAGCCCAGGGAAAGTAAAGTGACCCATGCGGGAACCAAGTTGAACAAGCCAGCTGGCGAATTCTTTCGTAGAACACTGTGCAATCACGAGGCAATTAACAGCAAGCTGAATTAATACCTGAATAGCAACAAAATAATTACTGGGTAGAATGTCCTAACATCCTCCCAACCGACCTACCAGAAGTGATCAACTGTAAAATATGTTTATTAACTAAGATGGTACGTAAGACTGGAATGAAGAGGCACATTCACTAAAAAAAACCTCAATTGTACCCAGTTAATAGTGTACATCTGCCATGGAGCAGCGAGATGAACAATTACATCTATCGTTTTCAAAGTGTGACAAAAGCTTTGCTGGGTTTATTGCATAGGTATCGATGCCCATTTGACAGTGACAGATGAGTCTGTACTCTGGTCTGACCGATTTATCACATAGAAGCCTTATGACCAGGACTCGGGTCACCGTCAGAAAGGTTCAAAAGAAGTATAAATAAATATGGCTGCCTCCAGAACCATAGACCGTCTTCATACAGCCAGCAGCCCCCCTGAAAGCTCCATCAATATACGATCTCAAACCTCCGCAAGCGACTCTCGACTTTCCTGATCCACCACGACCTTGACAGAAAACTTGACAATCGGCTAACCAAGCGGAGTTCATCGACTACTCGACCTATATCACCCTCACTATGCAAATAATATCAGTTATCCTCGGCCTGCTGGTCACATCTCAGCAGCTTCCACAGCAGGCCACATCCGAAACCCCCAGACGGATACCCACGAGGACACTGCCTCAGTTATCTCTCCCAGCATCTCCCACCGCGACACATCCTGTACGTCCAGCGACTTCTACGGAAAGGACGAGCCCTCAGACATGTGCGGCCCCACCACCTTCACCAGTCTCACCCAGGCCCATTGTGACATCGGAGACGCGAGCCTGGTGAGCGACTGCAACGCACTCGTTGCCGACATCAAGGGACTGAACGGTGGCGGATTCTGAGGCATGGTGCAGAATGGGACCCTCGTCGTCGCGAGCCACGGGACTTGTACTTTCCACATCGAGCACAAGGAGGACCATTCGTACCAATTTTCCATTGGCACCGAGGACATGATCGATATCATCACGTCTGCCACAACAACGTCAGGAGTCGCCCAGGAGTGCAAGGGACAGAAGATGATGGCGGTGACGGGGGTGATGTCGTGCACGTACAAGGGTACCACGGTTGAACACACTTGGTGGATCGAGGGCCCTAACGCTGCCTGTAATTAGGATAGGGAGGAGCCTAATTCATTTTACTTTAGGGAGGGGGATTGGGGTTGGGTGGTTTGGCACCGTGGGGGCGAGACAATAATTTATATTTCGGCTCCGGAGCTTCAGAGCGTTGGCTGTCTTCATGCAATATAAAATACACCCCATCATGGAGAAACCACCTGAACTCGTCCGTTATCTTGTGTGAATATTGCTCGGGGGTATGAGTGTGGATGTGGAAAGGACAGATCAAGTTACCAAGCTGCCCGGTATGGCTAAATCTCGAATGCCCAGATAGCCCAGCACCAATCTTCGATACAAAAACCCAGTCTTGCACATGCGTAACTATAAGGCCGAGCAGAAGTGAAGGACTTACCAAGCGCACGGCGCAAGATGTACTCCAGCTCTGCCACAATGCCATGTCAAAATCGCGTGGCGGGCAGGTGCACTGACAGCTCAAGATTTGGTATCATGTAGTGTGGAATTGCAAGTACCCTTCATGGGGCCCTCTGTCATCGATAACAAGTCGTGATGCCTCTCTCGCTAAGTGTACACAATATTGCACCACCGGCGCTTTCCCCATTCGCTGTAACGATGCCATCACTTCTTCTCTCGTTCTTGTTTTCCCGAACTAATGTTGTACAAAAAGGGATTGCCGGCTTACGGAGGACGCATCACACGAAACCCTTCCCGATAAATGACGTCTCCTCAGCCTCGACGGCGTTCTGAACGCTCCTCGCATGCGACTTCATGGTCTCTTATCTCCTTGCAGCGGCAGCCTTGTCAAAGTCGGCGACGATGCTGTCTCTTGCCGAGGTGGTTTCGGATGACATGACCTGGTCCTCGGGGACGATGTCGGCCGCGTTGTCACCAGCTTCGATAACATTGCCCTTCTGCAGCACGTTCTTTGCCGTGGACTTGCCCTGGGCATCGCCAACCTTTCCGTAGACACTCAATGCCGTGGCGATCATGCCGCCAATGTCTCCAACATTACCAGGCACAACCACTGCAGTGCCCTCCTTCGCCAGCTTACCGAAGGCTTCGACATACTTCTCGGCAACCGACAGACTGACAGCGTTTTGAGCCGCATCCTCGCCCTGGGCAATGCTCTTCGCAACAGCCTCGATACCCGCGGCCGTAGCCCGAGCCTTCAGCAAGATAGCCTCACTCTCACCGCTTGCACTGTTGATCTTCTCGGACTTCATGGCCTCAGATGCAAGAATTACACTTTGCTTCTTACCCTCGGCGATGTTGATAGCGCTCTGGCGCTGACCCTCAGATTCCAAAATCTCAGCACGCTTGCTCCGCTCGGCAGTGACTTGTCTGTGCATGGCCTCGACGACGGCGGCGGGGGCATGGATGTCGCGGATCTCGTACCGCAGGCAGGTGACGCCCCAGGCCTCGGCGGCTTCATTGATGGCGACGGTGATGTTGGTGTTGAGTGCGGCGCGCTCTTTGAGGACGTGGTCGAGGGTCAGTTGGCCGATCTCGCTTCGCATTGTCGTCTGGGCAAGCTGGGAAATGGCGTATTCGGCGTCTTCGACTCCGTAGCTGTAGGGAAATATTGTCAGCATAAACCTAGCACATGGCAAGGCAAGACTCTTCGGAAAATAACCACTTACCTTGCCTTATATGCATCAAACACCCTCGTGTATAGCACACCATCCAGCTCAAGCGTAACATTGTCAGCCGTAATGGCGCTCTGGCTGGGGATCTCAATGGCAATCTCCTTGAGGGACTTGACGTAGGCAATGCGATCGATAAACGGCACCAGGATCGCCAGACCAGGCTCAAGGATGCGGTTGAACTTTCCCATGCGCTCGACGAGCCATGCTGTCTGCTGTGGGACGAATCGGACGATTGTGTTGGCGGGTAGGGAGGGTTTTTGGAAGTAGGATGTAGGCACGCCAGGACCGCCGGGACCGGATATGCCTAGTATTGAGGAGTTGGGAGCGCCGAGGCTCGTGGACTGGGAAAAGCTTCGTCGGGAAGACGAGTTGGAGAGCTTGTTGCTGTTGGTCAGGCTGCACGCAGCAGTTGATGAGAGTGCGCGAGCCGAGTGTGTGGTGGCAGTCTGGAGAGCAACGCCTTGTCGCAAGGCTGGCACAAGGCCCTTTTGCATAGAGACCATCGACATTGTCACCGGATCTGCATCTGTTGGGTTTTCGTGCTGTCGTCGCGAAGCTCGGGAGTGTTGTTGTTAATCGGCCAAAATCCGGGCAAGTTTGAATAGTAGCGGGTTGAGATCGACGTCAACGGAGCTTCTGGCCTCGTGCCTGCCGCGCACCCGCCGTCCCTGAGCTGACGTCGGCTAGACGTTGAGGCGCTCTTTCCGTTGGGACCCAACCAGACGGAACGGATTGTAACGGCAGCTAACGGGCTGGTTTTGACGTTTATACCTCGACCGTTTTTGCACGGTTATGTACCTAGGTATTTCGAGGCACCTTTTGCACCGTGAGGACAACGGCTTGCTTGTCAACAGAACACGAATGAAACAACTCCAAAAGATCACTGTCGACTCTTGTTCATGTCAAAAGGAGACTATCTAGTAAAATGCAGGCCATGTTAGCTAATTATCTTGTAGTTGAACCATGTCATCTACTTTTTCTCTATCAAAACTTTGACGCCAACGACGCTGCAGTATAGAGCTGGAAATACCTACGTAAATGATGATATACTGCATCTTGCGTTTCAATTGCGATTTTAACCTCAAACATCTGGAAGCTGTCCTTGACACCTCGATATCTACCCCATACTAAATCATCAAGGCACGTCGGGTTTCGCAAGTCTTCCCCAGGATGGACTAAGCCCCCATATCCGCCCCCAAGCCCAACTCCTGGCCAACAACCTCCAACGCCGTGGTGACCAGCCGGATGATACCATTATCCCCGGGGTTCACCATCGCCGCCTTCACCAACATCGGGTATAACTTGTACAGGTGCCTCGCCCTCTCACTCTGTATACGCGGGAACCCAGGAATAGCCTGGGGGTCGCTCTGTAGCTCAATCAAGCACCTCAGGATCCATTCCAGCTCCCGCCTCTGTGACAGTGGCTGCGGCATGCGCCCCCGCAGAGGCTGATCCGCCACATAAGCCCGCAGCGTGAGTGCACAGCGAAGAATGAGGTAAGGGGCTGCGGTGCGTGCAAGCCGGACGTAGAGGTCGTGAGCCGGTTCATCCACACCGTTGGTCCGACGTTTGTGTTTTTTGGAGGCGCCGGTTTTGGTTGTGTCAGGAACAGGTGACTTGAGTGGGTCGGGAGGTACGGAGGCAGTGCCCGATGGAGGTGGAAAGCGAGGTGTAGGCGGTTGAAGTGTGATTTCTGGGCCAGAAGCGCTCGGGTCATGCGCCGAGACGATATCAAAGAGCTCATCCAGACACACATAGCTCATTTCATTGCGCTTCGTAGGCTTTGAATCGATTGTCCGTCCGTTGCGAGGTCTATACAGCGCCGCCAAAGCCTGATTCACCTCCTCACTCCCTTCATTGCTGTTGCCAAAAATAATTTCTGCCTCGGCGGGGGCTGGTGCGTGAACGATTGATGTTCGGAACAGGCCATCTGCGTACACTCTGCGCGTCGTGTCGGATATTGACTCGGAGCCAAGGGAAGGAATGATGAGTTCTCTTAGAGAGCGGAACGAGTTTATGTCGAATTCCTGGTCGCCTGCAATATCGGCACTTGCAGAAGCCCTATCGTACTTGGCTGTTATGATTCCGTTCGACAAACTGACAACTACGCCCCAGATCTGCTGGACGGTGGCTTTCGATATTTTGGCGGCCTTGACCTGTGGCAAAGTCGACTCGAGTATGGCTAATGCCGTAGTGGTAGCCTTTTTCCAAGGCTGCTCGGATTTGGTAACAATAGGAAAGTCGTACTTGAGAATGACCGGCCTTGATAGAGCAGTCAAGGCATTTGCGAATGCACCGCTCACATAGATGTCTGCGTCCGTGGCGTTCGAGAGTACGTGATACTGGAGGATGTTCATGCTCTCCTTAGACATGGCAATGTAAGTGCGCTTGGATGTCGCTGGCTGGGCAGCTCTTTTCTTATCAAAAGCAAGCGCAACGAAGTCGGCGACCTGCGACATCATAGCTGACGGGACGCCATGGATGTCTGTTCGCACAAGCTTGAAGACATCCAAGATCTTACCCTGCAAGGGGGTTACGTATTCGATGTCGCTTGCATATGAGCCCGGTTTGGCTTGCTGCATGGCATCTCGCAGTAAGCTGAGCATTCTCTTGACCCTCTCAACCGTGAGATCAGCCTGGATAAGCCGATAGAGCTCGAGCAGACCCTCGACCCAAGAAATGAGACATTTTTGACTGTCTTCATATTTCCGACCGTCGGTTTGTTCCTTCATTGGAATGCCCCGGGACCACAAGTCCCAGGCCAGATCAATGGTCTTCCGGTCGAAGCTCGAGTTGCTGCTCTGTTCGCATTTTGACAGGATGCCTCTCAGGCTCGAAAATGTCGCCGTGTTGATATCAAGAGCTAGAAAGTCCAGCATTGTAGCAAAATGACTGATTAAGTCTTGCCACAAAACAGTGAAAGCTGGAAAGGTCGCCAGTACATCCATATAACTGGCAAGGAGATTCGAGACACCTTGAACGATGACCACGGCAGTCTCGTTCCATTCCGATTTGACGTCGTCTTCGACGTCCTCTTCTTCCACAGTTTGAAGCCTGGCTTCGATTGACGAGAGCAACTTGAAGATGACATATTTGACACATATCGACCAAGCTTGCGGCCCCAGACTGGTTCCGTAAGCGTGTATGATGCGAAGCAGTGTCTGTATGGCACTATTTCGGAGCTCCAGTCGCTGGTCTGCCGTCACAGCTGTGAGGCGCAAGAGTAAGAGCATCCACAGCGCTGCGCTAGAACCTTCCTCATCAGGGTGTGAAGCGAGCCTGGCCAGAGCTTCGTCGGTGACGCCACCGACCATGTCCTCAGTCATTGACATTGAATTGCTTTTTTCAGATAGGAAGTCCGAAATGGCCCAAAAGAAGGTGACGGTCGTGAGTGCGACGTTGAGGTCATCATCTTGTGAACAGAACTTGTACAGAGTATCGACAAGTTGCAAGAAACATGCGTTCGGCAGTGAGGACAAAAAATCGGAACAGATGAGTTGAAGCGAGCCAAATGATGCCTTGATAAGTTTGATTGATCTCGTCGTCAATGTTGTTTGGGCCTGTTTGCCATCAGAGGCCGGCAGCCCAGCGACAAAGATGCTGTCGATGATATCGAAGATAATGTCCCATCCGCTGACGAGGCTCTCGCCACAATTCTCCAGGATACTCTTGAGGCCCTCAAGAACAACCCTGTGTATCTCAACATCGGTAGAATGGGTTGCCACTGAGAGTTCCCGGTCGCCGGACTGCAATGGTAAAAGCGCATCCCGGAACGCTTCAAAAAGACGCAATTGTACTGTACCACGCACATCTCGAGGCTGCACCGCTGACGCATTGGCTGCTTCTAGTATTAATTGGACGAGTATTTCAGCGGCCCGGGCCCTGACTGGAGCTGATGATGATGTTGCACTCAGGGCTGCATTGAGCTCGGATACCAAAGGCTTCCACCCTGAGACATCAGGAGGATATCCCAGGAGCCTCTCCAAGTTGATGCTAGCAAGATCACCCAGCTTGGCCAATGCGAATTGATCCGCTTGAACAGGGCCGGTTGCAACGGATATATTTGGCATCCTCCTATGTTGCGAAGTTGGAGATGGGAGACTGTAAGCATTGTCTTCAGGTATTGTTCCTGGTCGACTGTCTCGCCCATTGTGAGGCGTTTCGGGCTCCGACCTTTTTTCCAAGAGGCTACAAACTGCATTGACAACCTCTAGGAATGAATGATTAGGAAAATCAACGGTGCTCTCAAAGAGCCTTGATGTCGCCGTCTCCACGGCTTTGATCTCCGAGCCGAAGTTGGCGAGAAGGGCGTTTGCCTCTTTTTCAGCGGTTGGGTCAGGCCCCTTAGCTGATATTGGTGTCCGTCCTGCAGTCTTGCCTGTTGCGAACAACACAAAATCGGCTTGTTGCAGACTTTCCAGGACAATCTGCCATGACGCAGCAAGAGTTGGTCCGAGGGCGATGCCGAGGTTAAGAAGTGCCCTGAGACACAGGAGGTTTCGGGTATTTCTGCCAAATGATTAATATTCAATACCGATATGCCCTGCCTCGACTAGTCCGTCGCCAATGCAGACCTTCGACTGGGAGCAACATCGGACAAATCCGGGCCAAGGGATGAATACTTACAGTGCTGATGAGCTGGCATCAAAAGACTGCGGTCTTGTCTTCTCTGCAGCAGACTGGCTTACCAAGCTCTCCACACTCAGCAAGCCCCTAGCATTATTGAGAATACTATTTGTAGGCGTCTCTGAAGCTGGGCTCGGTGCTGGTTGCCTGGGCTGACCAGCATTGAGACACGCCGTGAAGACATTGGGAGGGACCGCAGCCTTGCCAAGCGTCGTAAGAAACGCGTCTCGAGGAGTCGACAGCTGGAGCAGTCCGGCGACGTGGGCGAACCGCTGAAAGGATCTGACCAGGCCATGGTAGTACTCGGAGTCAAGAGCAGCGTAAAGAAATGTTGAGCACGTTGCGAGGATAGCTGGCCAGCACTCGTCGATAATCAATGCGCATGTCTCCACCTCCAAATACAGGGGGTGGTCCTTCAGCAAGAGAGGGTTGACGGGAACAGGATTCTTCTTGAAAGAGGCTGACCTTTCCATGGGGGTTGCCCCAAAGGAGGCTGGGCCCAAGGAGGCTGGGCTGTCAGGCCGGTCCTCGCCGCTCGGTTCAATGGATGATCCTGGCTTGCGTCGTCGACTACGCTCGCCTGGCACAGTCAGGGGCAATATGAACTTTGCCAGACCCTCAGACAGTGATGTGATACAGGCTAGCGTCAGGCTATAGACGTAGGACTCGGGTATCGGAGGAGGATCGGTTTTATCGAGCTGATCGATGCAGGGCACTCGCATCGAACTCCATTGTGTGCTGATGCCGGTGTCGTGGGCACCTCCAACAGAGCCGGCGATGACAGAAACACTCACCCCACTGGCATCAAGCACAGCTTGGTCGGCGGACGTGGAATATGGGTTGGCGACAGGGATTGTCGACTGATGCCCAAGCCCGATTACAACTGGCTTCTCGGTACTTACACGGACAAAGGTCGCCACCAGGTTCTTCAGGACATCTTTCTCGCCTTCTTTGGCATCAAACATTCTGAAAATACGTCGAATAAGCGTGGGCTCGGCGAAAATACCCCTGAAGACCTCCATGCATAGTGATCTCTTCCAGATTGTCGTGTCTTGGTCCAGAATGTGGGTGAGAATATCCAAAGCCTCCCCACTTTCCTTGGGTATCAGTGTGAGATGCCTCTTGAGAAGAGTGTATAATATTCGGAATAGCCTGACTGAGGCGGCAAAGTGCGGTCTCCCGGATAAGGCCTGGATGATAAATGGCATCACTTTGGTGCGTAGGATGTAGACCTGCTCCGGATGACTGGCGAATACGGCAGCATGGTTGGTCAGGGCGGATTCTATCAGCTCGAGTCCGAATGTTTGCTGCAAGCCGGAGAACCTAAGGTACTCGGGCCGCTGCGACTGTGTTAGAAGGCAGAGGTCGTTAAATATGCGGTAGGCATCGAGTGCCGCAGCCTTGAGTTGCACGACCCCTTTGTCAACTGGCGCTTCTCCGACAGTATTCTCATAAGATGACTTGTCCTCTGCCACAACTTTCTCGAAGACGGAGACAATCAACTGCTGCAGAGTGGCAGCTGACGTATTGTTGACGATGGCATTCTTACTAGATTGCAGGATGAAGCAGATGTTCAATGCTGTCACCAGCAGATCGTCCCGAATATCGGTTGAGTAGTTTTGCAGAAGCGAAGGAAGGGCTTGGAGGATCTTGAGTTGAACATCGAGACCAGCAGAGGTGGCCTCACGAAGGGCCTCGAGGACAGGACTGAGCTTAGATCTCGGCAGAGCCTTGGAAACGATGAGGCGTTGCAAGCAGACAATAGCGATGCCGGTGAACTTTGCGTTCTTGGTGCCGCATGCTATTATGAAGGGGTTGACAAAGTTGACTCTTTGTGAGAGTTCTATGCCAATATTGGTCAGCCAAACCGGGTCCCTGAAGTAGTGACAGGAGTGGTTTTATTCCTCACCGGGTCCAAACTGAGCCTCGCTCACACGGAGGCTCTTGATTTCCTCGAGTGACTTCTCGGCAGCCTGGATACACCGAGTTAGCGCGCGTTGCATCACAGAAACACAGGTGTGGATAAATATATAATGCTTGTTACCTGTCTAAGATCTTGGTGCTTGCGCTTGCTCTCTGTTATGAGGTTGTGGAGCTCCGTCGCGAGGAGTTGAGCGGACATGATGGACTCTTGACGGAATCAAGATTCATGACTTCTCATCGCTGTGTATGTGTGGGCCAAATGAGCATGAGGGTCATGTCAGCCTATTAGGTGCACCAAAGTTCCGATAGCGAACGGTGACAATATCTCATAGCCTCGTCGAAGTATGTACTAAGTATGTACGTACAGCCAGCCACCTTCGCGAGCTGTTCGAAGCCAGATTGAATGAGCGCCCTGTTGCAGTCAGGGGGTCCCGCTCGGCAGGAGCTCCCCCTGTTCATGCATATTGGGTTGGTCTGGACGAGGCTGAGTCAGCAAGAGCCTGAGACATCTGACACCCCTGGCAACTGGCAACTGGCACCCCACGTACCCCACCCTTCGTCACCGTCCGTCCAGATGTCGGGCTCTCAAGCTGGGTTTGACAGGGGCACCCCGCCGTGCCCGCCTGAAGCCTGAAGCCGCCTGAACTGCACTCTGATGTTGCTTGGTCGTTTGACCTTCGGTTACATTCTTCGTTCACATTGTCCTTGTTCAATTTCTACACACCATCTCCCTCACAGCCTTTTCTTGTCTAGTCCATAGTCAACAACCATGGCTGCCGCTCAAGTTCCACGCAATTTCAAGCTCCTGGCCGAGCTTGAGAAGGGAGAGAAGGGCATGGGCGCAGGCAAGTCTTAAACCCGAATTCGCCCCTTCCGACCGCGCTGGGTTGGATCGGAAAGCTAACGATGCAACTGTCGCAGGTGCCTGCTCGTATGGCTTGGAGGACCCTGAGGATATCTTCATGACCCACTGGCGAGGAACAATCTGGGGACCTCCTCATGTATGCGCGCCCTCCCCGTCATTTGTCCCAGATCATGGACCATGATCATGAGCGGACTGTAGCTGACACGCAACCTCTGTGCTACAGGGCCAACACGAGAACCGAATCTACGAGCTCAAGATGGAGTGCGGCCCCAACTACCCCAGCGAGCCTCCTGTCTTCCACTTTGTCAGCCAGATCAACCTGCCAGGGGTGAACCAGCAGGACGGTGCCGTCGACCAGAACGCTGTCGCTATTCTCCGCGATTGGGAGCGCATTGCCAACGAGCTGGCCAAGAACCCTCGCCCCAAGGAGGACCCTTTGAGCCTGGAGTCTGCCCTGATCGCTATACGGAGGTCAGTATCCGGATAGCTAGGACACACGGCGTATCGGGTTCGATGCTGACATTCTGGCAGGTATATGGACGAGCACAAGAAGCTACCCCAGCCTCCCGAGGGCTCCAAGTACGCCATTTACAAGTAGAGCGACATGGTACTGGAGTTGGCATTTGCACATACAGGTGGTTAAACAAATGTTATCGAAATGGATCGGGATGATCACGAAAGAAGGCCAGTGAAGAGGCGTGTCAGGACAAGGAGGGGGGGTGGCTAGAGGGCGGACGACTTGATGATGGAACGATTTGGCTGGTCTAGCCTTGAGTTTCTGTTACGACTGCATTTTCAGGGGGGTTAGGATGGTACATGGCGTAGTCTCGGCCTCTATTTATTCATCCTGTATCACGATCCATCTTTTCCTTGTGTTTCGTTCTCAGAAAGATGGTAGAGCTGCGTAGCTCTGATGCCGGTCACGGAGACCACGTGATCCGAGCGCTGACTTCCTGATCGAATGCCGCGCCAAACAAAAATATTTCGCCGACTCGACACCCACGCCAACTTTGCACAAACACAGCAAACACAGTACACATGGATTGAACGTCCTGTACGAGGCCAGTTCTGTGCCAAGTCCAATGAATGCCGTCATTCTTCGTTCCGGCCCGCGACTCGCGGCATAGAGCAGCATGTACGCGCAACCTGGGGGCTCTATACCTGTGAATCTACCTACAATACTGATGGCCTCTCCCTCCCTCTAGGTTTTGCTCTCTACCGGGCGTTACTACGCCAAGTCCCACGCATTTCCCTCCCCGATGACGTGACCTCCCGCCCAGGATGGATCAACCCCATCCAATTCCTTATCCACTCCAGCTTCCATCGTAACAAGGACGACACAAGCCCCCGCCTTGTCACATCGGCCCTTAAAAGCGGCTACCGCTTCCTGACGCTCCTCACACAGGCGCACGACCCCTCAGGCGCGCAGCACGCCGAGGTCGTGACCTTCCTCCGCGACCGCCAATCTCGCTTCCCGCCCGCCGACCAGCCCAAGCGCGCCGAACCCTCGACGAAATCTATCCGGTACGCCGAGCTCCCCCTCCTGACCAAGGTCAGCGGGCCGGACGAGAGGCCCGTGTACAGGTCGACCTTCCGGCCGCGGCCGCTGCCCGAGCTGTCGGGCGGCACGCGCAGGATCCCCGTGCTGGAGGAGGCCAACGGGGGCATCCCCTTCCTGCGCATTGGCAAGCCGCAGTCGCACTACCTGGGCAGCTACATCCAGCGCAAGGGCGCCCGGCGCCAGCACCAGGTGTCGCTGCTGCAGCAGCTGGCCGAGGAGGCCAGGGCCGACGCGCAGGAGGAGGACCTGTGGGAGGACGAGGTGGCGCGCCTGGCCGCGGAGGAGGGTGTTGACCTCGAGGGCTACGGGGGGCCGCGGGAGAGGCGGGGCGCCGGACTTTATGAGCAGTCTGTCAGGGTTGCGATTGATTATGTGGGCCAGAGACTGAGTAACGAGGTCGAGGATATGAAGGCACGGGCGGTGGCGATGCTGAATATTGTGGACGAGGAGAAGAGGTTGGCCGCGGAAGAGGAGAAGGAGAGGAAGAGGATGAAGAGGTGGGAGCGGAACGTAAGGCGGCGGACGAAACCAAGACGGCGGCAGAGAAATCAAGAAGGACGAGATCAGCCTGACAGTCAGAGACAGGAAGGGGGGTACAAACGAGAACTCGAATAGGAGCATGGACGGATCCTCATGGGATATGCGAGGTATGCAGCACACTCAGTACCATTCTATTTGGCGTGCTTGTTCAAAGGTAACGACTGTCGATTTTTGACAATTCGACATCAGAATCGATGGCTTTGTTTCTACATCCCGAGCTTTTCTCCAGACCGCCAATGCAATTTACCAGATACAATAATCCTTTTTGGCTCAACCCATCCTGGACCGAGTGTCCTCGTGCGCCACTGGATGCCGAGAATTCACTACCGCCTATCGCTATCCAAATAACGCTGTGTCGATATCCCCCGACCAGAACGCCGACGAAACTTGAGGCCAAATCCCCACGCGACCGTTTTTGGTGACTGAATGACGCCACGCCAGTAACCGCGTATACCTCGTCCTAGAGCGCCAGCTTCACTACTTAAAATCCAAGCGCGCCATCGCTGCTCGTGGCTATCCAAAACGCAGCATTCACATCCTTTGGCCGCCAACCGGGCGATCTTCCCAGACAGACCGCGCGAGAGGCGATTTCTGAACATCAAACCGTGCGTCAGCATTCACTCAAAAAGAAACAGCAGCAGCACAGGGACCAAGCAGGACAGATTGCTTACTTACCGCGGATGAATGCGTTCACGTCCAGAGTGACGAGCCTCTTCCTGTTCTCGGGGGTCATGTTGTCCCTGGTCGTGCTGCCCGCGAATGCCAGTGTGCTGGCACCGTCCCCAAGGCCGCCCGGTGCGGGAGTGCCCCCTGTGAAGTACTCGGGGAACTGCGACTGCAAATCACCCATGCCGGATGATGCGCTGCCATCATGCACCTGCCACGCGCTGTTGGAGCTCGGCATGTCTGACATGGTCAGCTCAGCCGAGTCCGTCCCCGAGACTGTCCCAGGGGATGCCGAGGACGACGGGAAGTCAAAAGCGTCATCGATACTCTGCGGCCAGTCGTCAACCCCCAGCCCCGACTGCAGCCCCCGCGCCCCTTCCCCCTCGAACGAAGCTACATCAACCTGGGTGGTCAGGTAGTCCTGCCCCGGCTGGATCGCCACACCGCGGGACTGCAAATACAGCTCGACCTCCTCCGCATCATAGAAGTCCCCCCGGAACCCAGGCAGCGTGATCCTCATGCGCGGGTCCATCTTCCTGTCGCGCGCCTCCCCCGTCTTGGAGTCGAACGGGCCGAGCCCGAAATGGTGCCCGCCCGCGAAGCCGTGCTTGAGGTGGTCCTCGGTGCCCTGGTTGCCGACGCGGCCCTGGCTGTGGTCCTGCTGGATCTGGTGCTGGCCCGCCCCGCCGAGCGCCCAGAAGGGCGTCTGCCAGTAGTTGAGGCTCTCGGCCCTGTTCTTGTCGAGAGACGCGCGGATGCGCTCGCGGATCTTGTCGAGCGGCTCGAACAGCATGCAGAACCCGAACACCTTGGCGAAGCGTTCTCTCGGCGGGTTGGCCATCGTGAGGAGCTGGTAGCCGCGCTCGAGGGCGGTGCGTTGTAGGCGCCGGCCGAAGGTGCTCTCGCCGAAGGCGAGTGAGCTCGGGAGGGGTAGGGCGGAGAGGGGTGATAGCGGGTATGCTGTGGGTACTTGGGTCTGGCCGAAGATGTCAGGGAAGAGCGAGTCTTGGTGCAGTCCGAAGGGTAAGCTGGCGTTCTCAGGGGTCGGCATGGTGATTACCTCGTAGTCTAGTAGCGCATGGTTCGATGTGGGTATGGTGTGGGAGAGGTCTGGCACGGGGCCGGCTGGTGTTATTTCTGGTGCGGTTCTGAGCATGTATCCTCCCCAAGGGGGGACGGCCTGTCCCCCTGGAGGTTGTGTTTCCATGACCTCCGGAGAGCTGGACTTCTCCTTCCGGCCACGCCGAGGGGATCTATCTGCCTCCCGGGTAGGACTCTCGCTCTGACCGTCCCGCCTGCCGTCTTCGCTTGATCTTCGTGCCAGCGAGAGGAACTTCTCGGTAGTGGCGCGAAGCTTGCGAGCGAACTCAGGCGCCTGTTCAAGAAGGCCCAGGTTCACAGCAGAGTCGTGCAGTTGCATGAATGCGTTACCCATTTCCTCATTTGTGTCTTGAAGACCCTGGACCCTCTTCTCGAGAGATTGGATGGCATTTTCCTTCCGGCTGCGGTAGGCACGCTGTGCCAGCCTGATTTGTGTCCGTCGTCGCTAAGAATGGTCAGTCATACTACAATATTTTGAATCGACAACGAGCCACAGCGGAGATTATATGCAATGAGGAAGGATGGTACATGTAGACACGGCTACGGAGGAAAGCAGATCGATATGACGGTCGTGTAGTACATTCGGACATGCCGCTCATGATACCCGCGGATGATACCCAACACCAAGACCTATGATGAGATAAAAGTAAACATAACATACCTCAGAGGCTGTCTGGTCCTTGGTGTCCAGCCTTGGCCTACCCCTGGCCCTCTTCATCTTCTCCTCTTCGCCATCCTCTTGCACCTCCGTCACCATAGCCACCGAAGAGGTCCTAGCTCTCTTGCGAGGCCAATCATCAGTGTACACTGATGGGGATTCCTTCGTCTTGTCGGCCTTGGCAGTGAAGGCGGTACCGCCGTACTGCTCTGCGCTAAGTATGGCCAGATCTGAAGGCATAGCCGCGCGCCGCATTTTCCTCCACAACAGTCCCAAGCGACTTGTGTGTCACAGAAGAGGAGATGTCAACTTTGCTCAGTGACAATGACGAGATGGGCTGTGATGCGGTCAATGGCTTCGGTGAGCTGAAGGTAAGGGGGTTGGCTGGCTGGCTGGCTGGCTGGCTGGTCTGTTCGGCGCCACGCAGGCGGTACGCTAATAAACAATGATACGGATTTGTTGGTGACACAGTGCCCACGGAGATAACGGCTTCGATTGTTTTTGAATGTTATGTGGCTTCAGGGGGTATGTATATATATATAGGTATAGCATGCGAAAGGGCCATCAGAGTCAATATGAGGAATGAACCAGGGGAATGGCCTGGGGCCCAAGGTGCTTAAATAAGATGAAGAAAATGAGAATGACGATGCGCTATAATATTCAAATACCAAAAATCCTGGTCTGACTAACAGGCATCAATATTCTGGGGGTTGAGAAGGGGTGTTGATATATTGCTTTGCTTATCTGAGTGATTCCATCAATGCTGTTTCTAGCATCTGCTACGGGACTGAACTCTGTCAGTCCTTCAGATGCATCGAAGGTGAGGTCACTTGCGCAACTCCCGAGCGCGCCCTTTTACCTGGCCTCGCTGATTAATGCAGATGGTTGCAAGTTGCGTATGATCGAAAAGACCACACATAAACAGTCCCTGCTAGGCACATCAACGTGGTTGCTGACTGCATCCCTCTACATCCGTCAAGTTCGTGAGGGGGGTTCCACTTCGATAATCCATGGGTACCCGGCTCCTCGATTTTAGATTACTGAACCTTAAAGGTATGGAGCCGACTTAACCTGGAGTAACGTATCTGTACAGATCCATAGGCCAAGAAGGATAGTGCATGTTATCGAGAAGTCCATGCTGCCATGGCTGCCAGTGCGACCGGGGAATGCGCAGGGCAGACTTGGATGATAAACTCCGCACTCCTCCCGCGGTTATTTATGCCAGAGGTTGTCTGTTCTTCCGTTTGAACCTCAGGCTTCTCCGCAATTGGCTGGCTCGCCAACGCTAGCTGACTGACTTCCATCATGGTTCTCAACGTGCATTTCTTGCCAAACCATCATTCTTGCAAGACTGTCGGTGTAAAGCCGCCACACCGGTCGTTCAACGCGGACCCTTTTAGACGAGCATAGAAACTTCTCCAGGCGCTGACTTATTGCCATATGACTCACGACTACGGATATATCCTTACGTCAATTAGCCTTCAAAGCTCAGCATGGCGTAGCACGTCTTCCCCTCGTGTCGTAGTCCGAACAGCCCCCCCCCCTTCCCCGGTCGGAGTTCATAATGAGCCCGTGTGTCCGGGACTGTGCCGCATCAAGGTGACTGTTACACCCGGCGGTTTTGACCCAGAGTAATGATAATTGGGCGGACCTGTGTAAGTCTGTGATCAATACTTAGACTTTTCAGGGGGGCACCAAAATCGAAGGAGTTCTCCGGCCCAGCAATACGGACGAATCTTCCTCTACTTGGTGTCCACCAGTAGGGCTGGTAAATAAGGCTGGCACCTGGTCTGGACCGGGAGAAAGACCCACTCGCGCTACCGTCCCTGTCTACCTAGGTAGTATCGGCTCGGCTCGCAAGAGGCTTGTCGTCCACTACTAAACCTTGGTATTTAGGTAATCAAAGCGACCCAAAGCGTTGATGAAGAAGACTGCAAGTCATTGTAACGTATGCATGGTATTACCTAAGAAAACAAAAGAGGTATATATCTCAGACTACATTTCTGGTACGCGTGATCCAGAAACAATTCTCCAACAAAAGGAGACATTCTTGCTCGGAAGACCAACTCCAGGGTCCCAACCAAAAATCACGTAGCACTAGGAGGCTCCTCCTCCTCCACGATCTTGCCCACGACCGCCGGTGTGACGGTCCCGGACCCGACCTGCGTGCGGCTCGCCTCGGAGTCGCTGCTCTCGCCGCTCTCCGTCTCCCGCGCGTGCTCCTCCACCGCGCCCAGCTTCACGTTCATCATGGTGCTCATGCGCGAGTTCCTGTACGTGCTGAGCCTCTTGTCCACCGCCTTGGCGATGTTGTTTTCCTCCAGCTGGTGGTCGGTGCGCAGCTCCTTGTTCATGTCGTAGTGCTTGATCAGCAGCGAGATGCAGAAGGCCACGCAGCTGATGCCCAGGTACACGCTGTAGACGCCCTTGAAGCCGTAGACGTAGCTGTCGAGGATCTGCGTCTTCTCCGGCGACGCCGGCATGACCTTGAGCTGCGAGATGAACGCCTCGGCGTTCTTGGCGATCTCGGTCGAGAGGCCTAGCCATCCCAGCTTGAGCGCCATGATGTTCTGGAATGCCGTGCCGCCGATACCGACACCGAGGGCGGTGCCGAAGTGGCGCATGAAGCCGTACATGGCTGCTGCTGCGCCTTCCTCGCCATCGACGCAAATGGCCTGCGAGGCGAAGTTCTGGGCGTTGAGGATAGATCCGTGTCCGAAGCCCAGGATAATAAGCGTGATCACCCACACAGCGATGTGGGTGTGGGTGTTCCATATGGTCGTCAGCCCGCAGCCAACGCAGAGGACGACCCACCCGCCCCAGATGGGCCAGCGGTAGCCGTTGAAGCGGGTGATCAGGATGCCGGCGACGATCGATGCCGGGACGAGGGTCACCATGACCGGAAGGAGGGCAAGTCCAGTGTGGATCGGGGAGTAGGCGAGGACCGACATGAAATACATCGGGACGTAGTACAGCTGTCCGAAGAGCACGAGGCCCTGGATTGCGCTGCAGATGAATGCCGCGATGGAGCTCATATTATAGAACAAAGAATGTGGGAGGAAAGGCTCTTTGGCCATGTAGCGTTCCCATAGCGCCGTACTGACAAGACCGGCGATGCCGATGATCAGGGGTGCGATTGTCTGGGCGCTGTTCCACGAGAATTGCGTGCCGCCCCAGGAGATGGCGATGAGGAAGGAGGTCGCAGAGCCCATGAAGATGAAAGAGCCGACCCAATCGACACGGGCAAGCTTGTCGCCCAAGGTCTCGACCTTAGGCTTCAGAGTGAGAAGGAAGGGGATGGCGGCCATTCCGAATCCGCAGAAGGGGAACATGATGTAAAACACCCATCGCCATGTCGTGTTCTGAGAGATGATGCCTCCCAATATGGGTCCGACACAATTGCCCATAGCCCATGCTCCTTGGACGGTACCATACCATTTGGGTCTTTGCCTCAGTGGTACGATATCTGTGAAGATGACGAGGGACAACACGATGATGCCTCCTGCTCCGATGCCTTGGATAGAGCGGCCGCCCAAGAGTGTGCCGATGCTCGGCGCCGTGGCACATACGATGGATCCGATGGTGAACATTACCACGGAGGAGATCAGGAGCATCGGCCGACCGAATATATCAGAGATAGCGGCGAGGAATGGCATGCTGACTGATGTCGAGAGTAAATATGCCGTGCCGACCCAGAAGCCTTGGGTAGCTGTTCCGCCAAGATCTTCAACGATGGACTGTCAGGGTGAAATAGGTCAGCAACGCTCACAAAGTTGGAAGTTGACGTAGCAGGTATAGAAGGACAAAATGACTTACACTGAGCGAAGTAACGATAATACAGGCATCCTAATTATTTCCAACAAGATCAGCACCTCAATCCTGAAGATCTGTGGGTATCAAATACTAACAAGAGCGACCATGAAGCTGATAACGCTCAGCATCCCCATAATTAGTTTTTGGTGGGTCGTGGGCTGCCATTCTGTCGCTTGTCGAAGAGACTCGTCAGCCACTTCAGGCTTGTCTTCCTGCGGTTTGGCATCACGTCGGAAGAGTCCCATGTTGATTCTGGGGCGAAGTGGAGTTGTAGGAGAGCTCCGTCGGCGGCGGAAATCATTGAAGCTAGAATAGGCGGGAAAAGAGGATATAAGACAAGTATGGTCGACGGTAGCTTAGACAGTGTCAATGGCAGTAGGCAGGATCGTGCCTCCGGATACCCTGGGTAACCTATAGAAAGAAATGGTCTTGTGAACAAGGATAATCAAGTTCAGTCTGTGCTTGGGGCTTATAAGAGAGGCGTGACTTGTTGTTGGAAGTGGATGTGGCTCAGAAGATCTCGTCAGTGGGATTCAAAGGTAGGACGAGCCTGGTCTTATATCAGGTCAACGAGCTCCACCAAGTTGGAAGCTGCTATCTGTTGGAAAGCTCAGCCCGCAATGCTCATGCATGAGCGCATGTCGGAAGCTTTGGATAACTGGAACTGACCATCGGACGGAGAGAAACAACATAGGTGCCAGTGTAGGGTGGATAGTGGTGGGTCCTACGGGCAAGGGGCTGGAAGCAACACCTCGTTGCCAGACCACCCCTTGGATATCAAAAAGAACCATTATCAGGTACCTGTAGCTTGGCTAGCTCGCTTGAGCCAGACGCGAAGACAATGATCCTCACATGAATCGGCCGAGGAATTTTACCTTGTTGGTAGTCTAGACCCGTATGGCATCCCCGCTAGCAAAGGCTTCTTGATCAGCGAGATCCGCATGTACCAAGACGACGTGGGTTCCTAATTGCGGCCTAGCGCCTAATCGAACCAATTGTCTCATACCGTTTCGAAAGATATTGCTAAATGTGTGTCTTGCTAGGATTATTGTATGCGGTGAGCTCCATAAGCCAGGGATCCTGCGCCAGGTGAGGCTCCAGGTGGGAAGTGATGCAACCTGGCAAGGGATAAGTTGCCGCGGTGCAACTCACCCAATATGCAGTTGCACAGCCGCATGCCCACAGTCAGGATTCAAAGTTGTGGTGTAGCGCGACAGGACACTACCATTCCGGCGCAGAATCGTGGGCAAGAAAACGTGGGACGCCATCAGTCTGCCGATGAGTGCGGAGATGGCGTCAGTCACTCGGTAACTTTTCCGAGAGACGGCAGGGCATAGAAGGAATCAGTATCTCGAGTCTTCGGGCCCTCGCCTCCGTCTGTCTCTCCACCACCATGCAGCTGCCAGCACTACCGCTGGATAACACAAACGCCCCTAGAGGCTTGCGGCTGAGGGTGGAGCCGGCCAAGGTATTAAGCAGAGCGGTCAGTTATAACCAACAGAAGGGAGAATCAAGATGGCAGGAGGCCGAATGCTCCACTGGTTCGCTTGAATGTTGACGTCCGGAGATGTCAACGTGCAGAGCCCCTCCGTAAAGCCGGCGGACTTGAGAGGCACAGCCCAGTGAAGGTTGGGAGCCGACAGCGCAGGATTCTGTTGGAAACAATGGTGGGTGACATGGTCATGTATGATTCGAAACATAAATATCTTTCGACAGATGTGATCGGCATCATTAGTAACGATCACCTCGTAGGGGGGGGGGTGGTGATGTCGGTCCACTTGGACCAGCGTGCCCGTGTGTTTTTCGGTCCAAGGGCATAAGACGACAGGATGAAGGCGGCAGAGTACACTTCAGCTTACGGTTCAAAGATTGCAGATCGTGTGGAGAAGGTGAGTGTTACCAGAGCCTTGGGTAGGTGGAGTCAATGGGTAGGATTCCGGTTCGTTGCTGTGTTGTCGCCATGGTTGAAATAGTGTAGGTAGATACCAAGACAGACAGCTTGCTCAAGACGTGGCAGACTGCTCACCAACAAAACCCATCCAGCTCATCCCCAAACAACAGCGCAGACCCAGACGATGTTGGTGTTGAGTAGAGTTCTTAGTGGATCATAGAGGAGTGGGCAGGAGTGGGCAGGATGAGTCCAATCCGACGGGCAGCCATGTCACTGCGGCACAGCAATAGCTCCATATCAAAAGCCTTGTCAATCCTTCGGTTGATGGTATGTAGCAAGCACTTTTCTTGCCCGTCACCAGTCGCCACGGCGGAATCATGCGGCAGCCCGCGGGATTGTCGACACAAAGCATCGGTATTTCTCAAGAAGAAGATTTGACGAGACCAGAAGTGGCTGGCGGCAGACGCGGGTCAAGGTTCTGGTGTGGTTTTGGTGGCGGAACGAAGGACGTCTGGAATGAAGTCGGTCGTGGATTGGATCATTAGCGCCAGCGCGGGTCGTTGGTGGGTCATGAGAGTCGTGGAGCTGCGGGTCGGGCTGCGGGCCAACGGGCGCGTCAACGACGGGGGGTGTGCTGGTGTTGGTCTAAGCGCGGATCCACTCACTATCACTACATACCACTTATCACTGCGACACTCTAAACCCGCCTCCGTCCTGTTAGTGCACAGAATGGGGCTTTAACTGAAACCAACGACGACTCAACCCTCGTAAACTGTGCCGTACAGCAGCACATCAAACCAGCCAGTTGGATTAAGGACAAAAGGACCGGATGTCACTGCAGCCAGCTAAAGCAAGAGTTAATCTTGCTTCCTTCAAAACTCGGCACGATGGTCGTTGGCTTACCATGACACACAACACACGTATGAGTATCTAGGTACCTGTTGCTTTGGAAAGTCGCCATGTTTGTTAGTACCCACCAGGTGCATTCAATTTCCAGAAACCTTTGCGGACGAGATCTCCCGGGATGCTGATGAAAACCTTGCGTTCTGATCATCATCATGCATTAGCAGAGTAGGGCTGCATGCAACAATACCTAAAAATAACGAGTTACATACATACCACAATCTCATGTCAGCACTACACCCTCCCCCAATTCCGTGGTCGGTCTGTTCCTGGTGCAGCCTGTCAGCCCTTCATCATTTGGCGATCCTCTGGTCGTCTCATGGGAACTTCATTAATCATGCAGATTTGCTGCAAAGCCATCGATTTCAAGCCCCCTCGCCTTATGGCCTCGACTGGTACTACGGGTGCATTCCGCCCCCATTGAGATGGGCTTACTAGTGTGCAGAGCCACGAGGTGATGACTTCCCCATTCGGGCTAATGCACGATCATGTTCAATGGAAATATCATTGGTATCTAACCCGGACAAACCGTGGCATCACTTGCATCGATGAATCCATGCTCAAGGTTAGTTACACCGCCCGTGCCGTGCCACTCACACGCAGTCGCATTCTGAGACCAGACTGTTCAAGAGCGAGACTGGGGGCCAGAGTCGGTACCGGTAGCGAATCACAGGCCCGACACGGATGGAAGGAAGCAGCCCTGCTAATAACCTCGAACACATTGTTGATCCTATCCTCCCTCGACAACGAACGGGCGAGCGGAACGCCGCGCCGCAAAAGGGCCGGAGAAGGCTTGGTCGATGGGTATCACGGTTCGCAGGTGTTGGCATTCCCGAAGCGACGTTGGAATTAAGGACCTTTGGGGGCGGGACATGGACAGTGCATGTTCATCCTACCTCAAGTCCCAGTCCGCATATCGTTGCTCCAACATGGTTACGCCAACTTTAGACCTTCTCAAGTGGATCTCGGGCGGCGCGACAAGAACCACATGTGCACGCAACGCTCCTGCGAACAGAAGGCGCATACGGGCCTTTTCAACGGCGTCTAAGCAAGTTTGGATGATGCAGCTTTTTAGTCGGTGCCTCTTCTACAGAATAAAAACCGTTGCAAGATAATTCTGAGAAAGTAAAGAGGAAGTATTACCTAATGCCGCAATGAAGTTAAACGGTAATAGTTGTTGTGACAGGCAAAAAGTTATTAACTAAGGTTAATCTAACGAAGTTTAGCCCTAGCTAGAAATACCTCCCTAAGCCGGGAGATATTCTAACTAGGGGTGTAAACAACGGTCCGTTCAGTGTTCTATCGAGCATCACGATCTTTGTCCTCCTAAACTCCAAGAGTTCGAGCCTAGCCTAAGGCTAGGAGGGGAGAGATCGAAGCAGGCCTGCCACCAGGCAATGGCAGGCTGCTAAGGATCAGAAGATACCCAGCCCCTATATGGGGGTACCGGCTTTTGGTTTACCATATGGTACGAACCTGGGTCTTCAGATCCTGCTCGCAGGGTACAGCTACTCGCACCAGGTTGACGGAGTGGATAAGCGTTATATATAACTGTATGCGCCAGACCCTTTACCAGAAAGGCCGACACTTTTGCTTCAAGGAGGAATTGAACCCTGACCCCCTTGAGCTGAGCGCAAGTGCTAGCCAAACCGGTCTCGTGTGGAAACGAGAGGTAAACTGTACCGCTATACTATCCAGTCCGCCTCTGAAACGCTTCTTGAGGCGAACGGTGGCCCAGTAGTGCATCTATATAGCTGTGTCAACTTCTTTAGTGCACGATAAGCTGTTTCTATCTGTGGCCAATTTCTTATTAAGCCTGAATTATGCGCCAATCTATGCAAGTAGGTGCCTCGATGGTGCTTTCCAACATGCATCACTGCCCATAGCGATTGACCAGATCTCTCATGTCACCCAGCATCCTGGTAAAGTGGTTAGCCCACATCTTCCACCGACTGATGGAGCTTCATGCGGTAAACTTACTGTTCTCTGAGGGTCAGGTTGTCTTTGAAGAGTGCAGAGACGTGAGTGTTGAACCTCCTGGGCTGCAGTTAGTAACGCCTAGGCAAATTATGTCGATGGCATGGCATGGCATGACTTACAATTTATACAGGTCCAGTCTGCCGCGGTAGTCTTCTTCTGGGGCTGATTTCTGAACGAAAGAATGATAGGCGGCTAGGTATTGCTCGTCAAATCTGTTGCACACTGGCATCCATTGGCCAAACTCGTCTGCTTGGAAGTCAGCCCAGACGTACTTACGAAAAACGCAAGAGGGATCGACATACATTCATTATGGGCATAGAAGCAGCAAGCGTCGAAGACAAGAGGCTCGTCTGTGTCAACATCCATACCCGAGTTCGCATACCAGAGGTCCCCATGGATGAGACTAGGTTTTATCGAGCGCCCGTCTGTCTCGAGCGGCCGAAGGAGGCGAGGTATCACCTTTTCGAAGATAGCAGGGACCAATACGTCGAATTCGGCGTCATATCCCTTGGCTTCTATCTCCAGGTCCAGCGCAAATCTCAAATTCTTGGCGAAGAAAACCTCCCAGCTGCTCTCCCACTCTGTCATCTGTGGGAGATTGCCGCTGAAAGTGGTCATGTGGAAGCCAAACTTGTCATTTGGTGACTTGCTGCTCTGGTGCAGCCTGGCCAGCCGCGATGCGAACTTGTGTGGGTCGGGCATGTCGTCAGTCATCTCGCGATACTCGCACAGGAAGAAATGAGTATCCGGCACAGACTCCAAGGCTCCCCACTACAGCACCTTGTGTTAGTCATTTTGGTCTCTGGGAAGGGACAAGAGAGGAACTAAAGGGTGTGAAGCCATGACAAATGGCAGTAGGCCACTAGGACTCCCCCATCTGGACATGAGACTCTTGCCAGACTCATTCGACGCCGCTCGTAAGGCAGTGGAGGGTGTGTAAGACTTCCTTCCCAAGCTCTCACTTACAGCGATAGGCTTGGGTGCAAAGTCTGGTGTCAGAGCGTAGATGGCACTCATGGACTCATACTCGCTGCGGACCATATCCCTGCCCGTCTCGCCGGACAGGGCCTTGATGAAGAAACTGGCCGAGCCGCCATCGACGAGTTCGACATCGATTCTGCCGGTATGTGCCCAGAAGCTGACCCCATGGCGCTCGACGGATACCACTGTGCACCCACTGGGAAGTTCTGACAAGGCAGTGTCAGTGGTGAATGTGACTGCAACACAATGTCCCTCATGGGTTTGTGGGTGGGTCCCTTACCGGCGCTCACTTTCGGGTCAACGGTCGTATCTCCTGCCCCAAAGTCCAAGACATCAGTGCGTTTATAATTCATATTGATGAGTTAGTTACGCCAGGAAAGGAAAGGAAAAAGGGAATTGGCTAAGGAGGGACCAGTATGCAACAGTACCCCCGTGCGATGTACATAAGCTCCGGGGATGTTCTAAATTGGGCGGTGACATGGTGTTTGACTGGAACTCCGCTCCGGCCGGTACGGTGCTCCACGGGGCCGACGATCAGCGGTTGACGGGCCGAGGGACCAAAACTTTGCGGATGCTTGGCCAAACTTTGCACCTTGGAGACTGGAGAGTAAAGCTGTTTATATCTCATTTAGTGGGAACGCTAAGAACGAGTTGCTGCTAATAGTTCATTCCTTCACATGGCCCGCCATTGTGACTGGCATGATGCGATCCTCCAGGCCATCCAGAAAGACCACCCTGACCCCAGCGGCCTCAAGCCTGTTTCTCCCCGAGTTGCCAGCGATGAAGGTGTCCGGCTCCTTGACACCGACGTACACCGTGTTCACAGCGCCGTTGAGTCCGATGATGCGATCAACACAGCACTTGTTGCCGGTCAGCCTGCTGTTGCAGGGTTCCATGGTTGTGTAGAGAACCGTGTTGCTGGGCAGCACCTCCCCGATGCGCGCTTCAGGCACGCCGTAGTTGTCGGCGATCTTGATGAAGCAGCAATGTTCCGCGTGCGTATTTCCTGGGTCCCCAGGCCTGTCCCCAGGCAGCTCTTGTGAGTAGCCCGTAGAGAGGACCTCGCCTGTGTCACCATTGACGAGGCACGCTCCCACACAGAATTTGGTTGGTGCTGGAGAGGAGAGAGAGGCCTTGTCGAGAGCGTAGAGCATGAACTCTGCGTGCTCGCCCGGGGAGATGGTCGGGTGAGACTCGGGCGCCATTCTGTGGCTCTGACAGGAGACAAGGACAGTACTGGGAATGTTTTCAAGAACGCGTAGCTCTGTTTCGCAAGCAGACGTATGAACAAGAGATTGAGGGCCGCAGGGGGAAAATGGTTGTGAAATTGAGTGCTGCGTAACGGAACGGAACTGAGTGACAAAACAGGCGACAATATGGACGGAGGTCACAAGCAACAACTATGGTATCCGCAAGTAGGACCCGTTAGGATGCTGACGGTTGGACATCGTGTTATAGCTTCCGAGACCTGTCTGTTCTAGCGACCCATTCCGTGGGTTTGGATGAAACGGCCGCCTTTGCAGACCCGTCGGCACCGTTCACGTAATTGAAGGATTGAGCCGACAAGACAACGCTGCATTCCGCGATCCCTTTGAAAGCAAATAAGGAAACATGAAAGCTTAGCATCTTGTCGTCCATGTCTCCCTCTCAATGCGAGAGGTTTAATTCCAAAAAAATATCAAGTAATTGAAAAGATGCTGCAATAAGATGGTAAGTCCAGCGTCACCACCTTAAAACGGTAAGTTGCTTATCTAAGCTAACAAACGGCCGCAGTCATTCAAAGCACTTCGGCGCACCAAAAAGGCACGCACCGACCTCAACGATACACCAACACCGGTGCCAGTGCCAGCACTGCTTTCCCTGCGGTCTAGTACAACATCCTCCGATGATTCTCGTCTGAGCAAGGCGGTCACGGTAGTTGATGATGGCATCGATGACGCCAAGGGATACCTGGGATTGAATCTGCTTCACTGCCCGGCCGAACCCCGAGTCGATTTTGTCTTTGTTCACGGCCTTGGAGGCGGATCGCGCAAGACATGGAGCAAGACGGCATCTATCAGCCATTTCTGGCCCCAGGAATGGCTGCCGAGAGACCCTGCATTCAAACATGTTCGGATTCATACTTATGGCTACAATTCAGATTGGGCCAAGGGTAAAGAGAACTGCCTCAATGTCCACCATTTTGGCAAGTCTTTGCTGGGCGAGCTGGCTACGTCCCCGCGACTGGCCAACTCAAACACACCTATCGTCCTTATAGGCCACAGTATGGGTGGCTTGGTTATCAAAAAAGCCTACCTTCTGTCGCGGCAGGACGAGGGCCTGTCGGCCTTAGCCGAGCGCATTCATAGTATCTACTTCCTTGCAACGCCGCACCGAGGCTCCGATTCGGCTAAGGTCCTGAGGAATGTGCTGCAGATGGCAAATTCTGGTCGTGCCTACGTGGATGACCTGGACAGGAATTCGGAGGTGATTCGAGCCATCAACGATGAGTTTCCGAACCACTCCAGCCTCGTCAAGCTGTGGTCGTTCTACGAGACACAGAAACTCACCATGGGTATGATGAGCCGCCTAATTGTCGACCCAGACTCGGCAGTTCTTGGCTACAAAGAGGAGAGGCAGATGCCAATGAATGCTGACCACCGTTCAATCTGCAAGTTCGACACGCCAACAGATCCAAACTATATCATGCTTCGCAACGCTTTGGCTACCACTGTCGATGACATTCTGAAGGAGCAGGTGACGCTGAAGGTTGCTGCATCAGCGGTTCAGACCAAGGGTATCAAGAAGTATCTTGGCATATCCTTGACGTATGAGGACGATCTTATGGCCGTGGAAGACGCACGGATGACCGGAACCTGCGAGTGGTTCACCACAAAGAACGCGTACCTTACCTGGACAGATATGGCCTCAGGTGCCCAAGACATTCTGTGGGTTAGCGGTAAACCTGCGGCCGGAAAGACTGTTCTGTCAGGCTTCATCATTGACCATTTACGGGGACTCAATCGTCCGTGCAGTTACTTCTTTTTCAAACACGGTGAGAGGACAAAATCACGGCTCGGGGCTGCCTTGCGTCACTTGGCTTTTCAGATGGCCCAGTCTCACACCAGCGTCCGCGAAAAGATATCGACAATGCAAGAACATGGTGTTCAGCTCGATGATGGTAACGACACCAGCCTATGGCGGAAGCTTTTCGTTAACGGCATCTTCCAAACACAATTCGGCACACACTACTGGGTTCTTGATGCCATGGATGAGTGCCTCAATTATACCCTATTTTTCGAGTCAATGCTGGCCAAACTCGATCCTAGTATACCCCTAAAGATATTAATCACAAGTCGAGATACGCCCGAGCTTCATAATCTTTTCACAAATCTTGGTGACCGACGGATGGCATCCCAGAGGATATCATCGACAGACACCTTTCAAGATATCCATCGACTGGTGGAGGAGAGGTCGAGGTGCTTCAATGTACAAAGCAACGAGTATCGCATGTCTTTGGTGCAGAAGATCCTGGATAAAGCCCAGGGCTCTTTCTTGTGGACGATTCTAGTTCTCAGCGAGCTATCGAGTACGTACAGCGAAGAAGAAATTAATACTGTGCTGGACGAAATACCTCCAGAGATGGGGGCACTATACCTCAGAACACTTCAGGCGATGTCGCGACTACCCCGAGGCAAGACGCTTGCCAAAGCCATCCTCACCTGGACTACATGTGCGTCCCGGCCACTGACTCTCGCGGAGCTTGACGGAGCCATCAGACTTGATCTCAATGAGAACATAACCAAGCTCGATGAGACCATTGCGGCGCTTTGCGGTCAACTCGTCATGGTTGGCAAGTCTGGAAGAGTCCAGATGATTCATCAGACTGCTAGGGAATTTCTTGTGGACGAGAACCTCGATTCCGAATTCAGTATTTCGACGGCTGTTGCTCACACTCAGCTTGCAAAGGCCTGTTTGTCATACTTAGTGAGCGACGAGATGAAGCCTCCGCGAACGAACCGGCGGGGATCCAATGTCAACTCAAACGATAAGAGGGCGAGATTTGCAGCTTACACCTGCACATCTTTCTCTTACCACTTAGCACGAGCTACCCCTTTGGCCGACGATATCTTGCCCCTTGTCGACAGGTTTCTCAAAGCAAATGTGCTTTCATGGATAGAAGGCATAGCCCGCGGAGGTGACCTGGTTCCACTGGTCCGGACAGCCAAACATCTGAACACCTACGCAGAGACCATCGTGGCGGAACGGTCGCCACTCGACAAATCTGTGCAGTGTATAAGAGGCTGGGCAACCGACCTCGTTCGCCTCTCAGCCAAGTTCGCTGCTGCGCTGATCGACTTCCCACCGGCCATCTTCTCACTTATTCCTCCGCTTTGCCCATCGGAATCGGAAATCTACAAGGCGTGCAGCGTTGGTCGAAAGCTTTCTGTGGCTGGTCTTTCCACTAGCCAGTGGGATGATCGGCTCTCTTGCGTGGCTTTCCGCCATGGTCAGGCCAGTGCCCTCTGTCATGGGCACGAGTTCTTCGCCGTCGGCCTGACCACTGGGCAGGTTGCCCTGTATCACGCAAACACATGTCAGGAATACAAGACGCTAGGCCACGGCGAATCTGTCAAACTGATTGGATTCAAGTACCGGCCAAATCTATTAGCCACATGTGGTATGAAAACGCTCAAAATCTGGGATGTGCAGACTGGTCAAGCCCTGTACACCTTGGATGCTCCTCAAAGGCCCGTTGCATTGGATTTCGTCGACCAATTCCTGCTTGTGGCCACGTCGAAGGGGTATCTCGCCACGTGGGATCTCACCGATCAAGCATCTCGACACGCTGATCGAGCATGGGGCGACGAGGACGTATCTACTCCCCTTAAAGGCCAGCCAACTGCAATTTCGATCTCAATACCACACAAAATGCTTGCTGTAGCTTACAACGGCCGACCAATAATTCTCTGGGACCTAGAATCTGACAGCTTTTACGGCTACACTGGGAAGAGACTTCCCAACGGCGACATCAGTACCCATCCCATCACGGCACTCGCCTTCAATCCAAAGCAGGCCTTGGAATTGCTCGCTGCATCCTATCTTGATGGCGAGCTTGTTATTTTGGACCCATTCAACGACCAGGAGCTCGAAAGTTGTCGAGCTCAATGCCCTACACTGGCCGTCAGTCCGGACGGGAGGTTTCTGGCCGGTGCTCCTGGTGGTGGAGTTCTCCATATCTACGAGTTCGATACTTTGAGACTGCTTTATCGGGTGCAGGCCGACAGTATGTATATCAAGCAGATAAGCTTCAGCCAAGACAGCCTGCGCTTGGCGGATATTCGTGGATCACAGTGCCATGTCTGGGAACCAGTGGCCCTTTGGCGAGATACGCTAAGTGATGAGAGCAGTGTGAACCACTTGAGCACTACTATCAGTGCTGTTGTGGCTGATAGTAAGTCCAAAATCACGGCAATATGTGTGCCACTTACCGGCGGTATCGCGTTTGTTGGGAAAACTGACGGTTCTTTGTCGCTGTATGATCTGAGAACCGGCGCTCAGACAAGGGAGCTCTACCGGCACAAGTCTCCGGTCCGGATAGTTTCATGGTCTGCTGCACGTCAAGTCCTTCTCAGCGTGGATGTTTCCAACGAAATCATCTCATGGAAGCTCCAGAAGTCCCTCCGAGAGGGGTGGATCCTTCTTATGCAACTGCTCCAGTCGCGTCTCGACTGTAGCCACTCGATCCACCAGGCCTTGCTTTCCGACAACGACGAGCGCCTGATTCTGTCGACCCGTGGCTCTGACCACCTGTGGATTCAGGATGGAACTCCTGTGTGTCAACAGGATATGACAAGCAATCCCACAACTCGCAAGTGGTTCCAACACCCGAGCTCCGCGGCTCACGTTGTCTGCTTCGACGGCGACAGCGGTGATGCCCGTATATGCCTCTGGAAGGACCTCTCTGTCGTGTCGTCCTTCTCTGTGCCTGGCGACCTGCAGTGCGAAAAGGTCATGCCCTGGGGACGCCGTTTCGTGTGCCCTGGAGAGACCCGCATGTGTGTTCTCGACCAGTCGTTGTTCGACCTGGTCGGCCCAGAACATGGTACAGCACAGGTGTGCGGTAAATACGATCTTTCCAGCGTGGGACAAACAGCAGCAATCTCAAAGCTGGCTGCACACGTATTTGCGGTCGTATCTGCCGGTAACGGGAAGCTCGTATTCCTTAACACGCGATCCTGGGTGTGTTCAGCAGATATTGACGACCTGTTGAACGCAGAATCAGACCAACCATGGTCGTACTCTCGACATTTCTTTGTGCCGACAGAGTGGTTTGCAGGCTCCAGAGACGTTATATGCTCCATCACTGGGACTGGCAGAGACATCGTCTTTGCTAGAGACAGTGACCTGGTAGTTATTAAGGGTGGGCTCGACTTCGCAGAGAAGGTTGAGATGAACGGCAGCAGTGGGAAAAGGCACGAAAGGAGAGGCTTGCTGAAAGTTGCTGAAAGGCCTAAGGCGGACGGACCTTTCTAGAGCGGAACGCAGCTCGATGAGAGTGGAACGAATATGTATGCATCCCGGCCAACATACTAGTAATATCATTACAGCCGGGAAGCGTCCTCCCAAAGCATGTAGTGCAGCGACAACCTCGCCGACGAGCCCCCACAGCCGGTAACTTATCAACGTCACTCGAGCAAAGGCCTAGCGGGCTGAGGCTTTAGAGGCTCCAATTCCCTGTATTGCTTCCTGTGCTGTGGGAAATTAGAACGAAATGTGTTCAAATGATTTCCATTCTTGGTACTCGAACGTGTGACACGCCTTTGAAGCCTTCCATAAGTCGAGCGGCCACTGTGCCAACCATAGCTGACTGGTCCAGCCCCCCAAGAGCCACTACCACCAGCTCATGTACCCGAGAACCAGAACGCCGAAAACTCCAAGCAATCAACCCTTGTATGTACAGAACCGAATCACATACTTCCTCGTCCCAGATCCTCACTTATGGACGACTCGGCCCACTGTCGGTTGTCGGTCCATGTCCCAAGGTGTGTAGACGCTCGCCACGGCGGGACGGCGCTGGGCTTCGACGGGCTGTTCCTCGACCTGCAAGACGCGTCTCTGCTGGACTTGGGAACCGGCGTAGTACGCTGTATGTGTATTAGTAACGAGGCGTCATGTCGAGTCCAGTGAAGAGAGGGGTGTACACACTGAGTCCTGCTGCCGCTGCGACAGAGACTATCCTTGCCGACAGGGGCAATCCTTTTATCCTGGATGCCCTGGTGACTGCTGGCTGGATTGAAGGGTAGTCGAATCTGGGGAGAGGAGAGCCGAAGGAGTTGGTAGTCATGTTTTATTTACAAGAATGTATGTTGAGTCTCGACTTGAGTGGAGCGTATATGATTGATGCAATGGTGAGTGGTGATGGTCTGCTCTTCTCAACTCGCAACAACACCAGCTCGAGCGGGGACTCTTAAATATCTAAACATCGGCCTGTTGGTATACATGGCCCTGAGGGTGGGAGTTGCCTATGATTATTGACCACACAAACTGACCAAGACCGTCTGTGTCACAGGGGATTCTGGCCGGAGGCGTGTAACAGTGCGATGGTATGATGGCCTGCGGCGTCTCAGATGTCTGTGGCATGGTTGATGATGCGGGTGGAGCCACTTTCATGCCAATCCTACTGGATGTGTGACATTGGGGTCGAGGAGAAACAGCTAGAGACACTGCATATTCCTTAGATCTGTCACAGATTACTCTGCTCTCGTACAGTGCTCTTGTAGGCCCACCATCCCCGCATCCTTAATTTGCCGGGGATGTGTGGCGACGGGAGCTGCCTTTAATAAATCAACATGGTCCGAGAAGTGGGATGTTCATCGACATGCCAGGCACGGCACGGGTTCCGGGGAAGATACCGTGGGGTAATCTGGTTTCCCCGAAGGAGTTCGGGGGAACCGCAGGGTAATTGTGAGGATGCATGTGGCACGGCATGTGAGCCCCCTGAACGACATCTGGAGTGAATATATTCCGGAATATTTTCGCGGTCTTCGCCTTGGCGAGTCCTGTACAAAATTGGATGGCAATGCGTACATCGTAGTATGGAGTACACATTCATGACAAAAAGGTGTTGCCTGCTGACCAACTCGCAACATGTCAACCCGGCTGTTTCTCGATTCATTGCCTCTGCTTCATCGTTCCCTCGCAGCGTTGTCTACCATATCCTACATTGAACAACACGACGCGCCCGACCGAGACTGCCATGCATGTGCATTGCCTCACTGGGGGCAGGATGTATCAGCCGTCTTCGTAGATATCCTCTTCCCCTCCTCACTCTCGGCTCCCCGGGCCCCTACCCCTCATACCACTCATGACGTTCTTTTCTCACACACTCTCTCCTTTTCGCCTGATATGGAGCCGCATCATTGTCACTACCTGGGTATGGTGAGGGAATTTTGACCTGAGATATCGATACTCTTGTGGTCATTACTGTATGGCACATGTGATAATTGACGAGGCAGGCTATAACGGGGAGGGTGCTCGGTCCACCTTTACTCGAAAACCATGCCTCGCAGAGCTTTTATCGTGTAGAAGACATCCTCACTGGAGCCTGTGACAAGAACAACATAAGAATTGACCCAAGTCCAAACCAAGTTCAACCCGAGTTATTATCCGTGGCGTACTGACTTGGGGTCCCATTCAAGGGTTAGGAATATCTGTCACATGCGCGCCCTTGAATACGCGGCGTGCTGGAGGCCTGAAGCTTCAAGGCGCGTGCGTGTCTCTCCTTCTGGCAAGTCCGGAAGCATTGATAAGCTGGGCAAAAGATAGTAAGCAGGTTGCCTCTCGTACACGTCAGGCAAGCGGAAGCCTCTCTTGCCGGAGACGGTTTGGGTAATGGAGGGACGCGGCCGTTGTGGTCGACATCGTGTTAAAGGGCGCGAGACCCCAGGTTGACTGGCTCGTTGGGATAGCTACATGCCCATATGAAGTGTGCCCGTAACATGACATCTACGAGGAATGCTTATACGAGAGATTCTTGGAAAACTATCACCGATTCAACTTGTGTCAACCTCTGACTGAACACCTTCAAAACCTGGGAGTCGAGACTTACACAAGTACGTACTTCTGTGCCATGGCTTAGGTAAGCAATACAGCATTCCGCATATATCGCAGTTTCGTTTCTGCATCGCGTGTTCGAGCATCTGCCATCTGGACATCCGAGACAATGACCAATATCCAATCGGCCCGAGCCTGTGAAGATCAATCTTATACCTTCTCAACACCTAAGCATCTAACTAACACCTTCGAGGGCAGACTTGCCGTAGCAGGTAAAAGTTACCAGGGTAGCTACAATCCGCATGATCCGTACCGGTACTCCTTACAGCCCCAGCTCAACCGCAGCTTCCATACGAAACGGAAAGGCTCAGGCATCACGAGAGCAATAGATCCCACGACGGAGACGATGACTTGACCATAGCTCCAGCAATAGCTACAGTAGTAATCGACGAGAGGTGGGGCATGCGTGGTTAAAGTGTCCAGATCGTGCAGTTTCAAGGGTCCACCTCTTGGAGCTACCCCACAAAGCCAACTGGGCCCACACCACAAAACCGGCCAAGCTCCAGGTGCTCCAGCTTCCTGTTGGCGGGCGGGCGTCCAGGGCGTCTCGTCCGAATGCAAGGGGACCCATTTTCCCCGACTCCGCGTCAGTACCGAGACCACTGTGTATTATTCGTACATTCTGCACCTGTGACGAAACCTTTTTGGAGCCTTGTTGAGTCGCCGGCCGGAACTACATCGAATCACTGCACTGCACAGTACACTACTGCCGCACACCTCCAAGCCATTTCACGCCGTTTCCAACAACCACCAACCTACCTTCGTCACGCGGTTCCCTTTACTGCTCGTATAGAGGGCACATTGAACCGTGGTGGGACAGTGCTTGTGGCATGAGAAGCTTAGGTGTGGTCCCGCCATCAGCACTCATCGTACTAGTACCGTACGAGATTTGGTGTTTCGTTAATAATCCTCTGACAATAATCGCATTAGAAATCTAGACCTTCTACCTCTCCGTCCCCCCCCCGTCCTGACAGCACTGCTGCTCCCAGCTATCAGCCTCCGATCTCCCCCCCAAGCCAGTCGCTGCCTCACCTTGCCGGTCTAACGACGATCTGTGCGACCACCCACCCCGGTCTACTCCGGCCTACAACTCTCCATCCGTCTTCGAGCTTCCCCCCAACCCGCCCCCGAACAGCCTGGCCACTTGAGCCCACGCGCGCCCAGGCCATCAAGATGGATGAGATAGATGGACATTCGTCTCCCGCCGCTGCCATGTCTGCTGCCGCCGCTGCGCAGGCTGCGCATTTCCTCGTCCAGAACCTTTCCTCTGTTGACACAATATCTCGATCCACGTCTCCCGGCGTGCCTGTCTTGACACCAGACGAAGATGACAAGAAGCGATACCGACCCAGGACATTCGCCTACTTCTCCCAGCTCCCCTTCGCTGTGGAAGAGGAACATGAAAGAGAGGCTGCTCTCGAAGGCATACTGAGGAATCTCTACATAGCTGTAAAGGCAGAGGACTTTGCTCCTGGTGCCATGCACTGGACGCGAGAGCTTCAGGGGTGGCTGAACCTCAAGTTTGTGATGGTTCGCGAGCTGCGCGCAACCCTCGCCAAGCTCTACTACCACCTCGCTTTGGCGCCCGGTCTCGACATCAACACTGCCGACCGATTTACGAAAATGGTTATTACTTTGACCAAGTATGTCGCTATACGTTCTACTCGAGTCGTCGCCATATCTTATATCTACCGAATATCATAGCTGACCACGCTGTTTAACAGGAAGAAGACCTACCTGAAGCCTGGCGATGATCTATATCTGGACTGGCGACCGCTCTGGAAGGAATTGAAAGCCTTGATTCTGCCTTCAGAAACCGCTGCGCACCAAGCCAGCAGGAGAAGAAGTGGAAGGCATCTTCTGAGGCTAGCCATGCACGCCCAGACTTATTTCGATCCGAGCGACAGACGAGAGATGCTGGACGAGTTTCTCCCACTCTTCAGCACCTCGGATCTGTCCTGTGCATACATCGTGGCCGCGGCTATCAACGTCCTCGTTCCTACCGCCCCATCACCCGCGTATGAGCCTCTCTCACAACCTTCCGATTACCTCCCTACATACTTTCATCTTTGGTCACTCGTAACGAGGTCGAAGTCCTTCGATGTCTTCTTCCTTGACGTCTTTTCGCGAACTGCCAGGGACTACCTTAGTTGCACCCATGTGCCGTTTACAGAGCATGGTATTTTTACCAAAGACCAGTCCGACCTTATTTTCACTGCCATACTGCGCCTCACCGAGATTCCAGTCGGCCAGGCGAACTCGCCATACACACCACTTGATTACTCGATGGGCGCTGCAGTATACTTGGAGAGAGACAAGAAGAGGCATCCAGTTCCACATGTGATTGCCAGATGGATCGTCCATTCGCTGTCGCCAAAGTGCCTCAAGGGAGAGAGCTCTGTTTTGATGAGCCTGGAAGGGTTGATTGAATCAATTGACACTTTCTTCCATCCATCAAATCAAGGATCATGGACCAACTTTCTGTCTCAGTTTGTTTTCTTCCTGACCCATGGCTTTGTGTCTCGATGGAACCGTGAGCAGAACGGCGAGCTTGACACTCCTCCCGATCGAAGGATCAACGACGAGCTCAAGAAACGTTTCGTCCTTGCCTTGAAGGAAGTGGTCTTCATGGGTCTCTTTGCGAAGAGCATGAAGACGGTCAGTTACTATACTAGTACGCTGCAATGGCTGGCCTACCTCGAGCCCGATATCATATTACCTGGAGCATTGCAGAGGTTCTATCCAAGCCTACAAGGATTGGTGGAGGTTCACCGCACGACTTCAAGTCTCAGCGGCCTCATGATGATAGCCAATGTCATGTCACGGCAGAAGGGATTCAGATGTCATCTTACAGCTTTGTTGGCGCTGGCCTTGCCGGGTATCGACGCCAACGATTTGGGGAAGACGCAGTACACGCTCAGCTTCATACAAAGCGTTGCGTATAGCATCCCGTTCGTGCCATTGGTGAAGGAGGGCTCCGAGGTGCAGGACACGAGCTTGGCTATACAGTGGGTACAGAGCGAGATGCATCGCATGGAGCGCGAGGGCCAGGACGTCCAAATCAACTACAAGGAAGAATTGTCAGATGAAGATGAGGCGACCATTGTGCGATCGTCAACAGCTGCATTTGGTGAATTCGTCATGACATTACTTGGCAAAGTTTTCACGCTTCTGGAGAACCTGCCCGACGCATCGCAAGTCCGAGCGAACTCTCCCGAGGATAATGTTATCAACACTCTGCCTGCAGCATTGACGCCACTGTTCGCATCCTTGTCCCCGGACCTATTCGACATGGCTCTCGAGAAGGTATCGGCTTTTGTTTCGTCCCACGTCGTCCACCAGGCTAGAGACGCCATGGCTTGGATCTGCAATGCGCTTTGCAAAGTTGATCCGGAGAAAACGCTCAAGGCATTCATCCCAATGCTTATCGTCAACATCCGCAACGAGATTGACTACAACGGTGCCGCTTCCGATCGCAGTAGTGGTACGGATGTGCTGCCACGAGACCGAGCACTTGTGTGGCACGTGAGCATGCTCAGCATGGCTGTCGTCAATGTCGGCGATGAGGTGCTCAAGTACAAATCGGAGCTGTTTGGTATTGCCCAATATATGCAGGAGAAATGCCGCGGGATACCCACCATTCACATCTCCAACTACATTCATCATCTACTTCTCAATTTGACCCACACCTACTCCATTGACACCAACCTCTACGAACCGGAGGTCATCAAGAGAGGACTGGATGCAGACGACTGGGGCAAGACAACAAGACCCGCAGATCTGACCATCAGGTGGCATCGACCATCCACCGAGGGCATCCAATTCGCCGTCGAACTTTTTGAATCACAAGCTCGTGGGGCATCCGAGAGGCTAGAGCTGCTTATGAGCGATCAGACTCCCGTCAGCCGAAAAGGAAAGAACAAGGAGTGGGGTGATGAAGTATCAAGACAGCTGACCCAGCTGAGGCTCGTCATTTCTGGAGTGTCCGCCTTGTTCGACCCGAAGAGAGCTGCGGGCGACGCAAATGGCAGCGAACGTGACAGCGGCAAAATCGAAGCAGATGGTGATACTATCATGGACGAAGATGAGGATCCTTTGGCCGAGGTAGCCGACGACGAGGAATTAAAGCGTCAATATCGGTACCCCTCTGGATACGTACTCGATGCAACGAGCCCACTATACACCCGGATCCACGAACTCCGGGAAGATATTGGACGGCTACTTTCCAAAACTCACAACTTCCTGAATGCCAACCAAGAGGACGATGTGACTTGCTTCACGGCACTCTATACCACTCTTCGCACATGGATTACGGACGTTGGCATTGAACGATCCGCCCATCCCCTGGAGCGTCTGTCCAGATTGTACAAGGCGGATGTCACGCCGTTCAAGGTCCCGGGCTTGCGAAAGAACTATCCTCGTCCACTTCTTGTCAAGCGAGCAGATGCGTACCAGTTGCAACGAGTCAAGTACAATGCATCGTATCGGCAGAAGAGCGATCTCGACAAGCGTCTCCTTCTCGATCTTGCGGAATCATGCATCTCGTCATACGCAGACGTACGAAGGGTTGCTCAAGGGGCGCAAGACTCGTCCTTAAAGGTGCTCATAGGTGCCCGCCCATTGGTCATCCCTGTCATACTTGACAAGTACCGCAAGGCTCTCAGTGAGAACGACCATGATCGTATCAAAGGTGCAATATACACCTTGCTCTTTACGACCTTGACGAAGACCTTGTTGAAAGACTGGCGTTTTGCTCCTGAGCTGATGCGGCTGTACATTGAGACTGCTGGCGTTGACAAGGCCTCGATACAACAGCTCCTGTCTACTTCGCTGTATCCACTTCTTGAATTCGGGAAGGCATTCGAACGCATGGTCGTGATAGATGAGGAGGTCGTGGAAACGATCAAGCCGGCCGGCGATTGCACAGATTTGATACAGACAAGGCATGAATTCATCCTTGAGCGTAGGACGAGAGTGGAAGCAAAGAAGGGCAAGCTGGGGCTCGAGCTCATAGAGCTTGGGAAAACGGCCCACTGGAAAGTTGGCCTCAAATGCGCCATCTTCGCCACGAATATGGTGCTTCGTTTTGACACTCTTGCGCCCCCCGAGTTCGTCGACCTGGTTGTCAGAGGTACGAATGACGATCATCCAGGTTTGCGAGCCAACTACCAGCTAGCTTTTTCCAACGTCTTCTCCAGCATAGATGTGCGAGCTGTCTATGGTCACGATTACCGGAACTATCTCCTGGAGGAGGACGTGGACAACGTCAAAATTGAGGTGGAAGTTCCGGCTGATGACCCTCAATGGACCGACAAGTTTCTGGATTCTTTTACGAAGCTCGATGAGGCGAAATACTTCGTTGACGCTGACCATCCTGGCTGGCTTGTGTGGGGCAAGAAGTTCAACGCCTCCAAGGCTGACCCTGAGCCTTTCCTGGCATATGACGAGACAGAGAAGAAAGTGCGAGAGCAGATTGGCAAACTCTTGACCAAAGAATGGTTTGCAAGATGCTTCGAGTTTATGAAGCAGGAGCCTCGAGATGCCAGCGCGGACAAGTTCCGCATGCAGAACGTGATCATGCTGATGCACGTGTTCGACTTGATGAACTACGGTGTGACAGGAGTTACCTTTGATGACATCAAGGAGTTGATCAAGAAAGTGTATGGCGATGGAAGCGACAAGCATCAGCACAGAGCCACTGCAGAGATTCTCGGCGCGTTGCTGGCCGGAGGCATTGATGATCCCCGGGAATATCGGAACAAGGTCTGGGGCTTTGCGGCCCCGATGATGCTGGATGTATTCACAGATGCTCTGACACCGGAAAACCTTCAGTATTGGATGACTTGTCTCCATTTGACGGTAGATGCCAAGGATCCACGCCGGTCTCGCGAGCTTGTGGAGAACCTGAGCTCTTTCAGGTTGGATATGTCGTCCAACGCAGCCTTCAAAGAGGCAGCCAGGGTGCAATTGCTCGAGCTTGTCATAAATGACTCCGGCTGGCACTTCCAGTTGGAGAAGCCCATTTTGGAAGATTTCTTGAAACACATCGACCATCCGTACAAGTCTGTGCGAGAGGCGATCGGTAGGGTCATTGCTACGATCTACCGAACGCGGTACCACGAGTGTTTCCCGAACGTAACAGCTCTGCTCGACGCTAACAAAGCCGAGTCCTCTGTTGGAATCCGACCTTATCAACCATCAGAGCAGTTTTCCACCACCATCAAGGAGGTCTTCTCGCGCCTGGAGAAGTGGCGTCATGAGCGCACTCCGGGTCAGCAGGAGCCGAGCAGCTACACCAACGGCTCAAAGACTGTTCTCACCTGGCTGGATTCAATGCTCAGCTCACAGGAGTGCACCCAACTTGTGCCTTTCTTCCCGGATCCTTTCATCGACCAGCTGCTCCACATGATGGATGTCAAAGAGGACCCCGAGCTGATGCGCCTAGCATATCACGTCTACCGCCACTTGGCAAACATCCCCTTCCGCGAGGGCGAGGACGAGGCTTTCATCAAGGCTCTAATCCGCATTGGTCGGTCGGCCGCTTCATGGCACCAGCGGCTTCGTGCGCTTGTCAACATGCAGGTCATCTACTTCCGGCGCCTCTTCCTCACGGCCCCCAGGCATCGTGAGATGCTTTTCGACGCTGTGGGCGACATGCTTGCTGACCCACAACTCGAGGTCCGCGACTGCGCCTCCAACACGCTCGCTGGAATGATCCGGTGCTCTCCGATGTCGATCCGCAACCCCATCATCAAGAGCCTGATTGCCAGGTTCAAGCAGCAGCTCCAGGACAACCCGATGCCTAAGCGCAAGCTGCCAGGCACGGACACACCAGTGGACACCAACAAACAGATCATACGGCGGCATGCGGCTGTGCTAGGATTGGGCGCACTCATCGAGGCGTTCCCGTATGCTACCCCGCCGCCTCTCTGGATGCCGGATGTGCTTGCACACGTCGCCAGGAAGCCGGCGACAGACGCCGGCGTCGTGGGCAAGGCAGCGAAGAGTATTCTGGCCGAGTTCAAGAAGACCAGACAGGACAGCTGGATGGTGGATCAGAAAGTAAGTTCAGCGAACCGTCACCGTGGATGTTGTTTAGCTGAGTGACTAACGTGTTGTTCTTTTGCAGTACTTTACGCCCGAGCAGCTTGAGGATCTGGAGGGCGTGCTCTGGAAGAGCTACTTTGCCTAAGACTACAGCTGACCAAGAGAGGGAAAGATATGCCCTCCCGAGTCTGCACCACTGATAGGAAGGAGATGATGCGCGGCATCAAGGGACGGAAAACGCGTCACAGCAGTGACTCGTGCAGAAACTTGTTTCTCATCGGAGGGGGTAGACTAAGGTATACATGTACATATTGTTGTATAATATTATTAAACTGCGCCGCATACCTACCTGAGGCCACAAAGTGAGTTCAGCCTGTGACTCTCGAGACCGAGTTGATTCTCGGACCGCGGACATCTGGATGACCCGGCCTGGCCACCTTAGATTCCACATCTACAGATACGGTTGCTTGCTCGGTGGAGGGGAAGAGCGACACTAAGAACGGCGTTGAGACGAGTTGTTTCCTTGCTGGCGTCAGCCTTCGGTTTGGAGCTCCACCGCATCCGGGATGGCCATCCATCGCGAATAATCAGGCCCCACCCACACTAGGTACAAGGGAGAGTATATATATTCGTGGGATTCAAACCCCCAACGTCCTTCTGTGCCTGTCTTCATACTACCGCTTATCACGCTCTCAACCGCAGGAAAACCAGTGAGCCAGGAAGAATGCCTCCACCGCAAGGAACCCCAAACTTCCTCGAGGGACCAGGTCAGTAAGATACATAGCACGCGGCTTCACTATTAGAAACAATACTAATATTAGACGATCGTTATCCTTTCGCAGGTGATTACACCGTCACCAAGGCCGTCCACAGCGACACATACCCCGCCATCGACCCAAGCAAGCTGCCGCCGTCCCTCCTGTCCGGGCGCGCCGTCTACATCAGCGGCGCGTCCCGCGGGATCGGCAGGGCCATCGCCACGTCTTTCGCCCGCGGCGGCGCCAGCGTGGTGGCCATCGGCGCCAGGACCGTCGAGTCCCTCGAGCCTGTCGCGCAGGAGCTCAAGGCAGCAGCCAGGGAGGCGGGCCGGGATGCCGACCAGCTACGCGTCATCTGCGTCCCCGTCGACGTCTCGGCCCCCCCGAGCGTGGCGGCCGCGGCGGAGCTCGTGCGGAGGGAGGTGCCCGGCGGGCTGGACATCGTCGTGCAGAACGCCGGCGTGAGCGGCGACTTTGCGGGGATCCTGGACGCGGACCCGGAGGGATGGTGGAGGGTGTACGAGGTCAACGTCCGGGGCCAGTTCCTGGTGGCCAGGTACTTCCTGCCGCTGCTGCTGGGGAAGGAGGGGGGAGAGGGGGGCGGGGGCGGCGGGCTCAAGACGTTCGTCACGGTGGCCAGCGTGGGGGCGCACCTGCAGACCCCGGGGGCGAGCCAGTACCAGCCGGGGAAGCTGGCGAACGTGAGGTTTGCCGAGTTTGTGGATGCCGAGTTCGGTGGGCGCGGCGTGAGTGCCTGGTGTGTGCACCCGGGGAATGTAGTGACGGATTTGGTTGGTGGGCCTGGGGGGGATGTTGCTAGGACGATGGGCGAGAGTGAGTGCAGACATTTGTTTTACCCTTTTCTTCTCTGTTTTTCCGTTTTCTGGGAATATATGCTAATACCACGCCGACAGTTTTCGTTGATACTCCGCAGATCAGCGCGGACACAATTGTCTATCTGACATCTGAAAAGCGCCAGTGGCTCAGTGGGAGGTATATTAATTGTACGTGAGACATGCCTGAATTGTTGGCTCAAGAGGAGGAGATCGTCAAGGGAGACAAGCTCAAAGTTCGCATGGTACTTTGAGGCAGTATAGTCATGGTTTGATGATCCAGTTGAGCTACTCTTGGGAAATGATACATGCATATGTAGCGTGAAATGTGAAGACTTGATGGACCTCCGATGGTCCTTCACGCCTTGATTTATAATCTTATGAAAAGTCAAACTCTCAGTCCCCACCGTTTACAGAATTGATATATGCGGGAGGGAGTGATCCAAGCAAATATGGGTGGCATGGAGGTGGCTTGGATTAGTGGGATTATTTTCTTGTCTACTAATCCATCACCTATGGAGGCTTGTAAATACTTAGACGAGACTGGCAATTCAGCAACGATACCTTAGCTCTCTGATATTTCCAAAAGCCTGGGACTTTGTTCCGAATTAACGCTACTCTTAGATTGCTTATGAGGGTGCCCAGGCCCAGGTGCTCAGGGTGCTGTGATACACGGCACATGGGCTGGCGCAAAACGCATCTTAGGAACTTGGCATATAAATGTATACTTCTGACTTAGTATAGGTAGTATATGGACTGCCACCATCGGCGGCGAGAGAATCGTTCATATGTTGACTTAGGCAGTAGGGCAAGAAACTTATGAGCTCATATCACTGATGTTATCTGGGTTTTCATCTCAGCCATGTTTTGTAGCCCCAATGTGATCCGAGACTTTTCCTGATTCAATCTCAATTGTCAATGTTACTTGATCGCCGGCTGATCTTTGATTCCAAACCCTCCCTTTTTTTTTCGTCTTCCTCCATTTCATTCCATTTTTTATACAGGTTTTTCTCCGGTAGGGGATGTGTTGAGCAAATACAGTGGCAAATACATTTGTCGATTTCGGGCCGAACATCCCGAGCAGCTGTGACAGAACCATATGCTATTATAGTAAGGCGGATGCTACCACACGAACCTATACAGTCAATTGTTTTCCGGGTGGCACTGGAAATGCTTACTGTTATCACAGCATTTAGTTGCGTAAATGAGGTGTCACATAGAGTCATATGGTTAGACCCCAGGCAACATTGCAAACAACATGAACGCAAGGAACCAAAACTGTCATCTTGAAGGCGTCACGTCATTCAGACTCATTCTTCACCGCCGGCTAAGACCGTGCCCAAATCCCCTTCTCTTCTTTTCCGAGACTGTTATAGGAAGCTATTCCCGAGTTGTCGGCTCCTGCGCTTCAGAACTGACTGCCGATCCAGCGACCCTCCCCAATAGAATAATTCCAGGAACCAAAGGAGCATTTCAGAAGCACGTAATCCGCATACATTTACGGGGCTCGACAAGTACAATTAGTCCCGTGCGAATGATGCCTTGCTTAGGCAGACTGCCTAGGTATAGTGTGGCGTCAGCCGCATCCCACACCGCTGTAGGTCTTGACCATTTCGGGCATAAACGAATCCTAAGAAGTCTGTCTTGTGACTACTTCCGACTCCCATCAAACGTGTCACAGTTGCATCCGGTTCTCGGTCCAGCCCTATGAGATACCGGCAATCTGGGAACCTAGCCCTATGGATACTCAGGTATCACCTATGTCACACCAGTCATTGCGCAGCCCCATAGATTATATGCGAGGGACTTTCAATAAGTACCAAAAACATCCTCCGGGGCTCAGCGGAAGGCTCGTCACATCCGTTTATCATACCACTGATGCTGTGTTTAGTCTTAAGAATCAACTACTACTCGTACAGAGACCCGGCCCCCAACTCCTCGTTAGGAAATATCCCCTGCAGCGTACCCGCCAGGTACTCAGCCCTACAGGTATTAATCCTACTGCATGTCACGCCGAAGTTAGTTACAGGCTTCAGCCTCCTTATATGCATCTTTTCCTGCAAGGTAAGCCGTTACGATGCCGGGTTTCCCTCGCATTCTGGACTAGCCCGGCCCGTGGAATCTGCACATTCCATCACGTCCGGGCGGTCACCCTCCCTCGCCGATCATAGTTGCCAAGGTATGAGGCTGAATAATGCGAAAGCGTTGGACAGAGGACACAGCCAGGAAGCAGTGATTCCTTTGTACTGTTCTGGTATTCTTGGGATCGGATGGGCCGATTATACTGTCATACGTTCACGTAAGCCGCCGTGGGAGGAAGAGAATCCACAAGTTCTGCGTGATGCGCGGATGAGATACAAATTAGATGCTTGGAGTGGTGCAAATACACCGAAAATGCTCTTGTCCTCGTGATGCATTGTAGGCAGTGCCTGCATGTACAGAAAGAGTAAGGAGCCGCTTGGGTGGTATCGGTTCAGATATATAGAGGCCTCGACGTGGACGATGCCTGAGGTTGAAGAAGACCATCCGACAGCTACTTCAATGACAAAAACAACTACTTCCAACTCGTAAGACTTTTTTCACGGTTACTACTGTATAACAAGGCTTCACTCAGACATACATGCACAACAGACAATATGGTTACCTACAACATACCGTCTCTCGTCATGTGGCGCGACCTGACACCTTACCCCGGACGCCTCGTTCACCCAACGGCATCATCTCCCCATATTCTCATCATCGGTGCAGGAGTGACAGGTCTCGTGACCGCCTGGGTGCTCCTCGACCAGGGGTATAAGGTCACCATTGTCTCAAAGGACTGGGCCAACTTTACCCCTAGCAACCGCCTCACCGCACAGATTGCCGGTGCCCTCTGGGAATACCCTCCAGCAGTCTGCGGAGCCCACACTGACCGCATTTCTCTGTCCAACTCGAAGCGTTGGTGCATGACTGCCTATCATGCCTGGGACGCCATTGCTTCCGTCCCGGAGCTGAGCCGGGCCTCCGGCGTCAAGATGGTGCCTTCGGACTTTTTCTTTCCTGAGCCGGTCGAGAAAGACCCGGCCCAGTTCTCGAAGATGGCGGAGATCATCTCTAGTGGCGTGAAGGGCTTCCGTCAGGACCCCAAGTTGATGGAGCAGCGGAGGGTCGACCCGAGCTATGGTGCCGTGGACGCATACGAGCTCATGGCTCCCATCATCGACACTGATCAGTCCATGATGTGGCTGATGAGCCTTGTCCACGGCAAGGGAGCTTCGACAGTCACGGAGACCATCACTGGCGACCTGCTCGACCAGGAGGAAACACTCCGTGCCCGGTTCGGCGCCGATGCCATCGTCAACGCGACTGGTCTGGCCGGTACTGAGCTGGCCGGCGATTCGTCTTGCTACCCCATTCGAGGTGCTCTGGTCCGTGTCGTCAACGACGGTAGGGACTTCCCCAAGGTCGAGGCGGCGCTGACCATCACTGCCGACGCCGTGCACGATTCCAACGAGATTGTCTTCCTAGTTCCGCGCAACGACAACATCCTCCTTATCGGCGGCATCGCCCAGCCGAACGAGTCGACCCTGGATCTGACCCTCGACTCGCCCATCGTCAAGCGCATGCGCCAGCGCTGCGAGGCATTCCTGCCCTGCCTCAAGCACGCCCGGGTCGATCCTACGTACCCACTGGCTCAAGGGCTCCGGCCGTTCAGGCAGAGGAACGTCCGCGTCGAGCGGGAGCTTCGATGTATCCCTGGCACCGACAGGCCGAGCAGGATTATACACTCTTATGGACAGGGCGGTGCCGGATGGAGTCTGTCCTTTGGGTGTGCTGGAGATGTCGCAACTCTGTTGGAGGACGCGATGCGGGACTTGGTGCCTACTGCCATGGAACTCGATCACTCTTACTCGGACGGGAATGAGTCGCATACGACGACGAGTTCGAGTTCGTTTATCTCTATCAACATGAAGAACCATGGGGAGTGATCACCTGTACACTCGCACGATTCTCATTTTCTTCTATTCCGGTGTTACTTCGGGGGGGGGGGGGCATCCTCGCTCTTATTGTTTCAACATTTCAAAGAGCATGGCGTGCGTTTTCTATATTGCAACAGATTGAATTTGTACCTATAGCAATAGATGTATCATATGACAAGTTTGGAGTTTCCTATTGGGTATGGGGGCTTGTTAATATTAGAGAAGGAAAATACCAGAATGCAAATTCTACATACACAGCGTGTCCTAAACTAGATCGTCCTTACTCGTTTCTAGGTTTGGAAATAACAACCTCAGGACAAGTCTCATAATGCGTATAACTGACATCCCTTCTAACTCCTGAAGGTCACACAACCTGAGACTGGGTTCCTAGTTATGGCCCCCGTTCGATATCGCCCGATATCGAATGGGGGGCAGAAACATCTTTCCTGCCCCTGCTTAGGAATAAACCAAGCCTTTGCTTGGACAGGACTCGTGAAGAGCGTTTGTGGGATGTTCCTCCCCCCGTCACTCCCAGTGAAATACTGACAAGTACTCTTTGAAATTCACTGGGCCTAGATGTCGGACCCCCCTGACACTCCCCACCGAGACTCTCTTTCGGCTCTGCATCCGTCGCCATATCATGCTTTACACCGTTGGGTAATTTGTTCGGGCGATCCTGGTGGTTCTTGGAAGCCGGGAGACTGCCGGCTGCTAGAAACTGCAATATGTGCCGCGCCACATCCCAGTATGATAAAACAAACCACGCTGTGACTACGAGGGCTCCAACGACGGCGAAAGATATGAGAAACGTTGAGAAGTTCATTTCGAATGGCATGACACCATTTTGTGTGCTGAAAAGTGCGGTGTTCAGTGAGATTGGCATAAACAGCTGTATAGTCACGTATCAGTCGTTGCGTCTCGTCTCGTTTTGGAAACCGTGTTCAACTCACAATAGTCATGACCGTCAACAGCTTAACGAATTTAGCAACGTCATTGTTTTCAATCGATAAGTGAGCAATGAGCTGGTTGGTATTAGCAAGTGTCAACTGTACGTGGTTGTCGGATGCAGCACTTACAGCGTCACGATTCTCGACGAGCTTCTCCTTTAGCTCGCTCAACTCCAAGTGCAGGAGCCGTAGCTCAGAGAAAGTGCCTTCAATGTTGATCAAGTACGTGTCCAATCCAGCCGGGAAAATGTCAATGTGTCTTTTCTCAAATTCCTCCCACGCGTCAATAGTTGTTGCCAGCATGCCCATGAGATCCGATAACATCTCCATCATCTCATTGATCCAGGACGTGTACCTATACTGCTTTTTACGCTTCTCTTCTTGGCTCATCTGAGACACGCGAGAAATGCTAGGCAGTCTAAATAAGATGCTTGGCCCCTTTCTGTACCCCAAAGTCAGTCCTGCAATTCGTGTCTTGGAGTAAAGGCCTTCAATGTTCAACTTACTCTTTAACGATTCGCTTCAAAACGGACACTACACTGCTCCACTCCATGAAGACCTGCCTGATTCGTACTTCGAACATGACTAGGAAATAGGCTCTTGGGGATGCAACGGGAATATCCGCATTGCGCTCACCGTAAGTGAATGGATCAGGACGATATCCTGGTACTGCATCTTCACTGTACACCTTGACTGATTCCAGACTTCCTTGGAACATATCGACGAAACCATGAGCAGTCCATAGCCTTGAATCGATGTGCTCCCTGTCGTCCCCCACTATGATGCCAACCGACACCTGCGTCTCATACAGGCATCCAAGAGGAGCCACGGTGCTAGAGTATTCAGCTGCGATGTCCAACAACGGCATTTTCAAGGAACGCCTTAGAGGTTGTCCAGTTTGCCACCTCCGTTCATCCCGAGCGGGATCGATATCGGGCCTATATGTGTAATAAGGTAGGTGAAAGAAAATAGTGAAGCATCTGGTCATATAAGGCTGCAATACTTGTATCAGCTCGCTTACAAGTGGCAGGAGAGTCCAGGGGTGTTCACTTACGTCTGCTCGCAGTCCTATCGACGTCTTGAAAGCGAGGTAGTTGTAAATGAAGTCCCTCAATATTGGAGCGTGAGACCAACTGGCCGTCGCTAACAGAGCTAGGATATCTTTCTCATCGGGGGTCTCGGTGAAACTAGATTTGCCGAGGCGGTGTCAGCTCTTGGAAGCTTGGACGACGAACGCCAGAGTTGGGGGGAACTGACACAAGCCTTCTTTCTGCGTCACAATCTATTGATTCTGTCCATGTCGACATCACGTCAGGTGTCCAGACGGTGCAAGATGCTTGGTCGACCTGTGGTCTGCTGTTTGTTGTGACATCTGCATTAGAGCCTGGCCTAGTCGTAGCAGTAGCATTGCCCGCGGATATTCCGACCCCAGAGAATCTCTGTCTTTGTCAGACTTGCTCAAATAGGCCAATACTCTTCTGCAGCGCCAGAGCTTACTTTTCTTTTCAGCGCCTCGTAGAGCTGATGTGCACTTAGTGGCCCGAGGTGCGGCCTGCATTCCTTGCTCGTGATACTTCTGTCGAAAAGTAACGTCTTGCCACCATCCGGGGCCCCAGGAATGCCGTATTGAACTTCACACAATCTTGCTTTGTGGCAGAAGTTGGATATCGTCTCCCGTTGGAGTTGGTTTGTCAATCCGCCTCCTGGCTTCATGATGAGGCGCATAAGGTCGCGAGCGCCGTATTCCTCAACGGGTTTGTTTCGAAAAGAGCTGGTCCTCTGGCTCGAACCGCTGCTCTCAGAGTCTGTCTGTGTTCCGTTTTCCGAGGAGCCCACCTCATCTTGAGCTCCCCGGGATTCAGCGTCGTCTTCAGCGCCGGAATCGGGTTCGGTGTTGGTGTCGGGAAACTCTATCTCATCGATGATGGCACGATTTTCACGGGCCCTGTGGATGTGTGTTAGTTCAGACATGGGAGCAAAGAATGCCTCCCATCGCCCTCCCCGGTGGCAATGGGTACAATGGCTCGCGGCCATGACTGTCGAATTTGGTAGACCGGATCCAATAATTCATGTATCTCAACACTGATTTGCATCAGCTCAATTGTCGATGCCACATATATAAAGCCTAGCGACAGGTGCCAATGCTATACTCGGTGGCTTGACTCGTAAGGTCTTTCGTCTCCCACGAGACTGAGGAGACTGGCACGACCTAGAACTATAAGAACGGCTATTTATGGCGGGCTGGGCGGCTCCGGCCCAATTTCTGACCCGCTCAACCGCATACAACAGGGCGGCGCGTCAGTTGGTAGCACCGAAGGCAAATCATATGAACGGGAGCAGGATGTTGGTGCGCACCCCTGCTGAGGCAGAGCACGCCAAGGCGTAATAACTGCAGGCAGACTTGGAGCAACTTTGAAAAGACCCGGCGTCTCGTCTCTGGGATGCATCAATATCCAGTAGTTAGCGTTAGGCTCAACATTCTTTGTCACCTTCAGTGGTACAGTCGCACTCCGACCCCCAGGCCGGGCCTAGACAGTCGGTACTTTAACTCAAGTATCATGTACCACGTTCCAAGATTAGATGTTATACGTATATAAGGCGAAGGTTACGGCAACACTCTCGGTAATTATTGCAACATTACTCTTTTAGTGTTTTAGTGCAAAGGTCCTTCTTGTGCTGTCACATTAGACTTGCATAGATGTAATTACTGCATGATTCACCTAACTATCCGTTTCATATCTCAGGTATGTTTTTTCTTGTCTCACTTCGCGAGGCTCGAGCTATCTATCATACCATGCTGTCCACCCCAGCAGTTTCGTTATTGGTGTCCAATTGCCGACGTCCTCGTCGAAAGCGTGGCAATTTTCTCCTGTGCTGCCTGGATGAACCCATTTCAATAATGTGCCCGTCAAGACTGTTCCTGTTTGTCTCCGTCTTAAAATATTTGAGCAAATCTGTGGGTTTAGCTCCCCATAAGATTTGCGAGACTTGTGTCCACAACCCGAGCACCAAGTCCCAGTGAGATCCCAAAATGAAGGAGATTACGACAAGGACGGTAAAGAAAAGCAAGGACCCGAAGAATGATGCGGCGTTCATCACCACCGGCAGCACCCCAACCTGGGTGCTAAAGAGAGAGGTCGTCAGGGCGATTGGAATGGAGACCTAATATAGCACGCTTTTAGCCATGTGTTTAACAAAATGAAATTGAGGCAGTGACGTACAACTGTAATGAAAGCGACTATCCTGCCCAGTCTAGCCATATTGTTGCTCTCAAGAGCAAGATATCCACCCAACTACAAATATCAGGTCAGTGTCCAGTCCGGAAGCGAAGGCCATATGTTTGCGCTCACAGCTTGCCGACAGCCTTCATTCAGGTCCCTTTCAACTCGAGCCAGCTTCTTTGCGAGGGCCGCAATATGTCTGAACGACTCATCAATATTACTGAGAATTAAGGAGAACTTATTTGCAGTGGCAGCCGAACTATCATCCCCCAAGTGTGGACGGGATTTACGGAAGCTCTCGCCAACGACCGCAATGTCTTCGACCTTGGCCAAAAGCTCGGTGGCGATTTCTCCCATATCGGTAATCCATTGGTGGAAACGCTCGACATGCCTGCCTCGGTCCGAGTGATTGTTGGCACATATTGCAGAAAAGTACTGCGGTTTGCTTCTAGAAGAAGATGAAGGTCAGCTTCAAATGTTTCATTGTTCAGGATGCAACCTTGTATGACTTTTTAAAGGGCCTCTTCTCATTCATATGCTTTGCAAAAGCAAAGTACCCAATACCTGGTCGATCAAAAAAGAAAATCTCGTACTGACTTCTTGACTAGCCCAGTTATCACTCTGACAACGTGGTCCCATCCAGCATAAGACTTCTTCATCTGTTCTTCAACAACCTTAAGGAAGTAGTCTATAGGCGCCGGGACCGGTTCTTCGAGGCAAAGAGAACCACCTGCAATGGGGTCAACGCGGAATATATCAGAATCGTCGACAGGATAGCCCTCAATCGAGCTGTCTCTGTGGTAAGTATCCTCGAACGCATAGGCTGCCCACTTCTCCATGTCCATCCCGAATACGGCGATGGATATCTGAACCTCACACAGATATTCCTCAGAGTCTAGTGCTTGTGATTGCCCGGGAATTGGGGGACATGGAAGCCGAAAGCAACGCCGTAGCGGATGTGTAAGAAGTTTCTTTCTCTGATGGTCTGACAAGCCCAAGTGGGACATGTGAACAAAACAAGGCATGTGGAAGTTGTATACAAAATCCTTCCAGAACCCCTAATATGGCACAACAGATAGATCAGCAATGAACACAATGACTTCAGTGCTCCGAGCAGCAGACACATGACACCAAATTGCCATAAGCAGATCTTACCCTCCGCTGAACACCTATAGAGGGCTCAAGGTTGAAGAATTTATACATCCAATCCGCGAGGATCGCAGACTCTCGTTTGCTTGCCGTCGAGAGGAGCGCCTTGACGGCTTGACCATTTGGATTCTCCACGAGGCTTCAGGTACAACTGAACTTAGAACAGATTCAACCCAATACAAGAAGGATGCACTTACATTAACCTCCGATGGGCACATAAGGAGCCTGTCTCTTCATTCTTCCCGGCAGCCTGGATTGTCCTCGTGCCTTCGCATTCTCTGGACCATCTCTATTGGAATTTTAAAATATCAGCGCCACTGAGATGTTATGGAAGACTTCAAGGTTACTAACATTTCTTGTCAATGCGTCGCAAAATTCGTCGACCCCTAGTGGCCGATCAAACTTGCCGCACTGCAATCGGTCGATGTTGCGATCATCTATGAAACCGAGACAGCCATCTTGGCTCACTGCTCTGCTGCAAAACTCGGTGAATATTTTGTCAGTGTCGTAATAAGGCAAGTGATTATCGGCGCGAAGCTTGTCAAAGAATTCGTGGATGACATCCACCCCGTCCGTAGTATTGGAGCGAGAGCCCCTGCCAGCTCCTCCAAGCCTTGTCTGCCCATCATCTTCAACTCCCTCGTGATCAAGTCTGTTCCACTTGGGGTCCAGGGCCCCGGAAGATTGGAGAGACTCGTCATCGTTGTCATCTTCCTCGTCATCTGAGTCCGTCGTTCCGACCAGATCCCTAAGAAATGGGCGATTTTCCGTCTCGGGGTCGAACTCAAGTTTCCTGGAGGTCGCGGACGTGGAATTCCATTGGTTGTGCGAGTGTCCCTTTGTCGTTTCCGCCATAAATATATCTAAGTATCCGAGTGATCTAAAGGTGATTTGTTTGGGCTTGGTGTATTACACAAGCGGTAATTGACACCGGCGAATCTGAGTGTGAAGTCTCTTGGTATCCCCGCATAATACTGACAAATTGTTGAGAGTCATATCCGTCCTTGATAGAGGAGGACATCAGTAGATGTAATAACTATAACAGGGGCCGAAAGCCTCGTGAAAGCAAGGTGGTTGCTAACAGAAGGCAATAAAAGGCAACAAAGTCATTTGACTGTTTCCCACCAGTGGCATACACGCATGTAGTGGTACCAAGGCAATATTTCGTATATGGGAAATATCGTGAATGCCTCATTCCGAAAGGGTGTGGTGAAGGGCAAGCAAAACTTGAGGCTGTGCGAAGTTCAACCAAGGTAGATTCGCCAAGCCCACCAACAAGACAGCACTCTCGGCTCGTCTCTGCCTTATCGCAGCCAACTCTTATGTTCGGACTGCCCATCTCGACGGCTCTGCGTGATGCAAGACTTGACTATGTCCACGGATAAGCAGACGTGGTATTGGGCTCGCAAACGTCACTCTTGTTGCCTGACATCTAAGCCTCCATTCGGTAAACGACGTGGCTCTCATTGAATCGTTCATCCATCGTCAGCAGACCCTTTTTCCCGATCAAGCATCATTCGGTGGTGCCGATATTCGCCAGCGCGTCCAATGAATTCGCCGTAAGGAGCTTCTGAAGAATAAAATCCAGTCCAGTGAAATTCTCGCACGTGCTACATGCCCAGATGGTAGTCGCGCGTCTTCTCTTTCGCTGTTTTATCGTGTGCCGCGCTGACGGCCGAGCTAGCAGGGCAATTCGGGCGTAGTCGGGCAGCAGACGCTCGACGGTATCCCCAATGGCATGAAATCCGCGCCGTTCTAGCGTTGTGTCACCCAAAGCATACTGCTACTTAGGTGGAGAGCAGCTTCATATCTCGAAACCCAAAGTGCACATTCACCTTGCTGCAAGAACGCATAGTGACACTGCTATTACTGCCCAAGATGGGAGCGGTGAGGACCTCGGGAAGTGGTGTGCCCAGGTGGTGTCCGAGTAACTCAATGGGCAGAGACTCGACGCCATGAACCCGTGCTGCAGTAAACCTTGGGATACAATGTTCTGAACTTCCTTCCAACGAGCTCGGAGAGTTGACGAAACGTAAATCTCACATTTACAGCCGTCTTTTCCAGTCATCTTGCCGGGCCGTCATTCCATCATAGCTGGTTGTTTTGATTTTTTGGTCTACTCATTTTCTATATATACACATTTGCTGTACTGGGTAGTGTATGGACTTTTACATCTTAAGTAGCAGTAAGATGATGAGTTTTGTCAGCGTCAAAGTTGATCCGTCAAAATAAGCTGGGTGTTATTACCTAGGTCTTTATGTGCTTATGTAGTCATAGGAATTTACGGACTGCGCCGGTTTCCTCTAATGATGTACGTAGATGAACTCTTATCGATCCAGCAGACCTACCAAAGAGGTCTCGTCAGTGGACAATGACGACTACGTAGTGCGGTTGGACTCAAGCATTCCGTAGATAGACTTGGTCATATCTCAAAGTGCGTCCACACTTTGCAAGCCTTGAATTTACCCATAATTCATCAGCGAATTACCAGCCTGGGTCTCGCTCTACAATATACTCGGGCGACAGAGAAAGGCGGGTTGCACCGATTCAAACTATGATAGGACATGCTTCTGATTGGGCCCGGGGAGGCTGACACTGACTTGAATGGCCACGTGCTGTCAAAACCTGCCTCTTGCTTCGACAATTGAACAGGCGTCCATATGTTTTGATGGCCTTGTAAGCCTTGGTAATTAGACTGGTTACCATCTATCAGTTACCTAGGTACCCTCTTGATAAGAATTATGTAGGGTAAATGACTGTCTGTGAATTGATTGTAATAACCGTGGAGAATCCCTCCTGATGGTTTAAGCTCCTCAGCCTACTATTTATCTACATATTCTGTTCAATAGTTCCCGAGCACCTTCATTATATATAAAAGGTAACACCTGGGCTACCGTATCTAATAGACCCCCACGCAGGGAGATAGGTTACTAACAACACTGAAAGCACTTACGTTTCCGTGTAGTGCACTTTTTTGATGCCACAAAGGGGTAGCATGCTTCCTCGCCGTGGTATTTGACGATCCTTATATCCGGTTCCAATTGTCTTTACTCTTATTCGCGAGTCTTAAAACATGGACGAAGTTCGTGTCCAGCTGTTAAGTAAATAATGTCTCTTACTAAACTATTAAATTTGCCCTGAATGGTCAGTTTCCGTAGCACGGGGTGTTAAAGCCCAACTATACGATTGATACGGAATTTTTCTGCTGTTTTCTTCTCATAAAGCTCAGGATTCACAAGTCATACTCGTCAGAGGTCACGAAGGGGGTTCACGTGATACTCATGTTACTGAGTTTGCGATAGGATCCCCCCCCCCCTGCTGTCATGAGTACCGTGGGCACATACAAACCCCAGGTTGATATTAGAGTGTCTCTCTCCTTCTTCTACTGGCAGCAGAAGTCTGTTTACCCCTTACACTTCTAGCCCTGTTTCCCACGTAATTGAATCGACCCACTTGCTTGATGCAAGTGCATATATTGGATCGAGAGGAACTCGGTTTACGAGCGCTTGAGCTCAAACTTGGAGCAGGTTAAGTAATTATCTCGAAGAAAGCTGCCCTCCCCCCTACCCTCCCCCTTCCCTCCTCAATGTACGTTGGAAATCAGTATCAATCCTTGTTTTGTTACGTTTGCCAACTACCACTATCCAAATAACGTCCAAGGCTGAGTTACCTGGAATCTAGTCAGACGTCGCACCTGAGAGGAGGTACAACCCAGCACTGTGCCTACATAACCATTGAAGCTCTGCGGCAGCCATTCATTGGTTTTGTAGAGGCTTCAACGCAAATAACACGCACTCAGATGTGACAAATATGAACAGCCGAAGGGTTAGAAGCGAAGTTCGACTCGTTCGCACCCGTGGTCACCACCACGTAAAAACGTAACTCGACGACGGATTGGAGTGAGACTCGAGACCCGGTAAGAGGGCCTAAGTATCTATTGAGCCTTCGGGGAGAAAGTTCTAGGTTTGATTACACTTGGTAAAGACCTGGGTAAGTACCATATAAAATGTTTCTATCAACATGTAAATACACCAGCCCTTCTTCCCATCCACCACGACGTGAAATCTGCCAGGAATCCTTCTTCGGGGCTCAGAAAGGGTAAATTGAGGCACTTGAAACTGGTAACAGCCTGCTATTCTTGCATATTCATAGTACATGTAGTTACCCCAAAGCCTTTGGCCATCGTCGGCTACCATCACCCAATTGGGGCAATCCGTCTCGAGTTCGATAACGAGCTCACATGTACAAGAAGGCCACAAGTACCCCATGTCAAACTACCTGTACTTCTGCCGATGCCAATAGTTTTCTCGCCTGCCAATGCCGGCCGACTGTCTACCCGCTCGTTTGTTGCACATGGCCTGGGGTTACTACCCAGCGGCCTCCCTGACTGAAATCTTGGAAGCAAACATGTTTGAGCCTTGCGCACGGGAACGGGACTATCATTCCACTGTGTGCCATCTTTCATGAGACAAGTAAGATTAATGTAAGATTAATCCTCGCCGAAAGGCAAGTTTTATTTTGGCAGATAGATTACCGCAAGCGGAAGCCGGAGGAAAAACCCTGAGCTTGTTGAAACGTGCTTGCGCAGCACAGACTGGTTCTTCGCTTTTTCCGTTGAACTATTTGTTGGCTGATAACGATCGTCTGTATACTTCCCGCGGCCTCGATCATGGTTGCTTCATGGATGCACAAACAATACCCAAACTGTTTGGCAGGGCAACCGAGACACCTTATATAAAACGCATGCCTGAACAAAATCTCGACTGCGCGTGGAACCACCACACCCCCCCCCTTTCATTCGTTGTTCGTGTTTAAGCAAATACACCTTCTCACGCCTAACCATCCAAAAAAGGCCTGGCTTCATGCACCTCGCAACCATCAGAAGTACATTGCGGCTTATTCCTCAGCCTCATTTTGATTTGGCGTCAGATTCGGGACTTGGGTGCTACGTCAGAGTCATCTTGGTGTATGCCTCGTCTTGAAACGAGATCAATTCTCGGCAGTCCGTGAGCAAACGTTGACTAGCCTGTGATAGAGCACAGGGCGACCTTGCTACTTTCCTGGGACCCTTGAAGATGCTCGTCGATGGTAGGAAGCACCACTTCAGTCTTGCTGACAGGTGTTGACCATATTGTGCAGAGACCTTTCTCCATTAGGCCTTGGCTACGGGCCCCTAAAAAAAAACAAGCAAGATACTATTGGTATTGTGTTAGTACGTCCTATCCGAGCGAGCCTTATGATCCTTCCCCAACCATCCACGAATCATGAGGCTTGATTAGCATCACCTGAGCCTAATCACAAGCTCAAGCAGTGCCAGTGTCAACACGGACCGATATCGATGGGCGTACACCGCTGCGACTACTGTTCTTCTGCTCACGAGCGTTGCCCGTACTGTCATGTCCAGAAGCAGGTCAAGGGAAAGCCTCACCTGCCGTCGACCGGGGACGTGGACTGGCAGCTGGGCGACGAACCGGCCGAAACTGAACAAGAAGTGTTGGCCTCAGCTTGCCGGTTGAGGTTCACGACGGACGGAACCTTGCCGAATATACGTTCTCTAGATAGGGTTGAGATAGTCAGGCCCAACCTTTTTTTTGCGGCTCCTACACTTTTAACGTTGGTCAGGGGGTGATGACCCAGACATCGCCGATACGAGATAGGGAGTGGCTCGATATGAAAATGCGGATGTCAGTGGTTCCCTTGAAAGGTCTTGAGCATCCCCTGATACGTGCCTTGAAGACATGCCGGTGACTTGAAAATCCTGAAGTCCAATAACGTCCTGATGTTGCCCTTTTCCAGGGGGTGGTAAAGGCCCAAAGTGCAAGTTTTCAGATAGTCCAAGGCCAAGGCGCCATAGCCCATGCACGTGTAACCCGGGAGAGAACGTAGACGGAAAAGTAGCGTCAAGATGGGAGTGACATGTTCAAGCATCCCTCGGAAAAATGAACCAACCAACACCTTTTATATACACAACCCAGACGCCGACATATGCATGAACAATCCTCCACAGCTATAATACAGCCAGCCCTTGATACATTGCTTGCGGTAGCTGATCAGCCTCGCCCCATCCTCGAGGGTGAGCGTGACTCACCCCGGCCATCAATACATATCCTACCACAACCATCCCTTCTTCTTGGGCTGCTCGGGCTGTATGGGTTGGGCAGCCGTGGTTTGGGTGCCAAGTCGGTCCAGCGGGCCTCCGCTCCGCTGAGCCTCCTTCTCCTTCTCGAAAGCCTCGCGTGCCTTCCTGAGCATGTCCTGCTTATCCTCCAGTGTACGTGGCGCATCCTTGCTCGTAGAGTCCCCGCCCGACCCGGATGACGAGAACCACCCGAAGAATCCCGACGACTTCTTCTCGCCCGCAACCGACTCTGCTGCTGCTGCTGCCGCCTGCTCGCTCTGTGCTGCAGCCTCCTCCTCCCTCGTGATGGGCTTTGGCGCGCTCAATATGCTGGGCAGCTTGAAGCCCTCCCCGCCGGCCGGACCGACGCGGGCATTCGCCTCCTCGACAAGCGATATCTGGTCCTCCGTCGCGTCGCCCCTCATGTATGCCAGCCGTGCCGCCTCCAGACTGTCGGCACCCATTTGCCGCTGGGCCTCGAGGAACTCGGCCTTGCGCTTGCGGTTGTAGCGGAGCATGTCGTAGGCTGTGTAGGCGGTTAAGAGACCGGCGACGGCTGTGGTAGAGGTAGACAGTTAGCAATGCGCTTTATGTTAGGTAGGTCTGAGTGTGAAAGTCGTACCCGTCAGTCCAACCAAGCTCAACACCGTGATCCTATGCGCCGAGTCGAAGAAGGGTCTCGACTTTGCGAGTATCTGGTCGAAGCGCGACACATTGGCGCTCTTGGCCTTGTCGTGCGCGGCTCGTAGCCGTGCTACCCGCTGCTCGGGGGTCTCGCTATGTGGTATTGACCCCCCTGCCGGCGATGCTGGCTTGCTTGGTCCTGCTCCCCCCAGCGGTGGTGGGAACCGTGTCGAGCCGGCCTTGGAGGATGCATGAGGCGTTGTCGCAGTGAACCGAGTCGCCGAGGAGGCGCTCCGTTCCCCGTCCTTGCTTGCCATTGTGGGAGTTTTTGGTTTCGTGGATTGGATGGAGAAAACAGGCTCTACATGGGTATCAACTGTAAAGACAGGCAGAATCTCATGGGAAGGACGGAAGCTGTGGGGGGCACGGTGTGTTTCGCAGTCAAGCTCGAGCTCCAGCAAAAGTTGCATGCATGCATCATAAGATTTTGCCGGCCCGGGGCGTTGGGTACCTTGGTACCCCCTACAAAGTGCCTACTCTGCGTATCCGTCTTTTCCCATTGGTCAATCGGTCTGAAGGTCGCTCCGTCAAAGATTCTGCCATATCGCCTACAAGATTAGGAAGGCGGCCAGTGACCGACCCGTTCACCCCCCTCCAGGCAACTGGCATATAAACCAGGCCTCCCTCCACCATTCCTATCTCTCTTTCCTTTTATTTTTTTCATACTTGTACGTTCACCCAAACTTACCCCTCAACATGGTAATAATCATCTGCTAACATGTCTTCTAGACCTTGTCCGAGTCTGGGTAGATCAAGGATTACCGAGACTAGGTTGGGAAGCCTGCATTGCACATGGTGGCGCTGACCAGTCTGGTTGGTTCCATTGGGGCCGACCTGGGCGGAATTTTGATGCCATCATTTCTCTTTTTCGTTGTGATCATTTGCTTGCGAATGACACGAGGAAGAAGCTGTTATGATCTGCCGGTTGAGCTACCCTTGATCTCCCTGCTTGACATACTTCCCGTCGAGAGCAGGATCGGTGGGCTGGGTGTCGAAGCCACCAAAGATCATCGTCGATTTGCGGAACGCGGTTCACGTATACGGTGTCATTACGGCGACATCCCAACAGCCTGCCTTTCAAAATGGAATGACTGCGCAGGTTGAAGCTTACCCATCGAGGTATCACGTCTGTCACGACTGCCTGTGCATATGTTTGTCTCGACAACATGCCGACGGCTGCTGGCTTGGATCGATGGAAAGCGTCACGCTGTGCAACTGACCTACGGGTAGTTCACTTATGGTCCACTCTGTGTTTGCTCGTTCTTTGCTTGTGTCCGATAACGAGACGCATCGTGAAGATGAACACTGTCCCCCACAAGCACGCCATTACCTGCCACCACCACCACTGCCATATCATAGCCAATCAAGGTACCATCTGAGCCAGGTACTTTTATCCGCAAGACCTCTGGTGAGCGATGGCTGAAGATGACAGTCCTGACGTGGTCTTCTATCAGCACCAGAAGAGGAAGGTAGCTACCGACTCCCACCAGGGGAACTGCATGGAACCTGACGCGCGCTGCAGAGTATCCTTGGGACTTCTCCGGCCATCTGTCATCGGTTTCGAAACGTAATAGACAGGTTTCCCCTTCAGCCGCAGTAGGCGTCTCCCGCCTGGCCGGCCAACGCGCCTTCCTATCATGGCAATGCGGTACTTGGCCTACACGATACATAAACGCGGACCCGGCTTGCTGGATTATGTACCCCCACCATGGCGTCACCCAGGCAACTCTGGCACAAGCAGCAGTCGGCCGGCATGTCAACGCTGCACACGTGAGAAGCGCGGGTGTAGAGGGAGCATCGTTAGATACCTAGGTAGCCCTTCACCAGCTGCGTCGACTCCCAAGGCTTCCCGGCGGAGTGCCAGGGTATCCGGCAATGAAGGGTCGGGTGGCATCTGCATTGTTGACATCGTCTAGCAATAACCTCGACACTGCAATGTCAGTGCTATTGTGGCTTTATCAGGCGTTGTTGAATATCAAGTTGACCACAACCAAAGCAGGACAAACTCCAGCGCAACAGTCTGGCAAAGCATGGGAGGGGCCGACAAGAATGTCCGGGGCCTCGGCTGCAGCATTACCGTATTACGTGCGCTTTACGGCCCGCCGATGGATGCATATTTCATGCGTTATGGCTGCAAGGCAGCGAGGGCACCGTAGTGAGGGGGATGTGGCGAAATTTAAGAGGACTACGAGGATGTCACCATTCTGACTACAACTATTGAATGTACCTAGCAGCCTAGTAGCCCATATAGCTCAAGGTCGACTGAGAGTTGACGATCATGTATATGATGTATGTGTGATATTACCGAGGCGAGCATGAAAAGGAGGGATATAGGGACCCAACTGGACATACGTAAGAAGGGACTAAACTCGTCTTATAGTTCGTCTTGACCACCAGATGGTCTGCCGTGCTCACCGAATCATCACCGAAACACAATTTTGCTTTTTTCCAAGAAGATGTCGCGGTGACCAACCCGAACAGGAGGTGCCATGCTGCAACGCAGCTTAACCGTTCAGCTATTTAGGCTGAATGAGAGTCGAGCTCATCACAGGACCTGGACTGAATGTTAGACGAGAGCGGTCGAATCAACCTTGACAGCCAAGCTTAGACTAAGCTCAAGTGAACAGACGACATACACCTTTATGCAACCTGTGCGTTGAGGGTCACATTCGAGAATTCGATGATTCGATGGTCCGGCATCATCTGGGATTCGCTCCTTGGAGGGCTGAACGAGGAGCTGAGGAGCTATTAATACTATTAACGGGTGCTATAAATCCAAAGTGACAGGTGCCAAGATGAACTAACAGCACCCGCTATACAGCCGCTAGCTCACTGTTCAGGGGGTGCACACCTGTGATCGAAAATACCTAGGTACATTACATGTTGAATCTGAACTTGATAAGTTCCATCCAACGAACGGATCAGTCCTGCCTGCTCCTTGCGTGCCCTTCCTCCGTCTCGTCTGTCTGTAAATATATACCTAGGTATATATATATATATATGGTAAGGTAAACAATCACCTCATTGCTAGACACAGCCCTCATCCGGCGCCAACCGCAACGAGCCAGTTCCTGTCTGGATGATGCGATAAGTCTGGACTGGCCTTATTAATCGAAGGTGACGGCGACTCGCATCTTGCAGCCGCTCCAAACCTCGAAGAGGAAGAGGACGAAAACAAAGGGGAAGGAAAACAGGAGATGCGGATGGGAAGGTTGTCCCCGCGCCTCTGTCCTGGGTATTTGAATTCTTGATTTACGCCACTATTCATACGTCCAATATAATACAACACACATGAACAAGGGGGACCCATTTTATGTTCTGAAGTCCATCGTCTTCCGCAAAAGAACTGGGTTGAATCTCGGTCCCTTAATAAGTCCACGGTTCCTTCGGAATATTGCCCCCCACTAATTTACCTCGCATCCGAGCCCAAACCCCTGGGTCCTGGGCTTCCCTTTTCGTCTCCGCCTGCTTTCGGTCTACGTCTAAAAGGTTTCGCCGAAATCCACTGCAGCCTGGGCATGACATCAAAGGGGCCAGTCTGAAGTAAGATATAAAAAAAAAGGAAGAGAAGAGGACGAAGGACAGGATGACCCCAGAGGATATCGAGGACTTGTTCAAGCGCACCGAGGGTGTCGTGCTGCCTGAGGATGGCGACGAGGATGAGGCTGTCCTGACGGACGAGGAGAAGGATTACAGGATCGCCCACCTGCGAGCTGTCCTGCTGGAGTCACATAATGCCTGGGTGAGCGGGTCAGACGACCTTGACCGCATCGCCGAGAAGCTTGGAGATGGGAGTCGACATGGTGAGTTAGAAGACCAAGTCTCATCAGCCTGCTTGTTCTGCTGGGCATCGCGTCATTCCATTACACACACACACACACACACCTCTTAGCGAGCTCGCATCTGATCGCTAGGAACGACGGCGGCATGCACGCAGATTTGGAGAAGCCATCATATGCTAACAGCTCTCAACCACGCAGTGCTGTGGCGGTCACCGATTGGGTCATCAGGCATCCTGAACTTCTTTTTAAGCATCTTGCCTACGCCCGGCTTGAGGCCGCTGCTCAGGTCTCATGCTCTTCGCTTGATTGGAAACTCATGTGCGGATACGGGTGTGTATCCCTCTCAACCTATTAACCCCTTTTTCTCCCCAACAACACACCGCGAATATCAAGCTCACACATATGACATACTTCCAGATGAAAATAGAGCTCGTGTCGTAGAAAGCGGCCGGATTCATGCCATCATAGAACTTCTTTACGATGATTCTCTCCTTCCCTTTGTGATACCCGTCTTATATAATGTTTTGGTAGACTATGGTAAGCCGCGCACCCCCTTTTGGCCTCTTCCCCTCACGGATGAGCAACTCCCAAGCTGACCAGCCGTCGACAGAACCCGTCCAGCTTCAGGCCTGCGAGGCCGGTCTCAGCCAACGGCTGATGGAGATCCTCGGCGGCCCTCGCCTCGAAGCATGCCGTCTCTACGTCAACCTCATCTGCAAGATCCTCGCCCTCCTGATAACACAGGAGCCCGAGGTCCGCAATGGACCACCAGCAACGCCCCTCATCCTCCTCAGCGTCGCCACAAACCGGCAGCACCCCGTCGACCTCGAAGACTTCAGCGGCCTGACGGCCGTCGCCCTGGCCTACCTGACGCACGAGGTCTTCCAGACGTACATACTCGCCGGCCTGCCGCTGCTCCTGACCGCCTTCTCCATGGCGTACACGCACTTCGACCCGGGCCAGGCCACAGACCCGGACGACGCCGCCCAGCTGAAGCAGGTGCGCAACGCCTTCGTCCCCGTCCTTGCCGACATCTCCGCCCTCCCGGACTTCGTCCCGGGCTCGGCCCAGGGCGGCCCCGGCCTCCTGCAGCACCCCGTGTTCCAGACCCTCCAGAGCTGGCTCCACGGGCCCCCGGCGCACGCGAACCTGCAGACGGCGGCGTGCCTCGCGCTGGGCAACATGGCGCGCAGCGACGCGACGTGCGTCACGCTCGTGCGCGACGCCGCCGTCCACCAGCCGCTCGCCAGCCTCCTCGCGCGGTGCACGTCGCCGGGCGAGTCGGCCGCGCCCAACGCGCAGCTGACGCACGCCGCCCTGGGCTGCCTCAAGAACCTGGCCATCCCGCCCGCCAACAAGCCCGCCCTCGGCCGCCTGCTCGAGTCGGGCGTCCTGCCCAAGCTGTGGTCCACGTGGGGCGACGCCCAGCCGCAGACGCAGTTCGCCGCCGTCTCGCTCGCGCGGCTGCTGCTGGTGGGCTGCCCGTCCAACGCGAGGAGGCTGTGCGCCCCGCTCAGCCCGGACCCGGACTCCCCTGCCCACGACAGGAGCAACCTGCATGTCCTCGCGGCGCTGTTCGAGAGGAGCGACTCCGAGCCGACCAAGATGGAGGTCGCGCGCGCGGTGGCGACGGTGTGCCGTATCTTGCACTCCACGCCTGTCGCGCCTGTCCTGCCGGAGGAGTGGTCGTCGTCGTCTTCTTCTCACAACAGGGACAACAGCCACAGCGCCAAGAAACACAAGCACGAGCATAGCAGCAGCAGTAACACCAACGAGAGCGGCACCATCTTCGTCAATACAGACCCCACGCCCAACTTCCACGCGACCTCCACCCCGACCTCGACGACCGCCCTCTCCCCCGCCCAGTCCCTCCACTCCCAGCCCTCCCCGACGGCGTCCCAGCACACGCAGTCCTCCAACAACAGCTCCTCCTCCAACAACTCGAACCGCCCCGCCACCACCACCTCCTCCTCCGCCGCCGCCGCCGCCGCCGGCCCCGCCTCCCGCCGCGCCCGCTTCTACGCCGCCCACGACCTCTCCACCCCCTTGTCCTTCCTCATCAAGCAGACGCGGTTCCCCGCCCTCCGCAGCGAGGCCTGGTTCGTCCTGGCCCTCATGTGCCGGTCCCCGGACGGCGCCGTCGTCGTCCAGAGCGCCCTGCAGAGCTTCGAGGCCTGCCGCGCCCTCGTCGAGTCCATCACGGGCCGGGACATGGCCGACGGCCACGACCTGCTCCTCGCGGCCTCGAGCTCCCCGGCCGCGGACGGCCAGGAGGATATCCCGAGCCTGGCGCCGGCCGGCCGGGCAGGCGAGGGTGGTGATGGCGGCGGTGGTGCTACGCCAACTACCACGTCAGCAACCGGTGGCGTGATCAGTTCAAACACCTCGACAAACGCATCAGCGATGGCGACCCTCGGCATAGAGGGACTGGGCCTCGGCGGTCTGGAGCCGCAGGCCGTCGACCCCGCGATGCAGGCCAACATGGCGAGGATCGACCGGGAGAACGGACTGTGCATGGTGGCGGAGCTGATGCGGAACCACGCGGACGACGTGCTGCCCCTGAGGAAGTACATCTACGAGCAGCTGCTCCTGACGGGCGGCGAGCTGGTGCTGCACTCCAGGGCCCAGGGGGATATGGACATGTCAGGCATGGGCGTGTCGCCGCCGTCGCAGCAGCAGACGCCTGGCGGTGGGATGGGCATGGGGGGCTACGGTCCGCCGTGGAATGGGTAGTAGTAGCTAGCTAGATGCTTCGTAACCAAATCTCGGGAACATCTCTGCATTCCTGCATTCAGGCATCAGTGTGCTGCGTCTCGTCAAATTGACTGCAGAAGCCGTGCTCCTAATTGTCTTGGTGACTGCTTCTTGGATTTTCTACACCCATCAGCTACAATTTTTCACATGGGCGCATCAATCTCATAATGGTCTCGACGGTGCGCTTTCATTAAGGCTCGCGTATTTCGGTGCATCTGATGAGGTATACCATTGAAGCCAAGGATTGTGTCTTCATTCTTTTCCATTTCCCGATCATAGATCCCGCAGAGAAAAAATGTGTGTATCATGACCAAACAATCCCTTTTTCCGAAGCGACAATGCAACCCTAAAGCAGAAGCCAGACCATCCGAAACGACCATAGACAGAGGACCAGTTGCTGAAAAATCTGTCCAACCTCCATCAGACCCGCAGGAAGAAAGTTACAAGACGACTTTGGTCGCTTATTTCTTCTTCTCAGCCTCGGCCTCAGCGGCCTCACGGGCACGCTTCTCCCGGACACCAGCGTTGCGCTTGTTGGCACGCTCGTCACGCAGCTTGCGGTAAGCACCACCCTCGATGGGGGCGGGCATGTCGGACTTGCTGATGGTCTTGATGGTGGTGTCGACGGGGATGATGGGGAAGGCAGCGGCGGACTTGGCGACGGCGTTCTCGGCGACGGCGGAGATGTCCTCCTTGGAAGAGTCACCCTTCTTGGGCTTGTTGCTCTTCTTGGGGAAGAGGATCAGGCGGTCGGTGTAAGCCTTGAGGCGCTCGACGTTGACGGCCAGGGACTCCTCGGAGATGTTCTGGCGGCGGGCATCGACGGAGATACCGATGGTGGGGGCGTACTGGCGGGGAATACCAGCGGCCTGCAGATTTTGTTAGTTCTTGAGCCGAGAGGACTGACCTCCCTATGATTCTCTAGGAACCTAGGGATCTTGGTCGTATGAGCATCTCGGGATCAACGCACCTTCAGCTCAGCCAGGGTGAAGCCACGACCGGCGCGGGTGCGGCGGTTGTACTTGATGGAAGAGCATCGGACAACGGGGCGGAGCTTGTCGATGGGGCGAGGGGCGACAGCAGCGGCCTTAGCCTGACGAGCGTTCCTGCGGGAAACCTTCTTGCCGGGCTATATTCAAAAATGTTTGTTAGATCCCGTTCCGTAATGCAATGGCTGTCCCATGTTCTCTGTGCGTGTTTCTTTCCACCTCTTCCTCATGCGCCTCGGATGTCCATCATCGTGGGTTGGGGTCTGGTATTGGAAACGTACCTGGTCGAAGTGGCATCGGACACGACGCTGCCAATCCTTGCGGAAATCTAGTGTTATATCCTGTCAGTATTGGTGCCATCCCCCGTGTCTTGACAGGTTTAATCGTCAAGACCGGGCCTCAAGAGTCTCTCGCAACCAGGTTGCTGCTCGAGATGGGGGCGAGGGGGGGGGGGGGAAACTAACGGTTCTTGACGAGGGTCTGGTTGTGCTTGATCGCCTGTATGAGAAATCAAAGGGTCAGTGATCTATGTCCTGACTCAATTGACGTCGACAGGGCCTGAAGGCAAATCGATCTTGCTCACCATTTTGACTGGTGTTTCAACAACTGGTTTGTCGTGATGGGTTGTCGAAAGAAGTGTGTTGTGTCGTCGAAGACCAGCCTGCTCAAGTCGGTCCTTGTAGAAATTTCAGCGGGCGGTTTGAGATTTGTGGTTTGGTGCGGGCCCGTGCACGGTTTGCTGATTGGCAGCCGGGGATCCACTGTTGCGGCCTCAGAAACGGGGCTCTAAAAGTTTGTCAAAAAAAGCTGCAATGCCGCGACTCCGCTATAAAAGAGCCTTAGAACCCAGCAGCTGACATCACATCAACTGCAGCTGGCTGCCAGCTGGCAGCATCGTTCCGCTCAATTGACTCCTCTACCTCGACTCTCAGCATCTTGTAAGGGGAGCGGGGGAGCGGAACAGAGTAATAGTAACATGGAAGCACTCTTTTTTTCTTTTACGCAGTATTGAGGAGAATCAAGATGGCTAGCATTTTGACCAAGTATTATTTCCAATGCTACTCAGACCCTCGCCAAGCCCAGACATCCGTCTGTGTGACAAGATCATATATATCATCCATCGTATCCTTCGTTGCCATCAAAAAACAAAGGTTGCCAAGGTATCGAGATATCCAACAAGAACCTCCCAACTCCCAAACGACAACTCTTCCTCCCAACGCCGGCTCCGCGTGTCAAAATGACAAGAGGGAGCAGGTATCCATCCATATGCCAAGACGAACAAACCAAAAGCCCCCAAGACAAAGAAAGAAAATGCTTATAGCCGACTACTCCCTCACATGTACAAAACAACCCCTGGTTGGGTGTCCAAAGGAGACCCTAATTGTCCGCGCCCTCAGCTAAATCACCCACCCAGCCCAGCCGGTCCCTCTGGTCATCACACACGCGCGCAAACTCAAGCAACAGCCTCCATACATAAAGCAACATATCCTCCCTGCGCAGCGCCATCTCTCCCCAGCGCTTGCCCGTCTCGGCGATCATCCTTGCCACAGCATCACCCTTCTCGTCTCTGGTGAAATAATCCAGTATCCCGTACATGTCCTGCAAGGTGTTGTCCATTGGCGCAAAGTGCAGCCACGGCTGGAGGCGGTCGTCGTGCCACTCGGCGTAGACAGTCGACTTGATAGGCAGTGAGGTGCTGAGTAGCAGGCCCCGGTAGCGGGCCGAGAAGGAGTTCCCGTCCACGTCCGGCAGGAACTTGTGCTCGTACTGCTCCGACATGGGCTTGCCGTCAATCTTGTGGAAGTACGGCGCCAGGTAGGGGCAGTTCTCATCCCGCGGGAAGCACAGCAGGTCGACGAATCCCGCGTCGGCGTGTTCCTCAAGCCACTCCCCCATCTTGCCCTCCCGTCGTCTCGGATAATCATACTGATGCACGGAGGGCATGTCAAACGTCAGGGCCCTCGCCCCGTTTCGTTCGAGCTTGCTGACCGTAGTGCCGTTGAGCATCTCGATGAGCCGGAGGCGCTGGAAGTGCATCCAGTTGGTATCCTTGTGCCGGCCTCCACTTGCGACGCCTCGCCAGACTACCGACGTGCTCTTGCTCTCCCAGTCAGGGCCGTGACTGCTGCCGCCGCTGTAGAAGGGGTCCGGAGTGAGGTACATGGCGCCGGGAATGACGAGCTCGTTGTTCATGGGGAGTTTGCTCCCGCCAAAAAGCGGGATTAGTTCTTGCGATGTCGAGAGGCTAACCGGTTCAACAAAGGTGCCGTGTAGAGCTCTGAGATGCGGCTGGAGGCACGGGTCTGTCGAGGCAGTGAAGTTCTTGATATAACCGTTCTCGCTGTAGGCCGGGCTCCAATCCTCGGGGAATGCAGGCGGGAGCGAGAAGTCCTCAAGCGCAGAGACATTTCGACTTGGCGAGTCGGGATGGCATGTGGCCCTGGCGATGTCCCAATACCTCGAAGAGTCGCCTGTGATCCACTGAGCCTCGTACGGCTTGAGCTCCTTGTCCCTGTTCATCCAGGCCAACCCTTTGTACTCCGTGACCACCTCCTCCACAGGCGTAACCTTCCTCCACATCCTGGCCTTCTCCACCAGTTCATTGATCCTCTCCCACGGCACCAATAACCGACTCTCGTCCATATAATTTATTGGCATGTCGACATCGGGCATATACTTGGCGACGGGTTCGATCAGCTCCGTCCACAGCTGCAGCCAAGGCACGCGCCCAGTGACATCCCCCACTGGCGACGCCTTGCCGTTTCGTACCCGCACCACATGCGCCCACGTCGCAGCCCGCTTCGCAGTGGTCCTCGCATCCAGAGCCCAGAAGGGCTGCACGTCGTGGTATATCCGATCGAAGAACTTCTCCACAATGATGGAGTCATGCTGGAGCGCGTACTCGACCCACTTGTCGAACCCCGGCGGCGGGTGCCTACCCCGTCGCACGCGGTACCGGGCGGCGGCGCTTCTCACGTCTGTCGATCGCTGTCGCAACAGCTCTTCATGGGCCCGTCGGGCGTCGGCGATCAGTTCGTCGATGGGGTGCGGCCCCGTGCTGAAGGCCTTGGATAGTATGTCGAGAAGTTCGGTGTCGGCCACGGGTCGGCGCCATGGTGGGGAGATCTCGGAGAGGGATGGTGGTATTAAGCGGGAGGCGGTCTCGGAGGAGCGAAAGAGGAGGAGGGAGGAGAAGAGCAAGGCGAGAGCGCAGGCGATGAAGCAATAGCGGGACACCGAGGGGAAGGATGTTATGCGCCGGCGGGTAACGTTGGCCCAGCCGGTAGGGCTAATGGGCGATTGAAGGGTGGGAGCCATCTGCTCTCGAGTGATGCTTTGTACTATTATAAGGGATGAGGGGATTCAAATCGATCGAGTAGTCGTATAAGGAGGCGGTAGTAGGTATCACAGATGGTGTGGCCTCCCTTGCCTCAGAGCTGGACCCTCGCAGGTGCGATGTAAACGAGCGTGCGGGACATCAACATGAAGCACACCTCTCTTGGAGTTTCGATGAAGCAAGCCTATTGCCACAGCGATATGATATGGTGGCGGAGTAAAAGGTGGGAGGGAGTTATTGCCCGATACTATGTGTGGTTCATACCAATGTCGTCGTGGGTTAACGTTATTGTTGAAAATGAGGGCAAATAGAAGCCATGTCGGGGATGATGAGCTGAGGTAACCGGAAATTGAAGATGGCAACTCTTCGAGGTTTAATTTAGATGCTTGCAGATGCAGATTGACAGAAGAAAAAAGAAGCAGCAAAGGTCCGAAATGACGGCCAAGCGATGCAATGCTGCAAGGACCACCTGGGCAAGCAGCTAAGATAAGGCTCCTCAAGGCTCATTTAACCTTGTTTAAAGCAAAAGCGTAGCGCTGCGGGCGGGTTGCAATCAGACAATCCAAGTCAAGTCAAGTCAAGTCAACTGGTCGTCGGTGGTCCAGACCCAGATCCAGGCCAAGCAAAACCCAAGCAAACCAAGGCAAGCCTGGCAAGGTTGCCAGCGGTGGCCAGGGAAAGAAAGAGTGGGAATCCTTCATTGAGAGTACCCAGTATGAGATCACTCAGAGGGGCTAGAGAAAAGAATAGAGAGAGAAATCTGGAGGCGGGCGGCTGGGCGGCTGGGCGGGGAGAGACTTTCCCGTTTGCAGCAAGTGGCTCTCGCTCTCATGATGCCGCACCGACCTTTTCAATTGGGGGCGGGGGGGGGGGCCAGAAGGAGGGAAGGGGGGGGCTGACAGCAGGCAGGGCAGTCAGGCAGTGTCAGGACTGGTGAGAAGGGCAAAATCAAGGGGATAAAATCAAGGGGAACCGGAAGAGGAGGTCCAATAATTACCCAGTAATGAAGCTGGACAGGAATAAATGGCCGCATTTCTTTTGTTTTGCTGGCCCTCACTGATTCATTACATTGATTGCGTGACCACTCATTTATTGATCTGCAGGTCAATCTGTTGACTTACATGAATTTCATCATCTGTGGTCCAATATCAATTAATTAGCTGATCAGTTGAGTGGTGATGGGGGCAAGGATTTAAGCTTGAGCTGTGATTCTGAACCTTTAATGTTCTGCCTATTCATTAAGAGGAGACATTCCTTCTCTCACTCCAGCAGTCCAGATGTCACTCGCTTCCTGCTGTGATCCGTCGTACTGCACGGGGGCACATACATATACGGGATCGATCCGTACAACGTTTCGAGTCACTCTCTCCTGGTTACCTATTCTGTACCTAGGTACCTACCTAGGTAACCTCTCTTTTATATGAACTACCGTACCTACGGATGTCACACCCAAGAAGGTGCTGCTTTTGTCTTCTCTACATACTAGCAGGTACTTAGTATCAACGTGCACATGTGCCGAAGTGAGGGTGGGTGCTTGAAGATCTCCGCTGTCAGCATCCCATCAACAAAAGCAGAGACGCATTGCATTTAACGGTTCAGTTTTCCAATTGCCGAGATGCCCAGACACTGGTCTCTCTCATCACTTCTCTGCCGAAGCTCTGCCGATTTCGTGCCGATCGCCGGTCGTGGCCCACATGCCGGCGCCGGCAACTCTCCCAATTCCATCCCACCCAACTCATCCTCATCGCCATCGACGAGACCATGTTCCAATTGGTCTTCTATCACATCATCGCACCAAAAGTTCAAGAGCGCCCCTATCATATCACCCCCGCCCCCACCCACCATGGCTAAGGATGGTGCCACGAGTGCCTATCGCGGAGGGCAGCTACTCGGAGGGGCTGTCTATTGCAGCAGCCTCAATGTAGGGTAAAGAGGCATCATGGATGTAGGGAATCTTCTTCTTTAAACTGTTCTTCTTCAAGCGAAGAAGGCATATCTTCTCTATTTGTGTTCGTTGTCACTCAATTGGGTCCAATTGAGCCGTCAACATGCATTTCTCCAGGCTTGTATTAGCTGCGCCCCTCGCGTTGGCCTCCTCCATCCCTCGGTATGGCAGTTATGGCCAGCAGTCGCTGGGGCTTGCAGAAGACTTCGAGTGCGATCTTCCCGGTCCCCTGGATCCGTCAGCCGATGGCCTCACATCCGCCCAGGAGCTTTTCGGCTCCAAGGCAGCCCTGAAGAAGCAGGTTGACAGGCACTCCGCCCTCGTCAAGGTGCCCGCCATCTGCTACGATGATCTCGGCCCCTTTGACGAGGATCCTCGGTGGAAGCCTTTCTACCAGTTCCACGATGTTCTGGCTGAGACGTTCCCATTGATGTAAGTTCGACTCAAAGTCCAGTTGGAATGGAATAGCCTTAAGCGCAGAGCGGGTAGAGGGAGGCATAAGACTAACACACGATGGCCGGCAGCCACAAGCACTTCACGCGCGAGATCATCAACACCTTCGGCCTGCTCTACACCCTGCCTGGCTCCGACCCGTCCCTCAAGCCCATCATGCTCACTGCCCACCAAGACGTTGTTCCAGTGGCCGACGTCTCGACGTGGACACACCCGCCATTCGACGCATACTTCGACGGCACGTGGCTATGGGGACGCGGTTCCTCCGATGACAAGAACAGCATGACGGCGCTCATGTCCGCCATCGAAGATATGTTGTCCCTGGGCTGGTCTCCCAAGCGCACCGTCCTCCTGGCCTACGGCTTCGACGAGGAGTGCTCCGGCATCAAGGGCGCAGGCTCCATCGCCGCACACCTCAAGAGCGTCTGGGGCGATGACTCGGTGGCGATCGTCCTCGACGAGGGCGGCATGGGGCTCCAACAGATCGACGACGTCCTCTACGCCCTCCCGGGCGTGATGGAGAAGGGCCACGTCGACATCTGGTTCAAGCTGCACGTGCAGGGCGGGCACTCGTCCGTGCCCTTCCCGCACACGGGCATCGGCATCGTGAGCGAGATGGTCGTGGCGCTCGAGTCGCACCCCTACGAGCCGGAGCTCATCAGGGACAGCCCCATCTACAACCACTACGTGTGCCAGGCGCGGTACAGCCCCGAGGCCGAGCCCGAGGTCACGAGGCTGCTCGGGGAGGGCGACCTGGAGACTCTGGCGAGGGAGCTGGCCGGCCAGGACAGGCCGACCAACTTCAGGCTGCAGACCAGCCAGGCCGTGGACCACATCGGCGGCGGGCAGAAGATCAACGCCATGCCCGAGGTCGTCACCCTCGGCGTCAACTACCGCGTTGCGCCGCAGAACTCGATCGGCGAGGTCATGCACAACATCGTGAAGCATGTCCAGCCCATCGTCAAGAAGTACGGCCTCGGTCTGAAGGCGTTTGAGGAGGATGCGGAGTACAAGGGCTATGCCGCGGTTGCTGCTGCTCGGGGCGGGGAGGATATGGAGGGCTTTGAGCCCCTGTACGACGTCGACTACAACGGCACGTTGGTCCTGACCGCGAGCCAGAAGACGCAGGTGGCACCGGTCTCGCCTAGCTCTGGTGAGGTTTGGGATGTCTTCTCCGGCACGATCCAGCACTCTTTCGCGTTTGATGGGGGCAAGGTCGTCCCCGTTGGGGAGCTGATGACTGGAAACACTGATACAAGGCATTATTTGGGTAAGTTCCCTCTTGCTGTCATCTTCTATGGTATGGAATGAGGATGTATGATAAGATACTGACAGACTTTATCACAGATCTCACCCGTAACGTCTACCGCTGGACCCCGGTCCGCCAGGGAGGCAATGCGAACGCGCACACAATTGACGAAAGGGTGGACATGACGGTCCATATGGAGCTCGTTAGGTTCTACTACGAGTTCGTGAGGAATTTCGATGCGGCTGGTGTGGCCAAGACTGCTTCTAGCGCTGGCGAGGTTGAGCTGTAAGGGCCTGTGAGGTGACGGACCACACAAGAGAAGCTGTGACGAATGGTGACGAGAGGAAAGGAAGTAAATGGGGTGCCCAATACATTGAAGCTCGTATATCACTGCACGGTGCATAATACGACGGTGCCACTTAGGTCAAAACATATTTCAATCATATAGTATACCCGTATTCTAACGTCTTATTTCTCCCGCGGGTAACATTGAAAGCAATGACAGAACACTGAGAACAGTGCAGTAACGCATTTGGCGTCGATGGCCATCGGTGTGACCTACGAAGTACGTCCATCCTAGCAGTCCATTTTTAAGCGCTTTCTTTTCGGTGTCAATATTTTGAATGGCTTCTTCATGTCCTCCTTTTCAGTTTTCCTCCCGCCCAACACCCTCATCCTCAATGTCCCGTCCCAAGCACGTCTATGCCTCACCGGGGGTAGGCTCGCCATGTTTGGAGGGACATAATCTCACTTCTCCCCCAAGGTGACGTATACTGTAAAAGATAATGCTTCTTGTTTCCGTCAGTGGCCTCCTCAGACCAGTCGCATAGGCCCCATGAAATCGGGCTCGAGTTCCAATTCTCCCTCTGCAATGCCATGATGGTATGCCTCGCCCAGGAGAATGTAATTTCCCGGCGTAGACGGGGAATCTGGGCCCTCGGAACCAACAGGTCTGATGATGATTGGCGTCATCATGCCTTCAAAGACGCACACTAGGTCTCCTTCCTGTGTTCCTGGAGATGTGAGGCCGAAGTAACCCTTGGATGAGACGAAGAACCTTCGTCCCCAGGTGGCTCCTTGGGCGATCCGCACATAACGCCATGCTCTTTCTTCCAATTTTGGGTCAGGGGGCTCCCATGGCCTTCTTGCAGAGCAACCAATTATTTCCAAGTACCTGTCAAATACGCGCTCCTCGAAGACATCTTGCGGCTGGCCTGCGACTAGAGTCTCCCAAAGGCAGTATTTCCACCCGGGTGAGCCGATTGGAGCATTGCGACATGCAGTGGAGAAGTCGATTGCAGGAGTATAGCTCGCGATAAGTTCCAAGACGGAGTCAGTCCATTGCCTCTCGAACTCTCTGGAATCAGGCCAGGGCCGGGTATGGAAGTATACATCTTTAATAGGACCCAGTCTCGAAACGGAATCCACAATACATCCATGCAGAATCGCAACTCGTGGAGATTCTGGGACAAAATCCACTCGAAACTTCACACGTCCTGCTGAATGGGGCTTTGTCGGTCGCGTGTGCAAATGATTATATTTCCGTTTCGATGTCCAGTCCGGGACCCATGATGGAAGAAGACTCAACGACCGCGGGAATCCAACGCCTGCGCTGTAAAGAGTTAGTACTCCGGCGTGCTTCATTAACAAGCGACGCGTGACTTTGGTATACAGTTCTTCGACCCTGATATTGTAATTAGGTCGAAAGTCTTCCTCCTCGACCTCGGATTGTGATGCCAGGCCCGTGATCGCGAAAACCCGGTCCCGAGAGTCTTTGGCTTCGAAGCGGTAAAAATTATTGATCATCCACCAGAAGGCAAGAGGCCCTTTTTGACGGGTGTGCCTCAAGAGATCTAGATTTTCCCATTTATGCCTCAGAAACTTTGTAAAATAAGACGTTCCTTCGTATGGTAGGGTGCGGTCTACGAAATAAGAGATCATGACAGCTTTGTCACGGAGCCAGCTGTACGCAGTTGACAAGAGATCCCACGAGACAGCGTGTCGTCCGCAAGTCACCACCGGGCTTAAACCCAACGCCAGCTCCTGTATCACCCAGTAACGAGTGAACCATCTTCTGGATATAAGACTATGCAGGGAACGCCAGGCCGTTAGAGGTATTCCAGCCTTAGTCGACTCGGCTTCAAGCCTGGCTATATATTCATCCGTATAGAAATCTGGCCAGTTGAATTCCATGGCAGGTCCAGCCCGGTAAAGCAGGTCCATATTCGCGGTCGTGTCCTCGTCCGCCTCTCCCAGGGAAATCACGACCTGCCGTGCCTTCCTGAATACCTCGCCCATTAATGCAACTTGAATCCCTTTCTCGGCATTGTTTCTCTGGTTGATGCAAAGCGCATCGATCCATAGGTAAATGCTTGAGTCCTCAGGGACAAGAGTATTCAAGATGTCGAATACGGCCCGGTTATACTGGAATTCCGCAGCACCCTCCTGATCACTCTGGAACCGCCCGACGGGTGGGGCGCGATGACCCCACGCATACGATATCGCAATATAGGCAGGGTCGTCGTCGAGAGAGACATGCAGCAGGTTGGCTTTGAATGCCTCGTTGCTATTGACATCTGGTGTTGTGTTGCTATCCATTGGGCAAAGGCGGGAAACCTGCAGCACCCTGATTTCCCTCTTCGCTTCGTCAAGGGGTGCGTAGAGTGGCTTGTCTGGCTGTGTTTGCTTGCCATCTTCAAGGCGCCAGCACCGGGACCATTCCCCAGCGAGATAGGTCCATTGGTGTTGCTCCAACTCGAACACGGACCTGGAATTCTTTTCCTTCAGACGTCTTAGAAACGAAGGGAGCAGTGGCCCGAGGCGCGCAAGGTCGCAAGGACGAGCTCGCTGTTCTTCTTCTGTGGGAATCCTTTGCTCCTCGTAAATGAAGGCCGCCCTGATAGCTTCCAGCTCCTCATGTTTCGAAATTGTAAGGTCCTCATGGTAATGACGAAGGAGTGCAGTGTTGGTCGTTTCTCGCCGAAAAGAAGCCATTCTTCGCCGTAAAGACGATAGTCTTCGTTCTGAATAAGGCAGTTTTCGCCAATTAAGGGGTATCTTTCGCCGTTTGAGAGACATTCTTCGCCGTACATAGGACTTATCTCGCGGTACACAGGACCGATAACGCCGTAGGTCGGACATCCTCGCTGTAAGAAGAGAACTGGCTCTCGAAGATCCGCAAACAGCAAAGACTTGAATTGAGTATGTAGTCGGTATCAGGCCAGGTTTTCGGTTCTCAACTGATTGAAGTCGCAGGACACACCACTCTCAGGGAAACACGGTCGCCCACGCACAATTTGTACAGAAGCGATGTTGGATGGGGATAAGAGTCGTCAGCACGAAGTTGAGGAAACGGCTGCCTCCCCCCTCCCCTCACGTTGCACAAACGGTCAGGCCTATGGCAAGACATACACACCCTCTCTACATGCAGGCTGTGTAAAGAGGATGCCATATCGGGCTGTGGGCGCGCAAGCCGCAGCGGAGGGCATGATTGCCACTGCAAGCCGAAATGTAAAGGTTACCAATCTCCCGCCGGTACTCTCTGGCCGAAAGAGGCGCCTGCAGCACACCACCAATCCTCTTTCCAGACTTTCAAGTACATTTCTCAAGTAGGTATGTAGGGCCAGGCTCCAGTCTTCACTTATGACCCCTGTGACATTGACGAGCACGATTGGAAGCGTTAGTTTCTCATATCATCAAAGGAATGGGCATTTCAGCTCCTCACCAACGTCGATCAGTTTCTTGACATCTTGATTTTCGCTGCTGCTGCTGATTACCGAATACCAGACGACGAATGCGCTGTCTCGATACCGCACAGACAACGGACTAGACCTTTCCTTGAACACCGTCTCCAAAGCCTTGGGGATGTCCTTGTAATGATATAATCGTGCGAACGAATGCCGCTGTAATTGAAACGAAGGAGACATACGGATACAACCCCTAAAGCAAACAGACAAAACACCAGAGGTCTTATCAGACCTGTCTAAAAATGCCCTTGAACCAGGGGCTAATTTGCAACCGCCAACTCCATGCCATCCGCCCACGCTGATATTGTGACAAAACATGAAACAAAACAAAAAGCAAAACGTGCAGCAGCAATCAACCTCGGTCAATCAACATCGGGAACGACGACGGTATCAGTGGATGAGCCGTCCATCAACTTCAGTCCCCCGCTTCTGCCCCAGGAGGTCGCATCGCCGAGGGAAATCTCGAACGCAGCCTGATCCATTTGGCTGCCACCACTTGAGAACCTGCTTCATGACTGCATCGCCGAGGAATGGGCCGGCGACTGAAATTGACTTTCTGTGAGTCGCAGGAGTCTCCCCTTCTTTGAATATGTGTGGTCGCTGGAGGTCTAGAGATCGTGGTCGTAATGACTGATAAGGATCGTCGTCAGACCTATCGGAGCTGTCACACTGCCCCAGGCGCTGTTTAGCGTCTTCCAGAGAATGAATGCAATTCATGAGATCATCGTGAACGGCGTCGAGGTCGTTCCCAGCCTCCCGGATGTATTTGATTTCCTCCGGTTCAGGCGGCGCGACCCTCAACTCCTCGAAAAGCCTGGTAATTTCGTCGATCGATTGGTCTAGATCTTTGAGCCACTCGTCAGAGAGCGGCTCCATCCTTCGCGCGGTCGAAACGTTACCACCACCTAGTGCGTATTCATACTGAAAAGCCTGTAAGGCCACCCAATCCCTGGAGAGGCGTTCTTTCTTGGCCCTCCAAGATGCCTTGCCCTCGTCGATTTGGGAACCAAAAAGCCTCCTCCAGAATGGGTGATCGATGGGGTGCGAATATCCCTGCTAGGAGACGATGATGTGGTTGAAGTGGCCAGGCACTTTCTGCTGGCACTTTTCGCAGTCCGCTCGGTACCCTATGCTGAACGTCTTCTTCACACCTGGCACCTGGGTCCAGCTGTTGAGAGTGTGCCGGCTACGGGCGTGTCCCTTCTTAGGGGATGGGGTGGCAGGTGATTCGATATCCATGGCATTACCATTGCTGGAATCGGTGGTTGGCGTGTTGGCGGAGTAGGTTGAGCCTGTCTCGAAAGTATTGTCACTGATGGTACTGAGGCCACTCGAGGTACGTGCATGAGTCGAAAGATCCATGGCAGACGCCGCTCTAGGGGGCATGCCAGGGTGGAACTGGCTATGCAGTACCATCTCTGGACGCCCGATCTCTTCGCATCCACTCTCGCTAATAGGGGATGGCAGTCGTCGGTTCTGCACCATGCTCCAATCGGCCATGGCTGTCATAGCTGTCTGATCCAGCGTTCGAGGGACGGAACGGTCGGCAGGAGGCTGTCCAAAGCCGGTAGACTGCATGACATTTCCTGCCGCACCGCTCCAGTTGCCTCCCCGGACTTGAGTAGCAAAAGAACAATGGATTGGCGTAGGCATCCTACTTGTGATGTTGCCCGGCTGCACAAGGTCAGGCTGAGAGGGTCCGGGACCGAGATGGGCAGCATCATGGGCTTGTCCCCCGGAGTCATCGCCATCCATGTCCATGTCCATATCATCTTCTTGTATGTGATAGCCATCTACCATCTCTGGGGCATGACTGAAAGTAGAGTCATTGGGTACTCGTGATACCGCTAGAGCGGGTGACGCGGAAGTCCAAGCTGAGGGAGCAGAGTTATACTGCATGCTTGTCTTCTTTGCGTCCTCCGAATCCGAGTCGCCGGGAGTGATGGTATGCGGGTGCTGAGTCGCATTGAACGCGTCTGAAGGAGCTCCGTGGTTAAAGCTTGGGGGGAAAGATAGTCTTTGAGACGATGGGGAGGTGCGAAATGGTAGCGACTGGAACCGTTTCTACATATATGTGTTAGCATGTAGCCAGGCCTGGGGAAAATTAGCTAGGCCACCCAGCATACATTGCGATGCTCTGTGAAGCCCTCGGTGCCTCCTATGGCGACATCCCCATCCTCGTCGTCCCGACCGCGCTTCTTAGACGTCGCACTCCACTGTTGAGAATACATGATATGCGATGTCTGGAGGTGATATGAGGCCAAGTTGGCAATGCTGAAGTAATGTGTGCAGCAGAACGACGGGACTGAAATATCCCGGTGTGTACCAGAAGTGGGTACCAAAAGCGAGTGTCGATGAATGCTTGCTTGACTGGTTGCCAGCTTGCAGAGAGAGAGAGAGGATGCAGCCCACGGATTGTACAACGACCCGAAATCCTCCCTGTTTACTACTGCGAATCGGGTAGTAAAGGAAGTCGCGATGGAGGCGCGCAGGTCTCTTCTTCTTTGCCAGTAGCGGCCGAGACAGCTTAGCGAAGGGTTGAAGCTCTCGACTCCGTGACGGTAACAAGGGAAGGTACTGTCTTGTCGGGGATGGTGGTCTCGGACAATATCGAGTCGACACTGACACTGAATTGCGCAGTCAAAGGGTTGTGGAAGGCGGAAGCTGCATGCAAGAGCGACAGAGACGCAGGCAGTTCGGGAGGCCGCAGGTGGTCGGCTTCGAGATGCAGGTGAGGAGTCGCAACAGCGAATGTGTATCTACTACCGAGGTAGTATCGAGGCCTTGTCGGCGCAGGTTTGGCAGAGGGGCTGGCAGACTGACGCGACCAAGGTTCACGCCACCAGTCCGAGCACTTATGTACAAACGTAACGTACTAAAATACGTCAGAGTCGAAGGTTACCTTTGTAAATCGCAAAGGGAGCAACAATATGCATCCAACGACAAATATGAATTGGGGAACAGAAAAGATTCAAATCAAGAATTGGCATACACAAGGTTCCCCTCCGGCATAAAAATCAAGAATCTAGTAGACGTGTCTACGAAACACACCGAGACAAGATGTACGGTCAACGAAAGGGCGAGAGGGCACGACGTTCGTTTTGACGAAAGCCGAGCCTGGGTTTGGATAGGCAGGTTCTAGGCGACACTGACAGGGCCATTGATATCCCTAGCGCTTCGCCCCGCTGTGGGCGTCGAGGCTCAGCCAGCCCGCCCCTGGACTCTGGAGCCTGGGGAAGCGTTGACCCTTGGCCTTGGCATCATCAGGTGGGGGAGGGCAAGACATGTGCCTTGGTGACAGTGATACCCTCACCCACGACCCTTGAGTCGATCATTGTGTACCTATGAAGTCCCTCAAGTTCTCACCCGTTCGAGGTTCCACGGACATGTCTTCGCCTCAACAACTTACCTGGACATTGTCTGGCCAGTCAACTTCAGCACTGCCGCCTCTTGTACGCACTCGTACAGTATCTACCTAGGTAGGTAGGTATTATACATCTAGCTGGGCGTCATGAACGGGTCTATTACAATACGACAATACGATACGAACAGTACGTCAATGTCTTCAACCCTGGACCGCGTAAGGCTGTTATCAGAAGCATTCCACCCGCAGTATAGGGAATTTCTCGAATTCTAGAACATGATGCGGCTTGGATTGTGGCTCACATTTGACTGGTCGCCACATCTCGTCTCCCAGACACAGCTGGTTTCAGGACTGATACCTTAACGATACTCGTAACGAGGAGGACCCCAACGGTCAGGTCAGCCTTGCCGTCTGTGCTGGCATTGGTGGTCTCAGTCTGCATCTCTACACAAGTGCTTCTTCCTCCCTTTCATATCACCAAAGTATGAAACAGTTACTACAGTCTTCACTCGATCGACCTCTTTAAGGCCACTACACAGCCCGGCACTCAGCTACTTCTTCTTGATAACGAGAAAACTACAGGAGGGAAACATCCTCGATATCTGCTGGAGTTGCTGGAGTTGCTGGTCAGACGTTCCAATGTTGCTGTTGGACACATGCCTCGAGTGTCTTAACGGCGATGTACAGTACAACGATCGTAACATGCAGTCAAGACACATTCAGAGCCGGTTACTCGACGTCGATGACCTGATCTTCCCGTGGGACAACACGAAGTCTTCCACTTAAGTATTCAAGGGACTCCCTGTGTAAACCATAGAGCCTTATGGGTAAGTAATCCGTACATACCAATCTCCAAGCGCTGCCTAGAGTCTCCTGTCAGATATTGCATTTTGGAGGACGCTCGGGGATGGCCGGAGCATTGACGGAGGATAGCCGTGTCGCGGAGGCTAGGACCCCACCCCCACTTGCCCATTTGGGAGCTACTTAGATACTTAGATACTTCAAGATGCTCCGTCTCTGTCCAATTGGATTGTGGGTGATGTTCATCATGCGGCAGAACGTCTTTTGTCCAACTCCAACACTGAAGAAGCGGGAAAACCGTGAGTGCATGCGCAGTTGAGCAAAGAAGGTTGTACAGATATACTCTGCGGGATCGAATTGGGCAATTGTTTGCCCTAATTTCAAGAACGTTCTGACGATTCGGCCGTATTACTTGGTCCTTCTTTTTATTTTATTTTAAATAAGATACGTACCTGATACAACATGCCCCTCCATAGATAGCATCAGTCGTTCTACACTATCTCGACTCTCCTTTGCGCACCAGGGAAATTATTGCATCAAGGGCCCCTGCCAGCTGCTCGAACTTCTGAGTCACCAGCAACAACAATTTAATATAGAAGACATTGTCCTAGCTACTCTTTGTTACCGTGAAATTCGACATCTTTCATCTCTCCGTCTTCAATTTTTGCGGAAGTCTTCGGGTGCGACTGTGACTAACAAACACCGGTCATTAACGGCACTGCTCTAGAATTTTTTCGACGGCAACATCCCACTTCATACTACGGTTCCGTATTTCATACATACACCTTGACACTGGCGCCAACGCCACGACCACTTCAACTTTACACAACACCACTTCTTCGTCACACCCGTATTTGTCAAACACGGCTTCGCGACCATATCCTCCTACAACCCTTTACTGTTTCACACAGGTCTTGCTTCCCTCCCAGACTCAGGACACCCAGATTCAAGATGCCTGGAGTCGAGATGTTGCCGCAGCTTGCGGATGATACCAGAGGTATGCGATTGTCCTTGTGACCCTTCACCATGCCCTTCTGTACATCACAAACTACTCTATCATGACTTTGAAATGCGCCAATTTCTCGACAGTGGGCTCTCAGTCCCTGCCCATTGCCCCTAGCTCTATGCGACGCAACAGCTGGCTAACATGTCCTCCCTCCTTCGCAGTTGAGGGCCAGGACCCCCTTATCCCGCCTGCCCTGCTCATCTCCGAAATCCCAATGGAGCCCACTGCCCTCGAGACCATCGTCAAGGGCCGTAACGAAGCCGCCGAGATCATCATGGGACGGGACAACCGTCTGCTCGTTGTCGTCGGCCCCTGCTCCATCCACGACCCCGCCACCGCTCTCGAGTACGCCGACAGGCTCAGGGTTCTCTCCGAGAAGCTGTCCGACGACCTGTGCATCATTATGCGCGCCTACCTGGAGAAGCCCCGCACGACTGTCGGCTGGAAGGGCCTGATCAACGACCCGGATGTCGACAACAGCTACAAGATCAACAAGGGCCTGCGTGTCTCGCGCCAGATGTACAAGGACCTTACGTCGAGGGGGATGCCCATTGCTTGCGAGATGCTGGATACCATCTCACCGCAGTTCCTGGCCGACTTCATCTCTGTCGGTGCCATTGGTGCACGCACGACCGAGTCTCAGCTGCACAGAGAGCTTGCCTCTGGTCTGTCTTTCCCCGTGGGCTTCAAGAACGGTACGGACGGTAACCTCGGTGTCGCGATTGACGCTATTGGCGCCGCCGCCGCCAAGCACCACTTCATGGGTGTTACCAAGCAGGGCCTGGCCGCCATCACCCGGACGAAGGGTAACGAGCACGGATTCGTGATCCTGCGTGGAGGAAGCAAGGGACCCAACTTCGACAAGGAGAACGTCCAGCAGGCCAAGGAGGTGTTGATCAAGAAGGGCCAGAAGAACGCCATCATGATTGACTGCTCGCACGGTAAGTCACCACGGACGGGATGTTGTGGAAACATGGGAGCAGCGGGAGCTAACTCGGAAACAGGCAACTCCAGCAAGGACCACCGAAACCAGCCCAAGGTCGCCAAGGTGGTTGGCGACCAGCTCCGTGATGGCGAGAAGGCCATCATCGGTGTCATGATCGAGTCCAACATCCACGAGGGCAACCAGAAGGTCCCATCCGAGGGCCCCTCCGGCCTCAAGAAGGGCGTCAGCATCACGGATGCTTGCATTGACTGGGAGTCGACGGTGTCTGTGCTGGAGGATCTTGCTGCGGCAGTAAGGGAACGGAGGGAGAAGAACAAGGGTGAGGCAAATGGCAACGGTGACGCCAGGGCTACGCCTCTCGAGGAGGATTAGAGAAACCATGCTTCGAGTGAGTCAGATTAAGGGTTGAGGCTGAGATTGGATTGCCTTCGTGGACATAAGTGCCATGGGGAGAGCAGCAGGGCACCCGTGGTGGGGGTGTTGTTGAAGCGTTTAGTTGAGCTGTTTTCACTGCATCAATAGGGTCTTAAAAGGAGGGAGGACGACAACACGGCATTCAAACCCAAGAAAACGCCTCCTTGAGGCTCGGCACGGAAAAGTTGGGCCGCTTTGATGATCAGCATCTATCTATAATATTGCTTTGCATATCGATTCTTTGCTGCCCCTACCATGTAGAGCACCACATCTAATGGCGCCCGGTCTACTGCTCCTGGCGCTGCGATGTCGATTGGGTCCCGGCCCATCGGCAAGCAACCTTCACTCCTTATCTTGTATAAGGGTCCGAGTTGCAACGTCCTGAGCATCTGTCGTGGCTTGAATGCCCATGAACGAGATAGGTGTCCCAAAGAAAAGACAAACACCTCAATTCCGGTGGTGTCCACGTCGTAGACAACCGCTCGATCTGGCTTAGACGCGTGCAACGCACGCGTCCCTCTGTATCTATAGCGTATAACACAGCACATACTCATCATCACCATCCCTCCCTCTCAACCCCCGACGCTCGTCTGGATACTGCTTTCCCGACTGTGGCCCCCAACAGCCGCATACGTGCCCCTTCCAGCATCACTCCCAGTGGCGCCCACCCGCGGCGCCCCGACCCTCACGCCCTCCCTCGCCCCCCTCGGGGCGCCGACCCCCCCGACGCCCGGCAGCCCCGCGAACGAGCCCTGCTCCTTCATGGCCATGACCCTCTGGACGCCGGCCCACCCGAGCAGCCCCGCCGTGCCGAGGATGAACCCCCAGACGATGATCTGGTCCTTCCTGCTGTCGCGCTGGAAGCACATGGTCACGACGTCCTTGTCGGCCGCGTCCTTGCATATAGGGAGGGACTGCGACAGGCAGAAGGCCTTGTTGCACTGGTTGCACGAGGGCGACGTCTGCGCACGCTTGGACCCGCCGCTGCGGCGGGCGTGTTGGGGCTGGTCTCGGCGCTGTGCGCCGCCGGAGGGAGGGGAGAAGAGGAGGTCACTCATGTCGACGTCGTCGTCGCCGTCAACGTCCAGGAGGATGGATCGGGGGTCGAGGGCGGGTTCATCTTCGTCGGTGGTGGTGATGTCCTCGGAGGGTATTTTGAGGTGGGAGGATGATGACGAGGAGCCGAGTGGGGTGGAGGACTTGGCGGTGGAGGATTTGGACTTGATTTCTATTATTGTGCTGTTGGTGAAGCATGTGCACTTGCAGAATGTCGGCGCCGCTATGAAATAAATAGTTAAGCTTTGGTCCGTAGGGAAGAACGGAGGATTAGACTTACACGCTGCGGCCGCCAGGGATGCGAAAGCGCCGAGGAGTAGTAGGAGGATGCTAAGCCTGTTCATCTTGTCACCTTAGCATCGTAGGATAGGCGTTCAATTTCACGTCTCTTTTTACTAAGAATGTGAAGCTGTACGATTTGCCTTTCTTTGTCCGGCCAACCGCGGTCAAGCTGAGCTTCAGGGGAGCGCAACCGGCAGCGGCCCCCCTTGCCTGCCGCACCAGCCGACGGGAGATCCCTGTCACTGTGGTTGAGCCCGCCGGGTCGAAATTTCGAACTCGGTCCCAGCTTCGAAGCTTCAATCGCATCATTGACAAGCAAGCGCGACCGGAGTTCCCAATTCAGGTTTCGCAAAACTCCCAGCCAGTCAGTCAGTCCGTCAAGATGCGCAGGATAGCAAGGATACAGAGGCCCTCCGCGGCCATCACACAATGCCTGCAGGCGTCGTCGGCCTCAGCACCCCAACACGCGGCCGTGTGCCGGGCGGCGGCGGCGGCATCGACGACGACCATCCGTGGGCCGCGCGAATTCTCGACGACACCCCAGAGGACCTTCCGCGGATCGCGAACGAGAGAGGATAAGCCCAAGGCCGAGTCGGCAGTAGACGAGGCAGCAACGGAGGCAGATCAGGCTTCAACCGAGATCGAAGCGCGGCAGGCGGCCGAGGAACTCCTCGACACCTACGACCCCGAGGCGGAGTCGCTCCGAGTCGACACCGACCTCGCCCTGCCCCCGGAAGATATCACCCTCGCGCCACGGGCTGATACGGTCGAGGAGATCGAGAAGGACTACACACCCGCCGAGCACGCCGGGGGTCTCGAAGTCGTCGGTGGCCTTAAGGGGTGGTTCGAGAGGGACGACCACTGGGGCGGGTCCAAGAGATATGCCGGTTTTGTCCCCACGCACAAGGTCCAGGACCCCGCGCTGCTGGAGCTCTCTGTCAGGCGGGCCGTTGTCGAGGCGCTGGCTGTGTCTTCGCAGAACGATGCCGAGCTGTTGACTGGGCTGTGGGAGAGAGGAGAGAAGGAGGATGCGGTCCGGGTGCTGGGCCTGGGTATCCAGGTGGCTGAGGACGGCAGCACGAAGCTGGTGGGCGATGTCGGGGGCGCGGTGAAGGGATTGAGGTGGGACCCTGAAGCCCCTGGCTCTTCTGCCTCCCTGGACGAGGAGGTGGGCAAGCAGCGCTTCACGGCCGAGGAGGCGAGCGAGATCGTCAAGACGTGGGACAAGACCTGGAAGACCATCTCGCTGCGTGACGTGCGGTTGAAGTTCGCCGTATGTGCTACATTTCCTACCTATCCCAGGTTGCTCTTTCGTATATTGAACTCCAAAGTATGGACACTAAACTAACACTACTTCTCCCTCGCAGATCACAAAGCGAATCCTCCAACTCACCGGCCACACCGTCCCCGACTCCAAGCTGCACGCCATCAACACGGCCGGCCACCTCGTCTCGCACCTTGTGAAGCCCCCGCCGGCCACCAAGGTCGCCGAGGCCGTCGAGCAGCAGGGCGAGCTGGCCAACCTGCCCAACGTGCGGGTGCACGCGACGCGGCGCACGCCCGTCCACAGGCACCAGGAGATGGGGCGGTGGAAGGTCATCGTGGAGGAGCTCGAGAAGAGGAAGATGCCAGCGCTCGGCGACGGCGGCATCGGCGCGTTTGCGGAGGATAAGTGGTTCAGGGGCCCGAGGTTGCCCAAGAACGAGAGGAAGAAGAGGAGGTAGTCTTGTTGCAGTGTATGTGTGAAAAGACAAGGTCTGTTTTTAATTGTTAGGAATGCGCTCCTCGTGGGAGTGAGTGCTCTACCAAAGGCGGCTAAAGGGGTCGCTGTGGACTTGTACAATACGATGTGTATGGAAATACTATGAATGTCCACGACCAAATCGGGCAGGGCTATGCGCCTCCAAGCTCGGCTGCATTAGTGGATGATTTGACCAATGCCGTACAAGACACATGCTGAGCTATACTATGAGCACCGAATCGAATTGCAAAATCATCCGGCGCTATGCGGTATTTGGTGGCATGTTCCCTTGGATAATATTGGATGCCTCGCTTGGCCAATACCAGACAATCAGGACCCAACTTGCCAGTGGCAACAGCACATTGAAGCTGCTTGCCCGACGGGACTTGTCTTACCCTCAGAGTTCCAGATTAGAGATTGCAATGTAAGACGGAGGATCGTAGATGCCGTACGCCCAAATCTCAACACATTGATACCCTCAACTCAACACATCTCGAATGAGTTCGATTCACGGTGATATTGCGTCTTTGATCATCGCGCCACCGAACAAGTCACCCGTCGAAGATGAGAAGCTTAAATGCCATTCCCTCAATTCTCCTCTCCCTCCTCCTCATCTCCCCCCATGCCTCCCCCACACCTCACCAAGCACCCCTGGGCCCCTCCCCATCTCCATCCCCGGCGGCCGCGATCCCCTTCAGTTTCCGCAACGCCACCCTCGAGGACATCGACGACATCACCACCGTCTGGTACAGCGCGTTCCGGCCCGGGCCGACGTGGAATTACATCTACCAGTTCACGGACGACGTGGACCCGCTGTACAGATGGACATGCCAGCGCGAAGGCTTCCTCCATATGCTCCAGGATGAAGCGCAGGACCTCAGGGCCACGGTGATTACAGTCCAGGTGCCAGATCCCTCCACGCCGTCATCTCGCGAGGGTGTTGCGGCGACGAGGGAGAGGGTGGTGTCGCTCGCGATGTGGGACTTCAACCAGACCGGCCACCGTCACGACGAGGAGGAGGAGGAGTCCCCCTCCTCCATGCGGTCGCCGACGCTCCTCCCGACGGGCCTGCACGACAGCAGCGGCGGCAGTATATCCAGCTCGTCGCCATTCAACTGCTCCGCGCACCTGGACATCAACATGACCCGCGCCCTGCACTTCATAGAACACATGAATGCTGCCCAGGAGAAGTACCTCCGCGGGCCGCTCGGCCCCCAGCTCTACCTGGGGCTCCTGGCGACGCACCCGGACTGGGACGGGAACGGGTTCGCGGCGGTGCACCTGCGCTGGGGGAAGGCGCAGCTGGGGCGGCTGGGGGCCGGGGTCGGTGGTGGTGGTGGTGGTGGTGGTGGGAGCCTGCCGCTCACGCTGATGGCCACGCCGGCAGGGTACCCGTTGTATGTCAGCGAGGGGTTCGAGGGGCTGAAGAATGTCACGGTGGAGAGATTGGATGGACAGGGTCTGTTATGGGATGAGGTTATGAAGTTTGAGGAAGGGGGTGGTGGGGTGGATGAGCTTTGAGGGTATGTACTCTGGGCTAGATAGAGTAAGGGATACCTTGGTAGTTGGGGATCTGAATATGTTGATAAGAGTAGAGTGTTACGGCGAGTGCCGCACGTGAGTAGCGGCTCATGATGCTCCTCAAAGGAGTGGTGGCTGCCGGGTGTACGCGAGGAGTTTAGTTGGTCTGTTCTGGTTCTGTTGCCGCCAACAGCTTTCACTAGGACACCAAGAACGGGCACATGTTAGTCGCACACAAGGGATATACAATTTGGGACATATCGAGTTTCGGAAGGTTGTGGAAAAGATATATATACACGGACCGCATGTTATACCTAAGCAGGTGTGGCGAGTATCACCAACGGGAGTCACGTCACGATGCACACGGGACAAGTGTTTGGGTTTCGAAAAGGTGCTTAGTTGTAGTGACCGAGACAAATCGATCTCAGAGGTCCGAGTCCTTCCAAATCCAGTCCTCTCTAAGCATCAGTCCTTCCACAAAAAAAATCAGGCCATGCTGCCGTTGTTGCTGCTTCATATCATATCATCCTCCCTGCTGATCCGTGATGGTGTTGACATTTCTGATCGAGGTCGAGAGGTATGGCATATTTTCGAAGTGTAGCTAGGCAAGCATTTACTTGCCGCAAGTGCCTGAGGGACCGGTCAGTATCATGTTGTGTTGTGTTGTGTTGTTGTTGAGGAGTGGATAAAGACGAGGACGATGTTACAGGGTTGAGAATTTCGACTTACACTTGTCGCCGCACTTGCAGCCCTCACCGGAAGTTCCGCACTGGCATCCAGACATGTTGATTGTGTGGGTTTTTGGTTGGGTTGGTTGAGTTTTGTGAAGTGTCTTGTTTGTATGTTTTGAGGTTGTTTGGTCGTTGGTGAATGATAAGTGGTTGGCAAGAGTCAGTCGAGGAAGAGCATACGGCCTTATATAAACATTCAATGCTTGATGCGGCAAATGTGCGTTAAAGCGGCTGAGCCACCTGAGGAAAAGGAGGGGTCCATGTGTAAAAGGTTCGGTCCTGATCCCTGTACGGATCCATAAGATGACCTGTATGACGCTAAAACCCCCTGCTAAAACCCCCTGCAAACATCCCGTCCAGACTCCAGAACGGCCTGAACGGTCGTTCCAGGCGAGTGGGTCTCGCCCCAGCCTGCCAGCTCGCCCCAGCCTGCCCCAGCGCCCTTCACCCTAACGACTCGATGTCCTGATTGATCTTCAGGGTCCATGCCGGCCTGGCAACTTGTGCACAGAGCCATGCGATATTTATGCGTTGATATCAACCAGTCACCAGTCAGTCAGTCAGTCAGTCGCCTTTCACCTTGGCTAACAAAGAGCGCTCTGACAAGAAGGTTTTAGGTAGGTCATCATCACATGCTGAGCAACCTCGTGACGTCTCGCTCTGCTCCCAATTCGAGTCTTCCAGATCGGTCCTACCACTGTACTACAGTACACAGACATAAAACAGACAACGCTTGGTTTGCGTGTTGCGTTGCTCCATCGTCATGGACGGCGTCACCTTTTCTCCATACTGTTCGGATCAAATCCCAACACTGAACACCTCCGTGTTTCGACCTGCAGAGGGTGGGCCGACCGCTCTTTCGTCCGACACACCAGTGTCTCCATACCTGTCCGTCAGGCTCTCGGCCAGGACATGGCAGCAAGTCATCATCTCTACAGCATGCTTGGATATGTGAACGGTTGGGAGGCGCTACCTTTTTCATCAAGGTCTCTCTATTGTGGCTTTATTTACAACATCATGATCCGTGGCTCACCACCGAGACAAACGTCCACCGCAAATGTCAACCCAACGATTCTGACCGTCTGGGCCTTGATGTCCTCCTTCAAAAACCCCGGTGTCCCGGGCCACCTGCCCAGAGTTGGGCTCTCCAGCATCTCGGCCTCCATCATTGCTTTTGGGTGAGATTCCACTGCCGCCTCCAGCGTCGCAAGCTTCTCCAGCGTTGCCTTCTTCAGCATGGAGCATCTGTACTTCTTTAGTTCCTTCAGCCTTTCGGGTTGGTTGTTCGCGGTTTTGGCTGAGAAGAACTCCTCCATTTCAACCTTCATTCTGGGTCTGAGGTGTTCCACTCTCTTGGGAACCCATTTCAAGCATCTGTCCACCAGGCCGTGGCCGCAGTATTGTTCGTCCACGCAGTCCCAGTCCATATCCGCCACGGTGCAGAGGTGCTTGATGCCTTCTGGGTAGTAGCGGCTTTTCAGCTCTCTGATCTTACGCTGGATTGCCCTGCTCAGTCGTGTCTGGACGTGCTTGACGCTGATGTCGGGATCCCAATTCTGCGCTTCGTCATCTGATGGAGTGAGAAGAGACGACTCGTTGGTTTCGTTGATGTTCCCTCTTGTCTTGTCGTCTGCCTCAGCATGGAGGAAGGCATCCACTTCAGCCCCAGGCAGGACGTAGTCGCAAGCGTGGAACCTTTCCTTTGCCGTCCTGGACGGCTGTCTCCTCGTGCTTCTGGAGGAAGATTCGCTATACTGCAAGGCGGTCTGTCGGCCCGCTTCCTCTTTATACCACTGCTCTGCCCGCCCTCTGAAGCTTGACAGGCAATATATCTCCCCTCGTTGAAGGGGCGGTGATGGTGCTGACTTTGATGTTGTTGAGCAAAACTCAGTAACAGTCGCTAGATCCGGGTAAGAGACCATCATACAATGATCAGGCGTATTTTCCGTATTACCTACGGCTGGCGACAATAACTCCACAGACGAATTCACAGACAAGCTCCATCTTGCTTTCCGCTGGTACTTAAAGGCCAGCTCTTTGCCGTTGCCATCGTGTGCGTCGGCCAGAGAAGCTTGAGCGGGTTGCTGAGTCTTTGTTGGAGATTCGTACTCGAGCGCCGAATCCGGGATGGTGTCTGAGAAATGGAATCGATGTCAAAGAGAGAGTATGGTTGGTAATTTCTTTGACAATGCCCTTCCTCATTTTCCGCCCGAGCTCTGGTGTCGGTTCTCCCGGATAGTGTTCTCGTCTGGGCTTGAGCCGTGGACCTGAATATACTTCGAAATCTTCCTTGCCAGCCGCGAGATTATACCACTGCGCTGGGATGCTCTATCTAACCATGAGAACTGCCGAAAACGCCTTTCCCTAAGCCACCCATGTTTTATATTCTAAGGCCCCTGCACTCCTGGATTACCTGCCAACAACTGAGTCTCCTGCTCCTTGGTGATAGGCAACACTTTGTTTACCACCTCATTGGCATGCAGGATCGCCTCCTTTGCACCGTCCCAAGTCTGCCTCTTCCCCGTCTCGAAATACCTGTACATGTGCGCTGTCTCAACCCCATCGTTCATGAGTTTGTACATCTTTCTATCGTTCCACCAGAACTTCCACCCTTTCCACCCGAAGATGCTCAAGTTCTCCATTCCTGTCCCGGCAGCCTCGTGCAACCACCCTTGAAACTCCCACTGCTTTACCATACTCGTGTCGATGCTATGGTCCACCTTCCATCGTGAGGCGACCCATTCTTGGTGTTCATTGATCCAGGAGTTCATGGCGTTAAGGCCTGGTAGAGGATGAGCACGGCGGAAGACGTTGGAAACTGCCATGGAGGTGACATCCGCAAAGCTAAAGCCGTTGGACTTCCCGAACGCGGAGTAGCAGAGCAGTGCACAGGAGTCTGCATAGCGCGGCGGGAAGAGGTTCATCCAGAGCCGGTACATGGGCTCACCGCCGCCAGGCGCCTTGTCGTACCCGTACGCCTTTGGCACACTGGTCTGGAGGAAAGACTCGGCGACGCTCCAGTCCGTCCTGTAACCCGTGCAGAGCAACACAGCGTCGACGTCATCCAGGACCGTGCCGTCGTCCAGCTCCACCTTCTTCGGCCCCAGGAACCGCCTCAGCCCGTGCACCGACCTGACCGTCCCGTCCCCCAGGAGCGGAATGACGTTCTCGAAGCTCCCGGGCAGCCTCAGCGTGATGCTCGGGATGGGCGTCAGTCGCCACTCGGGCTTCAGGTCCGGGAACATGACCCGCGCGAGGAGGCTGGTGAGCAGGTCGGCGAGGAGGCGCGCCAGCCGCGGGGCGCGGCGCTGCAGGGCCTGGGAGATCTGCCGCCGCCGCCAGGTCACCTGGGTGTCGTTGGGGACGCCCTTGCGGAACCGCCGGAAGGGGAGGGCACCGCGGCGGTGGGAGAGGTAGACCGGGTGAGAGGCGTGTGGGGTCAGGTCGGGGACTATGTCGCCGGTTGTGGAGGAGAGGCCTAGGACGAGGACCTTTTTGTTCTTGAAGGGGTCGGGTCTGTTGGAGTGTTAGTTGATCGGCAAGATTGGGTGGGAGGAGGGGGGGAGGTGTTGGCAATGTTGAGGGTAAAGTTGGTGAGACTTATTTTTCCTTACGTTCGATACTGCTGCGAGTGTGTGATGGTGCCTTCGAACTTGTCTTGTCCTTGAAACTTTGGCACGATGGCTTTGCTCTGGTAGCCATGGCAAAGGACGATCTTGTCGAACTCGAGCGTCTTGGCCTCTTCACCAGCCGTTTCAAGCTCGAGACTCCACATGGTATCGTCCGCGTTGCGCGACACCTTCTTGGCCGTCGTATTTAAGACAAAGTCCTTCAGCAAGTCGAAATGCCTCGCATAATCCTCCATGAACTCCTGGAAGTCTTCCGACTGCATATAGATCGGGTACTCTGTATCACAAGAGACAAAACCTGCTCAGTCTGAATGCCTTCCAGAGGGGCCAATTGAAAGAGTAATCATTAGGTAGGAGTCGACAAAATGAGAGTTGGCAACTGACTGTCCGGCATGGAGAAATCGCTAAAGCCGCACGTGAACTTGCTGATGTTGGCCATGGTCCGTGGCAGTGCGGTCGTGTAGGACATATCGTCCGAGTACGCCCACAGCCCGCCGACCTTGTCCCTTCTCTCGAAGCCTGTGACCCTGAAGCCATCCTCACGGAGCTGCTTCAGCATGGAAAGCCCAGAGGGTCCTGCGCCAGGGCTATCAGCTCTGGACTGGGCCAAATTATGCAACATAGGCAGAGAGGGACTGAAACTCACCTGCACCGATGACGGCTACAGTCGGAATCCCCATCTTGACGGGTGGGTAGTATCGTATATTATGTGACTGAGCCCATCCGGTATGTTACCGGTTCTCATGGCATGTTGTGCAACGGAAATTGCATTTCGTTTGAGCTGAAGTGATTTAGTGATGGTATTGAATCCTTCAGCTGATGTCAGGTGACTATTCGTGATGCATTGGACTGTTGGTGGCTGAGATGAGGATTGTGCCAATAATAGCATATAAATGTGGCTCTCATTGTTTCGGACTTAACACGGCATCAGAAGCTTCCCGATGTGGATACCAACCTGGTAGTTTTGTTACAAGAATGGTATTTGAGAATATAGATTTGCAGAATCATATAGAGTGTGGTCTGACTCTACATCGCCATAGCGCAATGGCGAATATACTGGAGGCCCAGCATCTATATTATCAGTTTTCCTTCCTAATGTGAGTATACTGTGATTACTCCTACCGCGATCTTCGCCGTGTCCTGATAGAGATAGGTGTGTGAATCATAAATATATGCAATCTTTCCAACTATGTCATTAATTAGAGATAGCTTCCAGTCTGAATAGATCCTTCCCGAATATCTGTAAACTAACAATCCAAGTGAATTGTGGGCCAATTTACGATATAAGAACATTCGCCTCCGAAGTAATTCCCCCAGAGGTAATACTCAACCATGGCAATAGGCAATAGGACCTCGACCAGACTTTGACTGTCTACTAAGTGCACTATATTGTATGCCATGCACTACAGTTGAACCGTAGGTATTACAATGTTGTTACTGCTATATGATTTCTCAATCTACAGCTCACCTATAAGCTGAATGTGCATAGTGGAGTGTCCTGGTGAAAGATGGCTCTGACAGGGTAAGTATACTCGCTCTTGAATGGAAATACAATGGTCAGACAAGACAGTCTCCTCCTTCGAGGTCATATATGATGCTCACAATTCACATCAGCTGGACCCACCCATACCTTTCTTCTAGGGATGGAACCTCCCCAATCTGTGCCTAGGTAGCTCTGAGTGGAAAAAAAGGAGTTAACCCATTCTGTGCACTTGACACTGTACCTGTACTTGTTTTCCAAGCATTGCTATTGGTGACTTTTCATCTGATATCTTGTTCCCGCCCATCTCACCGAAGCTCAGACCATCAGCTCACAGTTCCAGCAGCTTGTCTGGGGGAGACAGTTACGGGACTCGAGATTCGCCTGTCCGAAGCTCTGAATATAAATAAGTGCTTCCTACGCTGCCTAAACGTCGCGACTTTCTCCTTCCTACATCCATCCGCCGGATCCATTGCCACCAGCTACTCACCAGCTGGATGGTAATGCCAACCCTTATATATACACAACATTTTTCAAAATTCTTGTCGAGATGATATCATCTCGATGATCATTTCGACGACACACTCGCAATGAGACTCCGGACAACAACCAATCTGCCTGACCTCGCCAATGCGCCCTTTGCGCAGAGGTCCCCGGCGGTGGACGTTTGCGACATCGCAGTAAGTACTACCATCAATCACCAACTCACCCTTACCATCCCATCACAATGGCGAAGAATGAAAGATGCGAAGGGCATCCCTGAACAACATGCTAAAACCTTGTTCTCGCAGATCGATGTCGCAAACCAGCATGACGCTCTCTGAGGCAGAGCCCAGAGCCGTCATGCTGCTGCATGGGGCGGCTGGAGTTGATCCCAGTCAGGGCCGGACGCCCTCCTCATGGCCTGTAATGGCCGGGGCGGTCCTGGAGGTCAACCCCAACCGCCTGAATTTCACCTGTCCCCGTGAGGCCGACGAGACAATCAACTACTTCGACGCTGCTCCTGGTGCACAGTCCTTCAACACTGTCCCAGGCCCCCAGACAACACAACAGCAACAGCAGAGCCGGCGGCGGGTTCAAGCTAGAGCCTGACCAGAGCTCTGCCTGGCCAACTACGCCCACTTGCAGCACGGCCCGTATTTGCCCTCGACACTATGTGGATGATGCTGGACGAAGGTCAGTGTGTCCGACTGGGCTCGGGCGTTGTTCAATGTTCACCCAGGCCCCGCCATCGGACGACCCGCCCGACTGCTTGTTCCTCCCGAGGATGGTCAGCATCTGCTGTGCATCCGGGAGGTTGAGGAGCCTGATGACTCCGCGAGGCTGGAAGGCCCGATCGCCTGCGTGTTCCCTCAGTGTCAATACCACACCTGTCCAGGGAACGCAGTCATCGGCCTACCAGCCAACTTCAGAACCCCGCAAGCATATTTCGGCCGAGCTGGGGCTAACCCCACGACTTACGGTGGCATTGGTTCCAGCTCACCGTTCATCACATATCCTCCACATCCTACCTTCAATAGCACACCTGTACAGGGAACGATCGGAGGATTGTCAGCGTCTCTTGACGACGAGTGTGGTGGCGACGAGGCAGGCGATGGAGACTGGGTGGAGGACCATGCTTGGATGCGAGGCTGTAGTCTACTCTCCTTTGTTTACATATGTACAAACGTGTGGGAGGTATCATCGCGTTCTGGAATAGAATTGACACTTTGTTGGATTATCAAATTTGAGCTCTCCGTTGTTACTGTGATGTTTGACTGTGCTGAATAGGAGTGTTTCGGTGCTGATTTCTTCTGACGGGCTGCTCGTGCCCAACTTCCCTGTGCTATTCCTACCTATGTAGGTAATCTCTTGTGCCATTATTGACGGCCGCAATGTGATAACCCCCATCATCATTGACACTCTATAGACGACGGACAGCCTGATCACAGGCTGAAAGCTGTAGTTTCCGCGCTTGGCTTCAAGTCGCTTTCGGGGACTCCTCACTTGTCCTGTAAGAAAACCCAAATCTACCAACCCAGCACCGACCAACATCCTTTCCGAATAGCTCAACATTCCTAGGTACCAAACAAACTACAGAACGGTCAGCACAACATCAAAGTGCGATTCAACCTTCACCACCACCACCGTCCTGCCCCTCCACGCCCGAACCGTCCGAAGTGCACGGTGACAGCGGCTTCGACCCCAAGCAATCATACCTTGCCCAGTTCTCCGACTCGAGGCACAAAGAAGGAGATCGTCGACGCCCTCAACAGCAAGCACCTGCGTCTGAGCTACCGCCGAGGGAAGAAGTACAGTGACAACGGCGCGGTAAGCAACTACATCATAAGAAAAGACCCCTTCCCATAGACTAACTCACCTCTCAGGGTACAGGGCGAAGTCGACGGTCCAAATTCAGGCCCGGCACCATCACCCACAGCTGCCTACAACCTCGTCGAGCTCCACTGTACCGATCAGAACACTACAGACCCTGACGGTACTGTCTACTTTCCCACACACGATGACCACGCCATGGCTGGCTGCCCTACACGCCAGCGGGAAGTGTGTCCCATAGCGGCGAGGTCAACGCCACCGTTTGCAGCAGCAGCAGCGGGAAAGCATGACTTCGACAGCCTGGGTTCTGGTCACCAACAAACAGTCCGTAGTGCGCGAACTGGATACATCAGGAACGGTTGGTCGGCCTAATCATGACACCAGTGACCGGCTGACTACAGCAAAAGACCTCCATGTCAGGGAATTACCAGACACTGCCATACATACATACTCAGTACCGCCTAGGAGTAATACCCATGTGTATCCCTAGCCACGCCCAACACCATACGAACCAAGCCAGCCAAACAACCAAGCCTAACAATCAGCCCACTTACAACATACTCGGGCACAAATAATTACTCCAGCCCCATAACAACCTCGTCCCCCACCCCCCACGAATCACTCCTATCCTTCGAGATCTCCAAGCCCGTCACGGGCCCCAGGCTCGCCGTGTCGTCCTCGCTCTGCACCTCGCTCGTCCTCCGGGACCGGCCGCTCAGCGGCTTGCCCACCGAGTACGCCGACACGCTGATGGACCTGGGGCTGCTGGTGATGTCGTCGTACTTGCTCTGCAGCCTGGTGCTGGTGTCGTCGTACTTGCTCTGCAGCTTGCTGCCGGTCTCGGTGATGCGCCGCCGCAGCGACGGGACCCTGAACCTTGCGGACCGGGACGAGTTGGAGAAGACGGACGAGTTGTCGTCCTTTTCTGACGCTGTGGTTGTCGTCGCTGCTACCGCGTAGCCTTGGTCTGTCTCGGCTTCCTCCCTTATGTCGTTGAGGGTGTCGTTTTGCCTGTGGAGGTTGGGCATGCTCTTCGTTTCTGACGTCGTGGTGACTGGGGGTGCGAGGGTGGGTGTCTTCGGCCTGGGCGGTAGAACTGGCGGTCGCGAATCTTCGGACCCTTCCTTTCCTGACCCGGCCTCGTTGTCGTCGCTGTCGATCTCGACCAGCTCGGCATCGCGGTACCATTTTCTCCGCCGCGTCCATCGTCCCCAGCCATCTTGACCGCGACGGCCAAATTGCCACTGTAGAAGCAACGCGTCAGTCTCTGCCGAGTCGACTTTGTACAGTCACGAAGACATGAAAGCCACATACCTTATTATCATAGAAGACCCAGCCATTGTTCCCTCCCTCACCATCGTAATTCCACTCTCCGTCCTTGCCATCTACACCACTACCACTACCACTCACAGCCTCATCCGGCACGCCGTCAACCCTCCACCTGCTCCCGCTAACCCACCTCCAGCGCATGCGGCTGTCATTCTCCACCTCGGGAAGGTCAAACTTGTTCTTGGGCGGTACAGGATTGGTGTGCTCGTCCGTCCATGCAGCCCTCTCATACGCGAAAAGACTGTTCGTCCAGCCCAGCCCGACCCACCGGCGCTGGTTCTCATAGATGATAAAAGTGAACCGCACGCCGGCATCCGCGGCACCACGCGCCCGGCGTATCGCCTTGGTGAGCTCGGACTGGGTCTGTGCCGCGGCGTTCGCCGCAGCCTCGTCAGACCCCACCTCCTTGGCCTTCTCGATCGAGCCCTCGCCCTTGTTCTTCCTCGCCTTGTCCGGTATGGGAATCGTCAAGCCTGTCAGCAATGCCGCCAGTCTCCTCACACTCGCGCTCCGCCACAGTAATGTCCTCGCCGCCTTGGCGACCCTGGCGTGCCAGGTCAAGACGATGGTGCCGAAGACGAGGACAACCCTCTTCGTCGTGATGAGGCGGAACGGAGGCAATGTCAGCGCGACCCATAGCGGCGTGCACAACAAGATCCGCACGAACAGCGTCGTCAGAGCCGGCCGCGTGGTCGCGCTCGTCGCGTTGCGCTGGGTGCTCAGGAAGTCGGTCAGCTCGAGCATGGGCTCCATGAGGATGTTGCACCGGGCCGTGAACTCCTTCAACGTCTCCACTATCTCGTCGAGGGTCTTCTGGTGTTTCGTGTTGGTCACTTCCGCGCTTGAGCCGGCCCTTGTGTGCTGCTGTGCGCCCGCCGCCGAAGGCGCCGTAGCGTTCGCTTTCGCGTTGGCAGCCGTGGCACCCGGGTGTTCTGTGGGGGCCCTGCTCCTTCCCTTGCCCTTCGCAGCCTTGTTTGACACGCTACCACCTGGCGCGCTGCCCCCTCCCGCGCCGCCGTCTTCGCTCCAGCCGCTGCTGCTCAAGGGGCTGTAACGCCGCGTATACATGCCCAGTATGAGGAATAACAGCAGAACCACCGGGCCGGCATAGCGCACGGCGATGCCGCCATACAGAACCGTAGCCCAGAACACAGCCACCAGCAAGAAGCTCTCCCAGGGATCTCCGGTGGACCAGCTCAACAATGCGGCAAACTTGTTCAGGGGCATTAGGAAGGGATGGCTATAGGCGAGGGCGCGAGTGACCTGCGGCGGGGTAGCAAGGAGCAAGGGGCTCTTCTGGTGGACGAGGATGGTGGACAGTCGCTTCGCGGCAGAGATGGGCTGGGAGGAGGATAGGGTGGCGGGGGAGAAGGAGGCTACGGTAGGCCTGGGCTCGGCGCCGATTAGGTAGGAGGATTCATCGTTGCGGTCGCGGTTGGGAGAGTGGGAGGACGCGCTGTCGAGGGTTTCGCCTCGTTGGCGATGAGGGGTGGACATGTGTGTAAGCCAGGGGAGGTCCTATAGGAGGAGACAGGAAAAGTTGATGTTAGCTAGCGAGGTCATGGGCCTCAGCGGGAGGATTTGGATGGAAGACAGAGCAGCATGTCTCTGGTTTGATTTTTTTTTCTTTCTTATTTTCTGTGACGATAACAAAAGAAGCTGTTTGTGGTGGTAAACATAGGCAGGCAGGCAGGCAGGCAAGGCAGTCAGGTAAGGTAAGAGGTAAGTTGTTGGGGAGGTGGGGGGGTGTGAAGGGGGGTGTGTGTGTCCCATGGTCAGTGACGTTGGTGGCACCGAGCTGCCCGCGATTGGAGCAAGCTTCAGTCAGCACACACTAAAATCAGCTGTAACCAGCGCCAAGCTCAGGCCAGGTCCGGGCGCCAGGCTGCAAGTGACGGTGCCTGCCATTCCAACTCAACCGGAAGTCATAATATGAAGATGAAGCAATTTCGAGGAGTAGAAAGAAGAAGAATAAAAAAAAGATATATGCAATCCACACACACATATATATGTATATGCAACTCACAAGGGCAGCCATTTAAGGTTGTTTCATCAAAGTCCCCTCCTCAACTTGCCCTACGCAGCCTTACGGGCGGGCAGACGAGGCAGGTACGGCCGTAAATGTGTGCTGGCAATGCAGCAGTCCAGATGTCGTTGCCAGGTGCAAAAGTAGATCGATCCACACTCCAGGGCAAAGAAGAAAGAGCTGGGATGACCCCGATGTTCCGGTGTTCCGACTTACAACGTCACCTGTGGTTCGTATCTTGTAACCCAGGTCATGCACATGTCAAAACTGCGGTCTTGTCTGATCTTGAATGGAGTAAAAAGCATAACTGAAACGTCCTGAAGAAGAAGAATAATAAGGGTGGAAGGATAGACTACTGTATGTATGTATGTGTGTATGTGTGTATGTGTGTGTGTGTGTGTGTGTATGTATGTATGTGTAGTATCGGGGAAAGATTCCTCTCCCTCGGTATCGGTGTGTACGGGGGTAGGCACACGCAGCGCTTGGCAGGCAAAGCAGCAGGCAAAGCAGCAGGCAAAGCAGCAGGCAAAGCAGCAGGCAGGCAGGCCATCGCTTGTAGTGTAATCCACCAAACGCGGGCGCCCGAGTCACGCTAGAAGAATGCGCCAGCTCCTCTCCCGAACAATCACATGCAAATTCCATCACGGCGGTCACGAGTCTCGGTTTCCTCGTGATGCAGCACGGATCAGCTCTGACGAAGCAAAGAGTTGGTCTACACTGTAAATGTACACTTTACAGCCCCTGTCGGTGAGAGCAAAGCAAAAGTCAACGTGCTTTTCGAAGAAAAGAAAAAATGACCAGCCCATGTAGAAAGATGCCAGACGCATGCAGGGTGTGAATGCCAAAATGCAAATGCAAATGCAATCGTAACACGCCGCATCAGTCCATCAATCCCAAACCCATACACACATCCATACATCCGTACAAACCGCCTACCAAGGTCCCTCCAAATCGCACCCTACAGAAACATCACCTAAACAGCCATCTCCCCGCGCATCTACCCGCGCACCCCCCCCCCCCCAACCCCACCGAGAGCCCCACCCACTACCTCGAATCCACCCCCTCGTTGCACTTCTTGACCCACGTCACGAACCGCCGCCCCTGGATCTTCGCGTTGAGCTGCCGACCGCTGGCCGAGTTCGCCTCAAACACCACCACCTGCTCCCCGCCGTCCTTCAGCACCAGCTGCACCCGCTGCCTCTCCCTGTCCATGTCCAGTTCGACCCGCAGCACCTTGCCCGGCTCGATCACGGCCGTGAAGCCCTCCGCGCCCGTCGAAACGGCCACGCCCTGCATCGGGTCCGCGACCAGACGCAGGTAGGGCACGTCGGGGCTGTCGCGCGACCAACGCACTCCGCGCCTCATGTCACGGAACAGGCAGACGTCGAAAATCTCCTTCTTGGTCTTGTCCGTGGCGGACGTTGGTGTTTCGGACTTGGTTGTCGAGGTAGGCGTGCTCGCGACAGGCGTCATCGCCTCAGGCTGCTGCAACATGACCTGTGAAGTGCCGTTGCCGTTTACATGAACGTGTCCAGGTATAGGTCCAGGCGGCGCCGCCGCCGCCGCCGTGTTGATGAAGCTTGCCCGAGAAGGCTGCTGTGTCGCCCCGAACGAGGGCGTACGGACCACCTGCCATCGCCGTGAAGCCCCAGGCATCACAACCGTGGGCGTGCTACACCCCGACCCCGGTATCGGTGTAGAGGACGCGGTGCCGGGAGGTCCCATCGCCGGGGACTGCACGGGCGGCGGTGAGAGAACATGCGACAGGGGCGCCGAAGGTTGTGCCTGCGGCTCCATTGGCTGCAACCGGTGCTGATGGACGGGCGGAGGCTGGAAAGGCGGCTGGAAGGGTGGCTGGAAAGGCTGCATGGTTGGCTGTATTGGTACCGACAAAGATCGTGCAGGATGCTCGCTCTCCATCTGCCTCTTCAGGTCGTCGAGCCGCTTATAGCTGTCAAACCGGTTCTCGTTCGTCTCGGCACGCGGGCTGTTAGCAGCTGGGTTCATGAGGCTGTCCAGATTCGAATGCTTGCGTCCCTCGTTCAACTTGCCCATGCCGGGCGCTGCCAGTACCGCCTTCGTTGCAGACACGTCGTCTGATCTCGAACGCTGATGATCCCACAATCCTGACCGCGCCTGGTGGTCTACTCGCATGTGGTTGTCGACAGGCTCAAAGGAGTTCCTGTCTGCCCGCCTCTGATTCGCTGCCTGGAAGTCTGCCCGCGCCTGGTCCTCTGCCCGCGCGCGTTGAATCGCAGTCATGCGCATGTGCTCAGCTGCGTCCAACTCTAATCGCCTCTGTTCCGCTGCTTGCCTCTCGTTCTCAGCAGCAGCCTGAAAGTCTGCCCGCGCCTGGTCCTCAGCGCGCCTCTGGAAATCAACACGCCTCTGGTCCTCTGCGCGCTGGTCCTCTGCGCGCCTTTGTTCGTCAGCCCGCCTCTGTTCCGCTGCCCGCCTCTCATTCTCTGCCCGAGCCTTCTCTTCTGCCCGAGCCTTCTCTTCTGCCCGAGCCTTCTCTTCTGCCCGAGCCTTCTCTTCTGCCCGAGCCTTCTCTTCTGCCCGAGCCTTCTCTTCTGCCAGGGCCCTCTCCTCTGCCCGTGCCTGCTCGTCTGCCACAGCCCGTGATTGATGTTGAGGTGCCATGGCAGCCTGCTCGGCCGGCGCCTTCGACGCATCTTCCGCAGCGACAGGCACCTCGGACGGGTCCCTGCTGCGGCTTGCAGCTTCCTTGACGGCCTCTGCCGCCTTTGCTTGCGCATTCTTCCGTATGCGTTCTTGCTCCGAGAGGACGGTAGAGATGCCGCGTTCTTGGGAATTGTTCTTGTTGTTGTTCTCGTTGTTGTCGTCGGGACTGTCAGGCTGGTCGTACCGAGGAGAAGCGTGTTGAACCCCCATCCACGTCTTGTGCGGGGAATTGTCCTGCTTCGCGGCGCCGTTGACCTCAACCCGGGACCCCTCCACTGACTCGTCCAGGCTCGTATCTTGGTGCATAGCTTCAGCTTGACTACTGGTGGATGTCGGTCTCGCCTCGTTGTTCTGCTCGTCCTGCCCGTCCTCCCTGTCGTCGCTCTGCTGCGCCTCGATCTCCTGCGTCCCCAGAACCGAACCTTCCGCCTCGGACCCTGAGCCGTCGATGTAGTTAGAGTCGCCAGCCTCTGGGTCTGGAATCGGCCCTATATCCATCTTCATCGGGTCTTCATCGTCGCTATCCCCCGAGGAGGAGGAATCGTCAACTTCGGCGCTGTCGGCCCCGCGGAGCCTGCTTCGTCTCGGGCTGTCCTCGTCTTGCTTGAAGGCAGAGCGTAGCAATGATCCTTGCTCATCCCAGCCTCCTTCTCCCACCGGCGTCGCCAAGGGTGGCTCGCCAGGTCCGAGCTCTTTGAACTCCTCCCAGCTCTTGCGATAATTCATCTTTTCCGCGTACCACTGCCGTGCCTTTCTGAGGCCCTTTGTATCCGCGAGGCCCGCCGGTGGATTGTCCAAGTCGAGCTCCTCGAATTTCCCTCCATGGAGCCAACCGAGTGACGGGGGATTCTTGTCGAAGTACATGACGGGGTACTCCCGCTTGTCGACCTTCGGACCACCGTCTTCGTATGCACTTTGCCAGCCCTTGATCTGCAGGCTGACTCTGTCCACACGGTAACACTTCGGGGCGTTGTCAATAAGGGGCATCTCCTGGAACTTCTCTCTCAGGCCGACCTCGCGTAGGCTGCCATCCGGTCGTATAGGCAGGACAATAAGGCAGTACCACTTCTTGGTTGACGACCAGAAGCCCTGGTAGAAATGGCATTCTTTGGGCTTGATGATACGTCTCGGTGGTAGTGTCTTCGATCCCTGTTTCTTATGCTTCTTCGCAGCACTGTCGCCATTGACATGAATCTCGCCGCCTTCCCTGCTAGCGTTGGGCTGCTTCTTCCGCTCGTCGGCACGCTGTCGTCCCGATTTGGAGAGAAGGTTCCTATTGTGCACCTCATAACCGTTGTCTAACGCACGCTTGAACTCGCGATTGTTCAGCTCAGCAAGCTCAGCGTTACAGTCGGTAACAAGGTAGCCCAAGAGATGAATAGCAAGATCATGCTTCTTGTTCCTGCTGCCATGCTGGGGACTAGCCACGTGCTTCGCGGCACCGTGCACAGGATTTCCGTACTTGAAATGTACGTCGTGCTCGTCGCATTTTACAATGTACCAGTTGCCCGATCCAGGCTTATACTCAAAGATCTGGTGCTTGTATTGGGCATTACCATCTTGATAGATCTCATTGAAGGGGATGGTGCGCTGAACCGTAGGAGTCTGCGATGGATCACGGGCACCAGTAATTTGATTGACCGGGGTCTCCTGCGCTGCGTTATCGGAAGCCTCCTGCTCCTGCGACTTCCTGTCCCTAGTGCGGGGCCGCTTTGTGGTCGCGGAGGTACCGGTGGCTGGTGATTCAGCAGCCTTCCTCTTCGTGTCCTGACGAGGAGTTGGCACCGGGGTTTGGGGGGCTTTGGCATCTTTCGTAGCTGTCGCGTCCTTCGCGTCCTTTACAGCCCTCGAGTCTTTGGAACCTTTCGGTTCACTCGGCTCTCTCGGGTCTCTCGATGCCTTCGCAGCACGTTTTGCTTGGCCTTGCTTAGCGCCGGGTACAGTATTAGGGAGAGTCTCGGTCTCTCCTTGCGGTCGATCGTCAGGAAGCTTCGAGCTCTCAACCTTACGCTGCGCAGGTATATGTTCAGGAGCTAGCGGTTCAGGAGCCGACACCGATTCAGGAGCTGATACTGGTTTAGGAGTTGCCGGCTCTGCGGGCGGATGGTGCTGTAACACAGGCTGCCTCAAAACAGGCTCTTGAGGCACATACTCTCGAGGCAAAGTTTCGGGAGGAGTACACCGCTCGGCTGTCTTTTGCCGAGGCACAGGGGTGGGTTGCGGTATTGGCATGTGCGGAGGCTCGGATTGAGTCGAAGGGGTGCCTTGACTTCTACCATTGACCATCTGCTTCCGAATGTCAACTCTATTGCATCACCAAATGTTGAATGAAACTAGACTGACCGGAATATTGAAGGGCTTGGGCGTTAATGACTCCCGGACACTATAGTCTTGGGGTTTTGCAGCGCGTGCGGAAGATGGCGCCATCAAGTGCGTGATCTTGTTAAGGTGCCGCTGCTCGATGCCGGCAGTACTCGCCGCATGATCCTCGCGAAGGCGTTGCTGCTGAAGACGAAGCTCGACCTGAGCGCCGACAGTGGCGACGATTGACTGCTGGAGATCTACGAAGACCTGCTGAATGCTCTCTTGAACCTTGTGCTGGACCTGTGAAAGCAAGTGCTGGTTTGCTGCCTCCAACTGCATCTCTATCTGCATCTGGCTCTGGTGGTGTTCTTCATCGAGGCGTTTCTGCTCCTCCAGTTTGTCCTTCTTCAACGCCTGCCACCGGGCCATGTCGAACTCGTCGTCCAGATCCATGTGGTCTGGAGTAGCCGTCGACGGCAGAAATTCGTTAACTGGATTGGGACTCATTGCGACAAGGAAGACCGTGACATCTGGAGATGCCACCCAAGTACTCTGACAACTGGACACGAGCAAGGTAGGACGAAGATGCTGATGCCTGCAGACTGTGATCTGCCTTCTTCTCCTGCTTAACAAATACCACTATGCCGCATTCCTGGGAGAAGAGGATCCCGAGGTCAAGACCGAGGAAGCAGGTGCCTGACAATCGACCTTAACACCTGTCGATGCTGGCGAGTACGGACGAGTGATATCTGTAAGAGAGAGAGAGGAGTCAGTACAGCGGCGTGAGGATTCGGACGAAAGGAACATGAATATAGAATTGAAGTTCTGGGGGACTAAGCACCTCGGCTCGCAAAACTAACACACGTTATCGCCGAGTGTGTTTTTGCCCGTGTTGGAGTTGATTGATGGGTATGTTACATATGTTCCTCGGAGACCACCGTAAGGGGGGATACTATGTGGTTGAAGACGACGTGTGGAGTGTAAAGTGTGATATGGTGTGGTGTGGAGTGGTGTGAAATGAACTGAAACGAAGTTGCAGATAGGTTTGTATTGTGATGGAAGACCGAAGAATCAAGATGCAAGGAAGTAATAGACCGGAAGTCAAAATCCGTAGGCAGTGAAAAGTGAAGGGAAGGAAGGATGCTGGGCGCAAACGCACTCGTTCGTTGGCACTTCCGAGGTTATTTTTTTGTTGGTTGTTCCTCCTGCGGGTAGGAAGGCGCGTAGGGTCCCGTCCCTAACGAGAGCGAGCGTACTTTCCTTCGCTGTTCTGACCAGTAAGAGACTCACAGACTTACCTCGCCGTGTTTCTGTTACCAATCCGCCAAGAAAGATATTGCCTGAAGTGCCCGTCTATGACTATGACAATATAGCAAATGTCAAAAACCGTATGCCCCGTTCTTGTCTTGTTTTTCTCTTCTTTCACCAGCTCTTGCTCTTGCTCTTTCTCTTCTCTTCAATCCCAATGCTCGCTCGGTTTTGATACAAGTTGGAGAGGCAGCTTTTATGAGTCGCGGGCGCACGGCGCTTCTTCACCTGACCTGCACTGCACTGCGCTGCACTGTACTTCGTACCGTACCGTACCGCACCGTACCGCACCGCACCACCGCACATATATGGGACGTTGACCGAAGGACGCGAGAATATGGAGCATAGAGGTATAGATAGGCCCTTAAAGTCCGGTTACCCTATGTATCTACTGTAACATGCCGCACTCGCAGGGATACATAGACAGGAACAGGTGGAACTTCTAAAGAACCAAAAGGACTACGGTTTACTAGGTGGGTAGGTGCGTACCCTTTATGGCTTTTTGTATCTGGCGCTAAGTAAGATTATTAGCGAGCCAGCGGATGATACGGCCCGCTAAAAAAGATTTTTGTTGTGCTGCAGGACTACTGTACGAACTTTCGGCTTACGGATCACCTACTACGCGGTCAAGCGACGTATGATCGATCGTATCATAAATGAAAATGCCCCCCCGCCCCTGTTAGGTACAATCTTACATACAACACTTTGTCTGAATGGCTAGAATTGGCTAAATTGCGGCAGTCGGTTGGCTCTACGCCTCATGTCTTGTGGAGACTGGTCGCAGTACTGGTCGGGAATAGCGCAGCGGATGACATGGACATATGACAGGTTATGCCGGCCTCGGATGCAATCATCATTTATGGCATGGTTATCTCCAACGGCTATAATGTCTGTTTGTCTGTATTGTCGATCCCATAGCCCGCTAACAATAGGACGACTGTAGGCACCAGTACATAGTTCGTCGGTAGCGAAAGAAATCAAATACCCACTTACTAGTGAGAAAGTACCACTTGTCCTATTCGTCCATTTACCACACAGCAGCTCGGGTGGCTGCAAGACCTTGTCATACGCCGAGCCTTTAATGTCGATGATGGGGCGGGGGGCGGACTATTCCAGAGCCCGGAGTTATGACATACTGTACCTAGGTATCTACATCTACACATACAGTAAGTAGAAGAGATGCTTGCTTTCTTTTCTTCTTTTCTCTTTTCTCCTTCTTCTTTTAGATGTGGAAGACATGCAGACATACCACACGCATGTTGTCTGAGCGTACATAATTACAAATAATGAACCTGTGCCATTTCATTGCGTCCACGTACCGCTATCTGAAACATTGTTTCCCGGCTTTACCAACCCGCATGGCCGTTTCTCTTGGCATGGCTTTCATTTTCTTTTCTGGCCAACTTTTGTTTTATTAACATTTGGAGCGTTCCAGTCACTCGTAAAAAGGAATGTCGCCCGCGTGCCCGTGTATTCTTACCTTGCAGCGGACCAGTCGATCATCACCGGCTTCTCCACGCCTCTCACAAATAGTTGCCAACTCCATGGAATGTTTATGCACAGTGGTTTCCTGCTGGATCTGTCGTCCTCATATCGCAAAGGCGCCCCCCATATTTGGCAACCATCCGCACATTCACACTGGCCCCCATCATCTGTCCATCATGTCGCATAAGCCGACATATCATTTTGTGAGGATATCCGCGACCCCCAGTCAATACCAATACCTAGGTACGCGTGGAGATGGCTCAGTGATCCCGGTATGGGTCTCATGCAATGTACATAAGTAGCTGGGTCCAACCGATTGCAAAAGTCTATGACTGCATATGTGTAAACGGTAGCTTTCCGCCCAATCGCTATCCTCGCCATATGCAGGGTCTCAGACCTCTCCAAGGGCGGTCTATCTCATCCGGACCAATCCCTAATCAACACGATGCATATCTCACACCACTTCAGGGAAAGAAACTTCCCTTCCTTTCTTCCCCGATCTTCTTCTCACCTTTGTCGTCTCTCTCCACCCCCACTGTATTACATTCTGGATACGACGCCAAAGCCGAACCCATTATTACTACATGGGTCCAGATCACATATCGAGATGCCTAGGTAGAGCACCTACATGTAGGCAAAGCGACAGGATGTTTCGCTCCCTCGGAGTTATAGAAACGAGATCAAGGTTGGCGAGGAATCCATGCTTCTCATATCTGCGAGCGAATTTACGGAGGCCCTGGAGCCAATCGGAACGACATGGAAGGGGCATCCTGGGAAGTATCACATGCTTTTTATGATGTGGTGACTGCATTTTGACTTAATTCGTCTTTTATATCGGTTTGGCGTTAGGGGAACAAGTTGCTGACGAGCCGTTGCGGAAGTGTAATTGCACCAGCACAGTACTAGGACTAACTACACAGTAGCAAGACCGAAAGTACTTAGGGAGCATCCATGGATGTCGGAGATGTATGTATGTATGTACCTAGGTAGGCAAACCTTGAGTTTCTCCAAAGAACAGGGACCATGGGGTTCTGACTCGTAATTACAATTTCTGTTCAGCTGTCAATATATTGGTTACGGCGCTAATCGTTATAAGTTGGCCATGCATGGATCTCCCCGAACGTGTGAGGAAGTCCAGTTGTCGACCATTTAGATCAGTATCCACAACAAATAAGGCAGTATACCCTGTCTGTCCCTACGCACTGACCGCCGAACTGGCCCTTGATATCTCTAACCAGACATACACAGCAGCACCGTCATCGTCATCACCATTCACTTTCGCATCTTCAAGGTCCTGTCCCCTGTCCCCGTCGCCACTACTACCGGCAGTGACGCCCGTCTTCTTCCCTCCCCCCACTCCCCGCTCGACCAAGTCCCCCAGGGGCTTGCGGTTTGTCTCTGCTTCATGTTGTATCCGACAGTCCTCACAATCAAAGTCCCTCATCTCCTCCTGTCTCTTGCGGATGCCCTGGAGGCAGCGACCGAAGTTGCCCTTTCGCGAAGCTTCCGGGCACCAGTGAGGTAGGGTATTCTGGGATATCTGCTTGGAGCATGTCTGGTGAGCCTTGTCAGTGCATCATCCGGGGTCAAGAGACACGGGGAAAGGTAGGAAAGGCGGGGAGTGTTCTTTCCAGATCCGGTGTTCACTCACGGCCCAGAAGGCGAGGAATGTTGTACTTCGGCACATAACGACCAAGACTCCACGGTAGAGTAGTGCGTAGGCTGGGCGGGATTGGACTGAGTGGGGTTTGGAAGAGGTGTTCTGTGGTGAGAAAAGCTTGAGCTGATACGAGCAACGTCTTGGGATGATTCTCATATAGGAACTTCAACGCCATATCCCGAGGTCGTCCACCACGGGTGATATTAGGCCGGAGACAAAGCTTTATTTTCATCTGGATCCCTACGTCTTGATATTGGCTATTCTTTTGTCCGCGTGTGTTGTTGGAAGTATATCTTCGGCACAGGTCGTATGGTGATCTTGGATATCTATCACTTGAGGCTAAAGGGCGGAGTCGGACAAGCGCAGCACTCCGAGAGTCGTCAATGTCGAGAAGAATTGATCTCCCGGGTCGTGTTCATCCCATCATCCTGTAGCAATCCACCCTGGGTTGTCGCTATCATCAACCCAAAGCCATCTTTGGGTGTGCTCGTCTGACATCTGGAGGTTTAGCATTCTCTGAGTATATACTTGCACCGCCTGCAGTTTTAGCCATATGGTCCGTACAACAAGAGACACGGCATGACGGTTTGGTGCTTGATAATGATGCGGTGTTGTCGAAAGATATGGACAGGACATATAGCTTGAGCTCGCTGCTGCTTGGACAATTGAGACGGCGTGCAGCACTGTGCAACTGTCACGATACTCGTGCAACTCCATCGAGGAGCTTCACAGGATTACCACGTAGGACGTGTACGGTTGGTTGCCAACACAATTACATATAGCTTCCTACATACCTGCCGTTGATACCTCTTACCCGCCACCTATTGATTTTGAGGTTTTTTTGGGCAGTACACACTCCGCTGAAAGAGTCGTAACGCATTCCCGTCACACGGCTGGCACAATTGGACCTCCTCATGCAGTGGCGGTGCACTGCCGCTGCAAGGTTGTTGGTGATGTGATGCATGCACATGCACCTGAGATGTGACGCTGACAGCTTGGGCACACTCAACAGGTACCTAAACGGCCGGATCTATGTTTCCACAAACACAATACGAAGACGGCATATTAATTGGTGTCACAGCATGGGAGGACCAGAAGCAACAGATTCTGCTTTGGGACGTATCCGCGAACCCCTCAAGTGCTCTCCGCCCCCACCTGTTCCTTTTCTTGGGGGTTACATACTCCAGAGCTACCATTTCCTAATAGTTTCAACCCTCAGCCCGCGGCACGTTACATCTTGCTTCCTTGAGGAGGAACCTTTCCGCGGACTAAATTCAGCGGCGGAATGCGAGAGTCGGAAGCCGCGGGTTCTGACCGCCCTTTTTTATTACTACACGCACTCGAGGATCACTCAGCGGCCACGGTTCTCACCGCCCGTCAGCATAACCGACAATTGTGCAAGAACGGTCAAGTCAACAGTTCCAACCGTAGGCGCCTTGGTCGCGAATACGGTGGACTCAGCATTCGGCTGCAGCTCCGCTTTTTCCGTGGCCGCCCTGATGATGGAATTGCTTGTAGAGAGCCGTGGGCTTGTACGTGGAATCAGTGTCCTCTGGGGCGGAAGGATATGAAGATGGAAGCCTTCAAGTACTAGATGGTTGGGGTAATTTTGTGCCCTGAATCAAGTTTATGGCGAGTGGCTTGACCGCTCTACTTGAGTATTTAGGTATATAATCTGACGAAGGAGACCCGCGTGATAAACAAGCGAGATATCGTCAAGGGGGAGCTGAACCAAACACGATATAGTCCAGCGTGTAGCCGCCGTGAAGTTGTGGCGATGGTGGTCCAAACAGACTACAGGCCACGATGTACCTAGTAGTGCTCGATCACATCCACGAAATAAGTTTTATAGCTGAGGCCGCCGTCATCCAGGGAGAGGATAGTGTGCAGGCTATACATAGTACAGGGGAGCATCCTGGTAGGAGATCAGGACAGCAAATCATCCCATCAGAGAGTATTCTACACCACACGAAGACTCCACGACGGGAGTATATCCACGAGAGGTTATCACATGAGAGGTTATCCAACAAGAGGGTATCCCACGAGAATATGTCCCACGGGAGATCAACCAGGAGACGGTGCCCACGGATATAGCTTGAGCAAGAACATATATCAATTAACCCACAAGGGCGTGCGTTCCATTTAGACAAGGCTACCCCAGAAACCTGCCAACGACCTAGGCACCTACGATGCCTCGCTCTCGTTCTCTGCCGCAGACACATCGTCCATTTTCTCCCGCGCCTCGCTGACCATTACCCCCCACACCACAGAGCCTCTCTCAATCCCACAAATATCATGCACAGCATCGCCAACAGCCTCAGCAGCCCGGTTCTTGACCTCGGCGATCTTTTCCTCGCCCATCCTCTTCAGCTTTGCCATCTCCCTCTCATGCAGCTCCTCCATCCGGGCGATCTGCCCCTCAAGCTCCCGCACACGCCTGGCAAGGGCGTCGTCGACCCGGGTCTTCTTCAGGACGCTCGGGCTCAGCGACTTGTCCCGCAGGCAGAGGTTCTCATCGAGGCCGCTGGCCTCCGACTCGGAGCAGCCCTCCTCGTGGGACCCGACCAGGGACTTCAGGAACCTGCGGTCGAAGGACTCCGTGTCCCGGGGCGGGATGCGCTGGGAAGAGCCGCTGCGGCCGGCTGTGGTAAATGGGTCCTCTGCGGGCTCGGCCTGGATGGGGCGGAGGCTACCGGCGATGCCTTGGCCCTGGGGAGCGGCAGCTGGCATGTACTGCCCGGGGCCAGTCTGCGCGGCGCGGATGAAGCGCTGCTCTTGCTCGGGTGCGTTGATGGGCGGCTGGGATGGGGCGAATGCGCCAGGAACTGGTTGCTGAGGGTTATGTTGCTGCTTTGGGTCGGCGGGTCGAAGGGGCCCAAAGGGGCCGAGGCCTTGGTACTGGGGGAGGGAGTTCGGGTCGGTAGGTCGGTAGGAGGACACACCATAATACGACGGGATAGGTGGGCCAGCGACTGTACTCTGGGGGTTGTTCTGGGGCACTTGACTAGGTTGAGAGCCGTCAGGCTGAGAGCTGGACGCCTGGTTATAGATACCGGTCATTGTGTAGTAGTATGTGCTTGGATCAGGAGGAGGGCCGTTAGGAAGTTGTTGTCCTTTCTTGTCGCTGTTTCGCTTGTTTCTCGGGCTTCGGCTCCAGGGATGGTAAGTAGCTCCGTTGTTGGAGGGTCGAAAGGGGTTATCCATCTATGATCGCGTTAGATACGGTGTGGCATGCATGCGATGCGAGATGCGAAGGTCTTACCTTGACTTTGTAGCCTCTTTGTCAGTGTGGAACTCGAGAAACTCTTGTCAACTGAACTTGAGGAAATAAATGTGAGTTTGTGAAGAAGTTCGCGATGTCAAGTGTGATTGTCAATGACATCGTCAGGTGGGAGAACACCAGAAATGCCGAGCCTTGTAGCTGACAGAGAGCAGCAGCTTTGATAAGAACCCAAAGGCTGAGCAGAACCCGGGATGGTCATGTTGTCAGTCGTCTTCACCTGGGCACATCCTCGCTAGTAGCCCTTTCTGTATTGAGACCGCGAACTTCCAGAAGCCCGAATAATCTTTCAGGCATAGGCACCTAGGTATAGGGCCCTGTATTGTGACCCTCAAACAAGACCCCTTCCCTTTTTGGCAGACACCAAATGACCCATGGGAAAGACCCAGGTGACAGGAGACCTATCCCATATTATGGACCATTCCAATGAAAAGGAAACCACTTCATAGAGCAAACAAAGATGCCATGGCCCACAATGCAGCAGACTATCACGATGATTTCGTGCCTTGTGTGTTGTGCTGCTTTGGTGTTTTGCAAGCCTCCAATCAAACTCCCGTACTGTGAATTACTTACACAGCCTCGTGGGATGTTCCGGCATTCTTGTCCGAGTCCACTTCGGAGCCGGGTGCGAAAGCTCTAACCAGGAGGCCCGGAAGTGACTGTCCGTTTGTGCCACTCGTATGCTGTGAGATCATTAAGTGTGGCTTGACACTCCCACCCAGTCAGACGACAGCAGAGGGTAATCAGGACGAGAAAGGTTCGCCACTGGTCTGCATTAGGATCATACATGTACATGCTGACATGCCGGCGCCAGATATGCTGTGCCACTCCGTACCCATTGGTAGGTCTCTCTCGATCGGCTCCGTGGGCTTCCCCGGGCTTGCACGATCCCACCCCGTCCTCGACATAAGTCTGGACCCTCCCTGCCTAAGTCGATTAGTCTGGACGCCGTCATGATCATCTGTTGTCAACCGGTTTTGGGTAAGGATTGGCTGTGTAACCGTGTTGGACCCCTTGCGGTCCAAGGGATGAAGTCAATGGCGTTGCTGACATCGCTGATTCTCCGTTCGAGATCGCCAGGGTATCTTGCGTGGGGGTGAGAACCATCTCTTACATGGTAAGCTTCTTATAAGTCCCCCAGCCTGTCAGAACCTCCCGCCATTGTGCCCGTGAGATGCGGCTATCCGGCAAATAAAAAGCCGAGTACCGACCACTCCTCAACCAGGCAGTTGGGTCACCAATACCAGCCCTGACCGTTTCTGGCCGGCTAATGTAATCATTGCCAAGTACGTTGCCGCTATCACATTTCCTCCATAGGGGTTCATGGATGTAGTGTCGATACACCTTCCTAAAAAGGCCATATGAAGGCCAGGGAAAGTCGATACTATTGCGTCTTACCGAGTTGGCGGGAACAACTAGGAGTGGCTGGTTTCTTGCGCCGCAAGCAGTGGCGATATCTTCCGTGGGGTCATTGGCAAGGAAGAAACGCTCTTATCGCATACATCACGATGGGGCAGTCAGGTTGGCCTCAGCTTCATCTCTACGTCAAACGATTTGGGTGGGGGTTGGGTGGTTGTTGAGGGTCATGTCATGACCTGTTTGCCTCATCACATTCATGCTGCAAACCATCATGATCCTTACGACTAAAAGGACGAGATGTTAAGCAAAAAGGGAAAATATGGCGGAGGCGGGCTAGCCATGAAAGCCAAGAAAGGGATCCACTTGGCGCTGGATTTCGAACATTGAACTTCCCTCATTAATAACGGCTGTCGACGGAAAGACGTCGTCCTCCGGCACAGGGGCTTTTGCTTCGGCGAGATAACCGATGAGCCAGCCCGTGCTCTGATCCTCCTACCTCGCTTCAGATGAGTTAGGTAACACATGCATGTCAAGTGTCAAAGCTCAGAGGTCCCACCCGTGGACTGGCCAGCAGACGGGGTAATTCCGAGGTGTTATGTTGAAAGTATGGAGCACATGACACAGCAAAATATTTAGGCATTTCGATAAAGTTCGGGACGGAAGTTCCTAGACCCTGTTGGCCAGGATTTCTGCAAGTACGCCTCGCAGGGTTGAAGGCGGGATAGAGGTGGCCACCATGATGCAGTCTTTTAGACAGAGATCTTTCGAGAACCGGTTGAACAGGCTTCTGGAAGGGCTTTAGAAGGGAAGGAAGGGAAAGAAGGGCAGTAGAACCTGGTTATTGGACGGGATCACCACGAGTTTGACGCCGGATTGCATACATACATACAGTAATGGTGTATGTGTACATACCGGTATACCTAGTACATAGACTTAGACACTCTCGTGAGTTGTTGCAGCGTCACCCCTGTGCACATCTTGTGGAGCATCCCACCATGTCGATTGCCAATCAGTCGAATCAAACTTATCACACACCCTTGTCCCCTTAGACGACCCGCCGACAACCACTACACACAGTAGTGTCGGGAGTTTGACCCGTTGGGCCTATAATGGCCTGAACCAGGCGTTTCCCCGACCTGCCGTGCTGCCGTGTACGTAACTTGCCGATCTATGGATTTGTCTGAGTTACCACGTTACTTATTACCAGGGCGGCCCACCATCCTGCTCCGGATGTCTGAGGGACCGCACAAGCTTCACACAAGCTTTGGCAAGCCTCAGGGTGCCGGGATGGTAACTTCTATTTGCCCGATCGCCAACATATCTCGGCACATAGACGATCGTGGAGCTCCGATGAAGCCCAGTCTCGCGCAAGATCAACAAGGCCAGACTGCCATATATGACGACGAGGGAAAGCGACGATGAAGTCAAGAGAGGCGACATCGAGACAGCCATGATGGAAGGCGGCAATCACAGCCAGCGAAACGGACGAACGGACGTGACTCGGTGGCTAGGCGCAGATACGCATGGTGATTGATGAGTGTGGCAGACAGCCCTAGCAGGTTGCAGGCCAGGCCAGACAGGGAGGGTGGAGAGGAGACGTGCAGGCTGGGATCCGATATACTTCGTCTGTATGAGTTAGGTATCATATGTATTGTAACCACCTCCCTACTACAGTACGGTAGTAAGTCCTGCCCCGATGGGACGGAGAAAATGAGCACTGCAGCAGGTGCCAGAGCCCCGGTATTGCGGTGCGTGCGGTGCGTGTTACGTACTCCGTCCTGCCCCGTCTGGCATATCTGCCATGCTCCTCTGAGCAGGAGGTCATAGCAAGCGACCAGGTGTGTGGGTTGCCAGGACCAGAAGGAGGCAGAGGCTGCGGGTACCCAGGTGCCATCCCGGTTCTTGGCACCTCTCAGTCCCCTCCCTATACGGATCCATACGCCATGGCCCCGTACGGGGTTATATACGCAATGGCTTGCGGACCTGCAGAGAGCATGTGCTTCTTGTGGTATCAACGGGGCCCGGGCGGGGGCGGGGGCAGGGGGGAGAAGACCACTTCTAGGATAGTCCTCGCTACCATATATCTGGTCCCGAGGTCAAACAGTGAACTGAGGCTAAGGCTGTCCGGCATGCCCGTTATCTGCCAGTGATATCAAATGCTACGAGTCCGATTGATTGATTTGATTGATTTGATTGATTGTCAGGCAAGCAGACAAGGCAAAAGCACTCATGAGCCAGCCACAATGTGTGGGTATTTGGTCAGTGGCCACAATATCGAGCTGTGCCGCATGCTACTGTTTAGTTGGTTTGATATCAGTTCAGGCAAGGGGGAAAAGAGTATTCCGCATACCTACCAATTGAATTTATAAATCTATCAAAATAAGAGGGGCCCTGGCCAGAAAGGGTGTAGTCAGTGTTACATCCCACCAGTTTCGCCGACGGAGTCCACCGTCCACAACGTCCTTGTCATCGCCCGTTGTGCTGCTCCAGTTCCTCTGACAAGGTACAATGTGTGATCAAGTGAGACAATGCTGAGCTGACATACAAAACTTGTCTCTCTCTGTCATGGTAATGAAGCCAAATCAAACATAATTTGCCCGCCCAGCTGCGGATATACGATTGTTAACGGGCACCTGGGCGTTTTGAAACTGTACCGTGGTAGTGTGTACAAACTACAAAGTTGGAAGTGAGGGGGTGACATGGTGAGAGGAGGAGGGGGGGAAGGGAATATGATACGGTGATAGTACGGTCAAGCCACTTCAGTGACTTCTCCTGCCCTTCAAACAAGCCTGCAAAGACAAAGTGGAATATGTCATCTAATGCACCGCGGAATAGATACGGAACATAGCCAGCCCGCCCAGCCTGGACTATCAAAAGTCCCCTCTATGGCTTCGATTCTGGCCTGGCCCAATAGCTCCCACACCAAGATAATTACCGCTTCCGGAAGGTCGTCTGAAAAGCATCTCAGACATCTAGAACAGCTTACACTAAACTGAGGTTGAACTCCAATGTCACCCAGTACTAGCTGATCCACACCTCCTTCAGCTACCCCTGTCTAATCTGCATTCGTGCGACGTCGACTCCGTTGCCACATTGCGACCAGGTTTACATTCCTAGCTCACCATCAATTGCTACACTAGAAATACCACCTCGACCTCACCTCAAAACCTCCCGTTGTCGTCGTTGCCCTCGGTCTTTATCTTCTTGTCTCGTCTCGTCTCCTTACCACAGACTCACCGGAGAAAGGGCATCGAGCCCCCTCGTCTGAAGAACTCCAGTACCACCATCCCCAAGAGACACACAGACAGACAGACAAAACAGATAGATCCACACCCGCCCTTCACAATGGGTTTCACATTATTCCGGGGCAAGGGCCCGGATCATCCCGTCACGGTCACCGAGGCCGGCGGCTCCTCCTCCGCCGTCGATATCAACACAAATCCTGAAGCTGATCTCAAGAAGTTCCGGAAGCTGCACACCTTCGACCCCTACCTTGACATCGACAAGCTCGAGGCCGTCGACAATGTCCTCAGCACTGGCGACCTCGAGAAGGAGGCTGCCATTGAGGAGCAGCTCCTCGCTGAGGACTCTCCTTACCCTGAAGTCCGCTCATCTGTGAGTCCGCATCCAACGACACACTACAGCCATTGCGTTGCGTCTTATCCCATCGCTGACCAGCCTTGTAATCAAGGTTCCTCCCACAGATGACCCCGACACGCCCGTCGACACCATCCGTGCCTGGACCATTGGCATGCTTCTGTGCACTATTATTGCTGCTGTCAACATCTTGATGGGACTGCGAAAGTCACCCGTCACTGTTACCGCCTCTGTCGTCCAGTTGATTGCTTACCCGTAAGTCCACAGTTCTGCGCTCGACCCGAGCCCTTGCTTCCGCAACGCACCAGACTAACCCTTGATACAGCATCGGTCGCGGCTGGACAGCTGTCATGCCCAACAAGGAGTACAGCATATTCGGCCGCAAGTTTAACTTGAACGCCACGCCATTCAACAAGAAGGAGCACACTATAATCACTGTCATGACGGCCGCTGGCGCTGCAAACTCCTACGCCATTGATATCCTGCTCGCCCAGGAGATCTACTACGGCCAGTTCTTCCACTGGGGCTTCCAGATCCTCCTGATCATGTCAACACAGGCCATGGGCTACGGTCTGGCCGGTGTGATGCGACGATACCTCGTATGGCCCGCGGCAATGGTCTGGCCCAGCCAGCTCATTCCTGCCGTTATTATCTCTACGCTGCACAACCACGAGACGTCGGATCCTGCCAAGACCAACGGCTGGAGGATCGGAAGATACGCCTTCTTCCTGATCGTCGCGAGCGTGACTTTCGTCTACGAGTGGTTTCCTCTCGTCATTGCTCAGTTCCTCGCCTATATCGGTCTGTTCCCCACCTGGATTGCTCCCAACAACACCATTGTCAACCAGGTTTTCGGCGGTCTCTCCGGTCTTGGCATCCTCCCCATCTCATTTGACTGGTCCATCATCTCCGGTTTCATGAACCAGAGTCCCCTGATGACGCCCGGTTTCTCCCTCATGAACATGCTGGCAGGTATGGTTCTCGTCATCGTCGGAACTGCCGGTATCTCATGGGCTGGACCAGATTTCATGAGGTACCTTCCTCTCGAGGCCAACTCCAATTTCGACCACTTTGGCAACTCCTACAACACATCTCGCATCCTGACTGCCGATTACACGTTTAACCAGACAGCCTACGAGGAGTACTCGCCTCTGCTTCTTGGACCTGCCTTCTCTCTTTCCTACGGTGTTGGGTTCGCTGGTCTGATCTCGACCATCGTCCACTGCTACCTCTTCTACGGTGCTGATATTTGGAACCGTGCGAAGAGCGCCAAGTACGAGGAGGCCGATATTCACCTGAAGCTCATGCGCCAGTACAGTAAGTTGAACAATCTCCTATACACCTTAGATTCGAGGCTTTAGTGGAATCGCTAACAGTCGTCGTCAAACAGAGGAAGCCCCTGAGTGGTGGTTCCAGGTTATTTTTGTCGTCAGCTTCGCATTCGCTATGATCTCCTCCCAAGTATGGGATACTCACCTGAAATGGTGGGCACTGATTATCTGCATCCTGATCGGTATCTTCTTCACCCTGCCTGTCGGCATGCTTATGGCTATCACCAACAACGAGGCCGGCCTGAACGTCATCACCGAAATGATTGTCGGTTACATGACCCCTGGCCGCCCCGTCGCTATGATGCTGTTCAAGAGCTACGGTTACATGATGACCTACAACTGCCTGCAGTACGTGATGGACATGAAGCTCGGTCACTACATGAAGATCCCTCCGAGGTCTCTCTTCATGGCCCAGTTCTTCCCCGTCATCTGGCTTTCTATTGTGCAGATCGCCGTCTACAACTTCCTCCGTGGCAACATCGATGGCATCTGCACAAGCACCCAGTCTCAAGGTCTTACCTGCCCTAACGCGAGGACCTTCTACAACGCCAGTGTCATCTGGGGTGTCATTGTAAGTCTATATATATCCAGCAAGCTTCATCATCGTTAATATGCACATGACCAGTCCACTAACCCCTCCTCGCAACAGGGCCCCGCCCGCATGTTCGGCGCCGGCAAGATCTTCTCCTGGGTCAACTGGTTCTGGCTGATCGGGGCCGCCGCGCCCGTGATCCACTACTTCTTCGCGCGGCGGTACCCCCGCTCGTGGCTGCGCTACCTCTTCACGCCGTCCATCTTCGGCGCCGCCGGCATGATCCCGCCCGCCACGACCTGGTACCTGATGAACTTCGTGCTCTTCGGCCTCGCCTTCAACTGGATTATTCGCCGCCGCTTCTTCGGCTGGTGGCAGCAGTACAACTACGTCCTCTCGGGCGCCCTCGACATCGGCCTCGCCCTGACCATCGTCATATCGGGCCTCTCGCTCGGCCTGTCCAACAAGACCTTCCCCGACTGGTGGGGCAACGTTGCGTGTTACAACACCGCCGACATGCTGGACACGGCCGTCACCAAGGTCCTGCCTGATGACGGTAGCTTCTTCGGGCCTACGAAGTGGTAGATCTGCTTTCTCGCATGCACATATTATTCCAAACACCGTTTTCGTCTCGCGCGGGATATTACTCGTCATGCCTCGGGCGTGAAGTGGCTGGATCATCGCGGGATGGCCGGCAAGGTTGGCTCGTCGTTCGCTTTTAGATGGAAAGTCAAGGAAATGAAGAAAATAACTGAATTGAATGACTGTTATGGTGGTAACGATTTATTAGATAGGAAACTCTTCGCGTTGATACCTGATACCTCTCTCAATAAGAGATTACGTTGATTTCATAATAAATTCCTATGAAAATCCCCTTTATGCGACTGGGTCTCCTGTGACGTGTCTGGTCTTTCGCCCCCTTGTTTTCCTGACTTGTCCTTAATGGTAATCTGTTTCAGATCCGTCACAGACATCTCCAGGATTCCCTGCATGTCCGCCCGTCACAAGTGATACTCGGATTTCCTTGCTGATCGCCGGTTATCTGTCAGTCGTTGCTCGTATGGTGCAGCAGTAACCTGTCATCCTCTGGGGCCGGAGTATGCGTTGGTTCAGCCGACCTAAACCAACGTGATAGTTCTCCAGTTTCTCTCGTCCTCCATTATCTTGTAGGCCTCGACTTTATCAATGAACATCCAGCCGAACCTCTCAATCTTCCCTGCTTTTTCTCCCTGCTTAAAACTTCGGATGGCTAGCCCATAAAAGAACTCAAAGGGCCTGGTGTCTGTGTCCTTGTGTTCTGTATCGTCCATTTCACCATCCTCGGTTTCTTTTCCCCTCAAAATCATCACCTGCAAGTCTGAAACGTGCAAATCATCTGACATTCTGACTTCAGCATGATCCGGTTTCAGTAGTGTTCCAGCCTCATCCTCTGAGTACGACGTAAAGAACCGCGGCAGGGGTGGAATATCCGCACGCCGCAGTCGGATCTCATGTTCGGTTGCCTCTTTGGTACTGAGCTTAAGTTCAGTCATTGGCCCATAGATCTTCATCCAAGCCCCGGGTTTGACTTCACCATAAGGGTTGGACTTGTTCTTCGGTTCTGTGTGCCAGCCTTGGATGGTTGCCACGTCTCTCCACCCCTTATCAAAGCTGGCTTGCATTGCTCCTATCCCATCATACCCTGCCCAACTCCAGCTTGGGCCAGTGTATTCGTGGAAAGGAGCCTGTCCTCCCAGTCCCTGCCACGCAACTCCTTCCATGATAGTATTGCTCCAGAGTCCGGCAACGTATTCAGCATTAATCCGATCTTGGAAGAGTCTGGCGAGGCCACTCACTGATTCATAGACATGTCAGATTTGGCGGCGAGAAGGGTGCCAGAAGTCTAGTTCATTAGAAAAAAAAGGCAACGGACCAAAGGTTGACTCACACGCTGGCAGCTTGTCCTGCTCAATTTCCGCTGTCCGTACGCCCAGACCAGGGAAGACCAATCGTCAAGGCTCGCATCATGTAGACTCTCTTCATGGGCCGGCGACTTGATTGGAGGATATGTTCCCTTTCGAAAACCCATGTCCCCTTGATATCGTGTCTCTATGCGTGATCCATCCTCGGCGACGACGCCATGGTTGCATTCGAAGTACATTTGCCTGGAGTTGTAATGAATTACCCTCCTGGCCAATAAGCGTTCTTGTAGTGCCCTATTGGAGGTCCCTTAGCAGTGGTCGTGTTGAACTTAGCAAGAAGCTTTCAGCATACCATCCTCGTTTCGAAAGTGGCTCATGCGTGAACTCGGCTGGCGCCCAAGTACATTGTTGGTCAGATGGAAATATAAGTGTTGCATGGACATTGTCCAAATCCCCAGGAAGGTTAATGACGGCTTGTGGTCGTGGCTGGCGGATATGGAAGCATCCACCCGAACAATCACTGGAGAGATTTGCTGCTATAACAAGATGAGCATTCAAGTAGACATCACACATGCGGCCTGACTCTCGTGACCAGTCTTCAGCGTCGTCTTGGCAGATACAGAGGCTGTCGATCCATATGTATCGTATCCCCAGGTATCTTGTCACAGTGATGGCGTCCACGAACGTTTTTGGCATCTGAGATAAATGGCATCCGGACCGCCGCATATTCAGTGTTGGTTTCGTTGTAGCATATGGAGGATAGTCACCCCACTAAATGGAAGAGGTGTAAGCCTGGATATAATATTAAGTATAGATGGGAGCAGTACATACGCAATACGAGAGGCAGACATAGAGCCCTTTTTGATCGGCGCCATCTACCAGCCTGACGGTATCCCCTGGAAGCGCAACATCGAGAATACGCGTTGGGAGCAATGGAATCTGCCCTTCAGAGCATCGTTCGTGCCTGTCAGAACACTCGTTTACCCAAGTAGCCACTGTGTCCAAAGCATACACCGAACCTGAGCAGGCTGAGTTCAACCCTAGTGGCCGCACTGGGAACTGCTCCGATAGAGGGTTATCTGACGAGGGTCAGTCTGCTTCCAGACATAAACAATACCGTAGGACAGGGGAAGAGCCATACCGCTATCAACACTGAAGCCGACTCCTGTCAACAAGTACATACTCTGTTTCTTCGGATTTCTGGCCCAGACACAGAAACTCTGCACTCCACCAAAGGCTTTGGTGATCCATAGTTGTTCTTTTTTAGGTATAGGGTCTCTGTCCTTGCTGAATTCAATAAAGATCTTTTCGTTCTTCGCAGCATCCTCCCAACCGTTGATCCAAGCCTGAACGCCGTTTTGAACCACCGCACAGAGCGGGCACAACTCGGCTGAAAGCCTCAGGGTCTCCAGGCTTTCGTGGAAGGGAAAGCCGAGAGGTTGTTGTAGTGGGTGGCTGTCTGAGACTCCATCTGCTGGCCGGTCTAACCACATCTCTAGCATTTCATCCTTGTCAGCCACTCTACTGCAACCACGGTTCTCCCTAGGCGGTGGAAGGGACAACCACGGGACCGTGAGACACAATGAGCAGCAAGACATGGTAGTGGATTCATTGAACAATGAATCTATATTGGCTGGAAAGGGGATTATAGGGGTGGGAGCGCTGTCGTCGACTCTTGTGAAGCGCTGATAGATGCTTCATGTAGTGTACAAGATGCAAGTGGCCAAATCCGCTGTAGAAGGTCGTTGGAGAAAGTCGGCACCAAAGCAAAATTTGGAGGTCGCTGGAGGCAGCCTATAAGTACCCAAGAAGTCCGTAGCAGTAAGATCGCATGCCAGCATGGTTGTTCACCTGCAGTTAGCGTTGCATTCAAACGCATCCCGAAGTCAGCTCGGAGTTTTCTAATGCCGTATAACCTCTTTGGCGCACCCTTGCTTTCTTTCTGCGCAATTATATATACCAATCTTCGACCAAAACTACCAATATCATATATTTACCCTTTTGCTTTGCCCAGCTCTTGTAGCTGATCTATTGGTACCCAGAGGCTTTCTAAAAGATGCCATATACGTTCTTTTATAGTCGAAGTATAATTGAGTCCCCAAGGTATGGTATATCTGCACGACCGTCTATGTATCAACGTGAATATCGATTATAAGCACAGCTGCTGTGGGTGTTTGAGTGTTCAATTGATTAGTTGCTATTTATCAATAAAACACAAATAGGGGTGTTCGACTTTCTCCTCTCTCCACCTCGTTTAGTCTTTTTGCTCATACAGGAACAGAGCGCAGTCAGAGACAACTGGGCACAAGGAGGCAACGAGTGTAGTACGGAGGTGGAAGACATTCTCAGTTCTAATCAGCTGATAGGAAGACAGAGGCTGGGTTTTTAAGGATCAAGGAGGGATCATGTTATTCAACTACCTACGTACAGTGGCTACCCCTGCTCGGAGATGAATTGCTGGCAGTCAGAAATATCGCCTAAATGGAATATATCTTCCAGGGGCGTGCCATAATAGGGGACACAGACGACCCACGGGCCAACTATGCTAGTAAACACGTCTAGGGGGGTGGTTTTGGAGGGGGCACCCGAGGGAAACAGACCCAACACTATAGCCAAATATAGGTTACTTCTTTGTTTCTCTACTAAAATCAACCCCGGCTCGGAGATATTCTACGATAAATATCTGGAATCTGTTTTTGCGTGAGTACCAAAATAATTGCGGCAGCGAAAAATGACTCCTAAATGGGATTTAATCTGCTATAAGGGTCATCTCCTAACAGGGGTAGCCACTGTAGCGAAATGGTGATGTACTCTATGTAGTTTCCTCCGATGTCGCGGTTCCACAGTAGAAGATCATCAACCGAACACTTGACGTTGGCGAAGCTTCGGATTTACGGATTAACGTGACTATAAAAGCCGGTAGAGTCCAACCCCCCCCCCAAAATACAGTGAATCGCCTATTCCTCTGGGCACGTCGGGGGCCCCACCGGTGCGCTGTGCATGTCGACGTTTCTAGTGAAGGGGGAACGTCTTCCTTTTAATATTCTGGGAATAACACCTCGATTTTGTTAAGCTTTTGTAGTAGCCACCGGCGTATTGGTAGCGCCCGGCCAGGACGAGCTGGTGCTGACGCGGGAAAAGTTTCAACGGCCAATTTGCAAGCCTAGACTACACCAATGCATACCCTTCGAACTCTAGACTAAAACAACGGATAATCACAACAAAGGAACCAGATGGTACAAAATTATATCTGGGCTGCCCTACATCAAGACCAACCTAACCTCAGCCCTCTCAGCGTCTCCTAATTTTGTAATCAGTCTCTGTGGTAGCGGAAGGACGGAACACGACAGCAGTGTCATAGCTCCTCCAAAGCCCAAGTGCACAGTAAAGCGCGACGAGCTTATTCAGCAAGAGCTGGTCATTGCTGGGGAACGATTCCACATGACGTTTGTTGATCGGTCGGAGAAGGGATGTCCCCGGAGCAAAGGGACAAGAAGGCGACGGGAACTTAAAGCATCGTGAGTTCCAAAGTTCAAAGCATTCCAGGTTGTGAAGTTAACAAGCTTGAGTTCACTGTAACCATTGTGCTTATAATCCACATACTGACTGATTATACAAGCGTGTTTCCCGATTCCCAAGATAAAGTCATCCCAAAGTGCCTCTGCTGTGTCGAGGCTGGAGAGTAAGCATAGAGACATGTCTATGGCTGTTTTTGGGTGCTAATTATTTCTATAGTTGCCGCAACGCAGCCCGCCACGTTTCCGAGTGTTGTGTCGCCCTGCTGGTGGTGTGTGCCGGCCTGGCCGGGAGAATGAAGCATAGCGGAGGAGTCGGGCCAGAGCTTTTGAGGGGTCAGCGATGTAGTGTATCGATTTCTACATTTGCAAATGTACCTGTTTATCGTGGAGGGAATAATCCGCTGGAGGCCACTCGCGCTCGGTACGCCCGTGCTGGTTGTCGCAGAGTTTGTAGAGGGATTAATCAATGAATTGTAGTCACGTCCGGATGTATCTGCGTCAATTATATGGATGGGCTGTGAAACTATTAGTTGAAGCCGTGGTTAAGGCAGGAACAGTTGTGTCGTGATAGAATCGTGGTCATAAACAGAGGAGTCAAGCGAAGCAGACTCCGAAATCTATACCTAATCCTGCATACCTAACCCTGCTCACCACCTAGAGGCTATCCCTATCTTGATAAAGTATCTAAGTTAATCGAATTGAAATAAATCATTGCAGTAAAAAGACCGGGTCTTTAACATATAACATTAATATAGTAAAGTAGGAGACCAGAAGTCTAGGAGACTGGGAGGCTAGGATACAAAACGTTACAGGGTAGGACTAGCCCTATATGTGTATTATCAATGATAAGAAGAGATCCCTAGTAGGTTTCTGTAGAACAAAGTTTATTATGAGCACCTAGTTCTACTGGTTTCCTAGGTAGTCTCATTGCTACGGTAATATGCATGGATAACTACCCTATGCCCTTGCGTAAAACCGCTAAGTTCTTAAAAGCGCCGGAGAAAGGTTTAGTTAGCTCTTGCTAATTGGAGAAAAAAAAAAGAAAAAAAGAAAACGCTAGCATACAAAGACCTAACTAAACATATGTACTTTCTCGCCTTCCCTATACATGTAAATATTCAATCTCACTTCCGTCCACTGTGTAGAAGACATTCGTCTCAACCAGTTAAGTAATGGTAAGGTCGAATGGATGATATATAAGCATCGTCCTAATATATTGCCCATGAGAACTAGTCGTCAAACCCGAAGCCATTTTGATTCTCGTTTCTGTTGGGCGATGCTATTTCCTTAAAAAGAGGCACTCATAACGACGGCACTAAGGTACTGTAGTTCCTGCACCCGTATAAGGTAATGTAGCCATAGAAAAATATTGGACTACCTAGGTAGTTAGTTAGTAAGCGAAACACGTTGTAGGCAACACAGCGTACGGGTCGGCCCAGGGACAGTCCTCGTACTGATTTGCTAGTAGTAGCCTCCAGACTGTGGTGATGATCAGGGTTAGGTGTATTCGTAAATGTGCTCCATATATACACATGTACTATACTGTATACGGCAATTATCCGTATCTTTCGGATTTACGGAGAACGGAGAACGGATATATTGCAACCCCTTAAAAATTGAAACTTCCGCAGTCGCTAGCACTGTCAATGCCAACGTCACTCATTATCTGCATAAGTAAATACATAGATATCTTACTTGAGTGCTGGGCAGTATTGTAGACTAGCAAGGTCTGTCAAGCACTACCGCCTTCACTTCCACCACTAGATCTTCTTTGCGACCTCTCATTCTGCCGACTTGCAGGTCTAGTCGCGACTCCAACATTACGACGATACGACAGACAATGGACGGATCGAATGCAAACACCACGGAACACAGGCCACAAAGTTCAACGGTCAATGCCGCAGGGCGTACCAGCAGCCGCCAGGATGTCGATGATTATGAATACCAGACAGAGTCGATAGACGCCTTAACCTCGGATGTCGATGAAAGAGAAGAACCGGAAGCCCTCGGGAAAACGAAGTCTCATGCTACTTCCATCGCCGAGTCAATGCCGTTGTACCGAGAGCTGCTTTTTGTCGCCGTAATATGTTCCGGTCAGCTCTATACACGTGAGTACCCTGTCTTGATGTCATCTCTGGTCAACTGGACTCTATACTTATGATACCACACAGAGGCCGGACTTGGTCAGGTCATGTCCATCATCAACATCATCGGCGAGACCTGGGATCTTCCCGAGACCCAGATGTCATGGTTCCTCTCGGGATACAGTCTCACGGTGGGCACCTTCATTCTGTTCTCCGGCCGTCTCGGTGACATGTTCGGCTACAAGACACTATTCATCATCGGCATGTGCTGGTACTCGCTATGGAGTCTCGTCTGCGGCCTGTCCGTGTACTCCAGTCACGTCCTCTTTGTGTTCGGTAGGGTGCTCCAGGGCATCGGGCCCGCGCTGATACTGCCGAACGGGCTGGCGCTACTGGGCGCTACCTATGCGCCAGGAAAGCGGAAGTCCATGGCGTTCGCCGCGTTTGCGGCCAGTGCGCCGTCCGGGTTCGTCATGGGAGCGACCTTCTCCGGGATCTTCGCCCTGGCATGGTGGCCGTGGACGTTCTGGTGCTTCTCCCTGGTCCTGGCGGGGACCGCGGTCCTGGCCTACTTCGTCATCCCTCCGGTGCCGGCATCGCACAGGGACAACCGGCCGCGCACGGGGCGAGGGAAGCTCATCCACCTCGACATCCCCGGCGCGGTGACGGGTGTCTTGGGCCTCGTGTTGTTCAACTTCGCCTGGAACCAAGCGCCCCTTGTCGGCTGGCAGAAGCCGTATGTGTATGTGTGCTTGATCCTGGGCCTGATTTTCATCGGCGTATACTTCGTTCTGGACCTCAAGTACTCCCCTGAACCGTTGGTTCCCTTCCATGCCCTGAAGTCCGATGTGGCCTTCGTCCTGGCTGCACTTGGGTGCGGATGGGCGTGTTTCGGAATCTGGATGTGGTACACGTGGCAAATTATGCTACAATTGAGACATAACTCCCCGCTTCTTGGAAGCGCATGGTTCGTGCCGACCATGATCTCAGGAGCTGTAGCCGCGACGGTCGTGGGAACCCTGCTGCATCGCGTGGGACCCCCGTTGATCATGACTGGAGCACTTGTTGCCTTCGCCGTCGGTGCGGTCTTGATGGCAACCTGCCCCGTTGATCAGATCTACTGGGCGCAGACTTTCGTGGGGGTCATCATAACCCCATGGGGTATGGACATGAGTTTCCCTGCCGCAACCCTCATCCTTTCCAATGCCGTAGCGCGTGAACACCAGGGCATTGCGGCTAGCTTGGTCAACACGGTGGTCAACTACAGCATTGCGCTGGGGTTGGGTGTTGCTGGTACTATAGAGTCCCAAGTCAACAACGGGGGCAAGACTCCAGCGGATAAGTTGAAAGGATACAGGGGTGCCTATTATCTGGGAATCGGTCTGGCAGTATTCGGGATCGGGATTTGCATCGTATTCCTGCTAAAAACAAGACACACCAAGAGACGAGAGACCGAAGAGAAGGTCAGTGCTTGATAAGAAAGCCTGAATGATCAAAGACCGGGTATTCGCAGCAAAGAGAAACCCGGATAGTACACCAATATAGGCTGTATGACTACATGTAGCTAATTTGACGACTAGAAATACTAGAAATACTAGAAATACTAGAAATACTAGAACCACCAGAACTATCATGATAACCACTACCTTGAACTTAATCGGTTGTCGATGACCCAAACCAAGCAGACTAAAGATTCCTGAGAGAATATAAACTGAGAGACTGGGAGATTAGGAGAGAGGTCAACAGTTCAGCGCAACGGTCATAGGGCGGCCTGGACCATGCTGTATTGATGTGCGATCTGCTGATTATTTGCCGCTTATATGCCACCTTGAAATAATCAAACCTATGTTTGTCAATAAGGGTAGTGGCACTGCAGACGGTGCGTTTCCTTTAATCCTCTGTTCGCTCATGGTCCTCACTCCCATCATCAATTCTTCCTCCTAATGAACCTCGTCGGATTTACGGGCGTCCAGAGTACATTCATCTAGTCACATGCATCTGAATGGATATTTGCACAGCCGAGCAATGTGATACCTCATATTCTTCACTGTTCACCTTGACAACTGACGGATATATTCGGCCCAATATTCGGCCCAGGGCGTCAGCTGAAGTATCAGGGATTCGGGACGTGGTGAATATAGCCGAAACAGTATGATTGCTTGCCATTGTCCATGATGTAGCCACATAGAGTCTGGCGTTGAGCTATCATCACTGGCATGTCGTCCCAGTGTACTGTGATTACCATGCGTCAATATCGCCCTAACACGTGCACCATTGTCTAAATTTTATAGCCCTAGCAGCTGTCACCGGCACGCCATTCACCTTGTGCTCCTGTACTATTGACGCTGTATAGGGTGTTGTGGACTGGAATACGGTATAAGCTTCAGAGTGTCCCAGAATATTGGGATAATATGCCACCAATACATCTCATCGTCGTCCATGGGTGGGTCGCAGAAACCCTGTTTCACAACTTGGCTGTTGCTTTTTATGGATTGATATGTGATCAGTTTGACAATCGTATTCGGCATCACATCCTTCCGTGTTGGCTGGGATTACTGACAACATTTGTCATGATTCCCGGCGTTTCCTTCCATGTCGGTGCCAGGGAACTACTGTAAGCATCGCTTGCCAGGGCACCTGATCCTTTGCTCGTGTTTACAGCTTCCTGACCACCTCGTTTCGTCTTCCACACTTTTCGGCCCTATGTCGGTAGCTCAGCGTCTTCCTTCCCTACTCAACAGTGCTGGTTACTTACATATCTTTATAATCTTCAGTCACCCTGTCTGCATCCAATATGAGAAACATCACACCCGCGGTGCTTTCCCTGCTGGTCACTTGCAGCTCTGTTGCGGCAGACCTCACAGCTTCCCAGTGACATCCTCACCAACGGGACCGTGACCGCAGAGTGGAATTCAACTAGCGACTCCTACCTGGATGGCCCAAGACTTTCTGGCCCAGCAAACGATACGTCCTATGACTGGTATGCCAACTTTGCTACACTTCCGAGGGCAACCCTGAGCTAATGCAGAAATCAGGTGGTACTTTGATGCTGTCTCAGCCTCCAGCAACGCGTCTGTCGTTGTCGTCTTCTACAACAGCGGTCCCGATGGCTTCATTAATACATACGAAGAGGGTCCGCTTTCAGTGCAAATATCAGGGACGTTTCCCAACGGTACCCAGTATGACCTAGTGGTCCCTGCCACCGGCGGCGCAGTAATCGAACCCGGTCCCGACGGCATAACCCTGGATTTCGAGAACTCCGGCTTCAGCTTTGTCGGATCTGACCTTGAAAGCTCCGAGGTGACTTATGCCATGACCATCGATTCGCCTGACATCGGCGTTGAAGGGACGATCACTTGGACAACAGTAAGTTGTGCAAAGGACCAGTTCCTCCCAGACCAAGACTCACCCTCGTACCCAACTGCAATGTGAAAACTAACTAATTACCCGTCAGCTCGCACCGGCTCACTACCCTTGCGATCTTAACAAAGCTGGAGTGACAGAGGTAATCATCCCACACATCGGCTGGTCGAACGCCGTACCCGATGCCACAGCAACGGCCAGCCTCCGCTTCAGCGACAACACCACGCTAAGTTTCAACGACGGCGTTGGCTATCACGACAAGAACTGGGGCGACCAGCCATTCGTGAAGAGCACCTCACAGTGGTACTGGGGGCATGCACACATCGGCCCTTACTCCATAGTCTGGTTCGACGCCCTCGACCTCGCCGGTCAGGAATACGTCTCCGGCTACGTGGCCGAGGATGGCGAGGTGCTCAGTGCCAGCTGCACATCGCAGGCGGTTGTTGCTCGTCCGTGGGGTGCAAACAGTACGTACCCGCCTACTGTCACGACTGGTCCCATGGAGGGCCTGGAGATCGAGTTTGATTTGGGTGATGGTAGGACGCTGGTGGCGAATGTCACGACCGGGACCATCCTTGTTGAGACCACGGGATATATCCGGACTATTGGAACGGTTGAGGGCGGAATTGAGGGTGGAGATTCATATACGGGAAGGGCACTGTTCGAGGAGTTCGCTTTGATCACTTTTTGATCACTCAGAACTAAGGCCACCGAATATCGGTGTCGTCCTGATGTACCTAGGTAGTAGCACCAAGGTCAATGCTATTGGCGATCTTACACTCACCGAAGATGACCAGAAAGGCCTGGAAACTTTAGATGGTCCGATTTCACTCGCAACCGGCATACTATCGATTGATAATTATCCGCGAAACTCTCACCTAGGCTGGGAGAAACTTGATCAGGGGCACCAACAGTGCCCAGAACGGCATTTGCCAGACAGTCCAGAGCAGGTCATTTCAATGAGGTTACCCCCAAGGCTCCACGACGATATACGAGCGCTCTTGCTATGATGAGTCCCCGATGCAGGTTTGAAGGGTGTCGCTACGTCGAGACCTTCTCTTCTCAACAGCACCGCAATACGCCGAACCTTCGTCGGATGTCCCCGGGGCCGAGTCCACAGATTCAGGTGATTATCAGGCGTAATCTCGTGTCTTCTCCTCGCAAAACTCCCAAAACTCCTTGGCCCTGCCGAATCCTCCGTCCCCCTCCATCCTTGTGGCCTGGACCAAGTCCTCCCTCAAGTGTGTCGCGAATTTTCCCCACGGCACCACATAGCACCCGTTTCGCTCCAATCCTATATCCTTCGACAGCCCAGAATACAGTTCCGTGTACGCGGCGGACCTCGCGTCGTACATGAGGGGCCACGCCAGATATGCTATCCATGGTGTATGGCGAAAGAGATTCGTGGACGCGGAACCCGGGTTCTGAGCCACACTCACGATGCCTTTCGAGGGGCCGAACCGGCGTGCAAGCTCTGTCGAGAGGAACAGGTTTCCCGTCTTCGAGTTGGTGTAGTTGCGCGTCTTGTCCTCTGGCGGGTCGCTCAGCTCCGACATGACGATGCCTCCCTGGGGGGCGGCGAGCTCGATCACCTGGCTGGTGGTCCACACCACTCGCACAGAGCCCGGGGTCGGACTCTCAGAGGCGGTGGCTTCGAGAAGCGGCAGGAGAAGTTGCGTGAAGAGGAAAGGCCCGAGGCAGTTTGTCGCAAGTTGCAGCTCGATGCCCTGCTTGGAGACGCTGCCCAGGGGTGGTTGGGAAACTCCGGCGTTGTTCCACAGCACGTGGAGCTTGGACTCCTTGGCCCTGAAATCCTGTACGGATGATTTGATGCTGGCCAGGTTATCTAGCTCGAGGTACAAGAAGTCAATGTTTCCTCCTGTTGAAAGCACAGTGGCCCGTATGTCTTGGATGGCATGCCTCGCCTTTTCCTCGTCGCGCCCGGCAATGTACACGCGGGCATTCTTGGCGTACAGAATCTTGACAAGTTCAAAGCCAATTCCGGATGAGCCACCTGTAACGAGGAAGACTTTACCGTCCTGGAGGTCTATGTCCGCCTCTGTGAATTTCGGCTTCCCTGGGAAGAATTGCGACCATTGAGCCCCCATGATGTTATTGGTACTAGGAGGAGCTGTTCGGTTCCAGAGGAGTTCTCAGTCTGGTTCGACCGACGAAAGATATCTGTGATGCGACGTTGTGCTAGACATGTTAAGGTCCGTCGAGAGTTTTGGCACAAAAACATGATGAGGAATTAGTTGTTGAGGCTGCTCGGCTGGCTGTGATCGCCGGTTGTTGGTTATAAGGTGACGAATGAGGGATTTGCTTGGGAAGCGTGTTGGTTTTCCCTGCCCCCATTCTCCGTTATTCCCAGCTGGTTATACACATTGAGACTCTCCGAGCTTCTAGACGCTCATTTCAAATAAGTCTGCGGGCCATAATTATGCTCTATAGGTGTCCTCCATGAAGCCGCCATCGTTCCTCCAGGATGCCTTCGTGACAGACGTGCTCTCGTCACGGCGGCAACCTCAGCTGAAGCGGGTATCTACTTATGCAAGCACGAGGAGTGGGTCAAGTCGGGCACAGTAGCTTCGGTACACTGTCAATCGAAGGCAACTTGAGATTTCTGGGTAAAAGATGCTGAAAATGTTGCTTGACAGCACATGACGAGGAACGGCATGGTGGAAGAGTAAAAGTCAAGCAGCCCTGAAGAACTGGAAGTACGTCCAGGGGCTGAAAAGGAGACATATAAGGGTTAGGGTATCAACTTTCAGGGGGGGGGGTTGTTGACGGTTCGATTGCGCAACGACGTCATTGGTCCCTGGTCGTCGCATAAGGCGCCACGCGACAACCTCAACGACTACTCACCATTACACGCCGAGCGCTGAAAACAGAAGTATCAAGACCCTGGCGCATTCCAGGCGATCATGGCGACACAGAAAGACCTCCAAGAGCTTCTGCGGCTGCAGACGGCTCGGAGGATGCCCATCAAGGACGCAATGGCCCAGGTCAAGGCCCTCCAAGCTGCCAGCCTGCGAAGGTGAGTCGAGCTCGATCCATACATACCATAGTTTACGACCCGACTTGAGGCGACACGGTTCCTGATTCATGAACATAGCATCCAGCAGATCGTCGATGCACCCCTCGATACCGTCGAATCGGCACTGAAAGACGCCAAAGCCGCCCGATCACTGCAGAATGCCTGTAAGGCACACCTCAAGCGCATGCAGACCTCGCCAACAACATCTACGGGCAAACGTTCGGCCGCCCCAGCAGCTCCTGAGCAACCCAAGAGAGCAAGATACTCGTCTAATAATGATGGTTTCATGTTTGGGCCCACCGAGATGACACCCCAGGAACTCGAGTTCTCCCTCTCCCTGCCTATCGAAACCGACCAAGAGCGCATCGCCAAGTCAGCAGTCCACACCAACCGCGCCCCTCTGGTTCTCGCATTTGCGGTCGAATTGCTTCGATATACCATGCCCGAACAACCTCCATCGAGTAGACTCTCGTTAGCCCAGGCGGTGGTGAGCGCAAATTCGAGGTCAAAGGCTGTGAGCATAGGGTTGGATAAGGGGCCGAGTGCTGATGAAGAAGGTTGGGCTGAGGGACAGCCCAGAATAAAGGTAATGGGTAGGGAGGTTGCGGTGCTGAAGAGGGGTGGGTACGAATGGAAGGGTGAAGAGGAGGAGCGGACGGAGGAGGAGCGGACGGAGGAGGAGCGGACGAAGGAGGCGGGAACGGAGGACAGACCCGGTCCGGGATCTACGGCATCAACGACGACGCTGAAAACCGACCAGTCCACATCGAGCACAACAGTTGCGGCTGCTGCCTCTAGTGCCTGGTCAACGAGCCCATATGTATCCCTCAAACAATCAACATTCATCGCCCGAGCGACCACCATCACTGAGCCGCCTCAACGACCGAACCTCCTAAAAGCCCTCCTCGACGCCCATCCCAACCTCAGAACTGCGTCCCATAACGTCTGGGCCTACCGCATCCATGCCCACGCATCAGCCATAAGCCACCACCCCCGCGAAGCCTCGCACGACGACGGCGAGACCGGCGCTGGCGACCTGCTGTTGCGGGTCATGCGCGAGACGAACACGGTCGATACCCTCGTGGTCATGACACGCTGGTACGGCGGCGTCATGCTGGGCCCAGACCGCTGGCGGCTGATGCGCAACGTCGTCACCTCTGCGCTGTCCGAGCGGCTGCGGAGGACTGGCGTCGAGGCGTCCCTGGGTGGGGAGGCGGTATGGGGTCTCGACCTGGAGGCGATGAGGAGCAAATCCAACGCTTCGGCTGCAGCTGGCGGTATGGTGATACACCGCCCGGAGGCGGCGCGCAGTTACTTACTCAAGAGCTTTGCCAGCGCCCCGGCAGAAGGCGACGCTGATGCTACTGCGACTTCCGCCAAGAAGAAGACGATCAAGGCCCAGGACGCGGAGAAGGAGGAGAACCTGGGAATGCTCCTCGGCGCGCTGAGGTCACTCTTCGACAGCTGGGCGGACTTCCTGAGCACGGAGGAGCTGGATAGGCGAGCTTGGAGCTGGTATTCTGCTGCCCGGCCGGATGTGGAGTACGGGCCGTCTGGCTGGGGCGCGAAGGGGGTGCTGAGGTTGAAGACCATATTGGATCTGCGGAGGAAGGACGGGTGAGATCTTTTCAACGTGGAAGGATCGTGGTTACATCGTAAATGATGCAGGGTGTGAGCTCAACCAAAATGGGCTCCGGTCGGTAACTTTGTAACCTCTTTAAGGTACATGGCGTCTCTTAGGCACGAGCTCTTCGGTGTTATGTCTGCGGTTCCTGGCTTCTTATATAGAGACATATAGAATGATACCCATCTCATTATTGTATAGTACATAGCGGGTTTTGGCCCCTTTCTCACACCATTGTGCCAAACCCCAAGCGGTCCGCTATAAGTACCCCTACTCTTGCCTAGTTAAAAAGTACCGCCGCTATCCAAGTAGCCACAGCCCATGGGCCACAGGATAGGAGGTATATTGGAAGGCTTATGTTCCAGTGGATCACCTTTCTACTCCGGGCAATGGTGGAGGGGGGGGGGAAAGCAGCTGCCCGGAAATGGGGATGGGTGTATTTGGGGAGATCAGATATGCCGCTGACCCTTGTGATGAGTGCGCTATCAACAATTCCCATGAAGGTATCGTGACCATGATCAAATGTGTGTGGTAGTGAAATGTGTTTGCCGGGTCCGGGGTTGATGATATCTACGAAGTATTTGGCTAAGTATGTTATTACCCACTTCTTCCCCGGACTCGGCTTCCACCGGATATTGCGAACTGGCCACTCAGACGAGACCTGAAGAAAATGACCAACTTGATCTGCATCAGACTTTGCCGATCTTCGGCCGGGAGGAAAACCTCGGCCAATTTTTTCCCCTGCTTGGCGGACTGCGGCCGTTAAAGAAGGTCGTCCCATGTGCGAGAGACGAGAAGAGAGCTCAGCTCACTTTTTTGATGCGTCATTCCAAACTTCGTCTCTGCCAGTTGTTGTGACTCCAACATCGAACGGTTGGACAAACATCACCACCGTCTCTCTTTTCTTGTCTTTTTACTTGATTCCATAATAATGCCATAGCATCCTTTCATGCTCTTCGACGTAACCTTGGACTTTGGCTGAAGACCAGTTTCAAATCCTCAATGCCTCCAGTGCACTGAGAAGGACCCACACACACACACACCACATCCACCAACCCACACACACACCATCATTATCGGTCATGTCTACGCCCGCGAGGATATCAGGGCGTCTTGCCCGGACCGCGAGGCCATTTACGAGGCCACAAGCAAGGACCATCACACAATGTCTCCCAAGGAGGACAGTATTACGGCAATCATATGCTGCAACGAGCAGGATACCGCAGACGAGGTTGTTCTCAGTGAGCACCAGGAGATGGATGGCAACACCAGATGACTCTTTCGACCCATCTACGATAGAACGAGAGAGCGATCAGGTCGATGTGTGTATCGTCGGCGGAGGTATGATCACCCCAGTGTCCTTTCCACCTCAATACATGGCCCGTTACCCCTCCTGACTTGTCTTTACTTCACGAACAGGCCCCGCTGGCCTCTCCGCCGCAATCCGCCTCAAGCAACTAGCCAATGAAGCCGGCAACGAAGACTTCCGCGTTCTCCTCCTCGAAAAGGCCGGCGAGCTCGGCGCCCACGTGCTCTCCGGCGCCGTAATCCAGCCCACCGCCGTCGAGGAGCTCTTCCCGGACTGGCTAGCCGAGGACAACGAGTCGCGCTTCGACGGCGCCACCCCCGCCGGCGACGACTACATGCGCTTCCTGACCAAGACCATGTCGATCCCCGTCCCCGCCCCGCCGCAGATGCACAACAAGGGCAACTACATCCTCTCTCTGAACCAGTTCACAAAGTGGCTTGGTGACCGCGCCGAGGAGGTCGGCGTGGAGGTATACCCCGGTTTCAGCGCAAGTGAGGTTCTCTACAGGCCCGACGGGAGCGTCCTGGGCGTGGCGACCAACGACCTCGGCATGGGCCGGAACGGACAACCAAAGGACACGTTTGAGCGGGGCATGGAGTTCCACGCGCGGGTGACGCTCTTCGGCGAGGGGTGCCACGGCAGCCTGTCCAAGCAGGTCATCAAGAAGTTCGACCTGCGGAGCGACTCGCAGCCGCAGACGTACGGCCTGGGCGTCAAGGAGGTGTGGGAGGTGTCGCCGGAGAAGTTCAGGAAGGGCGAGATCACGCACTCGATGGGGTACCCCCTGCCCTACGACACGTATGGCGGCGGGTGGATGTACCACTTTGGCGACAACCTCGTCTCCATCGGCCTGGTCACGGCGCTGGACTACCCCAACCCGTGGATGAGCCCGTACCAGGAGTTCCAGAAGATGAAGAAGCACCCGTCGTACGCCTCGGTCCTCGAGGGCGGCAAGTGCATCTCGTACGGCGCGCGCGCGCTCATCGAAGGCGGCTTCCAGTCCATCCCCAAGGTGGCCTTCCCGGGAGGCGCGCTGATCGGCGACTCGGCGGGCTTCGTCAACGTGCCCAAGATCAAGGGCACGCACAACGCCATGAAGAGCGGCATGATCGCCGCCGAGGCGGCCTGGAAGGCGCTCGAGGCCACCACGGACGACGCGTCCGTCTTCCTGTACGACTACGAGACCAGGCTGCGCGAGAGCTCCATCTGGAAGGAGCTCAAGGAGGTGCGCAACATGCGGCCCTCGTTCCACTCCCCGCTGGGCCTGTACGGCGGCATGATGTACTCGGGACTCGAGGCCTTCGTGCTCAAGGGCCGGGTGCCCTGGACGCTCAAGCACAAGGTCACGGACCACGAGTCCACCAAGCCCGCCGACCAGTGCAAGAAGATCGAGTACGAGAAGCCCGACGGGAAGCTGACGTTTGACATCCTCACGAGCGTGAGCCGGACGGGCACGAACCACGAGGAGGACCAGCCCGTGCACCTGCAGGTCAAGGACTGGGACAAGCACACGGCCGAGACGTGGCCGGCGTTCAAGGGCCTGGAGAACAGGTTCTGCCCGGCGGGTGTGTATGAGTATGTCGAGGATTCCTCCAAGGATTTGGGCGTGAGGTTCCAGATTAATGCGCAGAAGTAAGTCCCCCTGTCTCCCCACGCCTCTTGCTGTCCATCAGCGTCCGTATACCCACCTTTCTCGGTTGGACTTTGGACTGGCTTCTCTCTCTGTGTGTGTTATCACTACGGGCAGCACGATGACTGACTTCTTACCGCAATAGTTGCATCCACTGCAAGACATGTGACATCAAGGCCCCCAACCAGGATATCAACTGGCAAGTCCCTCAGGGTGGCGAGGGACCCAAGTACTACATGACATAGACGGACTGGAAGACATCTACCAGGCATTAGGGGGATAGGGACAGAGGAAGCTCCAAATGGGATGCATTCCGAGTATATAAGTTAGGAAAAACAATAGTCCTAAAATATATATGGAGATATCTGAGCAAGCAACGCCTGGAAGTATCTTCGTAGCAGCAAACGGTCAAAGGGTGCGAAGTCGGGAACCGAAGGCGCTGAGCGCGCATCGGTTTCAGCTTCGTGACCTTGGGGAATACCGTGAATACCACGAGCGCGGGTGGGCGCGGTTGACATGAGCGGGCAGAATATCTGCTCTCAGTGCCTGCGCGACCAGCACGACCATCTAGATGAAGCCGCTGGTATACGGGATACACCGAGACAATAAAGACCCTTGAGTGCCGCGTCGAGACCACAGCCTCGGCGCCGGGGTGAGGTCAGGTAGAGACGACGCACGGCATATACACATACACGACGAGTTTCGCGGTCGGGCCCGCGTTCGGTACGTGGGTAAGTCGGGGGCAGTTGCGGCGAGCGGGGGTTAGACCTCGCAGCCCTGCATGGAGCTTTGAAGGGTGGACAGACACACACTACACCCTCGGGCCGCGGCAGACATGTGATCGGTTCAAGCAGCCTGGCAGCCTGGCCAAACGCATTTCTGTCGTCGGCACGGGCAATATTTCCGCGTGGGCCGCTGCTATTGTGAGCCATGCCTTTCCACTGCCCTTCTGGAAGAACCCAGAACCTTCTCTACTGATTAAACCTCCAACTCCTCCTCCCCAAAGAAAGGCGCCATCTGCCAAGCCGAAGTCTTTTTACTACTTCCCATCACGAAAGGAGCGCGAAACCGACGCGGTTCGGGAGTGAGAGTACGTAGTTATGACGCTATACTATCCCGCCGGAGGTTGGGAATGGTTAGTCCGACGGGATAAAGGACAAAGGGGGGAGTTACTTTTTCTACTTGGCTGCCCGGTCAGATTACCACAGCGTCAGATTGCTAAATTATCGATTGATCTGATTGATTGAGTACTGCTCGCCAGCGGCACAGACACGAGTAGGCCGTTTGATGGTCAGCAACATAATCTCATTGGATCGCTGCAGAGAAATGGCCTTGTGTGGTGAGACCAATTTCCGTTGTCCTCATCATGCAGCGGCGCAGACGCACACACACGGGTGACAGTACATGCATTGGGTGAGGGATCGATGCAGGCGACAAGAGTTGGACAGGCACAGGGGTTGAAGAAGGGTGAGACGAGTTGCTGCTCCCTGTTCCAGCTCCTGCAGACTGCAGACTGCAGGGTCACAAATCCTGCGATCTCGCCCTTTGTTGAACCTGGTGATCCCGGGCAGAGGATCCACAGCTTGATGGAGCATCCATCAGATGAAACTACGCCAGATATGATACATGCGAAAAAGGACACATTTGTTCGTGTCTGATGCGCATGGCGGCAGAAGTATCGCATTTCTTTTGAAAAGAAAAGGGCCTCATTAGTGTCCGTGAAATGGTAGCATGGCGCGAGACGGCCATTGACGATGTGCAAACCTGGAATGACTCATTTCGAAATCCAGATTCCAACCCCCAAGGGGACAAAAAAAAAGAGGACGGACAAGGCTGGCGCGCGCGTTCCATTGGTTGGGATGGCTGGCTGGGTTCGTCGGGAAAAGAGGGAAAAAGGCACGGTTCACCCATTTGCGGACAGCCGCTGTCGCAATGGGACACGGGAGCAACACCAGTCGCGACTCGCGGAGGGAAAAGAGTTCCAGGCCGAGCGAGTAAGCGGTACCGGTACATGTCAGACCGGCAGAAGGGGGTTGCACCCACCCACACACACAGCGCTCCCTGCCTCCACAGGCCTCAAGCCTGGGCCTGTGAAAGCCACTAAAAGATGTTAAATCTGGGGCTCTGTGCCCCCTCCTGGCGTCCACAGCCAGCTGGTCCCAAAAGTGGAAGACGCTGGATCCCAAGGAGCGGCGGCGGTGTCGGGGGAACCTGGAGGGCAGACGCGTTCCAAGTTTTGCTCGAGGGGATCGCTCAAACCTCTCACCACACCCATCGTGATGGTGAGAAAACGTCATGAGACTGTCTCGTCGTGTCTGTCGTAACCCCTTTGTCTGGCGTAGGAATCTGTATTGTTGAATGCGATTAAAGTTGCTGCATGTCGTAGACGACACTCATATTCCTTAGGTCCAGGGTGAATCGTCCGTTTGTATGTTGAGCAGGTTGTGTCGTCGGGATCGGAACTTAACGTAGGGTGAGGGTGACCGTGGTGGTGGAAGGGAAAGAAAGAGCATTGCGCAAGCAGGTTTCCAGCCCAGGATGAGCCCCCAGATGAAATTGTGATTGCCGGCGAGATTTGCCTCAGGCAGCAATTACCAAGAAAGAGACCAGTGTCTCTCGAGCTGGGCAACCGACCGGCTTGGACAGCCAATCATGACCAGGACCAGTGGCCAAAGCTTATCTCCGGGGTAAATAGCGGATCAGGACCTGTGCATGAAACGGGCCCGATAGCGTCGCATGTGGAGGGAGGGGCAACAGATGACAAGGGCCTGCAGGAAGATGACGAAGGCAGAAATCTGCCTATAACCATCAGAGCCTTGCAGTAGGAGGAAGTGTCTCGAGGTGTTGCACTCTCACGTCGTTGTCTTGACAGTAACAGACCTCGGGAACATGTGTTAACTCGTGCTTGTGTGCTGGTCGAGAGCTCCTGGGAGTTGTCATGGAAGGGCCGATTCGTAGCGGAGGGAGGATCGGGACTGGAGCCTGCAGACGCAAATGCAAAGTGCAACTATCCATCGGGAGATTTTATGGCATAGCGCACAGCCTTTTTGCTCGTGGAATTTGATTGTTGTCGGTTGTTGTTGGTTGTTGTCATTTGCCGTCGCCGTCGCTCCGTTCGGTATATTTGTTCGCATTCGCTGTTCTTGTTGTTGCTGCTGCAGTAGTCGGGATAGAGCGTTTTATGTGTCTGGAACCAACGGGCAGATGCGCCACACGGGTGTTGCTCAGCCCACGGACTTTGGTGATGGTAGTGTTCATTTCGTTTGCTTTTTGAATCATGGTGTCTCCCGACGCAAACGAACCTATTAACGTCTGGAGCCCGTTCTCATTCTCTGCGTGTTCCTCACTGGGTGCTGTTTCGTGGTCAGTCTCTCCCTCAAGGCGAGGACCATGCAGTTGATAGCATCAGTCGCGTTATCGATCCAGACCGGTGGTTTAAGGGATGTGGATTTTGCATCAGAAGAAGAGTTGACAAGTCTGATGTTTGGGGGGAAGGAAAGAAGGCATGGCATGATGAGAATATAGGAGTGGAAAGGGTGCTATCGTTTCAGAGTTGTGGCAGAAGTCATCAAGTAACAATGTGGTGGCTAAGATTACGAAGGAAGTGAGTGAGTGAGTGAGTGCACGGTCCATGAAAGAGCGGCCATAATGATGATGACAGCAAACTAGAGGGGGGGGGACCCTTGTATACCTGGAGTATGTACCGGTACATGATGGGAAACAGGGTGGAGGGCGGCACAGACACCAGGGATAAGCCTTGCCGGAATAGGTTAGTCGATGGCAGCATTGGGTAAAGATACCGTAGAATACGTATTTATGTCATACTTCTTGCCCGCTGATTGGATGCAGTGGCCCTTGATGGAGCATCTTAGACGGCGCTAGTCGGAGCCGAAAAATTGAAAATTTGCAGTGGCCTCTGGACGCCACAGCACCAATTCCTGCCTGAGGTTGCCACTTGCTCCTTCTATAAAGAGGCAGCACCCCCCAACACCGCCCGTTTCGCAAGCTTTGGAGCGGAAGTCCCGACCGGCCCTACGTATCTGCTACCTCTCCCAACGTTTGGCCTTACCAATATTTTTTTATTTACCCACACCGCGCAACCATACACACACACACACACACACACACACCTTACCTAACCACATCATAACCACACCTCACCTCACCTCAACCTCACCTTGATCTTCATCAACAACGAGGACGAACCGCATCGCGAATCATCTCCCAAGACCGAGATCGAGATCGTTTTTACGGATCGTTGTCATCAATTCCCTCCCCCTTCTTTCCTTTCCTGGTTGCGCTTCGTGTGTGTGCGCAGCAACCCCCTTCTCTCTTGTTTCCTAATCTGTCTTTGCGACACAAAAGGAACAGTCTTCTCGAGGCCAACCTTCTTGTTGCACCTCCGACCTACAATATTAGGAAAGAGATCAAGGACCCTTTCTCTCGAGACCGAGAAAACCGAGTCAAGACACTGCACAGGACACGGTGCTGTGTAAGAGAATCAAGATCAAGCCGAAACAAGAAGAAAGAATAGACACCTTCATTTCCCGTACCTAAGAAAACCATCGCGCGCAGCGATTCGAGTCGTCGGTATTACGTCAACGTTACCTGCAACTGCAACCAAACGCGTCGCGAATCTTCGTCGCCGTCAAGTCAAGTCAAAAGTCAAAAAGGTCATCATCAAGAAAGAGACGACACTCAAGACACTCGGCCCGACGAGGACATCAAGCGCATCGCAAAGCAGCTTGTCGTCAATACCGACTTCGAAGAATCGGCCTGCCTTCGTGCACCCGTATTCGTCCGTGTTATATCGTGAGCAGTCGCTGTAGGGGAGACATTCACTTGTTCTTCTCCCACAATTGGTACGTCACTGCGTCTTCTCCATGAAGACAAGTCATTTGCCGTGTCTGGGGGAGCTCCAGCAGCTGCTGCAGTGGCACTTTGTTCTCCCGTGTCACTGGAATTCACTATCCATCCCACCACAACCACAGCCACCACCACCATCCTTTGCAATCGTAGAAAATGGATACACAGAAGACCCGTTTGGTCTGTTTGCCCAAGCTCCAGCTCCATTCCAAGTCTTGCCCACTAGCACCAGGCCTGCCACAGCGATTATTCGACATCACTGCAACATGATCAACAGTTCACTAACAGCGATCAAATTACAGATCTGCCCGAAATATCTGTCACCTGGATTCGGTTGTCTTGATCATATCGATCTCTCGCAAATATGGAGGCTATTCAGACTCACCCCACCACAGCCACCCAGGCGAAGAGCTTCATCTCTCCCGGTTCCCTGTCTTTCCCAACCGGCCACAACGAGTTGACGCCTCCTGGCGACGCTGGTCACAAGGCGAACCCGAACGGTGCCCCTGCTGGCTCTCCACCCGTCAATGGCAATGCTGTTGGTCCTGCCACTCCTGCCGCTACCCCTGGCGCGCAGCAGTCTGGCAGCGGTCTGACCCCCACTCTACAGTAAGCTGAACCTGTGTGTCTCCATTGTACATGAAACTCTGGATGCTTATGCTGTATTTCCAAAGAAACATCGTGGCCACTGTCAACCTGGATTGCCGCTTGGACCTGAAGACCATCGCTCTTCACGCTCGCAACGCCGAGTACAGTGAGTATATCCGGAGTCCACATGCTCCGCATTGATTGCTCACGTTGAATCCTAGATCCCAAGCGTTTCGCTGCGGTCATCATGCGTATCCGTGAACCCAAGACTACGGCCCTGATCTTCGCCAGTGGAAAGATGGTTGTCACTGGTGCCAAGTCTGAGGATGATTCCAAGCTTGCTAGTCGCAAGTATGCCCGTATCATCCAGAAGCTCGGTACGTTACACACTTGGGAACGGCCATCGGAGAGGCACTCGTGTGTTTGTCATTGCTAACGGGTCTGAATGCTACAGGCTTTAACGCGAAGTTCACGGACTTCAAGATCCAGAATATTGTCGGCTCTTGTGACATCAAGTTCCCCATTCGCCTCGAGGGTCTGGCTTCTCGCCATCACAACTTCAGCTCCTACGAGCCTGAGCTGTTCCCTGGTCTCATCTACCGCATGGTCAAGCCCAAGATTGTGCTCCTCATCTTCGTCAGCGGCAAGATCGTTCTCACTGGTGCCAAGGTCCGTGACGAGATCTACCACGCCTTTGAGCTCATCTACCCTGTGCTGCAAGATTTCCGCAAGGTCTAAGCCGCGACGAATCTCCACACACACCCACACTCGCCCACCTCACCTGTAAGATTACGCGACTACATGATTTTACGACGCATACCCGAGACAGGCCGCAGGTTGTTGCGCATTCCTACGAAAGCAACACGACCTTTGCCTGTCCGTTGTACCAATTTCTTCTTTTTCTTCAGTTCTGCTTTTTTTCTTTTTCGACTGCATTGCATAGGCGTTTCGACAAGGAAGGTTACAGTCGGCACGGACTACATCGGAGGTTTGCGGAGAAAAAGAACACAAAAATTGGTCCCTATTCCCCCTTTACACTTCGGAAGACGATAGACCGCCCCTGAAGACGAGGGCGGCGCGCGCGATAGTGAGCGCGCATGGCGGAAGTTACATAATTATGGCGGTCCTGAAAAGGTCGCAGCGGTTGCCGAGGTGTTGAGAAAGTTGAGTCCGGGAGAGCGCACACCAGTCATCACACGTTCGGTATTCGGTAAAAGGTTACCTGATGACAAGCTCTCCAGAGAGTGTGGAAGGGGAGGAAGCTGGTTTGAGCGAAGCGGTAGCCGACGAAGCGGAGTGTGCGTACCTCTGGCGCTGTCATTTGATGGCGGTTACGTACAAGTTTTTTGGCATCTGTTCACCTTTGGGGACGGATTGGCCAGCGCTTTCAACAGCATGCCAAGGTCTTTTGGACTGGCCTTAAGTGCTTGGTCGGCGGACGATGCTCTTAATTGAGGGTCGACACATCCCGCTTTGGACATCTGGCAGTCCTGTTAGCCGATGACTTGATAGCCACATGGTTAATGCCATCACGTTGCACTCCTACGTTACCTTGTTCGATGTCGTGCCTCGTGTCCCGTCCCGTTGATCACAGTCGTGAAGTCCTTCTGCTTCCAACGTCCTTGCCCTGCGATTTGTCCATCTCATCCCGTAAAACCAATCCCGGCATTCCACCCCGACTTCCGTCCTCGGTAACCACCTTGTCCCACGACGTAGCTGCCGGCAAACCCTCCTTCCTGAATGACCACTTCCCCTTGAAGGCCTCGGGGCACTGTCCGACAATGCAATCCTTGATCTTATCCCCGATGACAGGCAAGAACTTGAACCCGTGCCCACTACCGCCGGTGGCGAGGAACAATCCCTTGTAGTCCGGGTGGTAATCAATGATGAAGTCGCCATCGGGCGTGTCGGTGTACCAGCACAGCCTCGTGCTCTTGAATGGGCGGTCGTGCAGGCTCGACCAGGGGATCATCTCCCTCAAGGCGTTACGCAGGCCGACCTGGTCGGACTCGGGGATCTCGAGGGAGGGATCTGTGATGTGCGTGACGGGCGCGGAGATGGGGGCGTTGCCGTTGTCGGGGGAGGACATGGACGGGTTGATGTAGCCGTAGGCGTGCCTGGCGACCTTGAGGGTGTTGTTGGAGGGCGTGATGATGAAATACCCCGTCGACAGGTTCAACAGCGTGGGCACACCCCGAAGCTTCTCCTGCTCCTCGTCCGTGATGTCCATGTACGCCAGCACTTGCCCCGTAGACACGGCCCGGCCGGTGAGGTTGACTAGCGACGAGGTCCACGCCCCCGTGGCCAGGACGGTCAGGTCGGCGCGCACCTCCCCGCCCGTGCCGGCCAGCTTCACACCCCTGACTTCCGGCGTGCGCTTGTTGTACAGGCTGCACAGGAGGGACGACACGGTGCCGCTGACGAACTGGACCCGGCCCGTGGCTCGTACCTCCCGGTACAGCCAGTCCATGCAGGCCTCGGCGTCCGCCCAGCCGGACAGCCGGTTGATGTACCCCCAGGTACCGCTGGCCCCGCCCGTGCCGTACTCATCGCGGATGGCCTGGGGGGTGGGTAGCTCCTGGATCTTGCCTGGCTGGCCTGCGTGGCCGTGCCCGGACGCGGCTAGGGACCTGACGTTCTCCCATGAGGACCGCGTGTAGTCCATGCCGGACTTCTTGCCGCGCTCGACCTTCTCGGCTGTGGAGGTTGGGGACACAGAGGAGGTGGTGGCGGTGGTGGCAGCGGCATCCCCGACGAGCAGGAGCCCCGTCTCCTGGTATCGCCCGTCACCGCCGGGCCCGTGGGGCAGACGCCATATCTCCTGGGCGTCGGCGGCCAGGGCTGCGTAGGCCGGGTCGGCGTAGTCGGCACGGATGATGCGGGAGGTGTCGATGGATGAGGCATCGCGGGAGGGGAAGACGGGTTGTTGTTGTTGTTTACCGGGAGAGGAGCGGTCGATTATGGTGATTTGTGTATTGGTGAAGTGTGGGTGACGGGCTAAGGATAAAGCTGTGGAGAGGCCGAAGACGCCTGAGCCGATGATGAGGATTGAGGAGGGGGCAGCATTGTGTGAGGTGGTGCCCTCCTGCTGGTCCTTGGTTGTGGTGGTGGTTTTGAAGGGGTCCGGGTAGAAGGAGGTTGGGGAAGAAAGATTGGGGGGTGAGGAAGAAGAGGAAGGAGGAAGATGATCGGGGTCCGACATCATTTGGAAGAGAGGGTGACCGACTGGCAAGGGCACAGGGCAGGTCACAGTCAGGTCAGGGGTAAGTGGCTCGGGGTCGGTTCGGGATGGTCTTGGTCTTGGTCAGGGAGAGAGAGATAGCTGAGAGCCAGGAGGAAGATGGCGGGTAACTTGAGAGGAGTTGGAGTGGCTGTGTAGGTGCTCCGGGGGGCAAGAGGCGTGTGTGAGTGACTGTTTGAGTGAGAGGCGAGGGGGGGGGGAGGATCAAATCAGCAGCTCAGACCAAACTGTGCACCGTGACTTGTATGAAAAAGAGCTTGAATGTTTCGTGCTTGTGATGTCTTCGGATGTCTGACTCGGTGGCGTGACGGATTCCCATCCGGTGGCACTGAGTGGTGGTCAAGGTTCTGGCCTGGTTCGATTGTTGGCCTTGGGTGTCTTTTGTCGGTGACCTGTTTCAGTACGCTATCAGTTTCCTAATTTATCTTGTCTCAGAGGAGGCGGGGCGGATCAAGAGGGGAGTGTGTTGAGTGTGGAGGATGGTGAGAACTGTGAAGATGTTTGTTGTATTGGCCACTGATGAGATCCAGAAACATGCGGACTCACCGGATAGCGAAGATTGAACACCTTATCAGAGAACCCAGAAGGAATAATCTCGAGTCGTGAAAGGGGAGTTGCAACTTGAGTATCTACACAACTTTATACGCTCATAGTTCCGAGTAAATATATTGTGCCGGAGTCGGACGTGGGAGTCAATGCACAATCGAGTTAATGCACAATTGCGCGACTCATTACAGTCATTCATTACACCAACTCGGAACGTTCCATTCACAGTAAGGACGGCATTCTAGGGCACGATCTACATGCCCTTGCTTCTCTGGTATCTGGCATATCTTACGATCCTCTCGAGGAACCCTCACATGTCACTCTCCGGAGCCACGGTTTGTATATACTTGCAGCACTACCCCGGTGGCAGTGAACATGCTTGGCCATGATGGATACATTGGTGGTGGAGGAAATTGGGAGGTTACCATAGGCGATACGTGTAAGATCTCAGCTATCAGGGACTTCTAAAGTTGATACTACGGTAGAAGCAATATGGGCGAGATCACGGATATCCTATGAATTAATATCATTCATTCATTCCCCAGAGCACGCGTTAAAGACCAACCACCGTCCACCTTGTGATGACACCGTAGCTCGCAACCCTAACCCTTGGCTGACAGGATGCAGCTCTGGCGCCCACCCAACTTGCGCAGCCGTAATCGCGACATGTTGAAGGAGTGCCATAGCTCTCAAGACCCCCCCCCCCCAATCTTAGGATCAGATTACCCTGATGGCATGGGTGAAACGGCCTCCGACAGCCAATACCACGTTCCGGTGACATGAGAATTCTCGCCCACCATGTCTCTCCCAAAGAAAATCGCCGAATTCCCCGACGTTGAGGCCAAGCTCCAGAAGCCTACAAAGCAGTCCGCCTTCGAACGCCAAAAGGCAGAGGCAGAAGCCAAACGACTCCGCGAGGCCGCCGAGACCGCCGCCGTATACGAGGACTTCATCAAGAGCTTCGATGCCGACGAGCAAGAAGACAAGCGCGAGCAATATGAGCGAGGTGCAGGCGGCTTTGGGCGACCGCCGCCACGAGCTGTGGGCGGGTCGGGCAGGAGGCATTTTGGCGCCCCCGGTGCTGCCCCCATGAAGGCCAGTGGGCCGGGCACCCTGGGTCCTGCACAGCCGCCCATGAGCTTTGGGAAGAAGAGGACGCACGACGGGTTCCAGACGAACAACGACAGGAGGAGGGACCACTCAGAGAACGGGACAGGACGGCTTGCGTTCGACGACCCTGACGATGGCTACAAGCCCAGGATACCCAAGGCCTTCGACGCAAGTGACGAAGAGGACGAGCATACAGGCCGTGGGAGGTCGGAAGAGAAGGCTGTGGCAAGGCCGACATTACGACTAGCGAACCTGCCGCCGGCGACGTCCCCCGCTGTGATCAAGGCCCTGATACCCCCGAACTTGGCCGTGGAAAACGTCAAGATCCTTCCCCCAACGGCACCAGGTGGGATCGGAACGGATCGTAAGTCTATAGCGGCCATTGTCACGCTTTCGCAGGAGACGGCGGCGTCGGATATCGACGCGGCCGTCAGCGCCCTGCAGAATCGCTATCTCGGTTTTGGACACTACCTCTCCCTACACCGGCATCTGTCCTCAGCAGCCATCGCATCGGCGTCGATATCGAATGTGACATCCTCGGCGACGGCATCGCATCCATTTGGCGCGAAACCAGTGGTCCAACATGGACATGGACATGGACATGGGCACGGACACGGACCTGGAAGTGGGCCGAATACTGGTGGTCGCTTTGCGCCTCCATCGTCGTATGGCCCGTCTGGTGGACCGATCAACCGCACCTTACTGCACGTTCCTATCCAGCCACCACGGGATATCAAACAGCTACGTATGATCCACAAGGTCATCGAGTCGGTCCTGGAACACGGTCCAGAGTTCGAGGCACTACTTATGTCGAGGCCCGATGTGCAAAGGGATGAGAAATGGGCGTGGATATGGGATGCCCGATCACAGGGAGGCATATGGTACCGCTGGAGGCTGTGGGAAATCCTGACAGGTGCTGAGCAGTCGAAGAAGGGGAAGGGCAAATACCTGCCTCTTTTCGATGGAGGCCATGCCTGGAAAGTACCGGACAAGCAACTTGCTTATGAGTACACCACGGGCGTCAATGGGTTTGTATCCGAGTCCGAGTATGACTCCGAGTACGACGACGAAGACGAGGAGGAGCCAAAGATCACGATGGACGGAAACAAGGAGCAAGAGGAGGTTTTCCTGAACCCTATTGAGAAGGCAAAGCTTGTCCACCTACTGTCACGCCTGCCAACAACACTCAGCAAGATACGGAAGGGGGATATTGCAAGGATAACCTCATTCGCAATAACACACGCCAACGGCGCCGACGAGATTGTCGACCTTATAATATCAAACCTGGAGAAACCTCTCGCTTACAGCTCCGCCAATCCAAACTACAAGAAAGACGCGCTCGACCAATCCGGCGACAACTCACGCGATGCATCGCCATCACCCGACAGCAAAACCAACCCCGAATCCGCCTCTCAAGATACCTCGGGCGCGAAACTCATCGCCCTCTACGTTATCAGCGACATTTTGTCTTCTTCATCCACCAGCGGCATCCGCCACGCCTGGCGGTATCGACAACTCTTCGAAGCAGCCCTCAAGGCGAGGAAGTCATTCGAGGGTTTGGGGAACATGCCCGAGAAGCTGAAGTGGGGCCGTCTGCGCGCCGAGAAGTGGAAGCGCAGCGTCGGGCTGGTGCTGAGCCTCTGGGATGGCTGGTGTGTCTTCCCGAACGATTCGCAGGAGCTCTTCGTGAAGAGTTTCGAGAACCCTCCGAGTGCGAAGAAGGAGGAGGAGGAACGCATTGCCGAGAAGGAGGCGAAGAAGAGTGGTGGGAGATGGAAGACGGTGGACGCCACTGCCACAATGGAGGCGCCCGCTGCGGACCTGGTTGGTGAGCCAGCTGAGCAGGACGCTGATTCGGATGGAAGCTATGATGAGTACACCGATGACGAGGAGGCTGACAACGAGATGCTTGCGCAGTACCATATTGACGGTGAGCCGCTGTTGGACATCGACATAGTCGGTCTGGCCATTGGAGGAGGAGAGGACGATATACCAATGGCAGATGCAGATCCAGGTCAGGACGCGAAGAAGGATGATGCGCAAGGGGAGCCGGTCAAGGCTTCTGGTGGAAGCATTGCACCGTCTACTACCACGTCGACATCGACGGCGGGGCCTGGGGCAAAACGGAAGCGGCTGACAGCCGCGGACATGTTTGCAGATTCCGATGGCGAAGGGGCTTGATATCACGTCTGTGATCTTTCACGAATTCAAACGCTTGCATCTTCCTCACACGACCCGATTTGCAATGTGTCTGGTTGCGAATGAATTCGCCATAGGAGTGAGCAGGCTAGCAGGCTAATTATAGCAACAGGGTGACTAGCGACAACCAACATGCCTCTGCAGCGGGTTGCTTTCTCTATGTGCGCTCCCGATCATTCGTACATGTACATACATACGTATTATACGTATAGCCTACCCTGCACCATTGATGTTCTAGAAGCAGTTTGGCCTAGCGATGGTTCGTCCTACAGGATGCTGAAGATCGCATGAATTTTCAGGAAAGAAGCCGTTCTCTCCAAGCCCAAAACGGTTCGGCAATGCAGGCCGAAACTTACATAACGCTAACGCTAAGAGACCCCCACACCGTTTCAATACTGCTCCGTTTGGCCCCGTCGAGTTGCATTCGAGTCTGAAGCGGCGGCGTCTGTCATCATTCAGCGCTTTGATTTCAAACCCAACGACTGCGCAACTCACTGTCGTCCTCACTTCTGCACCTCGACATTGGTTGCATTTTGCCTTACCTCGTCGGTTTATTCCGTGCTCGCAATAAGAGCCCTTGCGTTGTATATCTTGTCTTCCCGAAAAACCGCTCGTTGAGTAGTTGTTGCTCCGTTCGTCCGTCAGCCTGATCTAGTCCAAGCGAGCGCTTTACATCCCGGAATCCGAAACACCAAACGTTCTGATTCTGTACAGGCCGATCACGCATCTCATCTTCGTCGGTGGATATAGGGGTCTCAAGACACGCCCAGGTAGACATCCTCGTCGGCGACACTGAGGAACAGTTGGGAGACGCCCAACCCGGTACCGGTTTTTATTTTCGCGCATCGCATCGCATCTTTTTGACTGGCTTTGCCTTATCACCTCACCTAAAGTCGAGCCTGGAGAGGAGGCTCCCAGGGACCACAAGATGGCCATCTGGGTCGGGAAACAGAAGATGTCATGGTAAGCGTCCGATTTATGTCTTTGTCTTTCTGAGATCTCGTTCTTTGTCGCCACGACACCTGTCACCAGCAGGGTGAGATATTTCCTTTCTCTGCGCGCACACTCTTTGGGCATCAGCAACTCAGCTTGGATGCAATGCTTACACGATGGACTTGCTGCGGGTCCGATTTCTGTGGTGTCATTTTGAGCACCGGAACTCTCCGCTTCCTGTCTTGCTCGGATACTTGCTACAGTCACCTCCTGTTTCCTCTCATCATCGTCAACATTTGTAAAGTACAGAGACTGACATAAGACACAGCCGGTCTTGCATCAAGGGTCATCGCTCCTCAACATGCAACCACCTTGGCGGTCCATTATGGGCAGTACGCCCAGCCGGCAGGCCAAACAAGGCCTGTATTCACGGACCAGGAGACTTGTGTCTGTGTGCCCACTACTTCCCCCTGACCTGGCTGAAGGCCGCTGTTCCGCGTAACAAGAAATGCTCTTGCCAGGGAGAAGGGGGCAATGGCAAGAAGTGCAATTGTGGTCACGGCAAAAATGCTGCAGGCGCATCAACTCCAGACACCGAAGATACCCAGCCGATCTTTTTCCAGGATTTGGTGGCACGAGGATTACAGGTCACCACAGAGCCGGTCGACATTGCCATGCCAACACAAACACAGACACCACCACAACCGCTCTCGTCATGCTGTTTCGTACCGCCACCCGCTCCGCCGGCGCCTGTGCAGGCTTCCTGCTGCTCTGTGCCTCCTTCAATACCAGCAATGCCTGTTTCCTCACCACCACCGTCATCTTGCTGCTCACAAACAGTTAAGAGCGAGCCGGTGACTCCTTCTCCTTTTGGAAATGGGCACATCAAGCCCGAGTCCTTCTCAGCTTCTCCATTCACGACGCCAGCGCCAGCACCACATCCAGTACTACCACCACAATTTTTACCAGCTCCGGATTTCAAGGGTATGGCATTCCACGCAGCGCAAGCAGCACACACGAACAACGGCGATCATGCATGCGACTGTGGGCCGACATGTAATTGTGTTCTCTGCATCGACCATCCTTACAATACCGCCACGATGAATCACATCGCCACGGAATTTGGACAGATGATGACGGACGGGGCGAACGGCACGAACGGGGCGGATGGGGCGAGCTTTTCGCCAACAAATGGCACCAACGGCAGCCCCGATATGTTTGCGCAAGCATGGCAACACTCGCATGATGGCACGGTACCAAACGGCATGATGCCTGCGGCTTTTGACGACCCCGTCATGTCACATCAGTCACCTCCGCAACAAGCGAACGACATCTTCCTCAACCCGGCCGACTTCCAGATGTTCAACTTCGCGTTTCCCATGGATAACATGGACCAGTTCGACGCACAAGCGGACTTCAGCTTTGGAACAATGCCCGAAATCGACATGAATGGCATGTGTGGAGGGGTACCGGAAGGATGTCCGTGCGGTGATGAATGCGCGTGTATCGGCTGTCAGGTCCATGGTAAAGCCAGCAATGCAATAGCGCCACCGAGCTGGAGCTAGCGCTGGGGAGAGAATACGATACCGCGATATCTGCGAGCGTCACTGACGATTGAATGTCGGCTCACGTGTAGTCTACGAGGAATCCGCTGGGTCATACCCCGTCGTTCGCTTTCTGTCGAAACTCACCCATTGTACATAGCATTTGATACCCTGGAAAAAAACATGGCATGGGAGGCAAAGGGCCATCGTAAGATGAATATTGTAGCATGGAGTCATTTGGTTGTTTGTTCTTTGACTTGGCATACCTGGCAGGGGATGGATGCCAGAGCATTACGGGATATGAAACTGTCAATGTACGGAAGTATTCGTATCGTTCTCTGGGTTAACGGGGCCGTCACAAGTGATTGTGAATAACTGAAACATACAGCGGTACGTGTATGCCGGTGTTCATCCTGACTACCTAGGTACTTAAGTAGGTAAGCTGCGGTTTCTGTGCTACGTGTAGTTACCTATTAGGTAGAGTGGTGTCTCAGAGCATCGAGCTGCTTGCTCATGGAGACAAGACTGATAAGTCTGGTCGATCACCGAAATGGATCTCCCACTCGCATAATTTTAGCGGCCGCTGAAAGCCGAGTTAGTGAGTCTAGCGCATCCTCTGGAATCTTTTGACAGGGGCACTTCAATGGGAGAAGCTCTTTGCCTCGAAACAATGCTGCAACCTTCAACGCCACTTGTACGACATATCTACTCCAACAATCCCATTCTACCACACAAAGGACCCACGCACAGGAACAACAGACCAAACTCAGTGACTGCAACACCTGTTGCGCTATTATCTTATAAGTACGGAGGAGTCAAGACCTACCTACCTGAACGACCGACCGAGGCCACGATGCGTGACGACGGCGCGCACGAGGCAAGCTATGGCAGGGAACGTTCAGAAGAGAGGACTCGAGCTGGCGATCGGCGGAGAACGAGGTCGAGGACCAATTCACCCACAAGACGGCCCGTAGCTGCCGATTTCTACCGAGCGAGATCTCCTGAACATGACGACCGCCGCCATTCCAATCATCACCATGGTCGACGTCGACACCACTCTCGAGATGTAGACGGCACATCTCTACAACCAGCAGACGAGTCTCGAGACTCTAACAAGCGACGAAAGCACGGGCGCGACCATCATCACCACCGTCGGCATCACCACCACCACTCGTCCGAGCCGAAAGAAGCCCCCGTCAAGATACCCTTCAATGCGCGCCCGCTATCATACAAACACGACCTCGAGGCCTTTGAGCCGTTGTTTGCATACTATCTCGATATCCAGAAGGGGAAAGATTTCTACGAACTAGACTCGCACGAGGCGCGCGGACGTTGGAAGAGCTTTGTGAATAAGTGGAACCGCGCAGAGCTCGCGGAGGGGTGGTACGACCCGGAGATGTTTGAGCGCGTGGTCAAGGAGGCTCCAGCGCGGACGAGGTCCGATATCCACGAGGTGAAGACGCGCAAGGAAGAGGAGTCCCCTGCACCAAGAGATACGAACGAGACTCAACGGCGGCAAGAACCTTCTCCGGGCAGTGGGCGCAATGAGGTGCACAGGGAAGAAGATGACAACATGGACCAAGGCGAGGATGACGAAGACGACTACCTCCCGGCCCTGCCACCAGGGCAGTCCGCCGCGAACCCAGCCTCCAGCCGCCACGGTCCCGGCATCCCCACCACCGGCGACCTAACCCTGCAGCGCGAGGCAGCCGCCGAGGAGCACGAAGCACGCGTCGCGGACCTGCGGCTCGCGCGCAAGGCCGACCGGACGCAGCAGAAGCAGCGGCTAGACGAGCTGGTGCCGCGGGCGGAGGCGGGGACGCGGGAGAGGCAGCTGGAGAAGAAGGCGCTCGTGAACGACAAGATGCGGTCGTTCCGGGAGAAGGGGGACGCCATGGAGGAGGTTGGCGACGGGGAGCTTATGGGCGGGGGCGACTCGCTGGCCGAGTTCAGGACGGCGGCGAAGGAGCAGCAGAGGAAGAAGACGGACCGGGAGCTGCGGCGGGAGGCGGAGGCGCGGGCCAAGGCGGAGGAGAGGGAGGAGAGGTTGAGGGAGTGGAGGGAGAGGGAGGAGGAGAAGTTGAGGGGGCTGAAGGAGTTGGCTAGGGCGAGGTTTGGGTGAGGGGTGTTGATATTGATTATAGTCCACTTGGGTTTGTTGGACTGGAGTGTATTTCTTGAGGTACCCACTACGTAAGACACACCTGGAGAAGATGCTCTGATTACTTCCTGTAATGCATGTGAGAGCACTGTATTGCGTGGATACTGAAAACGAGTAGATCGGGCGAGCCATCACCACCCCGACGCCTCCCATTCAAGCACATGAAAGAGGGGAGCGGTGGGTTATTCTTGGGTCATTCATATTATAATATTAGCCTGTCTAGAATGATGCCAGATTGGAAATTTCCATCTTCAAATTCAAGACCATGAACCGAGAGTCTGGCGAGGTTAATTCGGTGTGGAACGTATCTGTTTACAAGGTACCTACTTGATTACATACTCATACTGTAGGTATGTGCTGGATTGTGGAGTGACGAGGGAGCTATGGTGCGATGACGGGTCGGCCGCCTGTTGTTACGGGATACTTAGCGTTACTGTTTATTAACAGCCTGTACATAAGTCACACTTAACCGTAGACCGCATGAATGACGCATGACCATTCCCCCGGATGAGCTGCCTCAGAATCCATGTCCAGCTAAGCTGCAGCAGGCACGCCACGCCAGGCCGGACAAGCCCATCATCACTCAACCTCCCAAGGTTCCAATGTTCCCCGACCCTGTCTGCACTTCACGACTGCCATAAACATCACGACTTGGTAGTCCTCACCACCATCTACTCCCTCAAATCAGCGCACCATCTTGCGTACCAGCTATATTCTTTCATTGAGTCTCTTCTCGATAGCGGCCGTATCATCACTCCTTCGAGATCCCATTAAATCATAGTCGCCGCCGAGCGGCACCACCGGTCGACATGACCAAGCTCACTGCCCTGGCGGCCGCCGGCGTCTTGGTACTTGCTGCTTTGGGAGAGGCAGACCAGTTGTACACTCCCAAGCACGAAGCCGGCCGATGTGCCATCCGGGACCAATGTGGGAAGAAGAGCTTCTTCGGCAAAGAGCTGCCTTGTGTTGATAACGGCCTCGCTGAGGACCCGGATAAGGACCTTAGGAAACAGCTGGTAGATCTTTGCGGTCCTAAGTGGAATGATGGCCCAGTGTGCTGCACGAGTGACCAGGTACGCTTTGTAGTACCCCAAGTGCACGCCGTTCCCCCAAGACTACCTCCCACCTAACCAACATCGTGAACAGGTCGAGTCCCTCAAGAACGAGCTCTCCACGGCCAACACCATCGTCTCATCATGTCCCGCCTGCAAGGACAACTTCTACAACCTCTTCTGCACCTTCACCTGTTCCCCCGACCAGTCGCTGTTCATAAATGTTACCAATACCATGTCCAAGAACGACAAGACACTGGTCACAGAGCTGGACCAGTTAGTATCCGAAGAATATGGCACCGGTTTCTACGACAGCTGCAAGGACGTCAAGTTCGGGCCGAGCAACAGTGAAGCCATGAAGCTCATCGGAGGTGGTGCTAAGAATTACACCCAACTGCTCAAATATCTGGGCGACGAGAAGATGCTGGGCTCGCCTTTTCAGATCAACTTTCCGACCTCTTACGAGCAGCCCTATATGGGCCCCCTTGCCATGGCCCCCAAGAAATGCAACGATGAGGATCCCAACTTCCGCTGTGCCTGTGTCGACTGCCCCGGTGTCTGTCCCGAACTCCCTAAGGTCGAGGAGAGCGGCTACTGCAAGGTCGGCGTTTTGCCGTGTCTATCCTTTGCCTCGATATTCGTGTACAGTGTCTTGCTGCTGACCCTCATTGTGGCCACCGTCGGTCACGTCTGGTACCGGAAGAGGGCTGCTCGTCTTCAGGAGGAGAGAACCCTACTCCACGGCGGAATCGATGTCAGTGATGATGAGGATGACGAGGGTCGACTGGTGCAGAATGGAGCCATGCTCGATCGTCCAACCAGACCTTACCGCCTCAACACCTGGCTTGATGCTGCTTTCTTCAAACTGGGCCACTGGGCAGCTCGGTTCCCGGCTATCACCATCTTCAGCTCTCTGATTGTCATCGTCATTCTCAGCGCTGGCTGGGTGCGATTTGAGATCGAGAAGGATCCTGCGAGGTTGTGGGTCTCTCCAACATCTGCGGCTGCTCAAGAGAAGGAGTTCTTTGACTCCCATTTCGGTCCCTTCTACCGAGCCGAGAAGGTCTTCCTGGTCAACGACACCCTGCCTTCAGGGCCTGGCCCAGTCCTGAGCCACGACACTCTAGTTTGGTGGATGCAGGTTGAGAAGGACATTGCGGAGCTCGAGAGTGAGACGTACAGGATGAGACTCCACGATGTGTGCCTCAAACCCACCGGCTCCGCCTGCGTTGTCCAGTCTGTGGCCGCATACTTCGAAAATGAGCCTTCGCTCGTCGACAAGGATGGTTGGAAAGACAAGCTACGATCTTGCGCCCAAGCACCCGCCGAGTGCCGTCCGGCTTATGGCCAGCCCCTCGAGCCAAACATGATCCTCGGTGGCTATCCGGAAGGGGGTGATGTTGCTGATGCGCCCGCAATGACTGTTACCTGGGTCGTCAACAACTTTCCAGAAGGTACACCTGAAGTTGCGCGGGCCATGGACTGGGAGAAGGCTCTCAAGGAACGTCTGCTAGATCTCCAGAAAGAGGCTGCTTCCAGAGGGTTGAGGCTTTCGCTGTCCACCGAGATCAGTTTGGAGGAAGAGCTGAACAAGACCACCAACACGGATGCCAAGATTATCATTATCAGCTACGTGATCATGTTCTTGTACGCGTCCATTGCCCTCGGTTCCACGACACTGTCTCTTCGAGACATGATCCGGAACCCAGCAGTCAGCATCGTCGAGTCTAAGTTCTCTCTTGGTGTTGCTGGTATAGTGATCGTCCTCATGTCGATCAGTGCCTCTATTGGCCTGTTCTCCTGGGCGAATCTCAAGGCCACACTCATCATTGTCGATGTCATCCCTTTCATTGTGCTCGCCGTCGGCGTTGACAACATCTTCCTCATTGTTCACGAGTTTGAGCGTGTCAACATCAGAAACCCCGATGACGACGTCGAGGTGCGAGTCGCCAAAGCTCTGGGTCGCATGGGTCCTTCCATCCTCCTGTCAGCAATCACAGAGACTGTGTCTTTCGCGCTAGGCGCCTTTGTCGGCATGCCGGCTGTCCGTAACTTTGCCATCTATGCGGCCGGCGCTGTATTCATCAACGCCCTGCTCCAGGTTACGCTTTTCATCTCCCTGCTATCATACAACCAGAAGCGTGTTGAAGACTCCAGGATGGACTGCTTACCCTGCATCCCCATCAAGGCCGCCAGGGTTCATCTCAACGGCAGCAATGGTAACATGGGGGCGCGGCTATACGAGATGCCCGAAGAGGGCCTCCTCCAGCGCTTCATAATTAGGTATTATGCACCAACGCTGCTTGGAAAGAAGGTCAAGGTGGTCATTGTGGCAGTCTTCCTGGGTCTCTTTGCCGCCGGTGTTGCTCTTATCCCCGAGGTCAAGTTGGGTCTCGACCAGAGAGTCGCTATCCCGGATGAGTCCTACCTCATCCCTTACTTCAATGATCTGTACGACTATTTTGACTCCGGCCCACCCGTTTACTTTGTTGCCAAGGATGTCGACGCGACCCAGAGGAAATACCAGCAGGAAATCTGTGCAAGGTTCACCACTTGCGAATCCATGTCGCTCACGAATATCCTTGAGCAGGAGCGCAAACGGACAGAGGTATCGTACATTTCGTCGCCAGCAGCAAGTTGGATTGATGATTTCTTCTTGTGGCTCAACCCTCAGTTCGAGGAGTGCTGTGTCGAGAAGGGATCTGCCTGCTTTGAAGGAAGGGATCCTGCTTGGAATATCACCCTGTCGGGCATGCCCGAGGGAGATGAGTTCCTACACTATCTCGACAAGTTCCTCGCTGCACCAACCACCGACGACTGCCCACTCGGCGGCCAGGCATCCTACGGTTCAGCTGTGGTTATCGATGAGCAGAAACAGACGGTTCCAGCGAGTCACTTCCGAACGATGCATTCCCCCTTGCGAAGCCAGGATGACTTTATCAACGCCTACTCTTCTGCTCGGCGTATCGCCGCCGACTTCAGCTCCAAGACGGGTGCCGAGGTCTTCCCCTACAGCGTTTTCTACATCTTCTTCGACCAGTACCTGACCATTGTCGGTCAGACTGCAGGCCTCCTCTGCGCCGCGGTTGGCATTATCTTTATCCTCTCGTCAATTCTCCTCGGATCCACGCTTACCGGCGCGGCTGTCGCCATTACCGTGGTCATGACGATCGTGGATATCATTGGGGCAATGGCTGTCTTCGGGGTGAGCCTCAACGCCGTGTCCTTGGTGAACCTCGTCATCTGTGTCGGCATCGCGGTGGAGTTCTGCGCCCACATCGCCAGGGCTTTCATGTTCCCCTCGCGCACGTTCATGGAGCGTGCCAAGAACCGCTTCCGGGGGCGCGACGCGCGTGCATGGGCAGCCCTGGTGAATGTCGGCGGCTCGGTGTTCTCCGGCATCACCGTTACCAAGCTGCTGGGCGTTTTCGTGCTCGCCTTCACGCGGAGCAAGATCTTCGAGATCTACTACTTCCGCATCTGGGTTGCGCTTGTCGCCTTCGCGGCCACGCACGCCCTGATCTTCCTGCCGGTGCTGCTGAGCTTCATGGGCGGAGAAGGGTACGTCGACCCGGAGGGCGAGGGTGGCCTGGAGGAGGACCTGGCCAGCCGTCGGTACAGAGCTGTGGCGGGGGCTGATTATGGGAGCGACTCCGAGGGGGAGTAGATTTAATTCGAGTTGTCTCTAGTCGTAGTAGACACCCGAGGGGGATTCCCAAATCACTTATTCTGCCACGCGGGTGCGCAGTTGACGAGTGTATCTTATTTCTTTCCCCATTCTTCTATCGATGGCGTTCTTTGTTTTATGTGTATGATTTCAGGCAGATGCTGTCTTGTATGATGATAATGGCAGGAGAGGCAAGGGGCATGGGGAATAGGTACGGCACAGGCAAGGAGTTTCACAGAGCGATGCTATTGTGGTTGGAAAAATCAAGTCTGATAAAAGAGAAGCGATTAACATTTTCATCCAGTTTCTTCCAACTCTCGGTAAGTACTTAGTACCAATACGACATGACATGTTTCGCCGTCTCCGGGAGGCCGTAACGCCAAGGGCCGCCCGCATCCCGAAGGTGGGCCCGGCCGACGACATCATCAATCATGTCAGTAACAAGCAGCACCCCGCAAGACCCCCAATAAGCTTCGGAACGTGGGGTATTGAGGTTCCAAAGCAGCTGTCAGGAACCTTGTGAGATCCGGGGTCGGCAGTCATCCATATACTTCGGGCCTCATGAGGGATAGGGATATTTAGCTTGAATAAGACCTCCGGATATCAAAGAACAACCAACCAACCTACTCACTCTCACTTCACCGTCTTCACATCCACAAGCAACGATGTCCGACATCACCGGATTCCCCAAGGCCATAATCGACAACGAAACTTCACCCAAGGACCAAGAGCCACTACAACAAGGACAACAACCACTAGACCCTAACCCCTCAGATGACCTCCCCATCCTCTACCGCGACTCCACGCCCAGGGACGAGTTCCTAGAGTCGGTCTGGGGCCACGTCTTCAACCACCGGCGCGCCACAGAAACCCGCGTGCCCCGCGCCGTGGTGCACGCCACCTCGACCTCGCACGTCGTGGCCGCCGTCAAGCTCGCCAACGAGCTGAAGTGCCGCGTCAGCGTGCGGTCGGGCGGGCACTCGTGGGCGGCGTGGAGCGTGCGCGACGACGCCATCTGCATAGACCTGGGGGCACTCCCGGGCGGTAAGCACCACCACCACTGGCCGCAGGGGGGAGGCCAGGGCCTGGAGTACGACGAGCGGGCCAGGGTCCTGAGCTGTCCGCCCAGCGCGACGGGCCGCATGGCGAACGCGTTCCTGGAGGGGGAGGGGCGGATGTTTGCGGGGGGCCACTGCCCTGATGTCGGGCTCGGGGGGTTCCTGCTGCAGGGGGGGATGGGGTGGAATTGCAAGAACTGGGGGTGGGCGTGCGAGAGCCTCGTGGGGCTGGACGCCGTCACGGCGGATGGGAGGGTGGTTTATGCGTCGTCGGGGGAGAACGCGGATCTGTTTTGGGCTGCTCGTGGGGCCGGGCCTGGTGAGTTTCTATCATTTTGACCTCTCGGGTGTCTTTTGACGATGGTTTGAGCGAGCGAGTAAGTGAGTGAGTGAGGGCTAATGAGAAAGACAGGGTTTCCCGCGATTGTTACTAGGTTCTATCTGATGACTAGGCCATTGCCTGAGTTGTACCAGAGCATTTATATCTACCCCATATCTGAGTACCGGAAAGTACTCCAGTGGGTCATCGATGTGGGTCTTTTCTATATACCCAGGGATCAATCTCATACCATTGCTCAACAGACAGAGAAACTCCCAGACATACTAAACATATCATATCACAGGTGTGCAAAATAGGCGACGCCGACACCGAGATGGTCGCAGTCGGGCAATACATCCCTGAGCACCCAGACCCCGTCATCCTCGCCAACTTCCTAACCTTCAAGCCCAGCCGCGCCGACGGCGAAGCAGCCCTCAGACCCCTCCACGACGACCCCAACCGGCCGCCCAACCCCCTCATCGAGTCCTTTGCGAGGCCGACCTCCCTGCCGGACCAATATGTCCCGCAGGCGATCGCCAACCCAGAGGGCCACCGGTACTGCTCGGAGAACGCATACATTCGCAACGACGAGGACGTCCCGTCGATACTGGAGCAGGCCTTCACGACGCTCCCGCACCGCAAGGCCGCGGCGCTATACTTCGGCATGGCGCCGACCTCGCGGCGGGCGCACTACACATCAGCAGACGTGGCGATGGACGGCACGGATAACGACTATGTGGGGTCCATGGCGCTGTCGATGCATAGCGACCACTACTTCGCGCTGTACACGGTGTGGGAGTCTCCCGACGAGGACGAGAGGTGCACGGCGTGGACGCACGGGGTCATGAGGGGCGTGGAGAGGTTCTCCGAGGGGAGTTACCTGGGGGATGCGGACTTTCAGCACAGGCGGGCTAGGTTCTGGCGGGACGGGAATGCGAGGCGGCTTGTGGAGGTTAGGAGGAGGTGGGACCCTGAAGGGAGGGTCTGTGGGTATCTTGACGAGGGGGATAGGAGTGGTGTTGAGGGGCTGAGGAATGAGTTTGAGTGGGAGTAGGTTTTGTTGGTGCCAGGTGTCACTGGTGGGCAAGGAGGAGGGAGGGGGTTCCGGATGCCCGGCTACATATATGACTGGGGACTCTTAGAATATGTGGATGGCCCTTCAGCGTATACCAGCGCAGTGGAGTGTCTAATTACTACCAAATGGATATTGACTGATTATATTGTTTACAGGCAACAGCAGTGGTTTTCCCTCAAGGTCCTAACTGCTGACAGTACAAATTGATCCAAGGAGTCGCAAATACTGCAGGTGTTACAGACAGAAGACCCATCGAACCACGCTGTCCGTTTGCCGGACTCGTTCGCTTATACAAGACACAACGGCACTCGACAATGCCTCGTTCTCGGGCTACAGATGAGAAGCCAGGATTGCCAAGGCTGACACGGGATTTTGGAGATAAAGAGTCCATGAAGCAAACCTTCAGGTTCTGCTACCGGTCATTTTGATCTAGGGGCTTATGAGATTCTTTCCTGAGGACCGAATCTCGGCTGCGGACGCGTTATCATTACCAGGAACCGTTCGTATACCGTACCAAGCTAGGTATTTAAAAACGGTACATGAACGTCTGAGAGATTTCTAAGCTGCAGTCTTTCCCCATGTCTTAGAAGGAGCCAAGCGGCTCACCCACTGTTTATTCTGGAAAGAGCTGTTCATAAACCACCTTGTTGAGTTACCTACCTGGGTAGGTACCTAGGTATTCGTAGACGGCAGGTACGGCTGATATTAATGAGCGGAAAGATGGCGGTTCCTGGAAAGGGCAGTCACGACGGTAACATATATCGTTCCTGCACATATGCTGATATGCAGCTGGCTTTACGACATTCATCGCCGCTCGACTCTGCCACTTTTGCTTTTTCCCCATACACACAACAGCAGTCCAACTCAGGTACGCAGTAAAGCTGCGGGATTCGAGCACACCTCAAAGACACAAGCACCGGAAGCCCCAAAGCAACGGAACAACCAAAGGCAGCGCCCGAGATGGACCGCCTACCGGAAGAACTCACCGCCATCATAATCTCCCACCTCCCAGACGACAAGCGAGAATCCCCCCCTCGCGGCCTCGCCCCGTACGCCACAGTGTCGTTCCGATGGCAGCATCACATCGAGGCCAAGACCTTCGCGCACGTCACGCTCACCCCGGCACGCCTTGCATCACCCCTTGCGGCACAGGCTCTGACGCCCGGCCGCGTGTGCCGCTTCGTCCGCTCCGTGCATGTCGACGTGCTGCTGCCGCCGTACGATGAGGAGGCGCGGGGGCGGCCAGAGAATGACGCAGAGAAGGATGAATCCAATGTTATGTTTACGGATGTTGTTCGAAAGGTATCTGCTTTGCTGTCGCCGCCGGCAGCAGCCATGCGGGGCTCCGATGACCACAGTGACGGATATCGTCCCCAGATCGAACTTTCCATGGCGGCTCGATGTCTCAGCGACAAAGCGGACAAGAAGACGAGACAACACAAGGATAACATGGGCCTGACGAGTACCGAGGATCGCTACAAAGGCCCGTATCTCGACCTGAGGCCGGGAGCCGGGAATTCGGTACATGACCAGGGTGGATGGTGAGTCTGCCAGATGGGTACCTGGGCGCACGTCGATATTCTATCTTTGCTCGTACGGTTGCGCAAGACCATACCCGGAGAATTTTGGAAGCAAGAAAGTGACTCTTCGAGTGCTTTCTGACGGGGAGTGAATACAGTTGACGCACATTCTTGTTATCTTCTCAGCATCCATCCATCCTCCTTAGGCTCCTCTTCATTACACAGCTCATGTGAACACACGTATTAAGGCCTCCACAGTCGAACCCGGCGACATATTGAACGCAAACTTGGGAGTCGGTCTCACTTCCTCAATACAAGTGTTGACAGCCAACTCAAACAGCGGCGTATGGGCAGGGTCCCCACGGACGCCGAACCCAATCATGACGCCGTCCCACTGTGGTCGAGACTTGATCGCTTTCTTAATGTCATCCACCGCCTTGGAAGTGTCCTGCGGGTCAACAAAGCACGTCTCAACTTCGAACCCGGCTTCTCTGGCGAGGGCCTTCTGCTGGGCGACATGTTGCGCGATGGTGGACCCGGGGAACTCGCCGTTGGAGCGGAGGCCGATTGTAAAGATGGCTTTCGAGGGTGGTTGTTCTGGTGCTGCCGCCATTGCTGTGAAGTATTACGAAGTGAGGATGACTTTGTCGTAGAGGGGATGACCGTGGTGGATGGTAAGAATTCAAGTAGTTGCAAGCAGGCCAAAGTCAGATATGGGTTTCCAAGTTGAAGTTGCAGACTGATGTTCTTTTGCTGCTGTGGTTCTTCCTGGGCTCTGTTGATATCCTTCCGCCTTATATACATATTTATCGCGTTTTCGGAGCTGAACAGGCAATTATGGAACCATGACACCTGGATTTACAACCAGATGACCCGGACACTACATTCTGGAGATATCGGAAGGCGCAAAGGCCATGTTGAGTTGAGCCCGCGCCCCCGGAGTGGCGATCTTATGGAGCCAACGTAATGTCCCGTGCAACTCGGTCCCGAGCTTCATTGTAAAGACGCCGTTGTGGATACCTACTAAGTACTTACCTAGGTAAGCAGGTACGGCGGACATCCTCACCGGAGTTGTTGGCTGTGGAGGTTTCGAGTCAATAAATAAGTACCTAGGTATTTAAGTACATAGTTGTTTTAGCTCTACTCACCTAGTGGAGTTGTCCTTCGGGGCCTACTTCATACGGGACCGACTGTTGATCGAAGCATGTGCTTCATTCCGGCCCTATAGGCTATACCAGATTTGCGAACCGATTAAGCAATTCCATGATCAGGAAGACCAGAGCGGAAGACGGCACACCCGTGAAGGATAAGGAGGCCGACTCTAAGACATCGCCGGTCGAGGAGGACTCCTCTAGCAAATTTTTACCAGGACGTCGTCTAATGATAGAATAGCTGAATAGGTGAAGAAAACCCTGAGCCAAGTCTTTGGTGATGCTGCAGACCGATTAGGCAGTCAAGGTCAATCCACGCAGACAGAAAGACAAGATCTATAAAGTGCAAAAGGAGGTTCGTACTATAACCAGACAGGACCCAGAGGATACCCATGTGAAGCAGAGACATTCTTTCCGACACCACTATCGTGTACTGTGTAGGTAGGTAGCCTCTATAGGAGCTTACCCTAACCCTTACCCTAAGACCGTAGACGGTGGGTTTTCATGGGATTTTGGGGCTGGGGCTGGGTTTGTTCGTCATCTATCATCCTTCGGCCCAAAGACAGAGCTAGAAAGGGGCCGTTCTATTCCAAGAATGTGTCCACAAGCCCACTGCAAAGTTACATAAATCAAAACGAAATCTGGGACTTCTGATCCTGCGCATCCCATGAGAAGCGACATATCGTTCCCCATTTCTCGCTTGCACTTGGAACTCGATTGGGCAGATTCTCAACACCACACCAAACCTTGGGATTGGAAGAGCCAGGACGACCAGTGTTGAAAGAAAGTGACAACTACATACAACCAACCTGACCAATGTTTGCTCGACAGTCAACCGGCTCAGGCTTGGAGTCTCTACTTCACCGACCACGCCCAAGTCTTTGGCAGAAGTTTCGGCGTGACCCTTGGGTCTTTCTTGCTAGGACCATCTACGAATGGAGGCATGTTGTCCCAGCCCAGCCACTGACAGATGCCGTCTCTGTTGTATGTGTTTCAGACACTCATAACAGCCAGCCCGACATCCCCCTTGGTGACATACTCATCCACGCCGGGGACTTGACACAGTCGGGGTCTTTCAAGGAGCTGCAAGCCGCCCTGGACTGGCTCAAGTCACAGCCTCACCCGCATAAGCTCGTCATTGCCGGCAATCACGACCTGTTGCTGGATTCTTCCCTCGAATCTACCGCTACTGGACAAGGTGCAGAAGCGGCTGCACAGCGTGAGCAACTGGACTGGGGCGACATAACCTACCTGCAAGATTCCACCACCGACATCACGTGCCCAAACGGCCGCCGGCTGCGCGTCTATGGCAGCCCCAACTCAAGCCGCCACGGGAACTGGGCGTTTCAGTATCCGCGTTCAGAGTCCGAAAAGACCTGGCAGGGGACAATACCTGAGGACATCGACATACTCATCACACACGGCCCGCCAAGAGCACATCTCGACATCCTGCGCCTCGGCTGCCCAGCCCTGCTCGCGGAGGTGTGGAGGGTCCGTCCCAGGCTTCATGTATTCGGGCACGTCCACGAGGGCCACGGGAGCGAATGGTTGGGTTTTGACGCCCTGCAGGAGGCTTATGAGCGTGCGGTGGTTGCAGGTGGTGGTCTGTGGAATGTAGTACGCGTGATGGGAGAGTTCGTGCGAACCATGCTTCTCCGATCACCAACGGAGGCCAGGAGTCTGCTTGTGAACCCTTGCATGGTTGGGGGTCTGCGGGATGACGAGAGGAGGAAAGCGATTGTGGTTCACATCTAAGCGTTAATGTTGAAGTTCAGTCTCTTCTTGAGCATGGATCATTTCTAATATCACGATAAATTGCTCTCCCACTTGAATCTCCCCGTAACATAGAAATGCTGATGTACTATGGCAGTCTACAGTAATTACGGAACAGACTAAGCATGGCTTTGGACTCCTAATTATACGAACACTATATAAGGCTGCTCCGAAATAATGTTCAGCGCCATGAAACGTGCACATCTTGTATCCTTGGTTGGCGTACTGCCATCCTTTGAAGGTATCACAAGAGCCTTCTCCAGCTTTGGCACTCTCTTCACCCACCCAGGCTCCTTCTCCAGCACCTGCGATCTACTCCTCAGCTCGTTTTCTTCCTCGATGCTGGTGATGATGGCCGGACAGCCCCTCGGGAGACCCCTCTGGATGAGCCGGTTGAAGGCGTGTGCCAGGTAGTAAGGGAGCACGGCCATGATGGCATAGCGCTCCGGGTCGGGGTCCTGAGGGTCGGGGATTTCGGCCACGGCCCATGTGGGATGGTTGAAGAAGACCTCTACCTCTGAGCGCAGGCCGACGAGATTACCAGCCACGAAGTATTCGTAGAGACGGTAGAGAGCTGCGAGGGGCGTGTCGCCTTGCGTCGTTGCGGTCCCGTTCAGCTTCGCACGGTGCTGCAAAATCCAGGACACGGTTGGTGGGCGTGCCGGGGCGGTCATGCTAGGCCTGGCACCGCGGACTTTGTTGATGAACGAAGACATTTGAAAGGGCCTTGGTCTCGGTAGGGGGGAGTTGAGAAAAGCAGAATGCCAAGATGGGTGGTTTGCAGATTCAGTGGGGATATATATGTACGGAGACAGACCTCAAACTTATTGTTGGCAGGAAAGTGATCTGTCCATATCAAATGGGACGTGTTCTTAGTTTGCGTGACTAAGTAATCAACTGGACCATTCCTGAAGGAACATTTGCAGGTCTAGGCACCTACTACTGTGTAGCAGTAGGCCTTCGTTAATGGAGATTAAGGTGGGGCCTGTGGGCATTACATAGGTTCATTGTGTCAACGAAGGAGCGTCGGTTAATCGCTTCGCCTAGTAGGCTCGGGCCCGCCTGCTTCGCTACACTTTCTACTTGGCCGTTTGTCACAAACCCAGGCTATCACAGACATAGAAGTGGTTATTCAGTGCCCTCCTTGGAGCTTTTGGAGGGCCACACAATATCCATTTAGGTGGGACGGTCACTTCTATTTTCGACTTTCAGATATTCACTTCAGCCACCACGAGGATTGAAGTGAGAGCCTGCTTGTCCCCATAGTGCCACGATCAATTGATCCTGACCGCAAATCCCGGCCCAAAGACGAGAGGCCATGGACTTAGAACAGAACATAGGCATATACTCATCACCTGTTGACTGGGAGTGGGTTGCAACGTGAATTTATGGGGGAGTGGCTACCATATTGCCCGGTCGCTAAATCTTCGAGCTTTGAAGCCCATACGGTATGGTATGTCTTGAATTATATTTAGATGGAAATATGGAAATATGGCTCAGACATTGGTAGAAGGCAACAATATAATTCTTTATAAATATCAAACAAGTCTCGGAACAGAGTAATTAGTTACCAAATTGTATCTCATTCACAGTCTTCAACAAGTTCTATCTTCAACATTAAAACATCTTACATCTCCAAACAATCTTCTTCGGACACAAGCACAGCTACACTTTGCTTTATATTACTCGCCCTCTGCCAGTTTTCTTTCATCATTGTCCTCCTTGTCTTCCCAGGGTTATTCACCAGCCCCCTATCGAGTTCTAATTGAGAATTTCCCCTAATATACACATATATCTCCTTCATAAATTCGCCATGGGTCAAGGTCAGGGTGCCGCCAACAACAAGGCCGCCGATGCTCTGCTGGCAGCCGCGCCTAAGAAGCCAACTGGCCCGGCAGCAGCTGAGCCCGACCTCAACAAGGCTATGCTGAACTCGGCGCTTGGTGTTGTGGCCGACGAACTCATCGCCCAAAAGAAGAACATCGACGCCGTCGTGGTTGGCGGCGCCGTCAACACGATCCTGGGCAACCGTGCATCGACGCACGATGTCGACTTCTTCAACGCGAAGCTGGCACCGCCTGACCTTGCAGCCCTGAACGCAGCCGCCAAGAAGGCCTGCAAGGTCGTCGCCGTCAAGCCTCCCCTGCAGGAGGGCTGGTTCAACAACCGCACCATCGTCTTCATTCCTACAGACCTGCGGGTCCCCCTGACGGACGAGTCCATCGCCCAAGGGGATGTCATCTTCACCAAGAAGAGCGCCGACAAGAAGGCCGGACTGACCCTCTATGCTGCTCCATGGAACTACGCGTTCTGCTGCAAGGTCGACCGGTACGCCGGCAGCGGCCTCATCCAAGCCCAGTCCTACGATGTCAAGGATGCCATTTTCTACCTCCAAAAGCACATGACGAAGAAGGGGGTCAAGGATGTCAAGGCGGCGGAGATCAAGGCCTGGTTCGCCAGGTTCAAGCTGAAATGGACTCCGAACGTCGACATTGTTCTTAACCACATCAAGGCGGCGAAGGTGCCTATTGTTTAGGTGCACATGTGCCTTGGCAGATATATTAAAGTGGTAGCCTGAGGGGCTACACTGTTGAGAACTGGATTCGGGATGTTGAGTAATTAGCTGCTGGACTGCTACTTACCTCGGTGGATACACTCTTTGATAAATGCATAGCCAGGTTTCCGCATAGCCAACTAGATAGAACATCACAGTCGCTTAGGATAATTATATGTTGGTTAACCAGTCTCCTAGCCACCTAGCCTCCTCTCCTGGTCTCCTGGTCTCATGGTCTCCTGGTCTCCTGGTCTCCTGGTCTCCTGGTCTCCTGGTCTCCTGGTCTCCTGGTCTCCTAATCTTCTAGTCTTGAATCCCACCACCGCGCTCCCCTTCCAACCCATTATATAAACATGCACAACACTCCCAACTTCAACCGGGGAGCAAATGGCGCAGCGGCGAGTTGCGCCCCCGCCCCGGTTATTCTCTCCCCCTAAATCTCCTCTTCCAACCTCCCAAGTTCGAACCTCCAAAAGATCTCGGGAGTTTCCGAGAAACAAAACAAAAAACCGTATAATCATCAAAAAGGCCTTGAGCACTTTTCGTGACCGGGGGGATGAACCCCCCGCGGGGAGTTTTTGCTGCTCATTTTTCTTTTTGCATGACCTCTTCTCCCTAACATGTGAGAAGGACGGCAAATATAGCCTTCTGCATGTGCTCTTTTATAGGGTATACAAAATACCTGGGGTGTTGCAATGAATAGGGATTACTTAGGTAGCTCAGGTGTCTGAACGTGATCCGTGCGAAGCTAAGTACCTTTGATGCCCTGCCCTAGGTAATGTATACCTATCTATAGGTACACTATACACCTGCTGACAGCCTTACGTCAAGCTTCTCTTCTCGCTTCAGCACCAGGCCATTTTACGCGCTCTAGGCCTCGAACTACAGAAGACGGAAATCATCCACAAGCGAGCTATTGATTAGTACTGGGCCGGTCACCTTGTCTCTGATTCAAATGATGCGCTTCCTTTCACGCACATACTTTGTTAAACAATTTAGGTTTCCCATCTTCAAGTTTCAGGAAGTTGAGTGTCTGGCGCCATCCTCTGGTTACTTATCTCTTATCTTAATTATTTATCCCATATCAACTGCCATCACACGACACGAACGCCTTCTTCCACCTCTACCATAGTCATCAGGGAATACGGATCATAATGGGCGCAGAACATAGCTCTCCTTACCAAGGTGCACGTCAGCAAGGGGGCGAGAGAGACCCACCTCCGACGTATTCTCAGACCAAAAACGAGACCACACCCTTCCCTCAGCAGGGCGAGATTGAAGCGAATCTCAGGCGTCAGCGTCAGCAGCGGCAGCATGAAATGCACAAGAAGAGGATGGCGGAGCAAGGGGAACACCTCGCAGAGGTCTTGGTTTGGGGCCTCGAGCGAGACGAGACTGCTGGGTCCCCTGAGGTTAGCCTAGATACTATGCGGGATCGGCTGGTGACGGCCGAGGCGCAGGTGGAGGCGTTGGAACAGGAGAGAGCGGAGGCTGCGGGCGTGCGCGCATCACTCGAGGTGAGCCTGCAAATCATGGGGATCGGTTGGCGAAATCCGAGGTGCAGGCTACGGCACTGGAGAAGAGTCAGGACTGGCTGACTCCGCACAACATAGCGACGACGAAGACAAGGGCGAAGGAGGTGATATCAATGGAAGCTATCCTAGCGGCGGGGCTCGCCCTCCTGATCTGCCTGCTGGCCATCCCAGTTGCGGAGTGGCAGAACAAGGTCCGCGTGCTTTATACGCTATGGGCCTCGCTGCGTGGTTAGGAGCAGCAGCAGCACCAACGGGAGCACGAGCTTCGAAATAGAAGGAGCTGCTCGCCTTGCAAAGGCGGATCTAGACCTCTGGGAGGAGATGGTCGGGTTGCAGGTGAAGGTTTCTGGAAAATGAGTTCTAGTCTTCCCGTGCACCGCGACGCCGCACCGCAGGGACAACCTGTTAGGCGCAAACATATTCGAACGTGGGGAGATCTGACAGAATCGCCGAGCATTAACTATGCTTGTTTGCATTCCCGGTTTCCTCTTCTTCCAAAGAAAGTCGAGTACGTGGATACAGCTGAAAGTCCAAGCCTCTGACGGCCTCCCGAACGGATGGATGTTGTACTGAAAAGCTGTGTAGACATATGTCAACAAGATACTGAATTGTGGCCAGTCCTATTCTCGATCTGGTCACACTGATGGGTAGTGAAATCACGCTATCGCGTAAGCCTTTCACCCTGTTGATATTTCGTTCGATTCTAGCAAGGAGAGCATTTGCTAGTTCTCGGTAATGAAAACAACCACCGACCAATTATCCATGATGATTTGGTCGACTTTGTAGGCAGCGGCATCAATAAATATGAGCTGCTCTATTCCCGACTTCAAGGTTTTAGATGAGACTTTGGCGCTGAATGTCTGCGGAGTGCTGGTGAACCCAGTCCGACATCATCTGCAATAGCTGTATGTGTCGGAAACAAACTTTGGATGTCTGCAATGCTCGATCATACATGTCCCTAGGAGGCCTGATATCCTCGGGATATACTCGTTAAATACATCCGACGAATTGTGCGCAATACCATTGAGAGAGCTTACAAGAGTCTGAAGCAAGTGATCGATCATATCAATCAAGCGTCTGATGCAAAGTCGTTGATACCTCGTCCGACACTCGGATGATCGTCCATTGGAAGTATACCATCCCTCTGAGCTGACGTCCGACCCGCAGACCAGCTTCCGTCGAAGTGCATGTATCATTCTTGGTATCATGGCCGAACTTCCCTAGCTGCATGTCGAGCACCTGGCAATGAAGCCTGTCAATCAGTACATGTATGATGAAAACCGGTGCCTGGAGCATGAAGTGGACTCAACGGCGATAGAAAAGCGAGACTCGAGGAAAAGCCCCAAGTGCGCTGGACCCCTTTTCTTCGAATCGATCGAGGCACAGCTTTTTTAGGCCAGGATTGTAACGCATAGACGGAGAGATGCCGTCCAAAAGCCCCCCGTCTTGCACCAGTGATAACACTCGCTTTGATGAGGTATATGTATCCAACCCCGTCCCACATCCTGGGCAAGCTCGCGAGGCCTGATGGCCGACCAGCGTCTTGAGGAGTCTAGAATGAATTTCCGTGCCACAATTGGCATGACCTTGTCACGGACGTCAGCCTTCACCTCGGCCCATTGCAGAAAGTCGCTCCTGTCGACATTTGGATTCCAGGTGTCATCTTCTGCATACGTCTTGTGACAGTTGATCCGATGCAAAATAAGCGCGATTTGTGGGACCAACAGACCACCTCGAGCCTTCGTATATCTGCATTCCATCAGGTCTTGAGTTCAGCGGTATGGAAGTATGAAGACTCACTGTATCCTACGGAAGTCATGGTTGGTTTCGATGAGCTCCGATGAGCTCCTCACGGGATAACAATCAAATACCCACGTGGGTGAATCGTAATTTCAAGAAAAACGGCTTGATTAGAGAATCAGACAGGTCTGGGAAAGCCAGCATGATACTCACTTGCGGCATCATTGGAGGCACTGCACACATGGATCCGCCAAAATCAGTGCTTAGCCAGTAGAACTCCTCAGATAGCTATGTACTATATAATAACTAAATGTAGGTAAGAGACTGCTTTTCCTTAAGAATCCTACCAAAGTCTTGTTGATTCACGTCTAGTCTTGGTAATGGTTTGTTTGTATAGGGCGACGTTATAGGTGGAGTAAATGGAGTGGTTTGATTGGCTGAAATCTAGCGGCCTATATATATATAACCCTGTACCATAGGCCTTTTCCCGCTGGGATTACGTTCCCTTATTCTTATAAGGCTATACTACATTCTTTCCTTCCTTATCTTATTACCTCCAAATTGGGAACACATCTCGGAACATTCTACTAAGAGCAAAGTGCTGCATCAAAAGTCACCCTGGCCTCCGCCGTCCAGCATAATAATGTCTGTCCATCACGATGCTATCGTCCATGCGGTCATGTCTTTCTACAAGACTCTCACAGAATTCCCCTACCTATCACCATCAACCATCGCCGCGCCGCCTCCTTCCGGCTGGAACTCATCAGAAGCCCGCTCCCTGCTCCAGCGAGAGGGAAAATCTGACGCGGTGGTCGACCTGCTCAACCACCTCCCGTACCTCACCAACGACGGACTGCACGTCCACTACGACACAGTCGCGGTCGACTGGCGCATCACGGCCGACTGGCGCAGCATTAATGGCACGCAGCAGCTCGTGCGCAACGCCCTTTCCATCCCACAAACGCTACAGGAAGCGGGGTTGGAGCCGATGCTGCAGACCATCCCCGGTCACGTCATCGCCCTGACGCGTGCCACGAGCAATTACGGGCGATGGCTGCTGCTGAATGTGGACGAGGGCACCGTGACGAACTACAGTCTCCTCGGGGAGCCTAACAACGTCCCTGTTACTGCTGACGAGGAAGAGGCCGGCACAGGTTGGAAGAGCCACGAGACGATACCCGTCGCCGACTTCTTCGCCACCTGGGAGGCTAAGCTGAGGTCTCTGACGTGGATCCCTGTGCCTGGAGACGCTGATTTGCGCACTGGCGAGATCCGGACTCCGCGGGCGGCGAATGATGCGGAACACGAGGTAAGATGGATTCTCGCTTTTTCTCGTTCATCTTGAGGCTAAGAATCTATCTTGCTTTACTAGGAGCTTGCTGCTATCTACCGTGCTTATGGTTGGGGCACCCCTGAGCTTGATCGGGAGACGTGTAAGGAGGCCATTATACAATGGAACCATCGGAGACTGAACGCAATGAGAGCAACGTACGACAAGGCCAAGGCTGCAAAAACTGAGAAAAGGCGAGCGAGAGCTGCCGCTGCGAAGACTGGACCTCCTCCTGGAGATTCTAACGTCTAGTGGCAGGGCTTTCTATGGTCATACTGTTTCATCGTGGAGTTGCAGATCTGATCCTTTGCCCGCTATTCGCTATCAACTATTGAAATTTGTTATTACTAGAGAAGACTTCGTTTGATAACCATTCTATGTCGCAGACACCGCTCCGGTCATCTTGGGAAGATCGGGAGACGATAGCACGCTACTCTCTGGAGGCAAATTTGTCGCGATAGTCTCCACAACAGGTGTTGCCTTGGCTGGAGTGGCCGGGATAGTGGTTTGTGGCGATACGAGGCGTATGGCCGAGTCTATGCCCAGGGCCTCTTGCTCCTTCACACATCCCTCCTCGGCGCACTTCAGCAAGCCGAAGTGAGAATACAGTTCCTCGGGTGTTGCCTTTCGAGTCGAGTTGGCACCGACGACGATGATATCCTCGGGATCTGTCCAGTCACTGTCGTCGTCATCGAACTTGGATTTCTCACGTTTGATTTTGTTCCAGCCCGGCTGGTTGACCGCGTTCTGGGTAACAGCGAACGCGGGCGGGTCTGGGTAGCTGGCTTCGGCGGAAGCGCTTATTGCCGCGCGGGCGGGACCGTCGTAATAAGGGTCCTCAGTCATGAGGGCGAAGCCAGGATCGTTGATCAAGACGGACGGCCAGCACGGGTTGGCTACCAGGCCGTATGGATCCAAGGGATTGACGGGCAGGCCCGCGAACTGCAGGTCCAGCACATTGTAAGCGGTAACAACGGTCGAGGTCCAACTCTCCCAAGCACGACACCCGGCAGCCTGGCCATGATCGACCATGACCCTGTTGGTGATGCGCTCTGGTGGGCTGTCGGCGCAGATGCCCCTAAAGAGTGCGCCGGCGCCGGTATTCTGGGATCCTGGCAGGAAACGAATCCACACGGCGTCGCTGTTACCCCGACCCTGCCAGATAATGGCTGGTGGGAACTCGTCTCGCTGGCAGTTGATGCCCGGTGCCTGCATCCAGCCCGCTATCCAGCCGCCGTGGTGTTGACCCCCCGTGATTGGATTACTCCAGATCGTAGGTATATCACGCGGCGCCCGCAGAGCCTTGTCTGTGCACTGCAGCAGATGGTTGACCTCGACCTCGTTGTCAATAACGGAGCTGTAGTGGTAGCAGGCTTGAGGGTAGAGTAAGCCATCGCAGACCCGAGCGATAGGCGGGTTGGTCTCCGTTGCATCATGGTGGAGCGTGATGATGTCAATTTTGAGGTTGGCTGGATCAACCCTCTTCTTGACCAGGCTGCAGCTCGACGCAGTGTCTTTGGTGGATGCCGATGTGTGCGTCGACTCGGGTGGCCTCGTCGTGGGCTTCTCGGTAGGCTTGGAAAATGACAGCGACTCCTTCTTGCCAAACACCTTGAACTCAGCCTTGCCCTCTTTCTCAACGCCCTTGACGCATGCCTGAATCAACGCCGGCGTGGCCGCAATCTCAGCAATGTCAAGAATCTCACCCACAATCGGAATCAAGTCCTCCAATACCTCCAGAGGCGCCAGCAGCGCAGGGACAGCGACGCGGCAGAATGCCTTGGCCGCCAGGTCGAGCGCCGCCTGTTCGGCCGCTGCCTTGGCGGCATCCTCTGCAGCATCCTCGAGGGCATCCTTCAGGCTCGGGCCGCTCTTGTAGTTGGTACAGCAGTAGCTCTGCAGGCCGCCGTTGCACGTCTGGTCCTCCTTGCCACTGTGGTGATTCGTGTTCCGCGCCATCGACGTCTCGCCATCCGCACACCCGCCCATGCAGCTGAGGCCAGCGCCCCGCCACCCCCTCCACGTACACGTGCCCAGGGTGGTGCCGTCGCTGCAGCACAGGCTGTGGTACTTGCCGCCGCCGCAGCGCGTCTTGGTCGACACCTGGCCCGGTTGTCCAGACATCTGTGTGACCTCGAACGTGCCCGTCTTGCACGTGTCGCCGCAGTCGGCCGTGTAGCAGGCGATGTCGCTGGCGATGGAGTCGGACGCCATCTGGTTCGCGTCGCTCTGCTGGTCGTTGGTCACGCCGTAGGCTGAGCCCAGGCCGTTGTCTTGGCTCTGCTCCCGCTGGTCTATCGCCCAAACCATGGTCCCTCCAAGACACCTCGAGTTCGCAAAGTCGCGCTTCTGCTTGAAGGTGTCGTCGTCGTCGTACGAGACCCACTGGTTTCTGTCCCAAGTGATCCCTGGAGGTGTTACAATCAGCATTCCAATGGAATTTGACGAGACTTTCTACTCCGGAAGTAACTCACATTTCACTCCGGCAACTTCGTCGTGAACGGGCTTTACTCCCGTCTTGCTGATAACGTCGTTGATCTCTTGGAGAGTGAGGATGCCGCTCGCAGCGGAGCATGGACCGGCGTCGGCACCCCCGCTGAACTGACAAATGCCATTGGGAGTGTTGCAACTTGGGTCTTTCAAGGTGAAGGATCGACCGTACCCTGGAAAGATCGAACGGGTAAGGTTGCGTGGCATCCCAATGATAGCACAAGGGGAATTGAGAACTTACAGCCCTCTCCCAAGACAACCTTGGTTGAATCAATGCCGGCTCGCCAGAGCAGATCCAAGCCCATGTCTATCTCTGTGAGATTCGTATGGCAGGCGATGTACGGGCCTAGGGCTGCGGACTGTGCGTCCCACGTTCCTGGGGATAGGAATCAGGTCAAATTGGCACAATTATGAAGTACCGGAGATTTGACAAAAATGTACGGGATTATGCATTTACCATGAAGGTCATATGTCATCATATTGAACCAGTCGACGGATTCCTCCATGCTCTTGACATCAATATGCTGCAAATACCAGTAAGACGTCGGCAGCGTGATGGTGAGCCCGTATTTGTTGCCAAATGCGGCGCGAAGCTCCTGGACCAGGGTCACATAATTGGCCGTATCGGCTTTAACTCCGCCCCTGTCGTCTGCTGCGGGATACTCCCAGTCCAGGTCGAGGCCGTCGAAGCCGTACGTTTGCATGAACTGGATGGCGCCGTTGATGAAGGCCTTGCGGTTTCTGGCGCTTGCGGACATGGCGCCGAAGGCTTTGCGGGTTGAGCCAGCTGTGATGATGGTCAGATTACTGCAAGAACAGGTTGACGAGAGTTGTCGGATAGAAGCAAAGATAACAGTCAACTCACGATCAGTAAAACTCCAACCCCCGACCGAGATCCACGTCTTCAGCCCGTCGTAGTTGGCCTTGAGCGCCGTGAAGCGGCTGTACAGCGAGGCGGCGTTCGCGTCCATGGGCGAGATCTGGTAGGTGCTGGGATCGAAGAAGGCAAACGCAAAGTTGAGATGGGTGAAGCCGTTCAAGTTAAGGTCCTCGGGTGATACGGCCTGGCACGGCCTCGTGTTGGCCCAGGACTCGTAGTAGCCGATGGTACGCTTGCCGACGGAGTTGCCATTGCAGGACGGCCTGGTCACGTCGCCACATCCGCCGAAGCCTGCCTGGCAGCCGTCGGAGCAGAAGTCGGTGGTTGAACCACAGAAGCTGGGTTCTCGTTCAGCCATAAGTAACAGCCCTCGGTCTTATTTACCGCGGGGGTGGGGAGAAAAGGAGATATCAGAGAAAGCACGCACCCAAACTTTGAACAGCACACGTTTAGAGGGCAATTCTGGGACCCGGCCACACCGTACTGTCCGCACTCTGCCTTGGCGTCGCAATTGGACGAGCAGTTCCCAGCACCGCACTCGCCCGGTGAGTACCCGCAGAGTCCCGAGACGGAACTGCAACAGGCCCCGTTGACGCATGGGGTCTGGTCGTTGCAGGTTCCGACTGGAAGATCACGGGGTATAAGACTTGGGGCTCTAGGGTCTAGATTCGGCGTGGGAGGCCATCTTTGCGGTGTGAAGGCCAGGCATAAGAATGGAGACAGGAGCAACCACAAGAGGAGCAACATGTTTTGAGGACAATTGAAGGAGGAGTGAGAAGATGGATGCGCAGAGCAAATAAGTGACTGGCTGCCTACCTGTGAGGTTGTAGGTGGGCTTTAACATAGTGTAAGTAAACTTCCTAGCGGCCCCTTCTTACCATGACTTGGCTATGTATCCCTCCCTACTCATTCACACAGCTGAAGCTTCTCATCCCATCACACTCACGTGTCTCGCTATACAGTCTCGTGCCGTTTCTAAATCCAATGTCACACCGGTCGCTGGCTAATATGACACTAAGTTTCCTCCTATGTTCTATGTGAGTAATCACCACCTCACCTGACCACCAAAAGGATTTCGAATTGTAAGACAAGATAACCCTTTCGAGAGCATATTCCGCTAATCAGAATTGACGTTTGTGGCTCTCCCACCCAAGCGGAGGATTTCCTCAAGTATTATGGAAGAAAAGGGCTGGCTGTCGTCTGGGTAGGATTGTGATTTATTTGCTGACTGCATGGCTGTTGTGTAACTACCATATTGCCACACCAACAAAGGAAATCCTGTCAAGAGCTTGATTTTAAGCTTACACTTCCTGTCCGCATCCCTTACCCATCAGTTCAAACCACGCCATTTATCACAGCTGGCAGGGTGTGGGTGTGCACACCGAGGAATATAGACCACCACCCACCACCACTAAACCGGTATCGTGCCTATGGTTGGCCATAACCTGTCATCTCCTCCATTTCGGCGGTCATCTTGTGAACATCATAGGTCTTCTGATGTGGACTCAAATACTTTGATATGTATCGGGAGGGACTTCGGTAGTGCAAACAACATTCTTTACTCACATCTAGATTTGGAGGTTTTATTAGATGCGACGAATGACCTCGGGATGGGTTGGATGGTCCGAGTATAGACTGCATATTGGGCTGACTGCAGTAGAAGAACATCATTTGTCTGTCGGCTTACTGAGACAAGACCGAAGACCCCTTTTGAATCATCAAACATATCGGTTCGGCCTTTTGAGATGAAGGCCTTGGCCAAGATGGATGAGTCCCTCCATCCTGCCACAAGAGCATGCCAAGTTTGATACCGCTTCTCATAAACCTAGACTCTAGGATAGATGAATCTCAAGTCGCCCTCACCACAACGGCAGATGTTCCATCGTCGTCCATGTTTTATTTTCTGAACCTGGTCTCCTCTAGTCTACACGACCGGCTTTCAAAAAGGCGAGGAATTCTCGTTGCTTCTGTTCACGACTGTGTGTATGCTCAACTCTTGAGTTATAACCAAACCCCACAAGCATGGCCTTCCTCAATTCTCAAGCCCCTTTCTTTAGTCATACACTGCTCCTTATCCTTGCGCTCGTCAACTCGGCTTCGGCTTTTAATCTCTACCCCTTCGTCGACTCTACGGCACTGGCCCAAGCACTGAATATCAGTGTTGGCTGCGTGGTGGCCCTCAACGTCACAGTGGCTTGCGACAATGATCTGTTCCAATGGACAGTCACGGTAGACGACCACTGGTGGGAGGCGGACAACCTGACCACCCTGTGCACTGCTGGCTGCACAGCTTCGGCACAGGCCTGGAACACGGACGTGACGATGGCCTGTATTGACGATGACCTCGTTGTTCAAGGTAGTCTTGTCCCTGCAGCAACGGTCGCTGGCAGATTTTGGGACGGACTGCAGGTCGCATGCCTCCAGTCTACTTCGAATGACTGGTGCTTGGTCGAGTCGCAGAGTTGGGTCGGATCAGACGTCGTACGTCCAGACTGCACCATCGTGGTGGATGATCCATCTTGCTTGGACCCAGCCAACGTCACGGCCGAGAATGGCAGACTGTCCAATATTTACTCGGACGAAATGATCTGCAGCGACTGCTTCATCAAGTTGTTCGGCCTGCGGCTCTCGTCTGACTATCTCCCAGACTCAGACCATTCTGACTATCTGGTCGCCCAGTTCCAGGACATCCAGGACGTCTGCTCGACATCAGTCGGTGCAATCAGCACGCGTGCTTTCGGTGGGTTTGCACCTGCCTTTCCCACGGTGCTCAGCAATGCCACAGCCACTACGGACACGTCAACTAGTACTGGCTCCGGCACATCGACATCAGCAACAGCTACAACCTCAACCACAACGTCCAGCTTGCCCATAGTCACGCCAACGCCAACCCAGACTGGAATGGCTTCCTCCTGCGATTCTTTCTACCTCGTCGGCGCAGGCGACGACTGCTTCGATATCGCAGCTAACCACTCCATCACACTCGAGGACTTTTATACGTGGAATAAGGACGTGACGGACAACTGCACCGTGGGGCTCTGGTCGGGCTACTACTATTGTGTCGGTATTGAGCTTGATCCGGGCCTCCTCATATCGTCCGACTGCCAGACGGTCGACTTTTCCTACGGTGTTTCCTCCAAGGATCCCGTCGTGGCGTGTCAGCAAATGTCGCAGCTGTGGAACTTGACCACGGGAGACCTGAAGTTTTATACGGACAGTAGTGAGGATTGTTATTCGGATACGAACATCTGCATGCCGGCGCCTTGTCAACTTGTGCAAGTCAGTACTGGGGCGACTTGGTATGTTTCCTTTTACTCTTCATGAACCTCTTAGCCCTTGTGTTGCAAAACCTGACCGTATAAAACTGCAGTGCGACGGTTGCAGCCTCACTTTCGTCCGCCGCGATGAATGTCACAGCTGAGATGTTCCTTTCGTGGAATCCACATATCCTGGGAGGTTGCGACAACCTTACAGCGAACCAATTCGTCTGCGCATCGTTAGTAGTCTCCGTGTTTCTCCCTTCACCTCTGTATCTTTCTCCCTCTCCCCCTTTTTGCTCAGTCAGTATCATACCGACACGCTTCTTCCCCCACCCATAGAGCACCAGGCGGGTCCTACCAACCGCCACCCAACGCCCCTACAGACGTCTCAGGCGGCGGCCAAGAGCGTGGTGGGCCAGGCGGTTCCGACCCAACAGCCATTACAGGCACCTCTGTCAGCATCATCGTCACCACGGCCCAGGCAGATCCCACAGCAGCCCCCTTGCCCACCCAAGCCGCTAGTATCGACCCGGACTGCGACCAGTACGACAAGGCCGAGGCCGGCGACACGTGCGGCACCTTCGCCACGCGCAACGGCATCCCGGTTGTTAACCTGTACGCCTGGAACGCCGTTCTGGGTGCTGGTGGGGTGGATTGCCAGACGCAGCTCTGGGTTGGGTATTATTACTGCATTGGGTTGAAGGGTGATAATACTGAGCCTACTACCACCACTACTAGCTTCTCGTCGAGTACTACTACTACTAGTTCAACTTCCGCTGCGCCCTCGCCCACCCAGGCGGGTAGCATTATAGCTAACTGTAACAAGTATGCTGAGGCCGTTGCAGGGACGTATTGCTCGCTATTTGCTACGGATAACAGTATTACTACGGCCCAGTTATATGCTTGGAACTCGGTATTAGGTGCGAACGGGCAGAATTGTAATACGGCTTTCTTTGCTGGGTATTATTATTGCATTGGAATAAACTAAGCTTCAAGTATTATAATTATATAAGAATCAAAGTAGGAATGACATTAAGGGAATAATAGGTTATATAACTATAAAATGAATGGTCCGTACGCGACCCTAACCCTAAAATTCCACGAATAGCCACCCCCTTAATCGGACAATTTGGATTGCCAGATTTGGATTGTCGCCCACTCTGACCTGGCCTACCGCCGGCTGTCGGACGCCATTCTTCCTCCAACACCAATCAACAACATCTCAAATTGGATATACTCAGCTATAAGCCGGGCAATTGTGTTTTCCCAGTGTCCTGATTACCTTAAACACATTCCTTGGGCACTGTGACCACAGGCCACAGACCTTCGCTTGGTCCAAGACTGCGGATTAAAGTCGGGGTAAACTATCCCCCGGGAACTCTACTGCTCCTCAGTGAGTACGATCTACCACGGGCACATGTCTACCAAGGGAATTTCTATGAAGGATCATCCCAGGACTAAGGTGGCGGACCTTGGGCCACCTGACTGGCACAGCTATGTCAGCCTCGGAGTTCCCGTTAAGTTCGGACGGGAGAAGTGGCCACTGGATGCACATTTGCCGGTGCCTCCTGGGTGACAAGAGTACACTACATACTCCTCCTCTTGCTGCCCTCAGCTCTACCCCGCCCCACAGGTCACCATCGGCAGCTGCCGATCTGGGGACTGCTGCTTCGGGCCAGCATCAACACTCGCGTCCCCGGTCCACAATGACGTCCGGGGCTCTGCTGCAGCAATCACCCATGTTCGACGACAGTGTTAGTCTGTCTCCACAACGACACGGACAGATGTGATCTCGATACTGGATTATCCAATTGCCGTCCCCTGATAGAGTTCTTGGGAATGCCATTGGCTCCGACGTCTCTCAAGTGAGAGTGGTCGCAAGCATACTTCACATACCGGACGATCGGCTGGCGGTAGAGATATATTCCACAAATATTCCACCCTCCTCCTGGTGGAGTACTGCCAGCGCCCCCTGAATACAATGTCTTGACGCGTTCATCCCGAGAACCGCGTGGAGTTTCATCGGGATTAACTTTCTTTTCGTGCTGTGGACTATGTCCGGGTGTGTCTGCTACGTGTTGTCATCATGGTCGGTGAGGACGCTTCTTCGGGTACAATGGGACAAACCTCGGTGCTCAGATATAGGAGCGGCACAATTCCCGTGTTTGTTATTAAGAGGCTTTCCCTGTGTCTTCCTCGAGCATTGTATAAGAGGCTATTGATTTCGTCAGTAGTCGTTTAACCATCTTGCCTTAGGTTATAGACGACTAACAGCAGTCGACCTTGCCTCGTCTTCAGCCCGGCAACCTTACATTGACCAGAATGCCCGGAATCACAGACAAGATAATACACGTGGTGTTTCAACACTGGCTCACAGTTCTTGTCGTAGCAGCTTCTGCTTGGCTTCTACGAAATCGGTACCGCAATGGACTGAACAAGTACCCCGGGCCCTTCATGGCCTCTCTGACGGACTGGTGGCGCTTCATCGATGTCTGGAACCGGCGACCAGAAATAACCCACATCAAACTTCACGAGAAGCACGGTGATGTTGTACGACTTGGACCCAACACTCTGTCTTTCGCGGACCCGGCAGCTTTGAAAGCAATATATGGGCTGAACAAAGGATACGTGAAGGTGAGCACTCTACGACCGGGGATGAAAGGGTTTAGATAGCGAACATCAAACTAATGGCGAGGCGTCAACTCTGGACAGTCCGATTTCTACGTGGTGCAGCAGTCTGTTGTGAAGGGGCACTCGCTTCAGAGCTTATTCAGCACCGTCGACAATGACTTCCACCAGCAGTTCCGCCGTTGTGTCAACTCAGCTTTCGCCATGTCGGCGCTTGTACAGTACGAGCCGTTCGTCGACAACACGACAAAGTTGTTCTTGCAACAGACAGAGCGCCTCTTCGCGGAGGATCCTCAGGGCTGTGACCTGACGCGGTGGCTGCAGTTCTATGCCTTCGATGTCATCGGCGAGATCACTTACAGCAAGCGACACGGATTCGTGGAGAAGAATGAGGATATTGACGGCATCGTTGCCTATCTGACTTCGCTGTTCAACTACGTCGCTCCAGTGAGTCCAACTCTAGTCGCTTACTTCTTCTACGCCCTGGTATTGACAGTCACACCAGATCGGCCAAATTCCCATCCTCGACCGGCTCCTCCTCAAGAACCCAATCTACCTTAAGCTCTCCGAATGGGGCATCGTGGACGCGACCTTCCCCGTCGCCAAGTTCGCCCGCGCGCGCATGGCCGAGCGTCTCCCCGACATCAACACCGGAAAGGACGGCAGCATCCTGCCCACCTCGGAGAAGGAAACGGTGCGGAACAAGCCCACGGTCGACCTCCTATCCAAGTTCTTCGCCGCACAGGAAGCCCGCCCGGGCTTCATGACCGACACGCTCGTGCAGACCATGGCCGTGTCGATGGCCTTTGCGGGCTCGGAGACCACGGCTATTAGCCTGGGGGCCGTCTTCTACTACTTGCTGCGCAACCCACGCGCGCTCGGGCGGCTGCGGGCGGAGCTTGACGTTGCTGGGCGCAGGGGTGCGTTTGGGGACAACGAGACGGGCTTGGTCACCTGGCATGAGAGCCAGAAGCTCGAGTACCTCGACGTGTGCATCAAGGAGGCCTTCCGCCTTCACCCTGCCCCGGGTCTTCCCATGGAGCGTATCGTTCCGCCGCAGGGTGCTGAGATTGCTGGGCGGTTTGTCCCTGGCGGTACTATCGTGGGGTGCTCGGCGTGGGTGATCCACCGGAATAAAGACATATTCGGCGAGGATGTGGATGCGTATAGGCCGGAGAGGTGGCTCGTGGACGAGACCAAGGATAGGGAGAAGGAGGAGGCACGGATCAAGGAGATGACCGGGACGATGTTGCAGTTTGGTATGGGGAGCCGGACGTGCATTGGAAAGAATATTAGTCTGTTGGAGATTTATAAGTTGGTGCCGAGTTTGTTGAGGAGATTTGAGGTAAGCCTTCCTCCGCAGTCCTTCCGGCTGCAATGCTCGGACATTACAGGATACTGACAAGTACGTTTCTACAGATTAACTTCCAGGATCCATCGAAAGACTGGAAGATTTGCAACTCTTGGTTCGTCAAGCAGTCGGACTTCTGGACTACCTTCTCGATCAAGGATATCCCGCAACCTGTGACGGGTGTGTCGCCGGAGGAGTCAACGGTTGAAGCAGCTGCTTGAGTGGGCATGGGGACATTGTGTACCTAGGTAGACCAGAACATCAAGCATCATCATAGACACAGTGAATACAAGCTTCAGTATAGATTCCAAGGGCAACGAATGCAACATACAAAGTCAAACTTAGAAACTTCCCCAAGTAATCACAACTGTGTCGGTCTATCATGTTTCTTCTGTGGTGTGCAGTAGTGAAGTTACAAACACCCGTACGACTACATGACCTGCCACCTCTTCAACTCTACTATCTTCCTGCACTCCGCCGTTGATGAGCTACACTCACGCTGCAAAGCAAGGCAAAATGACCCGAGTTTTCTTTGTGACAGTTCATCCACATTTCTGATTTTCCAGGACACTTAGCCATCTGCCGCCCACGCCCAACATCGAGCACCTGAGCATAGCTTCCCGAGGTGATTACTCCCGGATTTACCATATCATGAGGCGGAACTACAGGAAAAGTAAAAGCCGATTATTCCCGAGTCGTATGGATGCATGCTTCCTACGAAGGAGGTGCATTGGACTTTCTCTTTTCCGGGCTGGCGGAACCCAATACCCACACTGTAGCTCTGTCAATGGGGAAATAGTTCTGCCTGTGTTGATCCACCCGATATTGCCGGCGGTCTCTGCCATAAATTGCGGTGTCCAGATTGCCGCCTCTTCGTTCTCCGTGCGTGAAGGGGGGAGGGAGTTCTGTTTGTGATAGATTGGTGAAACTGCAGAGACAATATGTATCCCATTGGTATTCTCGAAATATCACAACTCGTCCCACAGCACCGTCACTCACCCACTGACTTCTCACCCTCACCATCCCTCACCAAATCATACCCATAATGCCACCCCTTCCCCTTGATATCCTCCCTAACCCTGTAATTCTCCTCCGCAACCCTCAAGACATCCAGATCCACCTCAGTATACACCACCCCATCCTCATCAAGCCCAACCTCCCGATCCCCCTTCACCCTCCCCAGGATCGGCATAGCAACCTGGCTACACCCCCCCTTGTTACAAAACACCACACAGGCCGTGTTCTCAAACGCCCGACTCACAACGCTAGCCTCCAGGAACACCCTCTCGCTGTCCGGGTTCAGCGCCAAGCCCGCCTCGTCCACGTCCGTCACCGTCCAGAACGACGGGATGAAGATCACCTGCGCCCCGTCCGCGATCAGCGCCCGGAACGCCTCCGGGAACGCCAGGTCCCAGCACACCAGCAGGCCGGCCCTCACGGGGGCCCCGTCCGCGCCGCGCAGCGGCGTGTCGAACGCCGCGTGGGGGACGTGCCGCCCGGGGGACAGGTGCGGCCTCTCCGGGTGCCACAGGTTCTTCTTCTGGTAGCTCCCCGCCAGCTCGCCGGTGCCCGCCGCCACGAAGTGCGCCATGTTGCGCAGCTCCTTGCCCTGGAGGGCGGCCCTGGCCTCGTCGCCTTCGGGCTCGGGGGCGTGTTCCGTCGCCGGGTGGGACTCGCATATCGTGCCTGGCACGATGGAGATGTCCAGCTCGCGGGCTAGGGACTGGTACCGCGCGAGGTAGGCCTCTGAGGCGGCGCAGGCGGTGATGAAGTCTGGGTGTTGGGGCACCCAGCCTGTGAGGTGGTACTCCGGGAGGATGGCGACGTGGCAGCCGTCTTCTGCGGCTTTGCGGATTTCTGACTCGGCTTTGGCGAAGTTTGCGGCTGGGTCGACTGGCTGTATAGGGAGGGGGTGAGGTGAGTATGATGGGAATTTGGTAAGTGATTTTGGAATGCGGCGAAGTGATGATGAGTTGAGATAATGACTGAGTGGGAAGACAAGGGACGGTCAGGAGTGCTCAAGAAATGAGTCCATCTCTTCTTCTGTTGTCATCCCATGGCCACGGCAGTGTCGGTGAAGCTGGGCAGTGCTCGTTGTGGCTGGAACTCAACTGTGACATGACAACAGCGTTTACTAACCTTCGGCTGCAATTGAATCAGCGCAAACTTGTATACAGGCGCCATCTTGTGTGCGTGTAGTTCTGACTATACTCTTTCACAGGAAAGATTTGGATACTGGTGAGTAAGTAAGAATGGCAGACTGGGAGTGAGTGGGTGTGAAGCCCTTTAATCTGCTATGGAAAATGAGGCTCTGATGACGCTGCTTATCGGAGCCGGACGGCAGACGGAGATGTGGAGACCGAGCAAACCTGCGGGGCAAGTGGGCAAGATGCCGTTCATTGACTCCGGTCTTCGACCGGTTCCCATCTATGGATGGTTCTGTGATACCACCTGGGTGGTCAAGATCCGGTACTGCCTAGGAACTGACAAGATTATACATGAGGTAATCTTGCATCGCATCGCCATGGTGATGGTAAAGTCGCTCTTGATGAGACAGCAGATATGTGGGAAGACTCGCATAATGCCATCGCACTATCATTTACAACAGAGACACAAGTGAATTGGGGACGATAACAATTTGGAATAGTTCTCAGGTTTTGGTTTTGATTCTTTCTATTCATCTATTCATCCGGTGTCAACATCTATCCTGTCCACCGCTGGCGGCACATGTATATGGCCAGCCACGAGATTCAACTCCGTTAAATATCCCAGAGTTCCGTGTACGCAGACATAAACACTGCGCCGCCTCTCAAGCTTTCACGCTACTTGGACGACCTCAGAGGATGCTGCCGAAACTGTGATACTGTTAGCAGAATGGTCATATACGATAGACGTGCATTGAACTTACCCAAAAGTCTTCTTGATGCTGTGCACGTAGTAGTTCTTCCAGTTTTCCTTAGTAACCTCCTCCTGGTCAACAGGCACTCCCTTCCAGCTGACCCTCATGACAGTAACGGCGTCAACGTCATTTTGGTCGAACTCAATCTCCAGGTTAGAGTAGTGCCCAGCTGGCCACTGCTGCAACCTCCAGCTCTGCACGATCTTGGTCGGCTCGTTCAGCTCCAGGTACTCGCCGACCACGTTGCCTCCGAACAGCTCGAACTTGCCGCCCTTTTTGGCGCCCTCGAAGACCTTGGGTGGCGCCCGCGTGAAGGCGGCGATGCGCTGGGGGTCGGTGAAGGTCTTGTACAGCTCCTCGGCCGTGGTCCTGAACTCCTCAGTATCGGTGACGGTGGTCGTGTTGACGACGCTGCCGCTGCCGCTGCCACTACCAGACGTGGTCGAGGTCGCGGACTCTTTCGGGGCGCGGGTTGGCTGGGGGAGAGTTTTGGGGGTGGGAAAGCCGCTGGAAGGGTTGAAGCCCGGGGCGTGCTGGATGTCCTTGCCGTGCTCGGCGATGAGGGCGGAAGGGAGCTTCACAAACTCCTTTCGGAGCTGGGCGAGAAGCTTGGAGCGGATCAGGTCCTTGACAGGGGCCTTCTCCTTGGCGTCGGAGTAGATCTCAACCTCGAAGACAAACTCGTCCTCCTCGGTATCGTGGGCGACCTCGGGGATAGTGATGGTACCAGACACATCTTCTGCCTCAGGGGTGGAACCAGAGTACTCGAGGACAAGCTTCAGTTCGTAGATTGTGATGACCTTTCCCTTGCGTTGGGACACGTCGGCCTCGCCGTCGCAGGAGACGATCTTGCTGACCTTGACCTTGGTCTCGCCATCCTCAGCATCGAGCTTGGTCAGGTTCTGCTCGAACCATTGCCTCGTCCACTCTGAGACGTCCTTGTTGACCCAGTGCCAGTTGTTTGGGTTGTGGAGGACCATTGTGACGACGACTATGACGGTTGTAAGGGTGGGAGTGGTTTGGATCGCGCGCGACAAGTGGCACAGTTCAGTCTGCTACTCCGGATTGTGTCAGCCGATTGTCCCTGGTTCAGGAAGATGCAATGTGTGGCTGTCAACGGTGAAGGAGTGTCATTGTTCAGTGGTAGGAATATATCCAAAGCTTGATCATCAAAGGGGAGAGTACTAAAAACCCCTATGACTGGTGCCAGCTACGAATCTCATCATGTGAAGACACGGGCGGGATCGGCAGGGATCTGCAGAATAGAATAGAACCGTGAAGGTTGGAGAGTGTACATACCCAAAGTGGCTGTTGATCGGTGGAGAATTGTTGTTGGCGTTGGTGTTTGGTGTTGAGGTTCGAGGCTGGTCTGAGGAGAAGCCGGTCGAGTTGTTGATCGTGGTGGTGGTGTTGGCGTTGGGTGGTGGTTTGTAGTTGGGAAGATTCGAGTGTTATGCAGAAGAGAGGAAATCCAGACGATTCCATTTTGTTCCGCAAAGCACGATGGAGGCTGTCAGCTGCAAAACTGACAAACCCCCCTTCCCTTCCTCAGCCCCACCTGCCCTTTTTCCTTAGATCACCATTGGGTCGAAACCCCTCCATTGAGCAGCTTCAGCCTCGCCGTTTGCCATCGTCAACTTCATCTCATGTCCATCTTGTTGGAGTTGGACAGGACAAGCTCTTCTTCGAGGAGCAACGTTGAGAAGCGGTTTGATGAATATTTTGTGCTGTTGATCTGAAGAGAAAACTTTTTGTGCAGACCGGGTTTTTAAGCGACACCGAAACCCCGCTAAAGACTAGTAAGAAATACCTACCCAGGTGGGTAGATCCACACTCACAGTAAGTATCAACCAAGACAAATGCTGGCCTCAGGCGTCAATTTACCAAGGGCATCCACTGATTACCACAACTTCAGTCGGAACTGAACAATATACCTTAACAAGACGAGATGAACACTCAGCCCCAATCCCAAAAAAATCAGGAGATATTATATTTTTGTGTGTATGTAAATCCGAGGGAAATAGGCCCAAGTCGTACGGATTATAGTGACGGGCAGACACACTACTGTACCTGATACCGATATACGCCCCAAGTTGCTTTCCAATACTCATCTCCAACTTCAGGGAATGTCAGGATGCTATCAATCGCGTTTGAGAAGACAGGACCACCTAGATAAACTCCGAAGCTCATTGACGTATTGCATGAAGCGACGTTGTTTGATGCTTGTTGCAATACTGACTGCCGTACTGACCGATACCTAGCACATTTGATAAGGTCCCACGTTGATGGGTACCTAGGTACCTACAGCACGTGTGGACAGGGTTAAGCTTCCTGGCTGGAATTGACTTTGACCCTAACCCCCACCAGCAAATGGACCCCGCCCCCACCCCCACCAGATGGTCAACCCTCTGACTTATCTGCGTTAGACCAGACGGGCCGGGATCCACTGCCTGGTTCAACTGCACCTTAACTTTTGGTAGATATAAGCGCCGGCAGCTTCTCCAATCACACAATAACCGGCGAATGGGACGGTGGCATCCCCTTCTGCCCCTTGGCTTCCAGGGACAGCTAAGAATAGATTCAAGCATGCACTTGTTCGACTTGGCATTGCTGCCATGCCCAATCATGTTCCGTCCCACATTCAACTCCCACATGGTCCACCTTCACCAAGGACTATGGTACATGTGGGCACCCACCAGGTCCAGTCAGGGCAGTTGACCCTCTCCCTCCTTGTCGATATTCACTGTGTTCCTCACGGCTTCTTGGACCTCCCGTGGCATTCATTATCAATCAACAACTACGGGTCAACCAGTACAAGGTAACTCATGAGAGGCATACGGAGGATAAGCACCGTCAACGAAGCGGTGGTAGCCAGCAGCAGCGGGGTATAGATACAAACAAGGCTTGGGTAAGGGGTGCATGCAGCGCAGCATTGGAAACTTTTCCCCAGCGGAGCCTTCTCTCACCACGCCATTATCATCAGCCTGAGAGACTTTTCCATCCGTGAGGTTACATACGACTGGCCCAGACACACGAAAACATCCCGTTCAGCAGACAAGTAGACCAGCCGCCCTGGCCCGTCGTCTGCAACCTTCATGCAGTACACTAGTATCTTGGATACTACTCAATACTACGCCGTATGCACAGTAAGTACTACTTACCAGTACCTCCACTCTTGGTGCCGCTATTCCGTACCGAGGGACTCTTTGGGGTACTGTAGATCCCAGGGCAAGGGCAAGGGCAAGGACAAGGACAAGACCGGGGTCCCGTCAACCATCGGTCAAGATCATCAATCACCTGTCTATCTGATTTTGCTCCTCTTCTTCTTCATTATCACCACTTCGCCACTTCACCCAGCGTTGCTGCACTTCACAAAACCAGCTGCCGCCTCCTTTGCGGGCTGGACTGTCGAACCTCGTACCTCCCGTCAGTTGCCTTCCTCTAAAGAAAGGGAAACAGGACTCTGTGCCCATCTGTTTGGACTGAACGACACGCTCGCCACTTTGTGGACGACGCGGGCCTCGAGGACTTGCTTTTTGTCTTGTCTCGTCTCAACCCATATTCATATCCAGGGCCTGATTCGCTTCTACCCCTGGCCATCGCTGCGTTTGCACACGACCTGCCGAACACCGTCCCGAATTTGGATCGATCACATGCGGACCACGGCATAGAAGGTGGTGTGTTCAGGGGCGTCACGGCAGATCGGTGACAATGAACGAGAATCGCGATCATAGAGGCCTCCGCCAGAGGCTCAACCCATTGTTGACCTCGTCGCTTAGTCCTTTTCCACATCAAGCCAATACGCCAATCTCTGCCTTGTCGTACAGCTCCAATCCTCACAATGTACCAACTCCCGTGAGCGCCATCCAACCGTACAACCCTCGAGAATGGTTACCATCGCCTATGCCGGGATCAGGACTGGGGCCGGAAAGGGGCCCTCAACTGTGTACTCCCGATTCCACAGGTACGACTTATTTATCTTGAAAACACCGCTGCCCGCTATGGTCAACTAACCTGTGCAAAAGCATCCCCACTCCCTCCTCCACCTTACTCTCCTCCGCGGAGTCAGCGCCCGGTTAGCATGTATGTCGACGGACATCCCGCCGCGAATACGTTCCATGGCAGGGCTCCCCATTCTCACCTTGGTCTTCACCGACCCTCTCCCGAGCCATCGTCAGGCCAGTCTTTCCCACCTCCACCGGGTACAAGGGGCTCATCGCGGGAAAGAAGATTCGGCTTGCCATCCTTCAGCAGGAGAAGAGAGCTGGAAGCCACACCATCCCCGGAACAATCTATCGCCTCGAGTCATCGTCCTCCTCCGCCGCCTCCTCCTATTGCCATTAAAACCCCGCGGCCAGTTCCTCTGACAATTCAAATTCCGCAATTCCCCCCGCAGAGGAGTGGTAGCGATGCATCACCTCAGGTTCCTCCGGGCGCTCGCCGAGCCGTGTCCACCAGCGCCATTGAAACGCCAACATCGGCGCGTTCACGCTCGGCTTCTCAGACTAGATGGGATCCAAGCGTGCCGCTGCCGCCACCACCCCCTGGCCCTCCACCTGCACACTCGCGCTCCCAGAGCACAAGCAGGGATTTTACTGGCAGTAGCGAACCTGTTGCCTCACCACCAACTCGCCGACCGCCTCCGAGTGGTGTCACGGCGTTGGGCCCCATACCACCCACGCCTGCTAATTGGGTGGATGAGGAACGGCCTAGTGGACAGTGCCCAGCTCGAGAGCCCTCCCGGGATCGGAATATTCTTAGCGAGCAATACGCCGTGGACGTGGCCGTCACCACTGAAGAGCCTGTATCTTCGTCCAGCCCGGGGTTGAACAGAACAAATGCCTTGCGAGGGGAGAAGACACTGATGGAGAGGCGAAGTGAAAGTCGAAGGAGGGGCTCGCGGCTATCAATCGATGCTTCCATTTCTGATTTGGAACAGATCATGATTCCACCCTCGTCTGCTGGACTATCAAGAAAGATGACCGTTAGCAGGCGCACTCCAAATAGTGCAGTGCATCCTCAGTCCACTCCGCCAAGTGGAGGCGCGGGTGACAATGACGACGAAAATAGCGGATCAACCCCAAGAGCAAAGGAGCATGCGAGAGGTCAAGCGGACATGCAGGTCTTCACGCCACCCTTCTCTCCCCGGCCGCTGAAGCCCCATCAGGCTCCAGAGGGCTCATCCTCAATGGCACCTAAGGCATTGCCGACACCGCCTCCTCACAGCAGATCTGCTTCAAAAGCCCGGCTGAGTGGCGAAGCGGTCATCCCAACGCCTTCATCTTCCAAGTCGGTGGCGCGAGAATCGGTGGTCAAGCAGACACCAGAACAGTTCTCTAGTGATACTATTGATCGGTTCCAGGCGTTCGCTCAGAGGGAAGCTACCGTTGCCGATGACGGAGAACGGGTCCGTCTCTTTGCCGAATTCATCGTCAATGAATCCAGAATCAGGAGAGAACGATACTCGGCAGCTATCAGTGCTATGGGCTCCGAGATCTTCGACCTGACGAGAGACCTTTTCCGTCCCATGGCGGCTCGAAGGGAATCGACTACATCTCAAGCAAGCGAGTGGACTCCTCAATCATCTCTCCCTAGCAGATCGCACCGCGGATCCATAAGCTCTGTGTTCCATGGCGAAAGCTCAAAACAAGGAGAGTCGAGCTCTGCCCCTGCTTCGGCAGGTATCATTCAAATGTCACCAACCGCCCCACCTCAAAACACTTCGAATTGGAACTCGGACTACAGACCGACACTATCACCTATTCTGAGCATGAGTGTTAGTGACAACAACCGCGATGACGACTCCCGCGGTCGTCCTGCAAGCCGCTGGTGGGAGTCCGCGTCGTCTGGGGAGCAACACGGGTGGGAAAGATCAAAGAGGGAGTCGAAGTATATGAGCGTACCAATGGAAGCGCGCGAAGCCCTTCAGTGGCTGGAGGTTCCTGGGGAATCCAGTGGACGAGACACTTCGAACGAGTATCCGCCGGAGAAACAAGGCTGGCACGAGCAACAGCCCGAGGAAGCCTACCAGTCCTTTACGCCTCAAACTATGCGGACTCCCATGGGCCCTTCACTGTCTTTGCCCAACACCCCGCACCCTCACCAGGTCGACATCTCACGACTAGTTACACTACCACCACCTTACCCGCGTCACCACCCAGCTGTCAACAACAATCACCCCAACCTCGCCGACATCCGCGTCACGGTCCGCACACTTACCGACCTTTCGGAGGTAGACGCCACGAAGGAACGCTTCAGCCGCGACAGCCGCACCATTCGGGACGAAGCCGTCGAGGGGGCCAACAAGCGTCGACAAGCTCTCCGGCTCAACCTGCAGCAGGAAGTTGGACTGGGGCGGATGACCTACGGCGAGGCGGCGTCCATCGAGGCCGATTCCGACCTGGCGGAGAAACAGGCGTCCAAGGACCTTGAGAAGAAGGACTTCGACCGGTTCCAGACCGCCGTGGTGGCCCCGCTCAACGAGCTACTCACGATGCGCATAGGCAAGGCCACACAGCTGTTCGACGACCTGAGGTCAAGGCTGTTCGTCGAGACGCAGGAGCCCAACCCCAACCTGCCGCAGGAAGAAGGCGACGAGCACCCGGAACTGCTGGAGAAGCTGACGCTCCTCAAGTGGATCTTCGAGGCGAGGGAGCTGCTCCACCGCGCCGTGTACGACCTGCTCAGCGACCGCAACGACCGCTACAGGGAGATGGTCATCACGCCCTACCGGCTGGCCGGCAACGAGGAGAAGCTGGCGAACGCGTCGGCCTTCTTCGCCGAGGACGCGGGCAAGAGGGCGCTGGCCTTCGCGAGCGAGGTTCTCCGGCGGACGAGCGAGTTCCGGGACGTCGTCGAGGAGAACGTCATCCGGGGCGTCGAGGTGCAGCTCTCGGCGTTCTGGGACATCGCGCCGCCGCTCTGCCGGCTCCTGGACCGGGTGCCCCTCGGCCCCGGGGCGAATGGCGGGGATGAGGATGAGGCCCACCGCGCTGGTGGTGGTAGTGATGGTTGCGGGCCGGCGAGGATGACCACGCTGGCCGACTTCCGGATCCAGATCCCCCAGGCGGAGATCGTCGAGAACCCGAGCTACGTGGACCACCCGCTGCAGTACTTCTTCAGCCTGCTCCTGCACGCCGAGAAGTCGACGTACCAGTTCATCGAGAGCCAGACGAACCTGCTGTGCCTCCTGCACGAGGTCAAGGAGGCGCTGGTGGTGGCGCGGGCGCGAGTCATGGAGGAGGAGGGGCGGAGCAAGGAAGAAGTCGAGGGCATGAAGGCCGAGGAGGGGCGCCGGCTGACGGACGACCTCAAGGACAAGGTGCGCGCCGTGCAGGAGCAGTGGGGCAGCGCGCTGGGCGACCACGTCACGCACGTCAAGGAGAGGGTGGGCGAGTGGCTGCTCGAGACGGGCGGTTGGGACGAGAGCTTGGAGGAGAGGGGTGTGGGGTCGCTGTGAGGTGGAGACGGAGAAGAAGGAGAAGAAAAAGGAAGGAAGGTGGAAGAGTAAAGAATAACGAGGGCGCAGCACTACGCGGGCTGTGTACTAGGGGAAGAAGAGATGGATATGGGAGGAAGCGAGGAAGCGAGGAAGGAAGTTTTGGCAGATGATAAGATACCCCTTCTTTTTATACGCGTGACGTTCGTTATGATGGATGGATTGGTTGATAGACAAATGGGATGGGATGGGATGGATTTTGATTGTCTTCACTTCTCGGGTATATATTTCCTCATCGCCCTGCTGGAAGGTCGGGCATTTGTCTCTAGATTAAGGTGTGACTGGAGAAATCAAAGCTGAGGTATCACCGCCTCCTGGGCATAATTTGCCTTGCGTACTGGGTCGACGTATAATTGATCGGAATTGAACGGTCGTCAGCGTCTGGGTGATGGGGGCTCCGTGATCATAATGAGGTCCGAAGACATGTGGCAGAAGACTTCATTCATCTTGGAAATCCCGCCAGCATTCGTATGTACTACTTGAGTACGTAGGTGAGTGTCAGGCCTCTGAATGGTGAAAGCAACCAAGTCGATTCATCAGAAGCTGAAAGCTCAGCAGCTAGGTATCTCAATACAAAGATTATTCGCTGCTCGAAGAACGAGGTTACAAATCATACCAACCAGCCAAGTCCAACCCTTCTCAGTATCCCCCGTGCATCACCCGGCAAGGTGGATATCAGGGGAACAGTCACACCTGGTCCATCATGTCCATAAACCGCATCCTAGGCTCCAACCACTCCCCATGCTTCGCCATCAACTTCGCCCTATACACCTCAATCCTAGCCCCCTGCATCGCATCTTCCTCCAAACCTGTAGCATACTTCCCCCTCTCCCTCCGCCGATCATAATCCCTGACCGCCTTCAGCCTGTTATCGTCATCATCCGTCCACACGCCAGCCTCCTTCTGCGGGAGCCCACGGCCCTCATGCAGAGACTGCAGCGCGACTGTCATCGGGCCCCTCTGGAAGGTAGCTGCCTCCAAAGCCCGTCCGATATGGGCCTTTTCATATCCCAGAGCCTCGAAGTGGGCGAACTGGGCGTCGATGATGGCGGGATCGTTGTCAGCGTGGGATGGTCGGGCGCTCTTGGACCTATTCCGTTGGCCCAGTTGCAGGGGAGGTGCCGACGAGCTAGGGGCACGCCTCGGGGATGGCCGCAGTGATGTGGGTGATGAGAGCATCGCCAGTGTTGGTGTTGAACGCATGCCAGGATTGGGTCGTGAAGTAGGACCTGTCATAGAGCGGGGAGGGGGTACGCCAGAAGCCCGGCCCGGTGCTGAGGGTTTTGGCCCCGGTCGTGGTTGTGCAGGGCCGTTCCGTAATGGTGCGACCCCAGATGCCCGCCCTGGCGCTGTGGAAGACGGCTTCTGATACGCTTGTGGCAGTGAGCGTTTTATAGCTTTCCCATTCACCGAACCACCGGACCGCGATGACACCCTTGTTGCGTTGATCACGGCTGTCCTAGGAATTGATAATGCCGGCCTGGTCACAGAGTCTTCAGCCGGGATCGGCCGTGGAGCTGCAAAGGGACGCCATTTTGTCGTAGAAGCAGCATTTCGTTTATTCGGGCTGTGTGACACGGGGCTATTGACCATGTCGGACTCAGTTCGGAGCTGTTGCGAAGGGCTGATATCGTCTTCATCTGTCGTATAACCATGGTCACCGTCTATGGCAAAACCAAAATCCTGCGTCTCAGGCTCGACAAACTTTTGTTTCGGTGGGCGAGGGTGCTCAGGTAGCTCATCTGCTCCTTCAACGTCCTCCATATTCCCATCCAGGAGCTCCTCTGCATCCCCTTCGGCATCTATCTCGAAAAGCTGAGCCGCAGCCGACCCGGCAGGTTTAAGTGGCGACGAGTTGTCATTCGTCCAGCGGCGACCGGCCAGACCTCGTTTCGACTCTAATTTGTCTTCTGGCGTCGGAGGTATCTCCGTTTTCTGATCGAGCCTCCGGCGTTTCCTGGAACTATCAGAAGGATAGCTGATTTCGGAAGACAGGAAGTCAGTGTGCTGGAAAGATCGTTTGACACCGGTGATCGGCGGCGAGGATTGGTAGGCATGAGACGACAGAGCTGCCGAGGGCTCCTTAGGCGCTGTTACAGCATCCGATGTCTGGAGCTGGCTCCCCTTATGGTTATGATCTGCCCCCATTTGCTGCTGTTGCTCTTCCTCATCCTCGTCCTCATCCTCGTCCTCCAGATTGTCGTAGGACTTGATAGCCTCCTCAAACTCTGCCAGGTTCTGGATGTAACACTCCCACAGCTTCGGCAAACACCTGGCAGACTTCACCCAATCGAACCCCAACTCCTCTGCCACTTCTTTCCAGTTTCTTTCTTCGGGACTACCAACCTGTTGTGTTGCGGCTCTGAAAAGATCCCACAGGTCAATCTTGCGCCCATCAACCACCGGTTCGCGATCAATTTCGGCTCCGCTGACATCGATGTAGTCTTGCAAATCGGCGTAAAACTGATCTCGTGCGCTTAGACCGTCGGTTTCCTCTTCTTCTGGGCCCAGGATTATGTCCTCGAGATCCTCCTCTGCATCTTCGTACTGTTCAGTGTCCTGCTCGTCCGGGATGTCTTGTGGCAACTGGTCTTGTGCTTCTGCTTCCTGGAGTAGTTTTTCTGACTCCCTCAATCGCACAAGGTAGCCGCGTACGAGAGATTGCAAGGGTACAACGAGGGTCTCGAAACGAGCAGTGTCTCTCCTCACAGAAAAACCTCTCCAAGTCCTCTGAAGCAACTTTGCAGCACGGGCTTTTCTTTTGGTTTGCTCCTGCCTCTCGAGCCTTTCATCATCAGACTTTGCTTTGGCTCGCTTCGTAGTGGACGACGATTCTGATGTAGGTATTACTGCTGTATTAGCCCCAGACGCTTCAACGTGGCCATTTAAAGTGATAGTCTTCTCCGCTGCGGCCAGGCTTCGAGGTTTCGCAGTGTGACCCGTCACTCTCTGCTGCGGCTGCCACTTCTCCTCCTCGAGATAATTTGCTGCTTCTTCTTCTTCCTCTTCTTGCGGGTCTGTTGCGTCCTCCTCTATGTCCTCCTCAAAACTCAAGTGTCGCAACCATCGATCGCGCCAAGAATGCCATGAGTGGCTCGGATGCTGTCATATATGTCAGCCAAGGGTAAATCTAGGGCACGGAATTCTGTCTCGTTACTTACTTCCTCGGCAAACTGTTGGTATATTTTGTTGCCACTGAGAGACTTGACCTGGTTGCCTGTGGCAATCTTGTTGTGTTCTTGGGCTTCCCGGATATAGTCAAGCAACAACTTGTCTTCTTCCTCAGTGAAAGGGTTTCTGCCGCGGCCTTTAGCCTGCCTTTTTGACGGGGATACCGAAACCGAGACTCCGGATGGTTGGGCTTTTCGGGTCCTGTGTCGAGGCTCAGGCTTCATAGCTGCCTCGCTAGGCTCTGGGGACCTCGCTGCCGTTCCAGGGGGCGCTCCGACTTCGAGTTCGGGCTGAGAATTCTCAACCGGCAAGTTTGGGCGGCGCCGGAGTGACAAATTCTTGACCCATCGTTCCCTCCAGGATTGCCATGGATGGTGAGGATGCTGGGCTTGTTCATCAGCGACCATTTTTTGACCTGGCTTAATCCCCAATCCGAGATGATGTGGTTCTTACCTTCCTCTCCAATTCTCTGTAGATCTCCTGACCCGCAGTACTCTCGCCCATCGTCTCTTTGGCCAGCACAAACTTTGTCAAGACCAAGTCGTCGTGATTGGAAAATGGAGTACGTGTCGCCTTGGCCGGAGCCGAGGACCCGATAGCCCTAGGGGCGGCGGTCGTGATCAGATAGTCATCCTTTGGCTGTAGAAAGTGGTTCCTGACGGAGTATTCAATCCACTTCCATGTGTAGGCACCGGGGGGTGGAGGAGCACCACCCCTCTTGATATTGTCGGCGATGAGCATGTCGGCGTGCTTTTCCAGCGGCACAATCTCGCCTCCATTGCCCTGCGCACGGTTAGTCAAGTGTAGTGTTGGGCCTGACCAGGCAGAAATCCCTTCTCACCTTCACAAGGTCCATCCACCTGCTCCGCTGTGGCACACGATGGGAGATCCATAGCTTCAGGCCCTGAAACAGATCGCCTCTGTCACCTCCCACGCCGTCGTACACGATGGGCATCTTGGTGATGGGCGGACGGGTTCCACGACCCTAACCCTAACCCGTGAGTCTTGGAGGGTGTCGATCTGATGCGTTGAGGACCGGGGCGTTGGCTGCAAGGATTCTAGATGATCTGACAGTGACAAATAAGAGGTATTGGTAATGTGAGGAGTTGGAAATGAAGACTGGTACGGCAAACTTCGGAGTTGCAGTTTTGTGTTGATGTTCGTTTGTTGCCGAAGCGGTCAAAACGGTGAAAACGCTCGGAAGGTGGAGTAAAGTTGACGTCGCGCTTTCCTTTGTGCTGCAACCAAAACTTCAACGTAAAATCGTCCAGAACTGAAAGCATTCATTATTGTCCCGGCAGCTCTCATCAATAAATACTCCAGAAAACCTATCGAAACTGGAGGAATTCCGTGTGAGTGCCCCCAAAGTCACACCTCGATATGGTGCTGCGTGACGGCGACGCGTGATATGACAAAAGCCGAGCTTGTCGCGCTCTCACGCGAGCTGCGATATTGGTCCGGTGCCGGCTTTTACCCGTTTGATGCAAGTATCGGGGTATTGCGGTAAAGAGTGGGCTGCACCATTAGCGGGGTCTGTGCACTTATCCGCTTTTTCGACACTGTCATCACACCCACTTACCAGACATTTGGGATCATGCTTATCATGGATGCTTGCTCACAGCCTCTCCAGCTGAGGACCTTCGCCTCGTTCAGCTGTTCCCGTCACTTCTTTATGTGGCAGCAGATCATACAGTCTGCGTTTCCTTATTCCGACACACTACCTTGATAGCAAACTGTTCCTTTCTTCCACTTATTTCCCGGTCGATAATGAGCCTGATGACCGCTCTTTCGAGACCACCGACATCATGGGCAACTTTACAACAATAGTGCTTATTGTACTCTTCATCTCATTTATGACCTTTGTGGCATTCTTTGGAAGACTACCAGCACTCAGGTAACTCAACATCCAACTCCCTCTCCCACTCGGTCAACGGCATATTCGAGAATATCGAAGCACGCTAACCATTCAGTCAGACGTACCCCCGTAGCATGGCTACACCATTTCTTATGGACCACCCTCCCTGCCTCGGCCCTGGCTCTGGACCGGAAGCTCACATCCGGCCGTCTGTCCTCTTCCATGCAGCGCTTCGGCAACTACATGCTCTACGAGAGACACCCCACCGTACTGATCTTCTTCCTCAAGCTCCTCGCCGGCGGCGAGTACCTTTACCTACCGACCGTCTGGCCACAGCTCAGCCCGCTCCAGAAGGCCATAGGCGGCATCGCCGTCATCTGCCCCTATATATTCCTCTACCTCTCCGTCGTGGCGGACCCGGGCTACATCACGCCTGAGAACCACCAGGAACAGATGGCACAGTACCCTTACGACCACGCCCTGTTCCACCCGGGCTCCCACTGCCGCACATGCCGGCTCCTGAAGCCCGCCCGGTCCAAGCACTGCTCCATCTGCAAGCACTGTATCGCGAGGTCCGACCACCACTGCATTTTCATCAACAGCTGCGTTGGCCAGGGCAACCTCCACTGGTTTATCCTGCTCCTCTTCAGCACGGCCTTCCTCACCGCATACGGTACGTACATCGGCCTGACCCTCCTCAGAGCCAAGATGACCGCCCGCCACCCGGACTTCTCCATCTGGCCTCCCTCGGCCAAGGGCTACGACTGGTCCACCTACTTCATCATTATGTCCTGGGGCCTGCAGGACAATGCCGGCATGGGCTCCGTCACCATACTGACCATGCTCACGTCCCCGCTCGTCTGGGGCTTGCTTCTGTATAATATCTACATGATATACGCCGGCACCACAACGAACGAGTCCCTGAAGTGGTCCGACTGGAAGGCCGAGATCGACGATGGGTACGCCTACAAGCGGCGCATGCCGCAGAACCGCCACAAGGACCTGCGCTTCGAGCCCGCTTGGACGAGGTGGCCCGTCGAGGCGTCGCAGGTTCTCGTAAGGACTGAGAGCGGCAATGCGCCTCCGGCGGACAGCCAAAATCTTGCTGGAGTTGGGGAGTGGGCACGGGTGACGACCTTGAAGACCGTGGACAACCTGTATGATCTGGGTGTCTGGAGCAACCTGCGAGAGGTATTCTGGCCGCAGTATCGTTTCACCGCTTCGAGTGGCATCCCTGTGAGTGAGAGGCTGGGTAGGAATGGGCGTAAGAGATCGAATTCTTGATGAAGATTGCATCTGGCACTGGGCCGGTGGTTGTTGGAAGCGATAGCCAGGCGCAATGCTTCGATGAGACGGGCTGGTGACCAAACGTCGATGGCCATCAGGGCAACAGGTAAAGTGGCAGTCACAATGAAATAATCGAAGGGATTGAAATGGGCTTGCCCGGCCTGTGCCTGGGAAATCTATCCAGGAAATCTATATGTACATATATGTTACAACATGTGGTAATTTGTGCATCAGGTGGTCCTTGCGGATCAACGGCTCTAAGACGGGCAGATTAGAAGGATGCCCTGCCGTGATGCCTCACTGGCTTGAACTGCTTCATGGCGGCCTCCAGCGCCGCCATATCATCAACCTCCTTCTGTGGCCTCACGGGCCTCACGGGTCTCGCAGTTCTTGTCCGTCCTCTCCCAACATGAACCTTAGGCTCAGGCGCCTCACTAGGCCTACTTTCGAAGTCAAAGTCCGGCACAGACGACGGCCCAAAGACAAGCTGGTCGATAGGCACGATCTCGGGCTGAGCAACGTCGGCCGTCCTCTTGGGCTCTGCAACGTGACCAGCGACCCGGCATATCGACAGCCTCGCGCCGTCAACACCCATGCCACCAAGCTTGGGGTCACCCGCGCCCGTGACAAAGATCTCAGGGTTCCACCCGTCACCCTCGAACCAATCCGACTCCCCTCCCTTCTCCACCCGCCTGATCTCCTCCCAGACATACACACAGGCCTCCTTTAGCCGCTCACTGGACTGCCACACCGCAGCATCGCTGTCGTTCACCATCTTATCCGCCTTGGTCAACACCACGCTCGTCTTTAGGCCCGCATCCCGCAGCACCTCCAGAACCATCCTGTCACCATCTTTTATCCCGGCGACCGCGTCGACAAGCAGCACCGCGCCCTTCAGGATCTCCCTCCTGTTCAGGTACTTGAGGATCTCCTCACCCCAGTCGGCGCGGGAGTTCATACCGTAACCAGGCATATCCATCAACACGAGGCTATGCGCCGGCAACGGCTCCCTCCTTGTACCCTCTTTCCCCCTGCGCTCCGCGCGGCCCCGCCCGGCCTCCTTGTGCGCCTGCTGCTCCGCCCTGCTCAGCGGCTTGACGCTCAGGGGCGGGCCGAAGCCGTAAGCGTTCATTGTCTTGGTACAGCCCGCCCACGCGCTGGTTATCGCCACGCCCGCCCTGTTGTTCTTGCTCCCGTGGCTCGTGCCGGCCTTCTTGCCGCCCAGCCCGGAGAGCGCGTTGATGAGCGTCGACTTGCCCACGTTGGACCGGCCGAGCAGGCATATCTCGGGGACGCGCGTGTTGATGGGAAGGTGTAGGAAGCGGGGCGCCGAGTAGAGGAACTTCGGGCTGCGGAAGATGCCCGCCGAGCGCGTGAGGTCGAGCTTCGTGGTGTCGGTGATTAGGTTCGCGACGGTTGGTTTTACGGGTGGTGGGGTGGGGAGAAAGGATAGGGCGCGCGGGGGCCCATAGTCGCGGGCTGGGAGTGGGGGGAGGTGGTGTGGTGACCGTGTTGGTTTCGGTTTCGGTTTTGGTTTCGTTTTCGGTGTCGGGGTCGACTTTGAGGATGCGAGCCGTCGACTCGAGGGTATCAGCTCCGGAATGGAACTAGGAATGGTAGGTGGGGCTAGTAGGGCTGCCTGGAGGAGAAATGGTCGTAGGGCTGGCGGCATTGCCAGGAGACTGGCGATGGTGCGTGGGGACATGATCGCATGTGAGATGCGACTCTTCCATGTGGGCGATTCAAGGGGTCGTGGGGTGGTTGGATAGGGTCTCGTGATGGATGGTGTCGCGGAAATGTTGCCAAAGAATTATTTCGCCTGTGACGACAAATGCCGGCATCCGGCAGGCATAATGGGGGGGGGGTGTATGTACCGAGCAGGTTCCGGCAGGCAAAACAGCAACCCCCCGTCAGATGCAATTCTCCGAGGTTCGACCTCAGCAGTAGACTACATACTGTAATCCGTACTACAGTAATATTCCCGTCGCAAAGCAAATCTCTTCTCTATATCACACCTTTCCCCCCCCTCCGACCAGACCGATCAATCGGACGCAACATCACAATGGCTTCCAACCCAGCAAATCAACTACGCGCTCTCTACCGCGCCTTCCTGCGCGAGATGCCCGCCCGACCAGTCCTCTCCAAGGCACGAGCACCACTACACCTGCGCCTGCGCGAGCACTTCCACCCAAAGAACCCTTCCGAGCAAGCCGTCGCACAGGCAGAACAGTACCTGGCCTACGTTCGAGCGCAGAGGACTTATGTCACCTTGTTGGAGCGATACAACCCCGGCATGGGCATGGACGAGGAGGAGAGGGTCCGGTTGACGGCCCGGAGGGTGGGTATGGACTTGCCGGTCGAATATGGAATCAAGAAGGAGTGATGCATTTGACGCAGCAGTGGAATACAACAACCCCTGTTGGGAACTGCGGTTATTGGATGGAGAGAGACTACCTACCATACGTCCGACGCCCCTGGTGGTCGGCACACCACCATATGCTCGCTTTAGGAGGACACGAGGATCACCGAGCCGGTGGGAGGTGTCTCAGTGCGTGCAACGGCATGACCAGCAGTCCTGAGATTACTGCTCGGGATAGCATTGCCACGTGGCCGCGACTGTTGCATGCGAGTGAATGCCTCCGGAGTTCACCCAAATTGCAGAAGGTCGAAAGCGTCCGATCTGAGCATCGACTTCAAAGCTATTCGGTGGCATTATCACTCTCAGTTGGCAATTGCGCGCATCTCAAACGGAAGTCAACGCAAGCGCCACACACCGATATCAGCCACTCGACAGTATATAGACAGTCAGGTACAATGTCAATATAACTGGACAGCAAACCCATGTGCATCTCCAACTTGAACCAAGGCCCAGACGCCATCACCAACCAAACATCTTGTCCATCTTCTTGTCTCAGAGGCTCAGCGGTCCTCCAGGTACCCATCTCCATCTCACTGTTCACATGCGTTCGTCCGGATCAAAGACGACAATATCCACTAGTTTATTTCCCGCCAATGTCAAGAGCCTGATGAGCATTCGGCGTCCCTGAGGGCGATCGGGTCTGCTTCCTTCAATGCCAGGGACTCCGAATTCTCGATTCACCTGCTCCAGCTTTGAAGCTCAAAGCTGCATCCCACGACATGCATCTCTCGGCGAATGTGACTTAGGCTTTGTCCGCATTTAGTTCTGTAAGGGTCAGGATAGTGGAGGCATCAGCAGTCATTGGAGGCATTTCCACTCAGCAAGTTCGCAGCCGTCTTGTAAGCTGAAATTATGGACCCCTCGCATCCGAAGTACCGAGGATGAGGCTCTTATTTTAGGGCGAAGCCGAGACAGGAAGACAATGAACTCTTCAACGCGAGCTCGGTCAGCAAAATACAGAAACGGATTGCAAATCATGGCCCAGTAACATTCCGAACGGATTGGGTGAGCCGCCTTCTGTACGAAGTTCAGCCGTTCCCCGGGTCCTTCTTTGTGATGCCCATCTGATTTTTACATGAAGGTCGTAGTTCACACGATGATTTCTTGGAACATTGGAGAAGGCAGCCCAACTGGTTTTGTCTCGCATCTGGATATCTAGATTATAGACGAGTCACGACTCGCTAATGGACCATTATGTATGTAGAGCACTAGGTCTACTGGTATACCTTGACGACTTGTCGGCTATGGCTTGTAGATAGCTGAGCGGCGCAAGTGCTTAAGCTCACCGTGGGCCTACCTTAACCCAGTAACATAGTGCGGTAGTGGGTGTAACGGTGGGATGGATAGCAACGCCGTCCTGAGTAGGTTTGGTAGTGTTCTTCAGTTCATCTGCTATATGTCTCACGGCGCCATTGTCTACCTAGGTGTATTAATCGCGTCTCGCTGTAATGTCGTGTACTTCTCTAACGCGTGCAATTATGACTGTACCTAACGCAAATACAAGCCTTGATATCAATTTGCAGCTCATTTCACTTTATGCATGTCATATTTCGCGTCTTGAGCGGAGTAAATAGATAGTATGGATATCTCTAGACAAGGACGGTATCTTATGTAAAGGATGAATAAGTATAGAAATGTACAGTTCACGCGAATACCTTTTTGGCCATAGCCTTTTAATCACGACCTGTTAGACGAGCATGATGAGCATGACGACCACAAAGCCTATTTTCAGACTGGTTTCTTGGTTGGCAGTATCATGTTCTTTGATTCCTGCCTCCTGCTTGTGACTTACGTACACTGACAGGGCCCTATAAACATGCTATAGCAGCCCTTGCAGAAGGTGACTTCGTCACCATCATCATATTCGCTTCCATTCCTTAAAGCCCGGCCCTCGAAAGCATCTGTGCCTTGCTTGGGCACTGGGGGGGCGAATTCCACATGGACCAGTGTATTCTCGCCTTTATCATGCTGGCGGCAGTTGATCTCGTCGCCGGATCTGAGCTTTACATGGTCACCTTCTTCGATAGGCGCCCTGATCTCCTGTTCCTAGTCAGCATTATACACATATTATCAGTAGGATGCATACCAAGACTTACAGTGGCAAGGTGTTTCTCCCGGTTTACACCACCTGTAGCCTGGTTTTGTAAAGACATTTTTAATAGTGTTGAGTCTGTTGTCCTGGTAACTGAGTAGATTTGTTTGCACATTTTGTGTCTTCACTGTTACTGAATATACAAGGAAAGTCTCTGGAAAGTCTAAATATTTATCCTATACAGTAGCTGGTTTCTGACATGGTAGAGTGGACTCGACGTGGTTGATTCCGGCTGAGTCAAGGTAGTTACTATAGTTTCTATTGTCATTATGTAGATACTAATGGATGCCTTCGATACCTCTACATCTGTTGATTGCCGGATCTGTACTTTCAGGGTGGCTCGATGGCACATAGTCATTCAAGTCAGATCGTGGATGTTATCAATGAATGTGTTCCATCAGGTGAGTAATTATTGCTATCCTGGTACGCAAATGTGACATTATTCTTCGCAGATTGAGTACGCATGCATTAGTAACGATCTTGACTATATTAAAACCACAACTTGGAGAAATTTTGCATTCTAAATTTTTCATGTCCACCAGTTCAATGAGATGTCCAGAGCAACTTTTAAATAGTATAATATGATTTTCAAGACTTTTCCTGTTTAAAACAAAAGCGAGACAATACGCAAGTCCCACCTGTTTCTTTGTATGATTCAGTAGCAACACCTTATCCTTGTATCCTTTTATCTTTATAGATATTCCCTCAGTATTATGAACTCGAAGTGAGCCTTATAAGTCCTGCAATCAAATATGCATACCAAATGCTGTGACGCTGCTACTATCCCCTGTTTCCTTTCATCTACTCCTTTGTTGACCTTCCTTCTCTTTGCAGTTGCAATAATTGCTTCTAGAACCACAATATGGCTTGTCTAGCTACGGGTATGAATCAGGATCTCCAAAGTATGTTGCCCATATTGAGTCTGGCTCTGACAATACAAGGCTAAACTGTTCTACATGCTTCCTCCTGACATTTGCATGTTTGCGTCAACAATACCCTTGTGTTACCATTCGTTCCTCTACAGTTACGTGTGCTACAAGAAATGCATGGTCATACGATGCACTTTGCCGGTCCATGGCCCGTTAACAGGACCACGAAACCATATAAGGAGTTGACCCCAGCCTTGATTGCTCTTCGAAAAACAAGAATCCGGCATCCTCGGTTTTCCCCTCAATCATTTGTGCTACCCGCCCCGAGTCTCGAGGAAGCCAGACTTGAAAGTTGTACGTACACAATATGAATCAAGGTCAGCCAGAGCCTCTCGCCAATACTGTAAGAAGTCCTTCAACTCCAGTCCAGGTACCTTGAATCTAACGTCTCACGCAAATGAAGGCGGAACAGTATGACCATCCCTTTGATGAAGCGCACAAGCACGACTGCTCGACTCGAACTAAGACTCATGTGCAACAGAGCCGTACTAGAAGAAGATATCGAAGGTGTCGATACTGATGGTGATCCCCTGAAGTACTCAATATGTAATAGTACGTGTTATTGAGCAACAGCCAACGATATATTCAAGTTTCATCTGGGCAAGGTCCAGCGATGTTATGAACTGTCCCTTCCAAAGGGAAGAACAAGAGAATAGTCCTCCTCGTCGAAATACGTGAAGTATACGTGAAGCCGTCTCGACTGAGCCTCTTGCTGCCGTCTCCTGCACCAAGTTTCCGAGACTAATCAAATATCTCTACAGTTGCCGATGCCCCTCTGGGCTACCCCATGCTGGCTCGGCTCACAGCATCCGCTCCTGAATTCTACATCTTCCGAGAGTTCAGGTACCTGCAGTCCCGTGTCCTGCTACAGTTGCAAGATGAGCTCCGGATTCTTGAGACTCAGCTGTGGCGTATGGATTAGAAAGACAGAGTAAACAAACCCTACAAACTGCGTGGAAGGGAGATCTATGATGCGAAGGGCGGGTGCAGAAAGGAGATGTTGGCCCGGATCCAACAGAAGTTGGTGGAGTATGGCCAGTCACTACATCCCACGATCGCGAATATGGACTGAATTGGCATCAGGAGAACTACTCTGCGTGTCCAGTAAACTTGCTGCTTTAGATCGGCCATCCACGTTTGAAAAGATTAGCGTCCAGAATTTCTTCCTGAACAAGCAGCCTCTAGTCAAACACGAGAGCTACATTGGAAACACGGCTGATTTCATCACCCTCAAGGCGGAGAGAGATGATGCATGGCTTGACAGGCAGATCTTGCGGCTCCTGGTCCGGGCAAACAACCGTGTACTGAGCGTGAGTTCCCTTTATGGAACAGTCTAAGCCTGTCCAGGGCTGCTAACATTATACTCATATATGTTATAATAGTGGATATTCTCGAACAAAGTAAGTAGCGTAACTCTAGTGGGCATCATGTCTCCTAATACCATTCATAGGAGTTGACAAGCCTCGGCGGCGGCCCCATCGTCTTGTATTCCCTTGCGCGAATTCACTTTCTCGTCATGACAATCCTTATCATCACCATGCTACTCCTGTTCTCAGCACCGCTCGTGCCTCTATACGAGTGGTCCCAGGCAGGAATTAGTGGGAAAGTGCTGGCCAAGATGATGGGATTCCAGGTTGGATGCACATTGGTATTTGGAGGGGTTCTCGCGCTCTGCACTCGAGCCAAGAAACATGAGATCTACGGTGCCTGCGCAGCGTAAGTCTTGAATCCGAACTATCTGAAGCCAATATTCTAGCTGACTTCGGAAGTTATGTGGCCATCCTAGTCGTCTTCATGGGCCAGAACACTAGTTCGAACTGACTGTGGTTCGACCGAGCTAAACAGAGTCGAGGAGGAGGTATGGCCGTGGTGCAAAGGTGGAAGTCTCCAGGGGAATTGATAGTCCTTTTAGTCACGGCTAACCTATGAAGACGAAGAGAGGGCTTGAAAACATTCTCTTGGCAGTTGGTGGACTCTCTTAAATAACTCAGAGCTTCCACATATGTAGTAAATATGTCTCCAGGTGATAAGAAACACCTGAGCACTTAACCATTTGTCCCCTATGTCTCTCAGTACCCTGGTGGTAGAATCATGCGTCACTCGTGTCTTTTTCCAAACATATTTTTCAAGACAAGAAACAAGTCTAGATGACCTAGATTAATACTCCATGGAATCCTCAAACAACCCCCGGAGTTGCTCCTTCTCCGCCTCCAACTCCTTAGCCAAGTTAGGTGCCAGCATCAACACCCTCTCCTGTGGAATCGTGCCCTCCACTAAGCCATCAATATGCTCTGCCCCAAAACCCAAGTGCTTCAAACCAGCCGGTTGATCGCCCAGGTCCGCGAGGAACTTCCTCAAAGCATCGGCGAGGACCTCACCTGCAGACTCACGCTTGACGTTGCTGATGTCGACACCGAAAGCCTCGGCAGCTTGCAAGTGTCGGTCCGGATTGGACGCCGCGGTGAACTTGAACACGGAGGGCGACGTGACAGCAACGGAGACGCCGTGCGGGATGATGGGCGTGGTGACGTTGTAGCCAGCGTGTCTGTACCCCTGGGGGTTCTGTCCGGAGATGGGGTATGACATGCCGTGGCAGAGATGCACGCCAGCGTTGCCAAACCCAATACCAGCCAACGTGGCGGCCAACAACATCTTGGTCTGCGCCTCCATGTCGTCCGGGTCCTTGACAGCGCGGGGGAGATACTTGACACAGTCATGCAGAGCCTTCAGCGAGAAGATGTCACTGATGGGATTGGCACCTTGATACGCAGGCCTCAGGATGGGGTTCGACGGCCTCGGTGTTCTCTCGTTGTAAGGGATGGCAGTCCAGCTCTCCAGCGAGTGACACAGGACGTCCAGACCAGAACTGGCCTTCACCGCCGCGGGCATGGTGCGGGTATTCAGAGGGTCGCAGATGCCGATTGTGGGCTTGAGGTTGCGGTGCGCGATGCCGGTTTTCGCCCTCTTGGAGACTAGATCAAAGATGGCGGTGCCCGTGGTCTCAGATCCTGTGCCTGCTGTGGTGGGGACGGCGACCAAGGGCTTCAGACGCTTTTCGATGGGACGGCCGCGGCCTAGAGGTGCGTTTACAAAGTCAAGGAAGTCGGCTTCGGGGTAGGTCGTGTACAGGTTCATGAGCTTGGCGGTGTCGATGACCGAACCGCCTCCGACAGCCAGGAAGGCATCTGGGTTGAAAGGCTTCGCCCAGTCTATGGCTTCACGGATGCTATACTGCGAGTCAGAGAGTAACATTGGCGATAAAGTCGAGAGTCGAGAGCCGGCACTCACGAGCTGTCCTTGGGTTCGACCCTTGTCTTGTTGAACACTCTAAAGTTGACACCTTCCCGCGTCAGGGCTTCGCGAACCTGCTCCATGGCAGTCAACTTATCCACCGTCTCATCGGTGACGACGCAGACACGCTTGGATTGCATGTTCTTCAAGTCCATGCCGACTTCGCGGGTTGCGCCATGGCCAAAGCGAATAGCGCTCCCGGCCATCTCAAAGGCATACTCCTTGAGCTGGGAGTCATCCTGGGGAGTGGCGTAGCGCCGCACAGCGGAGTGTGGCCCATGGCGGTGGTTATGATGATGGCCTGGGTTGGCGTGGCATGGACATGAGGGCGGGTGGGTGAACTGAACGGCCCTGAGCAGGTTGACTGCTCTCGTGGCGGTCTGTCAGGGAAATGTCAATTTAATAAAAATCCTGGTAAGTCCAATACTGGGGCGGTCTACATGTATCACCTACACTTGGAATAACTCTTACGGAAGGCGTCATGATGGGCTTTAATTTTGAGATGCCATAACGAGACAGGAGGAAGATGACGAGGTCAATGACCAACGGCCGCAGAGTCTGGAAGCCATGTACTATTACTATCATTTATTGCAACGTCTGTGCACCCCTCACGAGACCGGCAGAGCGGCAGGTCACCTTTGGGTACTTTGGAGAAACTGGACCGGGATTGTACCTCGGATCGTCATGATGCATGGAGTTCTTGGGGTTCTTTGTGGGGGAAGGGAAGAGGGGAAATGCGGGGTTGAAGACTAGGAAAGTCGTCAAGTGCGTGCTTCGATCTCTACTTATAGATATTATATATAACTTGTATATACCTAGGTACTTATATACGTCAACAGTGGAGTGGACACAGCTGCTTGACAGTAACCGTAACGCTCGCAAGCATATCAATTAGAGAGGTTGAACTCCGACCGGCTCGGAAACTGACGATGTCTGTCTTACAGTCAGGACAGTGAGCCGGAGTTGGGATCCGGAGTCGGGATCTGGATCCGGATCCGGATTCGGGTCGGGTTACTCAAAGTGACTCAGAGTGAGTATAACTAAATCCTCTATCGGCCGGTCTTATGCTCCACTGCCGGGAACCGGTTGTGCCGGCTTATATCCCTTCATCTTGACGCGTCACAGAACACGGATATCTGTATCATCATATCATATAAATACCTCCAAGTCATAAGCAGAAAGAATGGAAATTCAACGGACCTCAGGCATGTGCCCTCACGTCTGGTCTAAGCTCAGTCATCCCGACTGATCGCATCCTACGCCCAACATGGCCACATCAACATCTTCTTCTTCCTCCTCCCAGCCACGCCAACGGCTACGCCAACTTCTCCCCAACCTCAAACTCGGTAACTGGCCCACCGGCCCTCTCAACGGCATGACCGACGTGACGGGCGTCCTGACGCACACCACCACCCTCCAGCCCCCATCCGACCCCTCCATAAACACCGGCCTCACCGTCATCCTACCGCACAAGGACTGGTTCGACCATGCCTTCCTCGCGGGAATCTTCCGCTTCAACGGCGCAGGCGAGATGACCGGCGCCCTCTGGATCCAAGAATCGGGCCTGCTCCAGTCGCCCATCGTGCTGACCAACACCCTCTCCGTGGGCGATGCATATCGTGGGGTCTTGGACCATGTCATCAAGCATCACAGCAATGAGGATGGGTCCGTGGACTGAATGCCGTTGCCCGTTGTGGCCGAGACGCTAGACCTCCACCTGAATGATGTGACCCGCTTCGCCGTTAAGCCGGAGATGGTAGGCAAGGGTATCGACGAGGCCACCGCCGACCTGACGCCGGAGGGCTGCACGGGCGGTGGCACGGGTATGATGTGTCAGGGGTTCAAGGGCGGCACGGGAACGAGTAGCAGGGTGGTGAGGGGGTTTGGGCCGGCCGATGCGGATGGGAACGCGCAGCCGAGGGATTATACCATCGGGGTTCTCGTCCAGGCGAACTACGGTCGGATCAGGGACTTCCGCGTGGCTGGCGTGCCCGTCGGCAGGATCATCATGGAGCAGAGGGAGAAGGAAGGGGACGAGGCTGCCTTGGCCCAGCAGGCTCAGATTCAAGAGGCCAAGGATAAGAAAGATGGGAGCATCATCATCATCCTGGCGACCGATGCTCCTCTGCATGCAACCCAGCTCCAGCGGATCGCCAGGAGAGCGACGGTCGGGCTGGCCAGGGTGGGAGGCTACGGCCATAACACCTCAGGAGACATCTTCCTCGCCTTCTCGACGGCGAACAAGTTCCCAAATCCGAACACGACCGCGGAAGTGGACAAGTTCAAACCGAGAGTGTTTAGTGTGGACTTGACGGATGATTTGACTATCAATGGGCTGTTCGAGGCTGCAGCAGATGCTACAGAGGAGGCCATCTATAACGCCATATGTATGCTGAGACAACGGTAGGACATAAGCGGCGCAAGGTTGATGCGATCGACTTGGGGCAGTTGAAGGAGATCATGGGGAAGTATACGTAGAAAAGCTATAAAAAATATGACGGCTGCACAGGCCCTATTACCTCAGTTGTCGTTGAACGGCTCTCGTATCCCGTGTGAACTCGCTTACTTGAAACTCGTCAAGAGCCTGATCACCACCAATTTCAGCCCACCCATATGCCTCGACCCTGTCGCCTCTTGGCCACCATTCCAGTTCCACTTTCTTCCCATCTCTCAGCACGGTCATCTTCATCGGCGCCCCCAATTGACCCGCAACTTCAAATACCATGAAGCCCTTGACAATAACGTCCCCCTCAATGACACCAGCCTTGTCGGCATTCGACCCGGCCACCAGGCCCTGAACTCTGAACACTCTCATCGAATTCGGATGAAAGCCGAGCTCAAATCGATGCCACTCCTTCTCCACAAGTCTGAGTCCGTACCGCTCCAAGCAGTCCCTCGATGGGATGATCAAGTCTCCTCTGAACATGGCCTCATAACTCCTCTCGAAGACTCCCCTCCCGATCAAGTCAGCAGCCATCTCCTTCAACGTATCCAAGCTACACGGTTTCCCAACCCTCCGCTGTCTATAGAGTTCCACAATAAGGTCATCAAGCGACCTCTTACCTCCAGTAGCCTGCCCAAGCATACCATCCAATTGCATGAGATACATCAAGCCCCTATCATAGCTCACCCTCGTGATATCCACAGTGCCCCAATAGTCCAAGAGTACATCACCATATGACATATTCACCACCGGGGATGTGTAATAAGCCTGAGCATAGTCATTTAAGCTCCTAACCACCCACCCCCTCCGCACCGGGTCATTCAGGCCAACCAGCGCACCCATATACGACGCCACACCCTCGACATACCAGGCCGCCTCATCCTCCAGCCAGCCCGGCTTCCGCTCCGCAGGCGGGACGCCGTCCAGGAGCGCAAACTCATGCACAGTCTCGTGGGCGAGCAGGTCCGCCACGGCGTGCTTATCGTCCTGCTCGACCGAGCCGAGCGAGTACTCGAGCAGGAAACTAGACGTCGCCCCGGTGCTCCCGCTGCCGTCTTCGATCCGCCGGAAGAACACCCGGAACGGGTCTTCTGTGGACTCGTCGAAGTATGCGGCGATGCGGGAGTAGATCTTGCGCGTGGACTTGGCCAGGTCGACCATGTTGTAGGGCGAGGGGTCCAGCCAGTACATGGCGAAGACGTTGTTGCTATCGGCTGCGGTTGATGATGCATGTGTGCCCCAGTCGGGAAACCGCCGCAGGTATCCAACCGCGAAGACCGCATTGCTGATTGCCCGGTCGAGTGTGGTGACAGTGCTGCCAGTCCATTCGTCGCCAAGGGACCATGCGCCGCGGGCACCATCAGGTGCGTCGTTCATGTCCCATTCCACAGTGACATTCCATTGTTCTTTCCACCCGTCGTCACCCTCCTTGAGTCCCTCAACTCCTTTCTGCCGAGGCGGAGGTGGCACAGGTATAAACCCCATACCCTGCCCCACCAGTCCGTGACCACTGACGTCCCTCCTGAGATCGATTCGCGGCCCCAACTGGGTCTTCTCGTCTGTCTTGCGGTACGGCGCCGTGAATACCACTTCCACAAACACCTTTTCTTTATCGGGGGTCTCATTCTCGTCCAGATACCACAATCTCGGTCCCAGCACTGGGTCTTCATCGCGGTACGTCAGACGGAGAGGGTTTCCCCGGTGGTCATTAGCAGCCAGCGGGTTGGTGTCATTGTCGTATCTGGCTGTGGGCGTGGCGCCTCGTTTCAGGGGCAAGGTGAGCAGCGGATTATCATATTTGAATCGTCCTTTCGGGACTGTGAGGGTCATAGTGATGCTTATCGCGATGGGTTCGATACGGTTGTCTGCAGCATTAGCTGCTTCACTGAAGAGGGGCTTCATGAGCAAGCGCATCGAAGGCATCTCCTCGTGCCCGCCGCCGACCTGGCCTAGAGGACGCTGCTGTCCAGCCATGACAACTGCCGTGTCTCCGATCATGGGTTGGTGTCTGGCTGCCGGCAGTGTTGCTCCATGTACCTGGCAAAGGATAGTGGCTATATTCACAACCACCCACGCAGATCGGAATGCCATAGTCTCGATTTCAAGCGGGAAAACAGAGGTAGGGACCAACCGTCCGGACGACTTCAGTATCTAGAGGATAGAAGACTCGATAAAGCCAGGTGCGGGGATTCAACGGGCCGACTGCACTGGCAATCTTCGAGATTCATCAATGGTGATGTCCACTCTGGTGGGAGTGAACAAGAGTTGATGGGTGTCAGACGTGCATGCATAAGTACTTCGGCAAGTACTCAAGGTTCCAAGTCCTGGAAGCGTGACCCGGTCTTACGGCCTCTATCAGAGCGTTGTCAGCTTTGTAGTCCCACGAATTCCGAAGCAGCAAGGCCAAGGTGGGGTGAGAGATCTTCGTAAGGTCTAACCAATTGCCATTCAATGTTGAGTATGGGAGAATTCATCGGTGCTAGGACGGAGACGCAAACCACACATCATAGTAAAGAGTTGATAGCGTCGAGATGAAGCTGTTCTGAGAAGGCGGGAATACCCAGGGGAATGGACGGACGGTAGCTCGGTGGATAGGGGGAAACACGCCGTGACAATCAGTATCGCCAAGTAAAACGGAACTTGAGTCGGACAAATAATTGCCCTCGTTTCTCCAATTTCAGTCCCCAGGTAAATAATTATAATATGGTATCGCTTTCAAGCACCCATGAGTGAGCATCACCTCCCCATCACCTCAAAGGTTTTCCCTCATCTCACCTAAACGCATTCTTAACTTCCATCCTCGGCCACTCAGCCAAGACGTCACCACCATACAGCTCCGTGACGATCCGCCCGATCCTCTGCTCAACCTCACCATAGTATCTCTCACACGCCTTCGTCACGGTGATTGCCAGTGCGTTGTTCTCATCGAAATGCTTCTCAACTCTCTTCCTCAGCGACTCGATGCCCTTCTTCACCTCGCGCGCATCGTAGTGCAGTAGTACCTTGTCGAATGTCGCCTTGCTGTTGGACGGCTGCGAGGCGACCGCGCTGGCTGTCTTGCCGGACTTGAGTTGGCCCTCGATGTTCTCTAGGGTCTCGAGGAGCTTGCCGAGGGGCCGGCGCATCACTGCGTCCAGGTAGCGGCTCATGTGCTCGTTGAACTCAGCCTGGGCGTTTCCTTTCCATTTTCCAAGGGTCTCGAGGTCGCGCGTCTCCACTTCTTCGATGTAGTGGTTCATGTTCTCAATCAGCAGGATGTGGTAGTTAAGAGCCTCCTTATCCTCCGGGTCCGCCACGGATCCGGCTGCAGCAACGCCGACAGCAGGGTTCTCGCGGGCAATGACATTGAGCGAGTCGAACATGGATTTGAGGAGGCGATCATACTCGTGGTCGACGGTACGGCGAACATTGAGGTTCGGGTCGACCCCGACAAGCATGTTCTCCACAGCCATGCTGAAAGGCGGGAACACGCGCATGAAAGTGATGACACCCTTCCGTTTGTTGATCTTGACCTTGGTATCTTCGATGGCGCGGATCTGTTCCTCGACGAACCTCCCGAACTTCACCAACAGGTTGCCATGAACCTTTTGTAGCGCACTGTTCAAGAAGTCTTGATTGGACTGTTGGATGTCTGCAAGCTTTCGCTCTAGAACTGCCATGACTCCTACACCTTGTCTGTGAAACGTGTCAGCAACAGCTTCTACTTGATTGCAAGTAGCAATGCTCAGAACTTACAGTGGACTTTGGGACAGGACCCAGTCAACCAAATTGCCCAGGTCCCTCTCCAGGAACGGGAAGATGACCTCCATCGACCGCGTCACCCTGCGCGCCAGGTCTCGATCCGGTTCCATGAGCCTGTGCCTTTTAAGGCCATTGCCTCTCCGATCGCGAGGATTGACCGCCGCGACAGCATCCGGGAAGTCGATCTGCTCCATGGTTGTTGCATGGAAGAAATCGATAATGAAATTCTGTTCCATTTCCACCAACGGCAGCAGATCGTCGAGTATACTTGCAAATATCTCGTAAGGTGAGTTTCGTGACATTTCGAACGCGCTGTGGGTGGACGATCGGTTGTTGGTGCCGTCTCCGAGCGGTGATCGGATTCTTGCGAGTGTCTGACTACGCTTCACTGTAAGCTTCCGAGCAGCCGTCGCGAGGCCTTCCTCCTTCTTGTCGTCTCCGGTCGAGAACAGGAGAGCCTCTTCCCCGGTAGGCTTCCTGGCATTCTTTTTCCACGTATCCAAGGCGTCCCGGAACTCCGTCTTGTAAGTCGGATGAGCCGTATCCTGATACAACTGTATCAATCGGTTCCAATTCTCAAGGTCTGAGTCCCTCGCATAGAGCATCAGCGGGTCGTATTTCCAGAGTATGTCCCGGCCAGCATCGTGGTTATGTGGGTCGGCCTTCTTATTCAGCGCGCCCTTCATGGTTCTCCTAACCTCCTCGTATGCGACATTGAACTCCTTGGCCATGAACTCGACCAGCCGCTGCAAGAACATGGTGCTTTCTTGCAGATACATCTGTTTCTTCTCCTGGACGACCCGCATCTGTGCGTAATCGCCGTTGAAGTCTATGGCCTGTTCGCTGCTCGCATCTCCGGTCTTCACTGCATCGGCATTGCCCATGCTGGGATCGATTTTGATCATAGCCTTGTAAAGAGTGACAAGGGCGGCTTCGACTTCCTCAACGCCAGACGCAGTTTCCAAAGGTGCAATTGACAGGGCCTGTAGGTCGTTCGCCGTGATGGCACAAGTCTCCAACAGAGACTCGAGTTCTCTCTTGAGCAGTTTTTGGTTCGCCGCCTGCACCTGCAAACCTTGCCCTTGTGCTTCGATGTAGGCGATGTCATCTTGGAGGGTCTGAGACAAATATTAGAGCAGTTCCCACTGGCTGTATACGGGACAAGTAGACTTACAGAAAGTTCGACAGTGTACAGAGTCAGGAGATTATCCAGCTCCTCACACTCGTCAATAGCCGAGTCGATTCCCTTCTTGATAGCGTCCACCCGCTCATCTTCCTCTTGGAACCGAGCTAGCCATCCACCTGCTTGTGCCTTGTTGAGCTCGCGTTCCATATCTATTTTCATTTCGTCGGAATTCAACGACCGCATCTTATCGCCCGGTACCCAAGAGAAAAAGTCCAACCATTCGGTAAATTGGGAGGTCTTGTTATCCAACATCGACGGGTCAACGCCGAGTGTGGTGAGGTATCTCAGGTCATTACCGACTAAAACCGATCGTTTGCGACCATCTTGAGGCTCTGGTTCAAGCGCTTCCTTGGCCTCAGACTTTAACTCTGTCGCCCCCACGGGTGGGGTGGGGTCTGCTATTGAAACTTTGACCTCTGGTGCTGGCTCCGGTGGCTTCTCGGGGGACTTGGGCCTTGGTGGCGCGGGAACGACAGCGGTTATTCCATCGGGCTCGTTGCTCTGTTCTTTAGCAGCCTTGAGCAGCTTCGCGCCTGCTCCGCCAGCACGAGGCTTGAACGCGGTAGATGCTGCTGCCGCTTTCCACAAAGCTCCTGCCAGCTTATTACCTGACTGTTTCTTTCTGATCATTGGCCCCAGACCAGGTCGGTGATCTTCGTCGGGCGACCAAGGTGAATCAGTCGGAGTCTCGGCCTGGGTCGAAGCGGAAGCTGGCACGGATGGGCTCTCGGGATTGGCGCCATTGGTGGAAAGTGCGAGAGGCGGGGGTGCAGTATCAAGTGGCGGGAGACGTTGAGGAGGTTGAGGATCGATAGGTCTGGTAGCAATCTCGTCTATCTGTGGTGCTGCTGCTGGGCGAGACACCAGTGAAGGCTTCCTCGGTGACATTCGCTCAGCATTCCTAGGCGGCGGCACAACGGGCGTGCTCGGCTCGATAAATTCTCTCGATGGTACACGACGCAAGTTGGTTTTGATCAGGGGCGCAGGCACCAAGCTGTTGTCTGGTGGAAGTCCCACGGGCCTTGATGGGTCCATGGGTGGACGTTTCCTCTCCGGTGGGCGGCCTTCGGTGGCTGTAGGTGGCCTTGAATTAGGTGTTGAAGGAGCGAAGGGTGGTGGGCGGCCTTCGTTGGCGGTAGAGGGTCTAGAGTTCGGTGTCGGGGCAAAGGGTGCCGAAGGAGCAAAAGGTGGCAGACGGCCCTCGGTGGCTGTAGGGGGTCTAGAACTAGGTGTTGGAGCAAAGGGTGGTGCAAGAGCCGGCAGAGGCAGTTCCGGCGTGTTATTAGATGGTGGTGCTCCATTTGGTCTCCCCCGAGACCGCGGTCGTAGGCCATCATCTGCACTTCTGAATGAAGTGGCCACTGAATCCTGGCTCTTGTTGTTGGCAGCCAGGCGCTGCCTCAGAGGCGCATCTTGGCTCCGCAAGTTGCGATTCGAATCGAAACTGGGCCTCGATGACGGCATATTCCGATTCGATTCGAAGCTGGGCCTCGATGACGGTGACGAGCTGCCATTTGGTGGCATAGGGCCCCGCGAAGGGGTTCGTGCGTAGTCTGAGCTTGCGGCGCCATCGTATGCGGACTGTGAGCTCAAAGGCTGGCTCGAGGAAAGGGGAAGAGGCGGACGGCCTGGAGATAGCGGGGGCGGGGGCGGTCTGCCAGGAGATGCAGACGGTCGGGCAGAGGATGGCGTCGGGAGGCTGGGAGTAGGTTGACTCGGTGCAGCTCGTCGCGCAGCGCCTCCGAGGACCTGGTCAAGCTCGCGCTGGTCGAAGTTGGACAAGGCAGGGACACGGCCGCCGGTGTACTTGCCATAGATCTTGATCAGGCTGGCAATGAAGAACTTCTTCTCCTTATCGGTCTGTGCTTGCCAGTAATATGGTTTGCCAATGGTGACCAGGAAGCCAGTATCGCCAGCCCATTGACGGAAGTCGGGAGAGACGTTGGGCCCTGTGTAGGACTCTATGGCGGCGAGGTCATCAAGGTTCCATGTCTTTCCAATCGAAAAAGTGCCATTAATGTTCTCTTTTGTCTTGTGCACCCGTACACGACCAGACTTCCTAACAGCGACGATAATGACTCGAGGCTTCTGTGACTGGGATGTTTTGGCTTGTGGCGGCGGGGGGCTGGTCGGGTGAGACGAGAATTCGAGGATTCTAAGGTGTGTTATATACGTTTCAAGCACTATCGTCGGTCAAGGGCCAGCGTCAGCGTGGGAGCTCGAGCTCAAGTAGACAATTGGGCTGTGGACTTGGACGTGGACGCAGACGTTGGCTGTGACGTACCTGAACCGTCGTCGTCCCTCTTGCTGAAGCAACTGTCGATAATGCGTCGCTTCTCGTCCTCGAACCGCTCAGCGCGGCTTATGCCAGGTGCTGACATGTTGTCGAGCCCATCCGGTCGCTCTCCTATCCTGTCGGATCCTAACAGATGTTGCAGAGTATCGGAAAGGTGAGGCGCAGAGGGGGTGACTATTGATCACAAAAACCCGAGGACAAAGGCTCGAGATCCAGATGGTGTTGCAGTACGAAGATAGGCTGTAGTGGGGTTTGAGGGCTGTGATTGTGATCAAGGTTGAGGTTGAAGGTTGAGGCTGATGCTTTGGGTACCGGAATGCGTCGTCCATGCATGCACATGGCCCCGGTGATTTGGCTTTGGGCTACGCGCACTGGGGGCCGCTAATTTACGCAGCAGGTGCAACTTAAAAGCTGGGCCGCTAAGCCGTTTTAGACAGTACCGTAAGAGGTACACGGTACACACGGATGTTTTTAGGGGCAGGGAATATCTGGTTACTTCCAGTACTCGATTTACATTGGTGGACTACCACCATGATATCGGTCTGAATGAAATCCCTCTCACAATATCTACCTAGGTAGAGTGGATGCTGGAATTCAAGCGCTCTCCTGACCGTGCTGGGCCTGTGCATTCAAGGAGATATGTATCAATTACCATGTTTCTCCGTAAATGAGATCTCACCCAGCGCCTGTCTGAACCACCCCCCCCCCCTTCCTCTTGTTTTCACTACCAGATTTAGCAAGCAATGTCGCGGAGATTATGGAACTAGGATATTAATATCGTTAGTGAGGTCATGAGGGGTTACTCCAAATTTGAATGCTGGTAATGTGAATCGGAACCCTATCTATCTTGCGGTTGATCTCATCCATTGTTACACCACGCGTGCGTGGTTACATTTAGACAGCGAGCCCGCATGACTTCGATCTACCTGATTGGACTCGAATAAAGGGCAAAAACTGCATCGAATACATTCGGGACAGGGGTGCCCTTTATAACACTGGGGGAAGGTGACATCTTGCGGGGATGTGGACGATCCCGCTCTTTGGCTTCGGTGAAGATTGACATTGGGAAACACATTGCTTTAAGCTGTAGAAGGATGTCAAGTCGCACACACTAGATAAGAATGTCGAGCATTGCGCCGGCGATTCGTCTAAATATGGGACATGGAGTATCTGTGCAAGATTTTGCCTTACACCGTATGCCCCATGGGGTTCACTTCCCGGTGTTCCGTATCCATTTGCTTCGCAAGTCTGGCTTTCTTAAGCATTGGCATCCGTATTCTGGAGCAATTATATTGGGATGTCTACCTTTCACGCCGTGTACACCTTCACTTATCATTCTCCAATCACAACTACTTGAGGTAGACGCCAAATGCCGACGCGGACGCCATGTTGGGGCCGGTGCTACGGATTATGTTCAGTTCTGAGCCCCAGGACCTACTTGAGTACGTGAAGCTCTAAGAGCTTATAGGATCAGATCGGATCGGGTATTCTAGATACCTTGGTGGCTGTGGATGGAGATGCGTCTTGGGTGGATTGTCTGGAAATAAAATTTTGAGGATTATCACCATGCCAAACCACTTAGAATGGTGATAACGTTGATCAAAGAACTACATATTGATATCGTTTATATATTTACCGCCTCTTCTATCTGGGAGAACCAGTCTTCTTGTTCAATATTCAGAAAGCTTTAACTCAGAAGCAACCTGTGCCGTGACTTCTCAAGTTTGACGACGGCAATGAATTCAGGGATACGTGCCCTTCCTGTGCCAGCTGTGCGAGCCTGTAGCATTACGGTTTCGAGCCTTTCCTACAATCAGCAAGTACTGGGAGAATTCGAGCAGCGATTGAACGTCTTGCCGGGACTTGGGACATGTGGCTGTCCTGCAGGTTCTTACTTAACACATACTGATTAGGCATCCATGTGCTTAGCCTCCCAACGAAACAAAACCGCAAGTTTCATCCAACATTCAAAACTCCATGAGATAAAAGCAACTCCGAATAACCTACTTAGATTCCAAGGCTCCTTCTCGCTCTTTTCGAAGTCCACTCCCAACCTCAATACGCAAGCTCTTGGCGGCATCTGGGCAGTTATCTCGGCTTACCATCGAAAGCTCGATCACGAGGCCACCAGCCCTAACAAGATGTCGTCAGGAACGGACACGGAATACCTTCGAGCCTGCGAGTTACATGGCTTAGAGCTTATTGACCGCCTCAATTCGGTCCCTCGACTGAGAAAACTGCAACAAAATGCGAAGGACTTTCTCGCTTGCATCCTGTCTAACCAGAAGGAAATTGACCACGACTCTGCTTTGATCGGAAACATCAGTGTCCAACAAAGAAATAGTGTTCGTGCCATTTTCAAGAGGTGCGCTATCTGTTTGAACGAATTGCATTTTGTATACGGTCTCTACAGAAGGTCCAGCGGTTGGATGCTCGACAGCAAGGAAGCTGATCAGGCCCTCGTTCTCGACGTTGCTTCCGATCCTTTCGATGGAATCTGCGAAATTCTATCATATCTCACCTACATACTCCCATGCTGGTCGGATGGTGAGCGGGCGTATCAGGAGCGGCCTGAAGCCTGGGACGAGTGGATCAAGGCTGCGTCCGACAATGCCTACGAACTCGAGCGCCGAATCGATATCGCCAGGGAGCTCTCCTGGATCAACTTGTTTGCAAATGAACCTCATCAATGCATAAACTCTTTCAAAATGGTGCCCTGTACCAACAGAGTCGACAATCCCCACAACGGAGACTTCAAAGGCGTTCCTGTATCATGGAGCGATGGAGTCTGGGAAAGGCTTCGTCAAGATCTGGCTACGGAGGGAATACTGGATGACACGATTGAGAAAATCGAGGACCGCCTGAAGGACTTCGTGCGAAACCTCGTCCGGGAAAAGATGCCCCATTGGGAGCCATTCAACCAAGACACCGCATCCGATGACCCAACGCCTGGCTCCTCTACCAATCCTGAAGTCGGTGGCGGCTTCGATGCTTCAGAAGACCTTCTCGACATCGTGGTCATACCCCGAGAGATTCGAGCAAAACTTGACATATTGTTGCCCGGGAATTATGACAGCATTGCTCCAGAGATTATGGAAGTCGCCTTGCAGTCTGCGAAAGCCTTCAAACAAGTTCTTCGGGTCATGTACGACTCAGCCTGCCGCGATCCATGTAGAGCCGCCATTCACGCTCGTTTTGCCAAGTACCTTCAGAATCACTCGACCCCGGAAATCCGCAAGAGCATGCCGAGCCAATGGGCCGGTAAAGATGGGAGCTACAAAGGTCCTGTGTCGAGCTACTTTTGGAAGAGATGCTGGGGAGACTGGAGGCATGGCAAGAATGGCAGCATGCAAATCGACCTTAATCATTTCGCACTGGGTCTCTCATCCTTCATCGGGGAGATGGTCAAATACAAAATGTTCGACATACATCAGGTGCATCTTTTGCTCCGGAGGCTTTTGGAGAGTGATTCTCCGGTTGGGACGGCCGAGTTCGTGGCTTTGTACCAGCTGCTGAGAACAGTGGGCTCCACAATCGAGGGAGGAAAGAGGACCTCAGAGGAGATGAGCGGCCATTTCGAACGTATCGACGCCAGAGTTAGCTTTCCAGGCGTCCCAAAAGATCTCAAGACTCTAGAAAAGGAGTTGAAAGAGATGAGAAAGTGCGGGTGGAAGGCCGTGAAGACACGTGCAGAATCCAAGGCTCTAGGTCGAGCCGTAGCGAAGATCAGGGACGAGCTCAGTCGTACGAAAAGGTATGTCCCCAATGTCCTCGTCAGATGGACTGTCATTCGGACACACGTTCTCAAACATTTAACTAAGTGGAATTTCAGTTCGTCTCCTCAGTCCAGTGTTTGACTATGAGTACCATCTTCGGGATGAGCCCATCGCCGGACGAACGACACGGTGCGTACGTGAAGGACTTTAACGGCTTGTGCTGCCATGTAACAAGAGTTAGAGGCTATAACGAGTTTAAAGGCTAGCTTAATAGGTGGACTGGTGATGTAGGTTGGCCGCAAACATGAAAGAGCATGATGTATGGACGTCGGTTTCACGAGCAAGTGCCGTGGCTGGACGGACCAAGGGGAAAATAGCGAAACCACGCGACTGTATGGACTGCTGGGCGTTGTGCATGTTCATAAATGGGAAGCAAAACCAAAAATCGCCGGTGTTGTGTAATGATGGACAAAGACCGAGACGCGTAGCAATACATAGGACCTCAGGAGAACGGTAATTGGCTTTGGGGAGCTGGTATTGTCAAACTGTGTTATTGGAGAACCGGAGTGTATCAAGGCCGTGGACTGTCCTTGATCTTGATAGTAGAGTCAAATCTGATGTCATAGATATGCAGAACAAGTGGGCAGCCTTGTGGTCGTCGCGGGAAAGGGAGTTCTTACTGTGATATCAAGAGGTGAGGTCGGAGGTCGGAACCTGTAGCTTACATAACGAGACAAGGACTTAACTACTTGAGTACCTAGGGTACCTGGCACTGTGCAAGGATGCAGTTCATTATCATCCCGGCAGGGTGCACTTGCGGTCCCGGGATTCCCTGCAGCTATTCGGATCGCAGCCGCTAGGTGTAATTTTGGGGCCGTCGTTGAAGAGAACCGCATCTCTCCCTTTCGTCCCATTCGTGTATTTCCTTACCAACGAACCATTTTCGATACGACATTGCAGAGCTCTCTCTACTTCTTTTGCTGCGATGAGAACCCTCGTAGCCAGCATTCCATCAGACGGCAGCATCGAACAATAGAGCTGACACCCTGTGGCGGTCGTCTTTCTCGTTGGGATCGCGACAGCGACAGCGACAGCGGCAACGACATCGCCTGGCCGCTATGAGCCCCCGTTCTTCCCAAGAGGAACGCGTCGCCTTCCTCGGGCCCAGCTCTTTTGATGGTATTTCGAACGATGATGGACTCGGCGAAACAGGTCTCAAGAGGCCGACGGCATACAATCGATTCCCTCAACGGTTAAATCTATGGCTGCGATCACGGTCACGCGCAACACGACGCACCCTTCTCCGACATCCGTTGCAGGCCCTGGTCCTGGTTGTGAAATACACCATAATAATATTCATCCTCCTCCTCATTACGACACCCATACTCGCGCCATCCTATACACGACTCCCCCCACACTACCGCGAGCTGAAAGCACGATGCGAAGGACCAGACGCCCTGCCGGGGTGCGCCAACAAGTTCAACGAGAAGGTCTTCATATCCGTCAGCCTGTATGATAAGGCGGGGCATCTGGCGGGCGGGAGATGGGGCGGGGCGATTCTCGAATTGATACAGATGCTTGGTCCGGAGAATACGTTCCTGAGCATCTACGAGAATGACAGCCCAGGAGGTGCGGCAGCACTGGAGACGTTTGAGAAGAAGGTGCCATGCAAGCACGAGATTATTTACGACGCACATGTGCCACTGACCGAGTTTGCGAACATCACCATGCCTGACGGCACCGAGCGCATGAAGCGGCTGTCGTACCTATCCGAGATGCGCAACCGAGCGCTGAGACCGCTGGATATGTTCCGGGAGGAGACAGGGGTGAAAACTTTCGACAAGGTGCTGTTTGTGAACGACATCGCCTTCAAACCTGTTGATGCAGCGCAGTTGCTGTTTAACACGAACCTGGGGCCGGATGGACGTTCACATTACTTGTCCGTCTGTGGGCTGGACTACAACAACCCGTTCCTGTTCTACGACCTGTATGCCCAGCGTGACGCAGAGGGCTATTCCAATGGCCTACCGATTTTTCCTATTTTCTCAACAGCAGGAAAGGGGCTTTCAAGGGCGGATACGCTTGCACAGAAGGACGCCGTGCGCGCCACATCCTGCTGGAGCGGCATAGTGGCCATGCAGGCAAAGTATGTCCAAAACCTGAACAAGGGCCTTCCCGCACCAGACTTCCAGGCAATTGGAGCGCATACTATCGACCCGGACAAGCCAGTGCCGATCCAAGCGCCCGTGCGGTTCAGGTACGAGCCTGAGGTCTTTTTCGACGCCTGTGAGTGCTGCCTTTTCTTGGCGGACGTCTCCATGGCAGCCAAGAAGGACATGGCAAGGGAGCAGGGCATCTTTGTCAACCCGTACGTTCGTGTCGCGTACGACGAGTCTACCCTCTGGTGGTTGCCAATTGTCAGGAGATGGGAGAGGCTATTGCCCATCCCCCAACGGATTATAAGCTACTTCGTGGGACTGCCCCGGAACAACCCGTACCGTACGGTCCAGGAGGGCCAGGAATTTGTCGAGGAGAGATGGGATAAGCTCAAAAACCAATGGGAGCTGGTGAACCGCAAGGGGCGGAGTGGGTTGATCTGTGCGGTGAGGGAGATGCAGTTGATTCAGGAGAAGACGAGAACGGATGATAAAAACTGGTTGAACGTGCAGATGCCTCCTGGACAGCAGCTCGACTTTCCGACTTAAATCACCCATCGACTTTGCTTGGTATTTATGGAGCTCAGGATTTATATCGGCAGCAGCTCTGGGAAGATTACGGGATTCAGCGCTCAATCGTAATCAATTTGATGGATCTTGTCGCCTGCTCCATAACGAGCGTCACCTTTTGGTGTTCTTCATTTGTGACCTTGGAAGTCGCCAAACACTGACGAGGACCATTGTTGGCGTGCCGCAAAGTCAACATCAGGTGGAACCACCCCCCTCCACTGGCCTCGAGTTCCTCCTAGTGTCGTCATGCGCATCGGACCCCGTTACACCCTGAAAACAAATTGCTCCGTTATCAAACTAATGCCACCTGCTGGTATTGGCGCGCTCATACTCCGCCTCAGAGTAGTCGTTCCAGGAACTGCCGCGCGCATTGGACCTGTCGGTGACCTTCACGCCGGTGAACACGACATCTTGCCCAACAGAAGGAAGGTCAATCTTCCCGGCGAACCTGGTGTAGTTCTTGTTGGTGAACTTGATCGTCCCCTGCCCGGGCTGCGAATGGACCTCTCCCTCGCTCGTGTCACGGCCGCGCCAGAGGATGTGGAATTTGAGGCCCGGACTGGGAGCCTTCTTCACCTTCTTGGCTGGTCGTGCACGGGCGGTGGTCTTGGTGACCTTCCTCTTCTTGCCGGTGACGGTCGGCTCGTCCTCATCCTCGTCCTCTTCATCATCCTCGTCTTCCTCCTCATCGGAGTACCCGTCGTCCTCGTTGGCTTCCAGCTTCTCGACATACTCCTCAAGAAGTGTCTCATCACTGGACAGAACCATCGCGCCCTCCAGGATACCAAAGTCAAAAGATCCCTCGTAGACACCGGGGGTAGGAGATCCAGAGATGTCAAGGCCAAAATCCTCGCCTTTATCGGGCCACTCCCCCGAGATAGCCTCGCAGGTAATCGCATAACCCCCCACGATCGTCGAGGATGCTTTCCTGGGGGCTTTCGTGGTCTCTTTTTTTGCCTTCGCACTCGCAGTTCCGGCCTCAGATTTGCGAGGACGACCGCGGGGCTTGGGGGTTGTCTTGGCGGTGGTAGCAGTGATCTTGCTGCCCGCCTTGGTACTCTTGGCCTTCACAGTCGACGTCGACGCCGCTACTCCTTCATTCTTGGCCTTGGGTGGCCGTCCACGGCCGCGCTTAGGAGTTGCGCTGCCTTGCTGGGCGTCATCGTCGCCTTGTTGTTTGGGCTTGGGTGGGCGGCCACGGCGTTTGGGTGGCTGAACAGTTGTTTTCCCCTGGTCGTCGTTCTCCTTTGGCTTACTGGGAGGACGGCCGCGGCGTTTGGGAGCTTCGCCCACCATTTCCGATCATGTGTCTATCCGGAATGGAGCTGGGAAGAAAAGCAAGGAATGGGGAGTTTGTCAAACAGGCTGTACTGTAGATGGGTGTTGGTGTGTATTATTAGTTGTGTTGGCTGGCGTGCCGATCTATTCACCGTGTGTGCAGTGATATCATGGTCGGATCAGGGTTATACTGAATAGGGAATAGGTAGCCTCACCCCCAGGGCTGCAGGTGTCACGTACGTCAACCCTGGGGGACCCCTAGACCCTTAGAATCCACTGTGATCCACTACGGGCACGTCCAGAAGTCTGACTCGCTTGCGACAGTTTGAATGTTGGACCGAACCGCCGGACTCTCATCTCCGCGTCTTCCCCAGAAGCAAACGGTGTCAGCCAAGGGACCAGATATCGTGACTACCTAGGTATGTATAAGCCCCATCATAGGCTGCGGGATGGGGGGTTTATCGACTAGTGGTGCCTTGACATGTGTTTACTCGAGATAAGGCAGCGGGGAACGTTGACCGACAGGGCGATGAGTCGTCGGTGCCAGCGCGCCCAAAGGATTTTATGGCTCATATCGGATCATTTCGTTAGACCTGTCTAGGATCCGAGAATATGTTTACGAAGCTCGAACACCCCCCCCCCCAAGTAGTTGAAACCGACACGGGGGCAAAGGATACCTACAGCTGTACCCATGGGTTGGGTTTTAGCTAATCGGGAGCAGTGTTGGTCCGGGGATTCCAGAGACCAGAGATTGATAACATTGGAAGGCGACAGTACTCAGTATATAAATAGGACTCGAAAATAAACGAAGGGGGAGAGAGAGACAAAACATATGTATGTATGAGCAAGAAACAAGTGGTGCAGTGCACTGACTGGAATCTTGGAAGTTGTGATACCCCTCGTCCCCTGACCTACTGTGAGTTCGGGAGTCCCGGTATTTACAGACCACCTAGGTATCTCTCCGGGTCCTCAGGACTGCCAACCAGAGACCCCAGACTGGCCTAGAGCGCTGGAGAGTCAATCCAATGGCCCCTAGCCGCGGCCACGGCCAAAGCCCCCTGTTTCTGCTCTGCTCTGTGAAGGGTCAGTCGAGGAGGAGTTGTTTTCCTCGTTTCGCATCTCGTCATATCGCGACTCCTCCCTCCACACCTCTCTTCTTCCGTCTTTTCTTATTTTTTTCCCCACCACAACAATTCAATTCCTCCATCGCAAAGCTCGAAATCAGAGTCGCAAAACATTCAGGATTCCAATAATCCAGTTTCCATTCCAATTTTCTCTATAGATTCCCTTCAGGTAAGCTCACCAGTGTTACGTCTCCGCACGCCACGGATATGGATTGTGTCCGTCGCATCTCTGTCGCATCGCGTCGCCGCTCCTTGATGCCCCTTCTTTTTTCTGTCGCACAACACCACCAACCCAAACCTTCGCGTCATGTTTTCACTGTTCCTCGAGTATCTCATACTCGTCTTTGACAACCTGCAAAATTTTCAAAACTAACGCGTCTATTCACTAGATTCTACACATACACACCGTCGCAATGGCAAGAGAGGGCACCCGATCATCCACCGGCCACGCTGCGCCGCGTCAGTTCGCAACCGTCGACACGGCACCTGCTATCAAGAGGAAGCCGGCTACCAAGAAGGCCGGATCTAAGCCCACCGGTGTCACCAAGAAGGTTGCCCCCAAGAAGGAGAACAGCGTCGTGAAGAAGGTATGTTATTCTTGCGCAAGCACGCGAGATATTGTCGCCATTTTTATGCACAAGCATGCTGGGCCACGACGGTTCACTGACGTTTGTGATATAGGTCAAGGCTGCTGTCAAGAAGGGTGAGGCCAAGGTCAAGAAGCCAACCAAGAAGACTGAGACGGTATGTTTTGCATAACCCCCCCCCCCCTCTCCTGTTCGCCTACTAGGCACCGGGCTGACAACCTGCTCAGAAGGCAAAGGCGCCCAAGACCAAGAAGGCTGCAGCTGCCAAGTAGACCGGTATATCTACGGAAAGCTATCATCACGTTCTGTCTCTGTCTCTGTCTTTCGTTACGATTATGGTTGGAGCATGGAGGCAACATGTCTGTTCATCTTGTCTGCGCGTCCGGTTTGCTCTTGGTTTCGGTTTTGTCTATGTCTCTGCACCGTGGGTTGGACATGGCGGTCTGGTATCTAATATCCGGGTGATGTGCGTGGGGTTTTGGGGGCTGTACTCTTGCTTTGGGCCAGCAGCACGTTTTGTGTATAGGATACCTCGCTTGCAGATATAATAGGACCACGGGACGGTTCTTCTGTTAACGTGGACGACCATGCAGTGCTATCTAGGGACTTTTGCAAATAAGTTTCACAGCTGCTTGTCGCTGAAGCATGGCAGACGCTCTGCACCTGTCCAATCTTAGGAGATTCATGACGGCCTTACCGGAGAATGATACGGTCTTGGTGTGAGATAAGAACTTGGGGTTCTAGATTGTAAACGGGATGGGGATGCAAATGGCCGGTATCTGCAGCTCGCGAGCATGCGCCCTTGGATGCCCAGGTGCTTTCGGCGCTTCATTCAAGAGAATACAACACTAGAAGCCTCAAGCACTGTACCCCGATGTTTATACGTATCTACCTAGGTACCTAGGTAGGTGAACACAGTACCTGCCCAGGTGGGGACCTAACATGCAGCCAGCGAAGGCAGCTGGAGCTTACTCCGGATCAACCAATCGGGCCGTTACAGCACCTTGGCAGCTTCAGTGGGGGCCTTTACAGCTGGAACGGGCACCAGCAGGGACTAGGCAACTAGCTGCCGGCGGCTTTGAGAACTTTACCAAGGCACGTCAGTCGCGATCCGAGCGCGGCGCAACCGCGATTCGTTGATTGACATTGACATCGCCATTCCCTCCACGCTTTCTCGTTTCCCTGATGATGCAACTTCGCCGACGTCCCAGTTCATAGCCAGAAGCCCATCAGCATGCAACTCATCAAGCCTGCTTGGCTTAGCCATAGAGGTATGCTTTCTCTAATGCCAATCAATTCTCCGTTGTTCAGGTGCTGACGTTTCGTCTTTGATCGCGATAGGCGAACAGAAGGATTTCGAAGTCTACAGCTGCCATGTCTCTCCCGACGGGTCCAGACTGGCGACAGCTGGCGGCGGTATGCCCCCATAATATCATATCTCTCCAGTCTTGCGGCCAAGACACTGCCGACACCGACACCGACACTGACACTGCGCAGATGGCCATGTAAGAGTTTGGTCGACCGAGTCGATATACAACTCCGACGACGAGACCTCCACGAAACCGCGACAGCTCTGCCATATGAGCCACCATCTTGGCACAATCCACTCCGTGCGATTCTCTCCCAATGGCCGCTATCTTGCGTCTGGCGCAGACGACAAGCTCATCTGCATATACCACCTCGACAGCAGTCCTCCTTCACACGCCGCAACATTTGGTAGGCACTCTAGGGGCAGGGCACCAGGCTGGTACGGGACTGACAAGTGGACAAATAGGCACCAATGAACCCCCACCCGTCGAGAACTGGAAGACATACAAACGGCTCGTGGGCCACGACAATGATGTACAAGACCTCGCCTGGTCCCACGACAACTCCATCCTGGTCTCCGTGGGCTTGGATTCTAAAGTGGTGGTGTGGTCGGGCCATACATTCGAGAAATTGAAGACGCTTGCGGTACATCAGAGTCACGTCAAGGGTATAACGTTCGACCCGGCGAACAAGTACTTCGCGACTGCAAGCGATGACCGGACCATCAAGATCTTCCGGTTTACTTCCCCAGGACCAAATACGACGCAACATGATATGGTGAACAATTTCGTGCTGGAGACCACAATATCGTCACCTTTCAAGAGCTCGCCTTTGACCACGTACTTCAGACGGTGTTCTTGGTCCCCTGATGGTAATCACATTGCCGCCTCGAATGCTGTGAACGGGCCTGTCAGTTCGGTCGCTATTATTGAGCGAACAAGATGGGACAGCGAGATCAACCTGATCGGCCATGAGGGCCCGACCGAGGTCTGCATGTTCTCGCCACGTCTATTTTACACCAAGCCACCCGCAGAGAACGGCTCGACGAACGGTCACGGCGCCGGCAACCTGGTCACAGTTATTGCTTCGGCTGGGATGGACAGGACACTCAGCATCTGGAATACAAACACCTCCAGGCCTTTGGTGATCTTACAGGACCTCACCTCCAAGGCAATATCCGATCTCTCCTGGACGCCTGATGGTCAGACTCTTTTCGCGGTCAGTCTAGACGGGAGCATTGTTTCTGTCAAGTTCGACACGGGCGAGCTTGGCTGGGTTGCAACAGCAGAGGAGAACGATAAGGCTCTGCAAAAATACGGTGGTGGACGTAAAGGCATGGGAATAGCCGAGGATGTGGATGGACTTGCACTTGAGAACCACAGCAAAGCTGGCGAGCTGCGTGGAGCCGAGTCCAGGATGGGAGCCCTAATGGGTGATTTCCAGCCTGCTAATGGGGTGCCACCACCAGCCGCCAATGGCGTCACCACCAATGGGAATTCTGAGGCTTTGGGAGAAAGCTCAAAGGGTAAGGAGAAGGAGAAGGAGAAGGAGAAGCCAACGGAGGAGAGTGCCGACAAGACGGCGGAGAGGATTAAGGAGCTCAAGTCGCGCGTCACAATCACGAAGGACGGCAAAAAACGAGTTGCACCTCTTCTTATCTCGTCCTCCGGCACTGGCACATCTTCGTTGCCACAAACGCAGCTCATCGGTTCGAAGACCGTGACTTCACGAGATGATGCGCCACAGACGATACTGGACTTATCGAAACCATTTGATGGTTTGCCTCCGGGGGGTATCGCAGCCATGCTTCTTGGCAACAAGCGGAAAGCGGTCGCTATCGATAGCGAGGAGGATGATGAGCATGCGCCGAAGAGGCTAGCAGGCCCGACCCCGATAATGGTGAATGGCATTGATGGCGCAGAACCGGCCACGTTGCAGACACCTCAACATGGTGTTGTACCCACACCCGAGTTCCTGCGACCTGCAGTGGTGAGTCCTGCACTGTCAGTATCCCAAGTGAGACTTGCAGTACCGAAAGTCAGGTCACACATTCTACGACCACTGGAGAGAGGTGTCTTGCAAGGACAGAGCAGCATCGAGGATGCCACCAAGGTACCAGAGAACATCATCTTCGAGGCCAAGAATCCCGTCCAGATGATTCGGGAACCTTCGCATGTCACTGCCTCCAAGCGAGGCTCACTGCTATGGCAGGACTTCTTGCCCCGGGCGGTACTTCTTGTCACAGGAAACAAGAAATTCTGGGCAGCGGCCTGCGAGGATGGCAGTTTATATGCATGGACACCAGCAGGTCGCCGTCTAATCAACGCGATGGTATTGGAATCACAACCCGTCATCCTCGAGAGCCGGGATCACTGGCTTCTCTGCATCACGGCCTGCGGCCTCTCGTACGTCTGGAACATCAAAACTATGACCTCACCACAGCCGCCTGTATCACTGGCTCCCATCCTCGACGTTGCCATGCACTCCCTCAACCAACACGCGGTGACCCCTGCGCCCGGCGTCACCTCTGCACATCTGAACTCTACAGGCCACGTTGTCGTCACCCTTACCAATGGCGACGGCTTCTATTATGCAAGGGAGATGTACACCTGGCAGCGGCTCTCCGAATCGTGGTGGGCCGTGGGCAGCCAGTACTGGAACAGCAACGACAGCTCTGTCAGCGCACTGCAGAGCACAGCCGTGGGGCCCGCTTCAAAACCCAAGGACAAGAAGGACGAGGGCGCCAACGTGTCTTCGGGAATAATACCCTTCCTGGAAAGGCACACCACGACAGAGTTCCTCCTGAAGGGCCGCGCGTACACACTGCAGAGACTCATCAAGACGCTGCTCTCGAGGGAAGGGTTCGAGGAGTTCGAGAGCTCCGTGTCGATAGCTCACCTGGAGAACCGCATCGCGGGCGCGCTGCAGCTCGGCTCGAGGGAGGAGTTCAGGCTCTACCTGTTCATGTATGCAAAGCGTATCGGCGCGGAGGGGCTGAGGGGCAAGGTTGAGGAATTGCTGAATGGGCTTCTGGGGGGTATCCTCCAGGACAAGAACAATGAGGAAAATAAGGAGGATCAGGAGGCGTTCGGCTGGTTTGCGAAGGGGGAGGAGATTTGTGGGTGGGATCGGAGGGAGTTGTTGAAGGGGGTGGTTATGATCCTGGGTAAGTCTTATTTTCCCGTGCTCCGTTTGCTTTCCACCCCCCCCCCCGCCCTCTTTTTTCTTTGGCATCTTTTCGAAAATGGGATCCGGCTAACGTGGGTTGTGATACAGGCAAGTTCAGGGAGTTGCAGCGTCTGACGGTGCAGTATGCGCGTGTGCTTGACCTCACGGTTGACGAGGATGGTGATGTTGATGCTATGGTCGTTGAGACCACCTGAACACATCACCTTTCCCCTGCTCTCTTCCTTTCTGCGCCGTGTCTTTAAAGCTTTGGTTGATGGTGGCATCACTGGAGCGGCTTAGTTCTGGTTCTCGAAAGGGGGTTTTTGGCGTTTTTCGGGTTGTTTCGAATCATTGATAAAAGGGGAAAGGGGGGTTGGTAGGATTTGTCGTTCTTAGGTGCGGGTGGAACCGTTTGGAGCTGTATGCACCACAATCAATGTTGTTTTTTGTCTTCCGACGCATATCCAGCCCAATATTATTCTCTGCTGCCCAGGTGTGGAGAGGGAGGGGGTCTTTGTAGGAATATACTGTCGAGATATTAATTGCCAAGTCGAATGTATCCTTCCTCTCTTGACAGGTGAAGTATGTCATACCTTAGCTGTCCTTGATCATCTATTCTAGTTCACCGATTTCACTGACATCATCCAGGTCAAGAACCATGGATAGAGGATATTAATGGCATGTGAGCAAGAGTTGCAATACGTGGTTAGATCTGGTTCATGGTCCTGGAACACCGTACTAATGGGTTGGTGGAATTTTAGGATAGAGAGAGTGGCAGTATCTCCGTCTTGAAAGTCCAATGGTTTTCCATGCACCCTTTTATGACCACGTTACTAATATTCCTTCTGGGCCAGGTCAGATGTTAAACTTTCCCTAATTAGATGTCATACAGGTACTCGGAGTCACAGACATCAAAACCTGGAACATCTGAAGGTGCACAGTACCTAAGTACTTGAGTACGTACATTTACTTGTAAGTTAGTGCCTACCTACCTAGGTAGGTAAGTAGGTGCCTTCCTAAATATCCACAGACCAGCTCACATGTACACAAGTGATTCATGTTGACCTTCTGGTCATCAAATCACGTGAAGGCAGTGACACGTGAAGGCAGTGATTGCATACCGTTTCAGCACAAGCAGACATCAGTGTGTGCCTTCCACAAACTGCCAGTTGTTCTCGACTCGCTGTGCTAGAAGTGACGTCCGTCCACCTGGAGAGTCACTCGCAACTTTCGCATAGTGTACCTGCACTTTATGTATCAACCTTGGGACCTTGGAAGGCTGGCCATTCTTTACCCCCATACACACCACTCTTTCCACTGATCATCAGGGCACTTGAAACCACAGACACATACCCAAATTCTCCTACAAAATGAAGGTGAGAGACGACCATGACGACGAGATTACTCGATCAACATCATCTCTGATACTATCAACCATCCCAAAGGCGGAGGTCGCCATTCGGTGCCTTCAGCGACTTTCAGTTCCCTTCCTCACCTCCCAAAGCACCAACTGGGCTGACAACACTGCCACCTCGAACATTCGCGTTCCATATACTCCCTCCCTTCTCGTTTATGCAGAGACAGTCCAACATGTTCAGGATGTGGTTGCTTGTGGTGTGGCAGCTGGCCTGAAGGTCAGTGCCCGTAGTGGCGGCCACAGCTACGCTTCCTTCGGACTTGGTGGTGAAGACGATCATTTGATCGTGGATCTGGCTAATTTTAACAGCATCGAAGTCGACCCTACTACTCACATTGCGACTGTCGGCGCCGGTGTACGACTCGGAAACCTAGCCACCGGCCTCTATAGCCAGGGCGGACGCGCTATCTCCCACGGGAGTTGCCCGGCGGTTGGACTATCTGGCCACATTCTCCACGGCGGCTACGGCTGGGTTTCACACAACAAGGGCTTAGCTCTCGACTGGATGATCGGTGCAGACGTCGTCCTCGCAAACGGAACACACGTCCATTGTTCGGAGACGGAGAATGCGGACCTTTTCTGGGCCTTACGTGGTGCCGGCTCGAACTTTGGAATCGTCACTTATTACGAGCTAAAGACATTCGCTGCGCCATCGGTATCCATCCCTTACAGTGTCGGACTGAACTGGAAAACAGAGGAGCAAAAGGTCAATGGGGTCAAGGAACTCGTTGAGTTTGCTCGCACCATGCCGGCTGACCTTAACATGCGATGTATGTGATTCCCTTACTTCATGTACTGTCCTTGGGTAGCAGCTACCCAGCACAAGGTGATCTGGAGATATCACACGGGACGATCGCAGGCAGGGGCTGTTGCTTGGAAAAGACAATTACTGACTCTGGATGATATACTAGTAACGATGCATAACTCCGGAGACCACGCTTTCGAAGGTGCCTACTATGGGAGCGTGGAAGACTTGTTCAAAATCTTGGCGCCGCTGCTGCAAAAGACCGGAGGAACATTGAACGCGAGGCCGGGGACCTGGATTCAAGGCCTCGAGGCCTACGCCGAACATAATTCCCTGACGCCAAGCACCACCGACCGTGGCAGCTTCTACGCGACGAGCCTCACCCTGAAGGAACTCAGCGGGGAATCCCTGGTCAATTTTGTTCAGTACTGGAACAACACCGCTCTCAAGTTCACCGAAGGCGGCTGGTTTGTGCAGCTAGACCTTCACGGTGGACCAACCTCTGCCATATCCGCTGTGCCAAACTCCGCCACAGCGTATGTGCATCGCGACAAAGCCTTCCTCATCCAGCTCTACCACTACCATGACAACAACAAACCATACCCGCCTGGTGGTATCGAGCTCCTTCGAGGATGGATTGGCAACACCACTGAGTCTTTGCAGGAAGGCGACTGGGGGATGTACATCAACTATGCCGACTCCCAACTGGACCGCGAAACGGCACAGAAGCTGTACTTTGGTGACAATCTGGATCGGCTGAAGCTCCTCAAGAAGAGATACGACCCGACCGAAGTTTTTCACTACCCGCAGTCCATTGACCCAGCAAAGTAAAGCTTGGGTGAATAGGGGGACTACCCGCGACTTGGGTGTATTTATGGTAAGTAAATGCATCTACCCAAGATAGAGTGTACTTCGAGATTCAAATTTCCTGGGCTGACGCTGAAGGAACAGAGCTGCATTATATCAACTGGAAGGGAGACCAGTAACTTGCAGTGTTGTTCAACTTAGCTCAAATGGCAGGAGTACCAATTTGGCATCCCCCGGTCAGTAAGTCTGGAATGTGGTGTCCACGGGTTGAGAATCCAAGTAATAGAGTGATCGGCACGGATATGTTCGGGAACGGGACGTGAGCGCCTCAAAGCGTCCAGAGCGACGCAGGTGCCTATCCCTGAATCCGGCAGTCTCCAGTCATACAACAATGTCAGCCCTAGGGCAATGTCAGTTGAGCCTAGCTTACCGTCTCGTGTTCGTTGACTGGGTGTCTATTGTTGCAATAGGTAACGTGAACGTCTTACTATGTTCAAGTTACTAGGACAACCGGATAAACAGTACGAAGGTCCGTGAAGACCCCTAATGCTGGAGGTATCCAACCTGACAACATGATTGATATCAGGGGACATTTGTACACGACGACCCAAACAGCTAAGAGGAAGGGGAGGACTGGATTATTCCTGAGATCCACCTGGGCATTCTCGAAGATTTGAAAACAGTCAATAGGAGGGCACAGGCCCGCCACAGGCATACTCGCCACACAGGATACCTATCTGGACCTGAGGACAGTGGGATCCAAAGTCTACCTAGGTAGACCGTGGCCAGCTGGTCACTCCCGACTGGGCGTGTAACCTTTCAGGGTACGGATACATACCACCTCCTCTGGTTGTTCCTTCTATGCGATCTTAACGTCGAATCGTGGAAACACTCGGAAAGCGTCATGGTGACCACCGAACGCGGAAGGACCGAGACAGGCGCGGGTCTGTCTCAGTCATCTCATGTTGGGAACGTCCTTCTCATTCCTGATGCAAACGCGTTTCTGCGCGGTACATTTGTGGATGACATTGATTTGGCTACTTTGAATTTTAAGAACAGACATTTCCGCGAGCAGGAGCCTTCCGGCGTCAGCAGGGCCAGTCTTGTCTTCCACACATTCGATCAGACCTTTTTTCTCACTGTTTACTCCAACTTGCTTTGTCGTCCCATCGTCACTCGTTTTCTTTTGATGAAAGGGCTCGTGTGCCCTTCGAGGAAAAAAGCAGGATGGAATTCTGGGCTCTACTATGTTTCTGGTGTCTGGCGGTTTCTGCAGGGTCACAAAATGCAGTCGCCCCTGGAAAGGTCAACGTGAACCGGGATTTCTACGTTACAGGTCTCGAGGAGCCTGCGCCGTCCGTTTGCTATTACTACACTTACACTTGGATCGCGACTGAAGGAGCAACATTCACCACGCCGCTATACCCTTCCTGGGAGGAGCCTGGGTATGGAATTCTCCCCACGGGTAGAAGCTGTTGTGGAGAGGGTTTGATGCTAATTAACTGACAGATCGAGCCCCACTGGCAATTCTCCTGGAGTCCCAGGTCAGGGAAACCCTTCCTATGGTTCAACAGCACCGTTTGGGCTCTCATCGACCGCCCCTGGTGAAGGCACAGTTCCTGCGACCACGGGCCCTACCACCTCCCCCACCGTCGTGCCTCCAGGTACTGCCGGTGCCGGTCCGATCACTCTCGCAGAAGGAAGAGCCTTCTCCATCGATCTCAATGCCTATCTGACCAGTGCATCTGACGTTGTCCTTTCTATCACGACGCAGCCGAATGAAGACTTTATACAGCTTAACCTGGCTCAGAAAATCCTTACTGGGACTGCTCCGGAGGTAGATGCCGAACTCACGGTCGCCATCACGGTACTTGCTTCCACCACTACGAACGCGGCTTACGCATCAAAGCGGTGGATCGATGCGAGGGATGCAGGTTACGCCATCAACATTACGCTTCAGGTGCAGCCAGTTACCGCTGTGCCCGTCACAGCAGGGAATTCCTTTGCTATCGACTTGAACCGCTACCTCGAGAGTTCATCCGATACTGTGAGCCTTGTCACTGAACCATCCTCGCCTTGGATCACTTACGACTCTGCCACACAAGTGGTATCCGGCACCGTACCTAGCACTTCCGTCGCCGCGGACACGAACATCACCGTCAACGCTGTCAATCAGAACGGGACCACCTACAGCCGGTTCTTCATGCTTTCCATCGAGCCCGTACAATCAATACCGGTGATCACTGGCAACACATTCAGTATTCAGCTGAGAGAATACTTGTTGGCTTCTTCTGACAACATCACATCTGTTACATTGGATCCCACGGCTTCCTGGATCACCTTCAGCTCTTCCAACAGCACGCTGTCTGGTACTGTACCAAAGAGTCTGGACAATGGCACAATTCTGGTCACAGTTTTTGCCGGTTCTGACTCGACGGGTCTTTCTTACTCCTTCCAATTGAAGCTGGATATCTCGGACATTACCAGCACCTCTGCTGTGGCCATACCTATTGTGGCATCCAACAACTTCGGTATCAACATGACGCAATACTTCCCGACTGCCAGTGTACTCACCGCCATCAGTACCAACCCGACTGTCAACTGGGTCAATCTCGATTCCTCAGGGAACAGAGTCTATGGTCTAGTACCGGATCTCACCACTGGAACCAATGTGACCATCACGGTCAATGCTTCTTCTGCGGGCACAAGACGTGCCGCCGCACTATACACCAGGCAATTTTCTCTGGAGATCAACGCGAATTACATATCATCTTTCAACTTGACACTGGGCAGCCAGTTCACCCTTGACCTTGGCACGGACCTGTTGAGCGTGCCCGGAGATTACATCACCTCAATCACCAGTGATCCCGACTCCGACTGGTTGGCGTTGGACGCTGAAGGCAACACGGTCACTGGCACGGTTCCAACTACACTAGCTGCCGGGACGTCGGTCGTTCTCACGGCCAATGCGCTCGATCCGAGTCTGGATTCATCCTATGGGAAGCAGTTCAACCTCGTGATCGCAGCCGGGCAGAATATCACAGTCCCCGTGGTCGTCGGTGATGCGTTCCAAGTCAATTTGACAGACTACCTGGAAGCTTCTGGTGATTTTATCCAGCCTCTCACTACCAGTCCGGACGTCGACTGGGTGCAGCTAAACACTACCATACCACCGTACGTGTTTGGCACAGTCCCCTCAGACTTCACTGGGTCCGATGTCAATATTACTGTGAGCGTTGTGTCCCAGACGACCGGCCTCACATACTCCATCCTCGTGATCTTGGAAGTGTTCCAAAGCGCGTCCGTTGTGCCCTTTGGGGACTCTAATACGTTCTTCCTCAATCTGGTCCCTCTACTGAAAACGAATATGGACCTGGTCGAGTCGATTCAGACCTTCCCCACAGCTGATTGGGTTGTTTTCGACCAGGCTGGCAGATCGATCTCAGGGACGGTCCCGGCCGACGAGCCTAATGGCTCGACCGTCAATGTCACCGTCGACGCTCTGACTACGGATGCGAGTGCCGCCGATTACGGGCGGGTGTTCAACAAGATCATATCATCCCGTCAGACAGTCTACTACAAGTACTCGGTGCTGGTCTCCCTGCAGATTCCTGACCAGGATGTTGCCAACACCACGAGCTCGTCCACCTTGGTTTCTTCTTCGACATCGCAGATAGCATCCACTGTATCTCCCTCGAGTGTGGCTCCGACCAGCGCCACTTCCACCACGGAGGCCTCTTCAGTCGCACAGGCACCTACCAGTGCTGCTACGACATCCACTCAAAGTCCCCAAACTTCCACAGTAGCCCCGGTTCAGAGTTCTTCATCGTCAGCGCAAAGCTCGAGCTCCGCTGCTGCGTCCTCATCTGCCGCGTCCTCCTCTGCGGCTGCTTCGTCTGCTGCAGCTTCTACGTCCTTGGCAACAACCAGTACGTATATCCCTCCCTTTGCCTTGAGTAGCCCTTTTCCCTATCTTGTCTCGAATAGCCCACCCGTTGTTTCTCCTGGTTTTGCCCGCAGCACCAACCCTACCAATACCATTCCGAGTTACAATCGTCACCTGCACCTCAGGGCGACAGCACCACCACATCATTCTCCATCAGTTCAATTTCTAACGATTACGATTTTGTAGCCACGACGACAACAACAACCACACCAGCTCAGACGACGACGACCACCACCACCACCACACCAGTTCAAACAACAACGACCACAACCACGCCAGCTCAAACTACAACGACAACGACGACGACCTCGCGTGCTCAAACAACGACGACGACGACGACTACGCCAGTTCAAACAACAACAACGACAACAACAACGGCGACGACGACCACGACCACGACCACACCAGTTCAAACAACAACGACCACAACCACGCCAGCTCAAACTACAACGACAACGACCACACCAGCCCAAACAACAACGACAACGACAACGACAACGACAACGACAACGACAACAACAACGACCACGCCAACTCCAACAACGACGACAACAACGACGACGACGACCACGACCACGACCACACCAGTTCAAACAACAACGACCACAACCACGCCAGCTCAAACTACAACGACAACGACCACGCCAGCTCAAACTACAACGACAACGACCACACCAGCCCAAACAACAACGACAACGACAACGACAACGACGACCTCGCGAGCCTCGGGTACGTAGGCTACAGTCGTAACTTCGCGGTTTTAGTTCACGGTTACGTCTTGCTCTTTTCTACTAACCCCCTTTATTACGTTCTGATCCCTTTACATCCAATAGTTACACCACATCATAATTCATCATCTTAATGCCACGAGACTTCGTCGGCTTACAATACTCTCCCTCAGTAGTTTAATCTTCCGTAGTCGATACTAGTACTAACTCGAGCGCATTCATGAACCCGTATTCAACCAGCCCCAGTACTGTACCGAGCAGCGTAGATATAGCCTCGAGCAGCTCCAGGATCGCTTCAGCCAGTAACCCAGCGATTTCGACTGTCAACTCACCAGCCGGACAGTTTGGGATCTCATCCAGTATCATCTCCAGTAGCGCTCCACCAATATCCAGTAGTACACTCGCCAATCAGGATTCCTTCCTTGGTGTTACCTCGAGTAGTGTGGCATTCCAAGTCTCCATCTCAACCCATCTCGAACCCTCTAGCCCCTGTCGCTTAGGCATAGAGACATGCTCGGGAACGTTCACATCCTGTGTGGTCGTGCCCTGCGTGGACTTCTGTACAGCTACTGTTTGCGAGGTGGCTCCTGTTGCCAACTCTTGCTGTGCATCGATATTATCCACGTCGGTATTATCGTGACCGGGTTTGTCGTTATCGATATAGCCCTCTTGCTGGATTCTAGGAAGACAGACTTCTGATGGATCAGTCCCCTTATCTTTCAGCCTTGCCCTGAGCTTATCATTAAAAGAGTGATTCTCCCTTATAACCCGGACGGCCTCGGCAAGATACCGAGGGGAAGGGAGGCCCTGCTCTAGATTCTTTGCAAATTTAGTGTATGCCTTCTGTATATCATCATCCTAAACGACAACTTTACCACCTTTACAATCGACTTTGACTTTGTTAATATACCATACGATTTTCTGGTAATAGATATACTTCAACTAAGCTAGGTTGATAGCAGCTATATGCTTTGTGGCGTACGTCGCCGTGAAGTCTGCGATCCTGGCCTCCTTATCGGAGGGCTCTGTATTTTGGACCTGGCTTAACCTGCTTCCCTTCTTGCTATCCTTGCCCGCTGTATTTAAATCCTCAATTGGCAAACCGTGTAAACGCTTAATGAGGTTATGTTAGATTATCCAAGAGACAGCTATAATGAGGATAAGGGTCGCTTACGCTTAAGTCGCCACGTCCGGATAGTTTATTAAGTATCGTAAGTAGACTGCTAATGGAGACCTGCCTGGTTAATCGTTATCTGCCGCGTCTGCTCGCCTGCAAACCTGTAGTTGAGTATATAGACGTTAGGTGAGTAGAATGTTCGATATTTCTATCTTTCAGGAGCCAGTTTGCGACCAACATCCTCATGTGGTATCAGTAAGTATTCAACATCACCTACGGTGAGCTTGGATTCCTCTGTAAATGCCACCCCGCCCTGGATCAGGCCAGTGTTGGATGTCATTAGAGGTTGCTGAGAATGACTACCTGGAGCGCCAGGTTTGTGTCGAGCTGGAAGCTGCATCGTTTTTTTCTTTCAATCCAGTTAGGCAAAAGACCGCACTCAGAAATTGTGGTAGACTCAAAGGGCTATTCAAGATCGAAAAGACCGGCCGACGGAAGGGGAGCAAAGAACCTGTGGAGTGTTAGGGTTAGTCAAGGGTTCGGTTCCGGGAATATGTCTATTTAGATATGTAACCAAGGAATGTAGGTATGCAGCTTTATACACAGTCGCAGTCACAGTCGTGTTAGCCTCGCCCGTGTTGGGTGGTCACTCTGCACGCGAAAGGTTGTTGTCCTGCCACCCCGACAGATCCAACAAATCCTAGGCTACAATATCTGGATCATCTCATCTGTAACTGGACCATCTGCCCAACATCTATCAGCAAAATACATTTGTGATTGTTAATGACATCGACCAATATGGCAACAACCCAGAATGGTTCAACATGCTCGACTGACAATGGCGGTCCATTCCAGGAGGTCGACGAGCCGTACTACAATGCAACCGAGACAAGCTTCACACCACGCGCTCTCCTCGCAGGTCTGTGCATTGGACTGCTGATCAATCTTTCGAACAAATACTATGGACTTCGAGTCGGGTTTGCCAGTCAGATGTCCATGGTGTCGGGACTGTTGGGCTATGCCTGGTTTCGAATCATCGCCAAATACACAGCAACACCATTCACCATATCGGAAAACGTCCTCCTCGTCAGTATAGCCACTTCAGCAGGTTGTATGCCGGTGACTGCTGGATTCATCGGTATCATTCCAGCTCTTGAATATCTTATTGGTCCCGGAGAAAACGGACCGCTTAGGGTTTCATTGGAGAGCCTGATAATCTGGTCCATGGCCTTGTCCTTCTTCGGTCTCATATTCGCTTCTCTATTCCGGGAGCACTTCGTCGTGAGGGAGAGATTTCCATGGCCGGGAGCAAAAGCAACTTCTCAGCTTCTCAAGGCCCTTCACCACAAGCCCGACAGCTTACCAACGTCTAGCCAGAACGCAACTGCAATCTTGAGCGGCGATTCCGAGCAAGAGCGGACGGAGCCTGAGCCTTTGCTGGTGGCTCAGAATGGCGAGCTCGATTGGACGGCTCGCATGAATGCTCTTGTCTGGTCGGCAAGTGTGTCTGGAATCTGGGTATGCCTCTTGCCTCCTTTGTGCAAAATCCCACTAACTGTATATGCCTTGTTCCTTAGAGTACGATCATGTAATTCGTACCGAGACTTCATGAGTTACCAATTTTCGGCCATGAGGCAGCGAACAAATGGCTGTGGAGTGCCGACGTTTCTCCTGGTTCCATTGGCCAAGGTATCATCACTGGGCCTATCATACCCTTACACATGCTCACCGGTGCCATCGTAAGCTGGGCAGTTCTGTCACCATATGCCAAGCATCGCGGTTGGGCCCCTGGCGAAGTGGATAACTGGGAGAACGGATCGAGAGGGTGGATTATTTGGGTCAGTTTGGCCGTTCTGTTGGCCGATGCTTCGGTCAAACTGTGCTGGCTCACATTCCGGCCATCCTGGAGGGCAATTGCTGCAAACGAAGCCTTCAGGAGGCGATTGATGTCGCTCTGGGGTACGAGCATCCGAAGACAACAAGCAGACCCTGTCGAAAGCGAATATGTTGCGTTGCTGCAGGACGACACTGACATTGGCGCCCGCGCCCAGCGTGACGAGATCACACAAAGAGACGTGCCCAAGGATGTAACTTCACCTTCCGAAGGCTCAGTTCATATGAGGGTCCTCGGTCTCGGCTTCTTGGCCTCTGTTTCCGTTTGTGTTGCCGCCATACAGCTCATCTTCAACAACATCATGCCGTGGTATTACACCCTGTTGGCAGTGGCTCTATCTCTCCCGATGGCTGCCGTGGCTATACGCTCCCTGGCTGAGACTGATTACAACCCGGAAAGCGCCCTAGGTGATTGCCACTTCTTAACACTCCACAGAATTCATCTTGTCCAGACACTCGTGCTAACATTGGTATTCGCAGTCTCGCAATTAGCATTTGCAACTCTGATTTCTCACTCCAACCCAAATGGCATCATAATCAACCTGCTATCGGCCGCCGTGGCCCAAGCGGGCGCAACTCAGGCTGCAGATCTAGCGTACGACTTCAAGATCGGCCACATGGTAGAAGCACGATCAGCGGCGCAACTTCGAGGCCAGATCATCCGCTCGCTCTTCGGTGCTCTCATATCTTGCGGCATCTACAAGCTCTACGCATCCCAGTATCCCATTCCCGGACCCTTGTTCCGAGTGCCGTCCTCCTTCCTTGTCCTCAGCACGGCGAGACTGGTAATGGGCAGGGGACTGCCAGAAGGAGTTGCACCCTTTGCCCTAACAGCTGCAGTCCTTTCCGCCCTGGTTACCGTCGTCAAGATGAGGTATGCAGCTCGCTGGTGGCAGAACCTGATTCCCAGCGGGGTGGCTTTCGCTATTGGTGGGTTGCGCAATCTTCAGACAAGGACGTGCTTTTCCGTGTCCCATGTGACAGATACTGATTTCACCAGGAATATACCTCCCGCCGTCTTTCACCATAACGCGTGCGCTGGGCGGGATCTTCTGCTGGGACTACAAGCGGCGCAGTGGTGGGCGTGAAAACAACATTGTTGTCCTTGCAAGCGGGCTGGTTCTTGGGGAGTCCCTGGCGAGCCTCATCAGTCTTGTGCTGACCGCGATGAGTGCACCACAGGTTGGTGGGAAATGATGAATGAAGGGAGATTCTTGTAAGTAGGTATTTTAGGCTGTTCGACTGGAATTCTCAGATGATAATAGGGTTTAGCTGTTGGAATTAGCACTGGCTGGAAATTTCGTGCATGCTTTCAACCGCTGCAATTGAGCTTTGAGATGGATTTCAACAGCCTACAAGTGCCTCTGATTCTGCGCTCCGAGATACCGTGCAAAGACCCATTCGCGCTGGAAGGCGCCAACAAGGAGCAACTGACAAGCAGGGGGCCCCAATTGCCTGGAACACATGGACGAGATCATTATTGGTGTAAAGAAAAAGCACGATGGTACCTATTATAGCTTGCCAGCACCCGACAACGGACATGTCTTCCCATAAGGTGATATTTGCACGGTACACTATCGTACGGATGCGTAGTACTTTCAGAGTGCCTAACACCAGCATGTTAGCACAATTATTCCGCAATCTGCCCTTGTTAGGCTACTGGAATGGATTACGGGGCTGCGTAGGCTGCAGCCGCCTGCGCCTTATGCCTCATCATGGTGAGGTGATTATACCTGGAGATGGTATGATCAAGGAGTGCTCGGCATAAATCATAATCCATTGCGTTTACTCGGAGTAATGGTGATAAGTTTCTGGCGAGGACTCTTGGAATCTTGGTCTTATGCAGCACTTGTCCTTCCGACTGCTAGATAGCAAACGGGCGGGGTGCAGGGGTAAATATAGTAGACCAGAGGCGTCGAAACTGCCTGCTATAAAAAAGGTTGTAAATGAGTGTAGGAAACGTAGTTTATCACACGGAGTAGCGGGTTATTATACATGTTATTATGTATATAAAAGTATAAAGTCGCGGACTCCTCGAAAACGACCTGAAATGCCCTCCGAGGTGGTAACTCGAGGCATTCTGAGTGGGATGTACTACAAAATAGCCTTTGAACACGGAGGGAGTTCGGATCGTCGCCGGTGGAGAGCATTCGACCCATACCTCCGTGCTCGTGGGGCTGTTGTGGGGACTCCTCTCCACGTGGCTGGGGATGCCAAAGTATTGAACTGGACTCCATCCGTACATACGTACAGCTGCTCGTGTCTCTTTTGAATAACCTAGGTCCAGTGTCTTTTTCATGGTGGAATCGTTCTGGGAGACGAAAGCTGCGAGTACGGATCCCTGGCACTCGGTAAGGCCGGAAGCTTCACCTTGACAACGTCCCAAGAAGGCCGCTTCCTGCGCCAATCTGCACAGAAATGACCTCAAAATCTACTTGGACTTCTGCGAGTCTCACATCATGCCCATTCTTGGGCGAGTGCTCGCACTTGGGCTGAATGCAAGAGATGCTCTGAAGACGCGTGATGTTGACTCACAGTCCACTGTGACCATTAGGCGTTGGTTCCGGTGAAATATTATGGTACCCCTACTGCATTGTGAGCCCTACTAAGCATGACATTTGCATAGATGAAGCCCTACTATCAGATAGCCAGCAGTTCGACCTATCGTCCTCGAGATGTGCTGGCCAGCCGGCCAGTTTATTGTGACCTCGAATGTTCGAATGAAGCAGGTCAGACCTCGAGCACACTTGAGCGGTGTGGATCCCCCTCTGACATGTAAATCCAGACCCACTTTGACGCTTCAACACACTTGGAATCACACAGTAAGAAAAAGCGTTTCGAAAATCACCCGGGAGCGCAAAATGCGCCTGAAATTGTCGTTGGTCGCTCACCTGCAAGATAGCCTGGATGGGTACCAGGATACGATACAACCGGCCGAGTGATTGGCGACGGCCGGATCACAGTGGGGAGACGCTCATGCAGCCGACCATGCCTGCATCATGAAGCGACGAAGGCTGGTCGAATAAGGGGTTGGCTTTCAGTGGCTTTGTCAGCTTGGCCCCTTGTAAAGCTGTATACTCATATGTACCTTGATCCTTTGTCCCAAAGTTGCAGTTGGGCAGCGCCGTGGGTGGCGGCGTCCTGGCGTCGGGATTCCTTGCAATTCCCAAGAATCCCCTGGTCAAGTGGTGTGTTAAGCAAAGCAGCCACTCGACTGTGGAGCCCGGGCTACTGCATCCGGGACTGGGGGACCTGCATGCGATCAGTCCAGATCCGAGGGCAATCATGATCGAACTGAATTTGGTGTAGTATTTTACTGGAGCCCCTCTCTCCTCTCGACCCCAGACTCCTCTTCTTGCTCCTCTTTTGACTCCGTAACTGTCTCGAAAGAGATGGGGAAAAGCGAATATTCTCGAACCGTGGCGGGGAGTGATTCGGGATATGGGGATGAGTCCACGGAGAGATCGTCTTCGTCTTCTCTGCACCCTCTAGGTGAGCCAGCTGACTCGTTCGCTCTTCCTTGATCGCAAGTTGAGACACGTGAGCTTCTTCAGGTCACTGACATTCGCATGTGCTCCAGCTCGCAAGGGCTACGAGATTGGCCCAGCCTCCAAATTGCAGATCGGAGACGTCAGTGCATCCTGTCTCCCAACTATACCAGGAATTATTGCTGATCCTGATAACAGGTCTTCGAGTTTCTCTGGGCCGATTGTCCGGAGTTCGAGTACGAGTGGAAATGTCTGGGCTACACGCGATTTATCGTCCTTCGGCATTCCGATAGCTTCCCTCACTACTGCACTTGCGTGTGCGTATAAGAACAGTGTCCACAACGACCTCGAAACTGCTAACTGACCTCGCCGACCAGGCCTATTTCCGTAGGTGCAAAGAAGGACTTTGCCAAGCCGGGTATCGACAGCCTCCAGCAGGGCTACGTATACGCATCTGGAGAGCGGGAACGAGACCGTGACGGATCCGACGCACAGGTACCCTACGGACAGCAAAAGGGCCTGCCCCAACTACCCTACTCATCCGTCGGGATACACCTGCACAGCAGCCGCCACCGCGTCAAGGACGACTCGCGGGCCAACTACGCCGATATCGTCGAGGTCGACCATGAGGCACAGGTGATGGTCATTGGCGACGTTGCCCGGTACTTCGACCGGGTCCGGAAGAACGTCAACAAGGCCTTCATGCGGCAGATCCTGAGGGATGCGCTGGGTGACTATTGTCAGCGGAAGAAGAGCGAGTCGGAGGCTGCAAATATCAGGGGCTGGGGAAACAGTACCGTGTCGCTTGTGAAATCAAGTGCTGATGACGCAGAGCGACATGTTGTCGCCCAGGGAACTGAGATGGAGGTTGACGAGAACCAAACTGAGGATCTACAGGCAGAGGTCGAAGGTCAGGCCACCCACCCAGATGAGAGATATACCGAGGGAAGCCTGAGTGATGAGACGAGGGACGAGGATGAAGACGAGTGGTGGGATCGTCAGAGTACTTACACTGTCGATCCTAACCAGTCTACATATACCGTCGATCCCGCCCAGTCTGCCGAGCGGCGCGCCAGCAGAGCTGCTCAACGGGCCAAGGCCCCCTCGAGGAGCGGCAGTCCTGGCCAGGAGGCTGAGGTGGCGTTGAGGGCCGGTATGGACAGGGCTGGTTTACAAAGTCTGCGCAACCTGAGGCGTGGCGCACCGAGTGATGATTATGATGATACGCGATCTTTACGTTCTCTGGCAATGGCGGGGAGGTCCCCGTCTATCTTATCGAGGAGGTCCAGAAGATAATGGGCAATACTCATGGACCAGGCATGGGGTATGCATTTGGGAAATATATACCTCTCCTACTCAGTCGGGAATGAACAGCGTCCCCACTCCGTAAACTGCCCCCAGACTCTCATGCCGTGGAAGCATGAGGCCCAACTTCACGCTCTGCTAATTTCCTCATACTATTCGCCACCTGCGCACCTGGGCATCCCAACCGCTGAAAGTGGTTTGCTATTCGATATTCTTCATGACTCTCCTTCAGGTTACGAATCATGATCGAATGCTTGTCATTAACATCTCGTCAGTCTCCAGTGAACCAGGAAGCAAGACACTCACTTCTTCGAGCCTTTGATTAGTCCTTTGCGCTCTCGTGAAGACGGTAACTAACTCCTTGTGGGCCAGCACCTGCAAACTCAGCTCAACTATTCGACACTCCAGGGCTCATTTTTCACTAATTACGCCACTAAGCTTAGAGCACAGTGATTTATACTAGAACTGACCTTCCTGAAGCTCGCTGCAGGAGCACAATGGCGTGGAGCAGTTGAATGGTTACACTTTGGCCGAGTACCAACCTTTGACTGTTGTTCATTCTTTAAGGGGTACTAAACCAATAGTGCTGCGAAGAGCTGAAGTATTTGTGTGCATGTGTGAAGTGGCTGAAGGTATATGCACTGCCATTCCGAACTTGATCGAATCGAACACAGGAAATCGGAGAAGGCGCCGTGTTGTACAATACCAGATCAGACTGAGCTCGGACTTGTACCTCAGACATGGAACCTATTGGATTTAGTATCGGCGTTACCACCCTTCTCGGCCAGGCTCTAGAATGCTTTGAGTACGTCTACTTGGCTCGGATTTTCGGATTTGATTACCAAACATACCAGCTCAAATATAACGGTGCAAGGCTGCGGTTGTCACGATGGGGAGTGTCAATGACGTGGAATGATGTGACGGATGAGAAAGACCATGTGGAACAGCTTCTTCGACAGATATACGCTCTCTTCATAAGATCACAAAGCTCTCGGCTGGGTTTGAGCGTACGCACAGACCTGAAGAGCTGCTTCCATCCGCAGAAGTTGACAAGACCGTTGGGTTGGACAAGGTCACCGAATACCTCCATGAGAAGATGCACAGTTTGTCCTTTAAAAGAAATACTTCAAAGTCACCTCTGAAGAAGGCGAAGTGGCTGTCTACTCCAGGAAGCACATGAAAGACCTCATCGAAGACACCACGGACCTTACGAACCAGCTCATCGAGTTGTTCCCAGCAACAGAAGAGCAATAGAAGTTGTTGTGCAATAGCGAGATGCACGAGGTCTTGGACAGCATTCGTGCGCTTAAAGAAGCTGTCGAGAAACATGATAAGATACTATCGGCGGCTCTAGCCAAGATCTTGAAGCCAGTAGTGAGTCGTCCTGCAGACATCATTTTGACTGCTGATGCCCTCATACACACATCGGCATATTCACTGGCAGACTGTCTAGAGCAGACCACTTAGTTCCAAAACAATAACAGCAAGATAGCAGCACAGATCAGAGAGAATAGCGGACCTATCACTCAAGACTTGCGGGGTTTCTGAGGGATCCTGATAAAGGGCACGAGACGGTTTTCCTTGACATATATTGTATCACTCCACGGAGCCCAAGAACTAACTCTGTTTCCGGAATACGTTTTTATATTGAGATAGCTTTTGCAATGCAGTTCCTGACTTCTGCGAAACTGTTTGCGAGACAGGACGAAATGCAGCCGGGATCGCAAAGCGTCAACCACCCTTATTTGAAGCCTCAAAAGCGCGTTCGCGAATCATTTACCCCAGTTTCTCCGCTGTTGCCAACACATTCACCAACTGCATAATGAGCTGGAGCCAAACAGGTTCTGACAGGCCCGATGGTTCAGCCTGCTCCACAAGCAGGGCGCAGGGGGCACATCTAACCAATATGATTTGGTCCGCACAAAGTCGGTTGGTTGATGACTGTGCCGCAACGACGCGTGATAATGTACGAGACCTGGTTATTTGCCGAACAATTTGGTCTCAAAGTCCTCGAGTCTCCTTGTCCTCGCTCCCTTTCAAACCCTTTTGCCGCTCTCTGTATTTCCGTGCTCGTGTCGTTATCCAGCATCCTCGGTCGACACATCTCCACGACTAACTCCATCCGATTTGTGTCACTACTCCGAAATACCACAATGGGTGGGATTAATCAGTTAATCTCGAATGGCACCTGCTTTTACGCCGCAGGGAAGCAGTCCTCCTCAAACATCATACCATGCGGCAATTCTGCCAGCAGTGCGTACCAATGTTGTGAGGAGGGAGACTGGTGCCTAGAACAAAGCATCTGCTTCAACACAAACCGTAAGCGTTTGCTCCAATTGGTATCTCAAATGCTCATCTGCGATGCATCGCGTTACTGACCAAGGCCCTCTTGCACGCTCAGACTCTACGACATACATGGCCGGTTGTACAGATGAGGGATTCACGTCGCCCAAATGTCCAACGAAAGGAAACTCTGACCAACAGCTTCTAAACCTCGTCCAGTGTGCAGGTTCGGAAAGTGGCGGGTCCGTAGTTTGGAGCTCGTGTCCCGGGCCAGCAACGAGAACGAAGATTGGAGCGCCACAGGCGTGCACCTGTTCAGATGCCGACGACGGCATATTGACCGCTACGACGAGTTTCCCCCCCGTTGCACACCTGCCCACAGCGACTGGCGAGACAATCTCCTTTAAGAGTGGCCACACACCAAGTGCCAAGGGCGGTGCGACAGTGACATCGACTGCCGAGAATGGGCAGGCGACGACCATGACAATGGCCACAGCTGCCTCGACTGCCGGCAGCGGGGGCTCCAGCTCAGACTCCGGCAGCACCCTGTCGACGGGTGCCAAGGCAGGAATTGGCGTCGGTGCAGCAGCGTTGGGTGTCGGCCTCCTCGCCCTGGCCGCCTGGTTCTTCACCTGGTACCGACGAAAGCAGTCCAAGGGCCCGGGAGGCGACGGTGCCGAATACCAGCCCGCCACGGCGCCCGGCCCGGACGCCTACGGGCAGTCCCCACCCCCGCAGTACGCGAGCCCGGGCTACCAGTACAACCAGTCCATCCCACCCATGGCGGACACGGCTACGGGGTACAACCAGGGCTACGCCGGCTTCAAGTCGGAGCTCCCCACCGAGGGGGAGGTCAAGCCCGCGTTCAAGTCGGAACTGCCCGCCGGCGCCCTCGACATAGCGACCTCGCAGGCGCTGGACAGGAACGGGACGCCATCGCTGATGTCGGTCGCGGCGTCGCCGGCCCCGACTGGCCACGCTAGTATTGTTTCTGATGTTTCGAGTGAGGGTTACGGTAGAGGACCTAACGGGGGGAATATGGCGCCTATTGCCGAGTTGCATGGATGAGACATTGGGGGACGTTCTGCAGAATCCTGGAAGAGAGGGGCGTCTGGGCTGAAGAAGGTAGGTTATATACGCACTTGCCAAAGGTTGAGTGAGTGGCACATGTACGAGATCACGACCTGATTGTATGTTCGCAATGTATGTAAATCGCGCACGTCGCGTCGGGGTCTTATGACTCTTATGTATATCCACCTCCTGGTGTCTTATGTCGACTCTTCCGTTTTCTTGCCGGCCAAGGACAGATTGTCAGCTGGTGCTAACGACATCTAGACAAGTCAAGCCCACCCATCTGCAGCGACAAGGACTGCGGGTTCCTGCGTGACAAAAAGTTACCATGGCAGAATCGATACGCTAGGACCTTCCGACGGGATATTATCAATCGGATCCGTCGGCACTCGGCGAGGTTCCGTGCTATCCGTCCGCCCTGGCCGTTCTGCGACTCGCCACCGCTCGCCACGGGCCTCGATCGCATGGCAAATGTGTTCTGACCGGGATTTGAGCTCCAAACGAAAAACTCGTCGATCTCTAGTGGAGTCTTCCACTGGCATGTTACAGTCGCACTATCGGACCCCTACACAATGGTACCGTGATATGACCATGAGATATAAAGGAATTATATGTCAGAATTACACCCTCCGACTAGGGGTCCACCATCGGTCGGGTCCGAGTGCGTGTCTGGACAAGTTTAAAACAGACTCGAGCCTCTTGTCCACCGACTTCCGAGTTGCTTCTTCCAATACTTACCCATCTCAAAACGACTGCAAGCTTGCGCTCCATTTCAGTGCTAGAGTAGTCTTAGCAGTTGAATATCTTGGTGCCCCGTGGCATCTTGGTATCGCCCTGCGTCTACGAAGACCTACATTGCGCCACATTTTTCTCGATTTTCACGGATCCACCATTCAACCATGGACCACGAGTCAACTGCAGCGGAGTAAGTAACGATGGTTTCGACATGTTCACATGTGCGATGAACGGGAATGTTAAGACAAAGCACAGGCTTCATGCGACCGTGGTGGAACCACGTGTTCACGATGGCAAGGATATGGCTGGTGGTATTGAGCCAAGCACAGCTGGAGCCGAACATCCGGTAGAGGTCGTGTCTCACTTCGACACACCAGACGGTGGCGAGCCCAACGAGGAAGAGAAGCAGACGCTGCGCAAGGTCGCCGACAGGCTGCCTTGGTCTGCCTTCCTTATCTGCGTTATCGAGCTCTGCGAGCGGTTTACCTACTATGGTCTCTCGGGTCCATTCCAGAACTACATCGAGAACGCCTCTGGCGGAAGTCTGCCAGGAGCCATCGGGCTGGGACAGACTGGAGCAACCGGTAAGCTTCCTTTTACAGTTTCTCTTTCTCTGTCTCGGCTCAATGAAGCATTTTGAGCGTCCCTTACTGATACCTAGACGATAGGTTTGACGGATTTCTTCCAATTCTGGTGCTACGTGACGCCAGTTCTGGGTGCGATTATCAGTGATCAGTACCTTGGAAAATACTGGACAATTTTCTACGCTGCTCTGATCTACATGGTCGGCAATCTCATCCTCTTCCTAACCTCCCTCCCAGTTGCTATTGAGAATGGCGCCGCTCTGGGTGGTCTTATTGCCGCTATGATTATTATCGGTCTAGGTACTGGCGGTATCAAGTCGAATGTCTCGCCTTTGATCGCCGAGCAGTACGAAAACACCACGCCTTTTATCAAGACCCTAAAGTCTGGTGAGCGAGTGATTGTGGACCCTGCTACAACCATCGGCAGAATTTGTAAGTCTCAACGCCCCCGCCCCCTTTTATTGTCTACTTTCGAGAACTTGGCTAATGATGCTTCAGACATGATCTTCTATATGATGATCAACATTGGCAGTCTTTCCAGCATTGCCACCACCGAGCTTGAAGCGAACGTCGGCTTCTGGGCTGCCTATCTGCTGCCATTCCTGATGTTCATCGTCGGATTCGCAGTTCTCGTTGCCGGAAAGTCCAAGTACAAGATGAGACCTCCCCAGGGCAGTATCATTCCCATGGCCTTTAAGGTCATTTGGATCGCCATGACCAACAAGGGCAACTTCAACGCCGCCAAGCCCGAATACCAGGAAGAATTCGGCTCTTCCGGTCGCAAGCGCAACATTGCCTGGGACGGTATTTTCGTCGAGGAGGTTAAGAGAGCCCTTGTCGCCTGCAAGGTCTTCATTTTCTTCCCTATATACTGGGTAGTCTACAGCCAGATGCTAAACAACTTCATCTCGCAAGCCGGCCAGATGCAGCTCCACGGAATCCCTAACGATCTTATGCAGAACTGGGACCCTCTTGCTATCATCATTTTCATTCCTATCTGCGACTACTTCTTGTACCCCGGGCTTGCCAAGCTCGGCTTCAAGATGTACCCTATCACCCGCATCTTCTGGGGCTTTATGCTCGGTGCTGGTGCTATGGCCTACGCCGCTGGCGTCCAGAAGCTCATCTACAAGTCTGGGCCCTGCTACGAGCAGGTCGCCGCCTGCGACGCCGCCTTACAGCCCGACGGGAGCTACGCACCAAACAACGTGCACGTCGCCATCCAGGCCCCCGCCTACTTGCTCATCGGCCTCTCGGAGATCTTCGCCAGTATCACTGGGCTGGAGTACGCCTTCACCAAGGCGCCTGCCTCCATGAAGTCGTTCATCATGTCACTGTTCCTGCTGACGACCGCCTTCGGCTCGGCCCTCTCGATCGCCCTGTCGCCTACCGCTGTCGATCCTAAGCTGCTCTGGATGTACACTGGTCTGGCGGTTGCTTGCTTCTTGGCCGGTGTCATCTTCTGGCTGCTCTACAGCAGGTACAACCAGACGGAGGAATCGATGAACGAGCTCGAGCAATTCACGGAGAAGCCGAAGCATGTTGGAGAGGCAAACACTAATGATCTCGAGAAGTCTGTCTCGGTTACTTCTAGCCAGAAACAATAGGATGGGACGGAATTGGTGGCTTTGAAGTGCAAAGCCCAGAGTGCACATATGTATTTAAAGACGAACATTTAACGATTGGAGGAGGGAAACTATGATTGATGAATCAAGATTTCAAGACATACATACATGCCCATTCCGCGTTGACAACATTCGGAATATCTCGGCCTACTCACTCATGTGGTCAGGGTTCGTTGCCTCCCCTCCAGTTAACTAACTTGATATGGACCAGCCATGACGCGTTAGATCTTTTGTCAGGGATGAAGAATCGTAGCAGAGATACTCCCAACGCCTAGCAGTAACCTTGGAACTCTATATCTTGAGCAAGGGAGCTCTTTGGGGGGGGGGTTGCACTGGCGAATTAATCGCCTAACCCTGGGCTCTGACATATCTGGGTTAGGGTTATCACAACTTCTTCCAAATACGGCCCGTGATGAAATTCGGTCGACGTCAACCATCGACGCATCATGGCTGCTCTTTGTACGCATGTACTTACCTGGATACTCGAAACCCTAAATAAGCTGTCGTGTTCTTTCGACATGTTCCGGTAGGGCATCGAGGGTGCTTCCGAACATTGACCCTCGACTCACCCAGCTCTCCGGAGCACCACAACTTACGCACGATGTCCACGTTCGACGGCATCATCCGGGATTTTCCTGGAATCCGAGGCAGGCACCTTCCTACCCTATCAATTCACCACCTGCCACTCTCTGACTTTAACACAGTGGACTTCTTCCGAGGCATCAATGAAGATCCTCCTTTGGCGTGTTTCCTCAGCCACATCCACAGCGACCACTTGGCTGGCTTAGACACATATAAGGGTCGTCCGTACGTGTACAAACCCTTTGTTGGATCCGCGACCTTTTATTCTGACGTGCATGTAGCGTCTACTGCTCCGCAGCCACGAAGGCCATGCTTTTGAAGCTACAGAGGAAAGCATCCCGCATCAACTTCGCCCAGGGCATTCTCGAGACGGAAGAGGTCACTTACAAACACCAGAGTCGACGACTGGTGAATATCCCGCCCCCCCCCCCAAGGTATTTAGCAATAGGACTAAATTATTGCTTAGAAACCTCTGCCCCTGAACACGCCGATAGATATTGAGCTAGCGCCAAACAAAACCATGCGAGTAACGCTTCTCGATGCCAACCACTGCCCCGGCGCCGTCATGTTCCGTAGGTGCTGCACTCGTCTGGTATGAGATACCACATCAAGTTTCTGACTGACTTCACAGTATTTGAGGCCAATGGAATGGCCGTTCTTTACACAGGAGACATCAGGAGCGAACCTTGCCATGTCAACGCCATTTTGCGGAGTCCCTGCATGGTCGACTATTTGCATGAACAGGGAAAGCGTGGTCTAAAAACGCTCGACAAGGTATATCTCGACACCAGCTTCACCGAGGACGTCCAATTCCAAACGAAAAGCGACGGCCTTCGAGAGCTACTCGAGAAAGTCTCGAAGTATCCTGATGATACCGTGTTCTATTTCTCGGCCTGGACATATGGCTACGAAGAAGTCTGGATCGCGTTGGCCAAAGCACTGGACACCAAGGTATGTAGTACATTTGGCCCACTCAATGTGGACGACTGAGACTTGGACTGAGTCTTCTAGATCCATGTCGATGAATACAAGATGAAGGTTTACGAGTCCCTCCGAGTGAAAGTCGGGGACGACGATTTCATCCATCTCAGTCCTGAGGCACCCGCTCTGACCGGATTCACATGCGGTAACAGCTTCCATCCAGGATACTTGACGAGAGACCCTACAGTACGGCTGCACAGCTGTGAGAAGGGTTCCAGATGTCCAAAAATGAACGCTTTGCCCACGAGTGATGTGGTATGGATCACGCCCATCGTCGCACATTTGCCAGACAAGAACGATATGGTTGAAGCCGGGATCGGCGGAGGAGCTGACGATCTGGAAGAGAAGGACGAGCTGTTGCTGACTCCCGACGACCTCGGCAACTGGTTGAAGAGGTAGGTCATCGCGTTACCTATTGACAGCCAGTGTACTGACAGTAAGTAGGGTGAGTCAGGATGAGACCTTGGCTAAGAAGACCAAGGATTCAGTCCTGTATTTTCTCCGAAGCGCAATATCGACCCAACATCCCATCATGCTGCCTCTAACAATCGACAAGGACGGCATCAAGGATCAGGATGACATGATGTTAGTTCTTCAGTCTCTGGTCAAGACCTCGGGAAAGGGACGGGGAAACGAGTCCTCCAGTATACTCCCCAACAAAATCAGGTTTCCATACTCGCGACACTCCTCCTACCGCGAGCTATGCCACTTGATTTCGGTTCTCAAACCGAGGGATATATGGCCGTGCACAGTTGACCCTTTCCGATGGGTAAAACAAGGTGAGTTCTTACCTTCCTCAATTCACACCCGCTTTCCCTCAGCTTTCAAACTGACTCTGGCAACAGGGATCACCATTGACGGATTATTCGGCGAGTACTGTTCGGGCAATTCCTTCGAACATGATAAGCATATGGCTGAGGTGGCTGCAGTCCTGGGACTCGAGGAACAACATGAGAGCCAGGTAACCACCGACTCCCTTAGACAGTCATCTCTCGTCTTCGGGCAGTCATCCCCCATTCCAAACAACAGTGACGAAGTGACCCCGCACTCCCATGGAAAGGGCCCCCGCCATGCGATTGCTTCGTTCCACTACGAAGCCTCATCTCAGGAAATTGATACGACTGGCCAGCAGCAAGAAGTGCTAGACCTCACCCTTGAAGGCTCTGATGCCAGTCAGGACACTATGCTGAGAGCCATGATTTCGAATAAGAGGAACTTTGAAGACTTCAATAACGACGGCGATGTTGTACGAACAGGTATCCCAGAAACGGTAGGCCCAGAGGAGGAAGTCATCAATGGAGACAACTGGCATCTCTTCGACTCGCAAGAGAGCTCCATCTCAGACCGAGCCTTAGAGACACGCCGAACAGCCTTTGATGCCATGCTTCAGTCATCGAACCCCACCCTACAAGACGGGCTTTTGTCCACGACGAACAACCACAGTCACCTTGAATTCGAGTTGGGCGAAGATTGACCTTTCCAGAATTCTTTATTTTCTTCTAAGCCACGGTGTCCATGGTCCGCATCCAATGCTACCCCCGCCGAGCTGAAAGTCTGCCGCCGCAGCCTGTTGATCGCGGAACCACGGAGCCGGGTGATATACCCGGTGGAGAAAACGCCAGTGCCCACTCGAGGCGTGGAGAGCGCTGATAGGAGCGCCAATGGTGGTGGAGAAAGGTAGAGCTACGACCCTATCGCCACTACGTAAATCGGCTCATTACACCGAGAAGGGCTAACCATGCGATAATATACCGGGTAAATGCCGTCCTGTGGTGATGGGAGAAGTAACAACAAAACAGGTGTTGACAAAGCAGGTGCGAACACGAGTTGACTTCTTGGCACTCCCTATCACGTGGCTTAATAAGGTTCAGGGTCGTTTCTCTTCCGCGAAGCAAAACGGACCGGTCCAAGACGGGATTGATGTGATTACTCCAGCTCCTCACTACCCAGGTCCTAACCTCGTGTCCCCACTGCGTCGGATCACGAGGACGATGGACTTGGAAGTTCACAACGTACTTTTGGTGGATGGGATGTAATATAAAGATGTTCCTGCAATCCCTTCGTCGCTCTTCATTTTGCTATTATTTCCCGAATCTGTTTTCAGCCGTGATTAAGTGACACATAAGATTCCACAATGATCCTCACATTCAGGCACTCCTTGGCAGTAGTGCTGCTCGCCACTTCCAGTCGAGCGCTCGTCACGCCCAACTCCCAGACAATAGGCCTCAGAGACCTCGGGTCGCCGTTGCCAAGAGGGGCCGATACGAGCCTGACGGGATATCTAGGCGCCTTTTTCCTCGGAGACGAACCCGATGTCTACTTTTACCTCAGCGAGGGGAACGACCCAGTGTCGTTCACGGCACTCAATGGCGGCTCTCCGATCCTGGTCCCCACGGTGGGAACAGGCGGCGTGCGAGATCCTGCCATTGTGGTCGGTGGTGGAGACGAGGCCGGACAGAAGTGGTACATCGTTGGTACGGATTTGGATATCAGCAAGGTCGATATGCGCCCCGGTCCATGTCTCGGAAAAGGCACGAGTTGTGGTTGAGATATAATGCTGACCTTGAACCGTCTTAGACGACATGGGACGCATCAGAGAGAACCGGCTCTCGAGGAATCTTCGTATGGGAAAGCACGGACCTAGTCAACTGGACCGACGAGCGGCTCATTGTGGTAGAGGACGAGACTGCTGGCATGGTATGGGCCCCCGAGGCAATCTGGGATCCCGCACAAGGCCAGTATTTGGCATACTGGGCGTCTAAGTTCTTCGACGAGTCCGATACCGACCACACCGGAAATGCCACCAAAATCAAGATCCGCTACGCCTACACCAGCGATTTCGAGACCTTCACTACACCGGAGACATACATTGACTACTCACCTACCGACACGATCGACCTTACCATCCTACCCTACCCGAACGATACGGATACCTTTCTCCGCTTCATTAAAGATGAGACCCTAAAGGATGTATTTGTAGAGTACTCTACAACGGGTCTCTTCGGCACATGGACCCGTCCGGGCGGCAGCAGCGCGTACATCCGGTCTCAGACCGAGGGCCCCGCCGCGTACTGGGACAATACGGTCGACGGGGAGGTGCACCTGCTGGTGGACTACTACGGCGGCGATGGGTATTTCCCGCTGGTGAGCACGAGCCCGATGAGCAACAGCGACTGGGCGAATAGTAGCACGGCGGATTTCCCGACTGGCTTGAGGCATGGGAGTGTGCTGCCTGTCAATGAGACCTTGTATAGTGCTTTGAGCGCTGCGTGGGCTTGATAGCAAGGAATGTAGATTTCTGACATGGAAGAGGGCAGCGCATTGAAGTCTATTATATATCATGGATTATGAAGTCAGAGACAAAATTTGGTCGTCATAAGGATTCAATTCGCTGCGTTGCTGTGTAATATCCAAGAACTGTACAGTTCGTAATGCCTATACATGGCAACTATCGTGACATCATGCCTTCACAAGTCCTGTGTCGGTCTACATCCAATTCCTCAGTTTCCGCCGGGGATCTCATCGTTGACCTTGCCGTCAACAGCATCGTTGATAGCGCCGTCGGCCTGTTGAGGTACACCAGCATCGCTGCCAACCTTGTCCACCTCTGCATGATGGTTAGCAGACTGATCAAGTCGCAGCTGGGCCAGTGATACCCCCCCCCCCAGATTCACGAAGGATGGGGGCCAAAAGGTGTCAAAGAACGTGCATACCTTGGTTGACAGCTTTGTCGGCGGAGCCCTCGAAGCTGTTGCCGGGCTGCGCGTCCTTGTTCAACTTGTTCTCGGCGGAGTTGATGACAGAGTCCATGATTGGTCTGTGGGTTGGGGATGGCTTTCAGGAACTGAGGGTAATTTATTGGTGTTGGCGTTGACGTTGGTCGGTGGTATAAGGTTTGAAGATGTTGAGAGAATGATGAACTGAGTTGGCCAGATTGGTCTAGAAATGCTTGGCTTCTTTATATACCTCTTCTACACCGTTGCCAATAGGGCTGAAAACCGTTAATGTTGGTCAATATGTCTGGGGTTGCCAAGATTTCTGGCAGTTTGTGTGATCCCCGCGTCATGTTCTGCTCATTATCGTCATATCCATGCGGGCTGTTCCAGAGTTCAGGTGCGGCCCCAGGAGCTTGTCTTTGTGATTCGGCGACACTGTGAGACTCTTTCGACTGTACGCGATGAACAACTGTGTAGTAGGACTGCAACAGAACTGGTACTGTGTACGTCACTGTACTATAATTATTTGGAGTGGCTGCTACCCCGGACATGACATCAAACGATCATCCCGTAACGGGGATGAAATCATTGTGGGGACCGCTGCGGGCAGGGTCAACTCTTTTTCAACGACATCCTTTTTTCGGGAATCATCGAGCATTGCGCTGAAGAGAATTCGGTAGGACACCAAGAATAGATGTAAGCAAACCAGGAACCCTGAAAGTGAACAGATGATTAGCAGGACAAAAGTCAGCACTGATAGCTGCAGAGCGTGTTGGCTGTGCCCCCAACATCGAACCCTTATTCGTTCCCCTGACTATAGCAGGTGGGCCCCCGGGGGTGGTGCATCGCCCCTGAGAGGGTATACGGTCTTCTCGCATTGTCTTGCACTTTTTTACAGAATAAGGCTTAGTTGTGTCCAAGACCAGATCATGTTGTTGGCACGCCAGTCGAGTCACAAATAGATGAACGATTGACATGGTTGACGGCACTTGGAACGGCTATCGCCACCGCAGAAGCAACTCACTCATGTACACAACCCTCGAGTTCATCCAATACCACTGTCAGCACCTTTGCATATGTTTATCTTGGTCAAGATGACTAGAGTCTATTCTTGCCAAGTTCTGGATAGGTTTGACTTTCAGAAAATGGACTGTGTGACTCTTTATACGTGCCACGTTGACCCGGGTGATTCAAAATGTCCCGACGAGCCAGGTGCCATTAGTGAGTCTTTCAACCACATCTTGATTTTCACCATCGCATCTGTACGGCCACTATGTCAATTACATACACTTCATACTTAGATGTCCTTGAGCTTGGGCGACAGACTTGTTATCTCCCGTGAGTGATTGAACTTTTTGCCGGATCATAACTACCTGAGTGTCTTGAAATCGCGACGTACCCCTTGGGCAGACCACGTTCGATGTATCGACATACTGAAACCTGCTCACTCAGGCAATATCGGTCAAATGGGTTCGAACCGAAAGACCAGTATGATCCAACCTGAACTGAAAATCAATGCGTCGGTGCTGTGTCCTATACTCAGAAGTTCATTCGGTTAGCGATGACCTAAAAGAACAGTGCCTGATGTGCGCCGGGTGTGGGGGAGGCGGAAGACTCCCGTCTGGACCTGGGCCTGAACAAACCCATTAATAGAATACCGTTATGAGAGGCGAATCTCTTATCGACCCACGACGTTTCTCTTTGGATACGATCGGATCTCAGGCCACTGTTCGTCATATCTAAATTTCAAGCCCCGAGGTAGCAAGGAAAATCCCTGGGGAGACTATAATTCAAAGTTTGATGAAGCCCCCGCGCCTTCATGCATGATCAACCGCGGAGTTTCCCCGTAGAATTGCAGAATTAAGTTGGCGGTGGATGAGGCGAACTCCGAGTGGCCAAAGGCTCGACAAGCACATATGTAGGCCACCATCAACGTTGTGCCCGGCTGCGATCACTCTGTTGACACGTGACGGCGAAAAGGTCGTATTCGGGGATCTGATAAATTCTTTGCTAGGGGATGAGTGAACCTTGGAACCCAGTAACTTCTATCCCTAGCCTTTAGCCTCGCTGCTATCTTGGATACACAGCATGATCAATATGTATATATATACATACATATGTACTCAGGTATGTAGAACACTAATTCCTGTGACACGAGCCTTACCTGATCTAGGCATTATCGCGACGTTTCACGAACGGAATTGCTTTTGAGAGAGGCGAGCCGGGGGCGATTGGCTGACAGCTTGCAGGCGGAAGGTGGCCCAGTTCAACCGCTGTTTCTTCCAGCTTCGTTTCAAGTTCCCTCCCGGATAGACATCTGCCAATCAAAGCTTATATGCTTCTTTTGACCTTTCCCAGAATGCGACTGGCTGTAAGTCGTGGAATCTGACAGATCATGCAGACAGACAAGAGCCTGATGAATTTATTCACAGATGCTACAGTGAGTCGGAACAAACGAGACACATCCCCGGATGACTGAATTGTTATTTATGTGCTTCTCGAAGCATTTGAAGTGAATTTGATTAATGACCCATCCTAGTGCGTCGCCTGACGCCCCCCAGGTCACCACCAAAGTTGACGACCGCTACAGATGCGACCTTGCTTCCAGATTAATTGCTCTGTCGATACGTCAGGGCCTTTGGGTGTTATAAAGGTGATTGGGGCGTCTTGTTAGTCATTTCGACCAGTGCTATACTTCTGCAGGGTGCGAGAGAGGTCCAATATCTGAGGTTAGACCCAGTGCCACATATGGCCTGATCTCAGTAAATGCCATATCGAAGCTTGTGCAGATCGTCAATAGAAAAGCATGTTGGAGAGGGCACGTGTCAAGGCTCTCATGCGGGTATAAAGTGCGCTGGACCATGATGAATTTCAAAAATTAGGTAGATACTCTGATCTGCCGTCGTAGCTTCGTGTTTCTCCCGCGCATCGTTTTCTTCATCCGAGGAACTGAATTATCATCGGTCTCTCCAAGAAAACCTTCTTGTACCACAACAACATCCAGTCACCTAGTTGTGCTGTCGTCGTCGATTACAATGGGTCGCTTCTGGTCAAGAAACCTCCTATATTCCGAGGCCCGTAGGCCTGCATCGCCAATGTGGGCTCGGAATCCCACCTATGTTCCCATATTCGAGGAACCAATTGTCGCCACAAGCCCAATGGTGAGAGCACCATATAGTTTCCTTGCATTTTGGTTCCGTTACAACATCACCTTGGTCACAAGCTGACGAGGACACAGTGGCGGTCCAGCCTTCGGTTGACCAACGTACCCATATTCATCGACGAGGATCAGCCCAGTCCCGAGCCGATGTGGCACAGAGAGGCAACCCAAGTGCCCGTGTGCCCTTGCTGCGTTGGCGTGTCAAGCATGTCTCTCGAACGGCTACCTTCTACATGTCGTCGGGTCTCGGCCGAGGGCACACACAGCGAAACCAGCTCTCTTCGGACCGCGAAACCGGACCGTGCTCTCACCGCGGCTCTCTCCAACATTCATCTGCGTCGTTCGGTAAGCTCCTTGAGTCTCAGGTTCAGGCGGAGCATGCGAAGTTTGAGGTACAAAGCGGGTGGACAGCAACGGTGACTCCTGAAGCCGTGGGACTTTGGAATCTGGGAGGCTCGCGCGAAGGTGATTGGTTTCTTCTTCTTTCCCTTCCTGCAAGGTCAAATGTACGGACGGGGACGGCATTTGTGAGAACTACTCGTGAAAGCGTATATAACGATGATGATTGTATATTGATGTTAAAAACAAATGCAATGCAATGTTCTGGATCGTATTCTTTTACGGGACTTATACATGTGACGGTAGTACTCGTCGACTACACCTATAATTTGCAACATTGCCCCATTGTCAGTGTCGACGGAAATAACTCCATTATTGGAGGATTTTTCACCATGGCCGTAAATAGCACCATCTTCTGCGTTGTGGTAAGTTGTGCCGTGATCGTGTCCGCAGGGGTAAATAACGAGTGGATACCGTGACGTAGTTGAGGATCGACACCTGGGCAGTCTTGGTGCTTGGGCGTGGCTTGAAGCTTCCGGGTAGAGCAGGTCTGCAGGTATCACTAAGTGCCACGAGACGTCACAATGATCTGCCACTCGCGAAATCCGGGTCATCGGGCCACTGAAAGATCATGATAAGCCTTGATGTCGCCAAAAAGACATGATGACGCAGGCGGGCATAGTTTACTTGCTACCATACTTATAACCCCATCCATGTCTTGCAACCCCCCAGCAACCTTCATGTGAATAATATTATTTTTCAACTACTTCCAACACAACAACACCAATCAACATCTCAAACCTAAGCAACCAAAGAAAGAACCAACCAGTCACCTAAATACTCCTCCAGCATCACGAAACATACTACACCATGTCATCAGAACTCCCCGGTGCTTTCCCATCTGATGATGTGATCGTGAAGAAGACCGAAGGCAGCAGCCTTCAACAGCCAACCACGACCACCGCCACCACTACCACCGCCACCACTACCACCGGGGCTAGCCAGACCACACATACAGGAGCCTGGACCGACCCGGCAGCAGCATCAACGACAGACGCTCCAGATTTCACCGAGGATGTCAAGAGGTTCGCGGAGGAAGCTATGACCACAGCGGCGGCGATCGGAGTCGCTGCGAAGGATGCAGCATTGGCGGCCAAGGACGCCGCTATGCCGGTAGTGACCGATGCAGCCGTGGCTGCCAGAGACGCCGCTAGACCAGCTGCTAATGTTGCATCTGAGACGGTAATCAAGCCACGCCTCTATCTCATGACGTCGCGACTGATTGCTAACGATACCACAGGCCGTAAACGCGGCTGGATACGCCAAGGATTCTGCTGTCGACTTGGCGGGTACTGCTCGCGCAAATGTAAGTCGGATGATTCGAGATTACGACGAAGTCAGTTGCTGACTATGTCGTGTGATAGGCCCCCAGCGTTCTGCCGGGTACGGGCAACACCGCCACTACATCCCACAACGCCCACCCAGGAAGCATCGACGAGACCTCCACGGGAATTCCCACCGAGGTCAGAGATTCTATCATGAAGTCAGGTCGAGGCCCGGAAGCGGCCGGCGACTGGCAGGCCGTCCAGGACAAGCACAGGATGGAGAACGAATTGCTTCACAGCGTACACAAGACAAACGCTGGAGAGGGAGACAGCAGGCGGAGCCAAAACCAGGGCACGCAGGAGGTTGGATCGGCCTCCGGAAGCGGGCACGAGGCGCACAGGCCGGTGCTGTACACCCAAGACACGGGCAGCTACCAAACGCCTGGCACAGCCGTCGTCCTGGGTACAGACACAGAGCGGGCTTTCCCTCTGGGCGCGAAGCACGACGAGCCTAAGCACACTTCTGCGTCCACGTCCGTGCCTGACTTCGCCGAGACGCCACTCGTGACGACAGGTCTCAAGACTAAACAGACAGGAGAGATCAGCAACGCCACAGGTCGTGGTGACTACACGCACGAGACCGGCTCAAGGAGCCACGCTGAGGACGTTGGAAGCGGATATGGGTCAACTGAGAGGCGGAACCCAACAAGCAGCCATGGAGGTCCTGCCCTCGCCGATCTGCCGCTCCGTGAGATTCAGGCACCAACAGCTGGTGTGCAGATTGACGGCGGTGTACCAACAAGCCACCATGAGGCCGTTGACAAGGCACCTGTCCGCGAGTCTACAGATTCGACAGGGTCTGGAGCCTACAAGACGTTGAGCTCGGGAACACCATCTGGAATGAACCTATAGGGTAAAGATGGTGAATTGGACGAAATACCTATTGAATCAATAACTTTCTAAGTGTGTTTTGTTCTGTCACCGCCTGGCTCAACCATCCACATGCATCATGTGACACGCTTGAAACATCTGCGACCGTCGGAGAATTAAACGGCCACCACCACACCATCGTCTTGGGGATCTGGGGAACATGGGCTGGAAAGCTTGGCGAACTGAAACCCTGCCACTCTGGACCAATATGTGAAGATGTAGGTAAACGTCGTTCCTTTAGGTGCTTTGCTTGTGAGTACATCCACGCGGGGACGTCAAATTGCCGCCCACCAGCATGCCTGCTTGAGACCATCGATACATCGAGTCATACCAAGACAAAGTAAGGCAAGCCATCCGAAGGTCTAAATTCCATGGCGGCTAGTTTGCGTTGATGTTGGAGGATGACGAAACATGGTGTGCCGACGTGTGTAAGCGCCCATGTTGGGCCGGCGAAGCCATATGATATCTGGAGGCACACCTAATTTTTGATTGCTGGTAACACAAGAGGCGGCAGGAAAGATTGTTGTCTCGGGGAAGGTGAATGTTGATGCTTCGAGAATCGAGGAGCCGCTGCGAGGTATTCTAGACAAAACCTTGTTGACAATATTTGACCTAATCTACTTGAACACTAGCATTATCCTGTAGGAGTACTTCGGCTTGAGGTGACACGGGCACTCAGGGGTAAGCACATATCGACTCATACCGCCAGTCGCCCCCTGAACGAGCCGCCTTTTACCTTGAATTTTGACATCTCGCATCTCACAAACCGGCAAATTTGTCAAACCCTCTAAGGCAGTTGTGTCACCCCTTCATGGATCCTTCATGGATCAGCGAAGTCGACGGTGATGCTGTCCTGTCCAACCAGTAGTACGCGAATGGATGATCTTCAAATATCAGGCGTCATCACCGCAGCAGGAACGGACTCCGGATTTGACGAAAGCGATACGGGACGATCAGCTGGGGTCTAAGGGTTAAACATGCCTGAGTACCTTCAACTGAATATCATGTAGTCCGAGCCGCAAAACGATCTTGTCTCAGCTCGAAACTTCGTTGCAAAGGTCACTAAAGGGCATCCTTGTGGCCGACTCTCACTGACATATCGTTCATACATTGTACGCAGTCCTCCTGGGCTCTCATCGATATTAGACATGGCCACTATCAATCATCTTCAAGCTTTCCTCCGAGTTCTCAAGCTTCTTGCCAAAAGATACACGCAGATCTCGGAGTCTTAGCGTCAATGACATCAACTTGGGTAGTCCGTTCGACATGCAGGTATCATGCATGCACCCACTCGGCAATATGCCAGCCGTTTGTTTGTTTGGTAATAGCCATTCTGGCTGTGATTTCGGCCCAGGAGCTGTAAAGAATCATCTTCGTAGAAGGAAAGGGAGCAACCAGTGAAAGAGGATTCCCAACTCCGCCCGTCGGTGATATCGACCAGGCTCGTCCGGACGTACTTCTTGGTCCAAGTGTGCTCTCATCATTTCTTGTGCCATGCTGCCATTCAGGGGTGAATCGCGCATGGCGTTTGGTGTTTGCACTCATATGTCGTACCACGGCACATGTGTAGTACAGCTGTATAAATCAGTCGTCTCCTTCTCAGCAGTATCATGGTTGTCTACCCCCTTTTTCAATATTCCTCAAGCAGCCAGTCCAGAGACCAACCTTCTTTCCTTTCATCACGAAATACATTTTCGTTGGCGTTATTCTGCTTCATTGACTGAAGGGAAACTTCGCTCATTCCGCCACTCACTCGTTCCAAAAGCTGGTCTACACTCATAACTCCTGTCGAACAACATAACTACATACTCACACGTTTCACACAACAATACAAACCAATTGATAACAATGTCTTCCCTCACCACCAAGACCATCGTTGCCGCAATCTTCGGTGCCGCTTCTGTGACGGCCCACGGTTACGTCCAGGCCATCAACGTCGCCGGGACGTACTACGACGGATACAACCCGCTTTCGGACCCCTACAAGTCAGACCCCCCAACCGTCGTGGGCTGGACAGCGTCTGACACGAACGAGGGATTCGTTGCCCCCGATTCTTACGCTTCTAACGATATCATCTGCCATGTGGATGCGAAGCCCGCCGGGGGATATGCCACGGCCAACGCCGGAGACAAGATCCAGTTATACTGGACAGACTGGATATCCTCGCACAAGGGTCCCGTCCTCGACTATCTGGCCAAGTGTGCTGATGATGATTGCGTCAATGTTGACAAGACCACTCTGGAGTTTTTCAAGATCGACGCTGTGGGCCTCGTCGATGACTCGGATCTCCCCGGCACTTGGGCATCTGGTATGTCAATTCGGGGGAATGATTTAACAAAGGGATCCAGGTTGTTGACCCCCTTTTCTCTATAGACCATTTAATCGACAATAACTCCTCCTGGGTCGTCAAGATTCCCTCCACCCTCGCATCCGGCAACTACGTCCTGCGTCACGAGATCATCGCCCTCCATTCAGCCAAAGAATCTGACGGTGCCCAGAACTACCCCCAGTGTTTCAACCTGGCCATCACCGGGACCGGCTCCCTCCAACCAACCGGTACCCCGGGCAAGGCCCTCTACTCCAAGTCCGCCGCCGGGATCCTGGTCAACATCTACAAGAGCATGACCAGCTACGTCGTCCCGGGTCCCGCCATGATCGCTGCCGGCACCAACCTGGCCCAGTCCTCGATCCACGTCACTACGAGCGCTACGGCTGTGACTGACGTCTCAGCTACATCGGCTGCTCATGCCACGTCCTCCTCTTCCGTTGCCAAGAAGGCCAGCAAAGTTGCTTCTGACCAGAAGACATCGGTGACCTCGGCTGCTGTCACCTCGGCTGTCGAGTCCTGCAGGAAGCACCGTCACACCCGTCACGCATTGAGGGCTTAGGTTGTTTCCCCCCCCCCCCCGTCATGAACAGGAAATGGAGGCAATATGTACATGTAATTTGTATGTGAAGAGTATAGTCATGTCAGGAGTTATTGATATTTTGGTTGTGTGATGGCATTTGGGGTGATGAGTTCCACACATGTTTGGAATTGTGCAATTCGTTGTGTATAAGAAATTCCTAAAACCGTCTTCATGTGAACATATAGTCGCTATGATTTCGATATACTAAGTACTGAAGTACACAGTACTTGATGCCGGATTAGTAGTTTAGGATACTTAATAAACATTACGAGGCTATTGTGGGCTTCCTTTGCCACCAAAACAAAGATATAACCAATGCCAAGGCACCCAAAGCTGTTATGGAAATATTCTGCTGGTTGTAACCTTCGGCGAAAGCCTTTCTCACCGCTGCTTGTTGTGTGGCATTAAGAGTTCCGATCGCCGAGATAGATTTCTCGATCAAGGCAGCTTCCCCGGGTGTAATAATCTGGTTGAGCTTCGATGCTAAGTGATTGTTCAAGATGGTCGCGCTGATTTGCATTATGAGCATGACTCGTCCAAGTGGTTGATGCGAAATTTTTGGTATGTAGCTTGCCAGATTGCAAGTGATATCGTGCCTCCCAGAACACGGATTTGAGTAATAGCACCCAGCATAACGGCTATTCGAAGTCAGCATACAGTATAATACTCTGAAACATGACACTTGCCGAGATTAGCCTCTGGCACCACAGCTCGGGCAAAGGTATGAAGCGTTGTGAGCCCCAATCCGAACCCAAAACCTATAATCACTTCGTATCCATATTGAGCTATGGGCACAGAAGTCCTGTCGGTTGGGAGAGAACAGTTTAAACCTAGGCCGACGACTTGAAAGACACAGGCAACCAAGATGATGTAAAAGGGTGGAATCTTGGCTCTTCCTGTCAAGAACGCTGAGAGTGCTGTGGCCACAGGTGATGCCAGCATCAATGGAAGCAGAGTCAGCCCGGCATTCACCGGGGAAAGGCCATATGTAGCGTGTGCCCGCTGAGGAATGTTTACAATGATGGAAACAAACGGAAAGCCAATGAAGAATGCTGTCCTGCGGCAAAGATCTTCAGCATGCAGCCTGGCGTTATCATGAGGTTATCATGTGGAGCACTTACAGTAACATGGCCCCAAGTAGCCTATCTTTGGCGATACTTGGAGGAAATACAGCCTCTAGCGGACCAGAGGACCTCTCGACGTATACTTCCCAAACCACGAAAGTGGCACCAAGAACGATGGCGAGCACCAACGTAGAAACGATGGCGCCACTGCCCCATCGGAAACGTGTGCCTCCTTCTTCCAGTGCAAATATGAGGAGAACAGAAGACGCCAACAACAACGACATTCCAAGTACGTCGAGCCTTGCCCATGCGGACTTACGCATCTTAGAGCGGAGGACTCGGAGGATGGTGAGGTTCGAGGATGCTTCTGATGCAGGCACGAATACGGCGAGCAAGACGAGACACACCACCGCTGGGGACACTGGCATTGGCCTGTAAGCCACAAGACTGGACTAGTAAAAAGACACGAGGCCACTCACTTCAGCAAAAACACCCAGCGCCATGTGGAGTGGGAGTTAATGACGCCGCCCAAGACCGGTCCTAGCACGCTGGCGACGCTGAAAACAGTCGAGACGATGGCCATGTATTTTACAAACTTGCCGGGCGGTACCAGCTCCGGCGCTATCACTATGATCATGGAATAGATGCCGGACGCCCCCAAGCCTTGGAAAGCTCGCAATACGATGCTGTGTTGGACTTGGGTCAGACTTTTCATGTACTGTACTCAAAGACAGCCGAGGAAGTGATACTCACAGTTGTACGATGTTATTTGACGCACCGCAAAGACCTGAGAAAAGTGTGAAGATGGCAAGTGCGAACAGGAGCATTGTTTTCCGGCCAAATATATCGCTAAATTTTGCATATATAGTGAGATATTCTGGTTGTTTTTCAATACATGGCTCATGTCCAGGCGTCATTCAGTGGAATAGATGCATGCGTACCAGTGTATGTCAGGAGGTAGGCAGTGACAACCCAATCCCTGAACAAGAAGCCATCAAGGGCGTTCGTTATGGAAACGAGGGACGTGCTAACGATTGTCGCCTCCGATGTCGACAGGAAGAGACTGAGCCACATACTGTGTTGACCAGAGACTCAATGTCAGTAACCAAGAAACACAAGACCAAAACATGGACGTACGCTGCAGTCATGACCCAGAGTCTCCATCCGTGAGGATACTTCGCCGGGTTGATTTCGTCTTGCGATGCGTTGCCAACATTTTTAGCGTCACCCTCATCAGTACCAGATGAAGTAGCTTTATTTGCCTTCATGCTCGTCTGTTGCTCGGGGGCGTCATTAGATGGCTCGATGAGGGTGAGAGTCTGGAATGCACGCTCAGGTTCGCCTGTGAAATGACGACCGTCGGTAGGAGAACCCATGCCACAAGAGGAAGCTCGTCTCCAGTATATCGCAGGAAAACGGATGGCGGCCAAGCTAAAGACGCGACGTTGTGGTCGACCGAATGAGTGTCCAGATGGAAAGGCCAGATACCGAAAGGAGACCGCCAGTGAAATTGCTCTCATGAACAATTGGAGAACTGAAGATTCTGAGTCAGCTGGGGGGAGAAAAGATCTGAGCACCTTTCCTTCTGGGTTTCTCGGTGTGTTGGTTCTCGTTAGTTGCCAGCTCGAAAGGGCCACCTGGCCAGATGTTGGCTTGTGGTGTAACCAGTTCAAGACAAAAGCTTGGCCAACAGCGAAGCAATTCTACATTCTCGAATAGTTCGGATCAGCTTGCGGATTCATACCCATGTACAATGAGCTGAAATCTGCAACGTGGATGAGGTACGTATCTATAAGTACAGTGTACACCATACCGAACTAACCAACCGGACGATATATTATAGAAGTCCCGACGGGGGAGTGAGCATTAGGTACTTAAGTACGAACTTTCTTGTGTAGACTGCACTTATGCAATACGAGAGATGCTGTCTTTGTTGTGCAGTATCATACAATCCGCTTTCGCTGCACTTTTCATCATGTGGGTTATACTCTGACATTCATCCAGAAATATTTCGGTGTATTATCCATAGATATGACATGCAGCGGTGAAGAGGGAAATCATAGCTTTGTCTAACTATTATTCACATACATTGGCCCATCCACGGGGTTGGGAACGCTGAGACATGTTGTAGGAGTGTGGACGGAGTCATGACAAGTCCCGGGCCCGTATCCCGCTCGGAGTGCTATGATCGGCATTGAGCACGACCGTGATTGTTGGTGCATTTGTTGTGTGCAGCGTGCATTTGTGATCCTTCAAGACATAAGGATTTCGGAGGGATATTGGCATCCGATTTGATTACGTTTCGCTCAGCTCATGATGGATGGATGGATCATGGCGCAGCATAGCATGTGATTGGCTTGACGAATTTCAGTGGGTGGCACAGACCTGCAACTAGCATCCTCAACTGTGAGAAGGAAACTTTGAACCAACGTTCGCGCCCCTAAGTTGACCCTCCCAGCTGCTGATCCTTCTCCATCACCCTCTTCTTCTGAATCAAGCGTCGTGCATAAGTACATCAACAAAACACAACAGCAAAGATGGACTTATGTTCCAATGGATCGACACAGAAAATTAAACCCAACTTATCCGGCACTCAAGAAACACTCCTCTCCATCCTCCAGTGCCGCGCCTTCGACGCCAAGTCAGCCAAGCCCATCCTCAACGACCAATATGCCGCGCGCATCATCGACCGGCTCGACTATGACTTCGCGAGGCTGGGCTCAGTGAAGATGAAGGTTGCCATAATATCCGTGCGTGCCAAGTGGCTCGATCGCTGGGTTGGCGAATTCCTCCAACAGGCAAGGCAGCAACGAGAGCCCGTCACGGTCCTCCACCTTGCCGCGGGCCTGGACACGCGCGCCCTGAGGCTCCAGGACGTGTGTGAGGACGGTGATGGGGGCCAGGACCCGCTTGTCCGCTGGGTGGATGTCGACCTGCCGGATGTCGCCGAGGTGAGGCGGAAGTTGGGCCTGCCGGAGCCGGAGGCCAGGCGCATGCGGTATGAGCTCGTCGGCGCCGACGTCACGGCGGAAAATTGGCTGTCGGGGTTGAACCTGCCGCGCGACAGGAGCACGTTCGTCGTGTTTGAGGGCTTGACGATGTACCTGCAGCCGGCTCAGGGACGCACGCTGATCGAAACGTTGACGGGCTACTTTGTCGGCGAGGGAAACCAGATGGCCTTTGATTGTGTCAACTGGCTCACGATTGCGTCTCAAAGGTTCGAGCCCATGCTCGCCAAGACCGGATCGAGGTTCACTTGGGCTATCAATGAGCCAAAGGAGATGGAAGGATGGCACCGAGGGCTTCGACTGAGGGACGAGGTTTTGGCCTCGAAGAATTCTGAGAATGCAAAGTTGCATACTCTTGGGATGTGGATATTCTGGGTATGTTCGTTTATTCCGGGAATACGAACGATGGGGAGGTATGTGAGATATGAATGGTGATATTTGCTCGACAACATCCGTTGCGATTTCTTCACGTTTCAACCAAACACAGCTTATTTCAGAACTTTAGCGTCCCCTTCTTGCATGGTCAAATTGTTCAATGTTGCGACGTCCTTTGACAGTGGGACTCGGCCTAGGCATTTTTGACCAACAATCCTCTTGTGTCGACACTTCGTCCACCTAGACCATCGACGGAGCCGTTGCCACTTGTAAGCCTATTACGGGTAGGTACAGTAGCGTTGTTCAGATAACAATGACTTTGTGAGCATCTGAAAGATGGCCTATCTTTGCCGGTCCTTTGAAGTGAACAATCGGCCGCAGCTTTGTTTGGAAGTGGCCAGAGTCCTGATTGTGCTTATTGTTTCGGATACATACTTGAGGACGTATTGCTGGATAAATATCCTCGAGGATCCGTTCTGTCTAGGACGTTCCAGGCTCGCCTTCTTGAACTGCAAGTCATCCAACTTACAACTTTTTCGGACCTTGAAGACGCAGAATCTGGGCGGCAAACATGTCACTCGCATCTTTCAAAGACTTCGACTCGGCATATCTCGAGGAATTCATTTTCTCGGATGTCGGTCTCGTTACCGTCGTAAACCCGGATCTGTTTCAAAGGGACATGTCCAACCAGGTCAAGCAAATTAAACCCATCGATGGCCCGGAAAGTCCGGATCAGCATCAGACTGGTGGAAAGTACTATATTCGCTTGCTCACCCGGTTGTTTAGGTTTCGAACTCGGCCATCTCACGACAATGACCTTCAACGCATCAGCTCGAATGCGTCCGCTGCCTCATATTCTAGCCAGCGAATTCACGAAGTCCTTCGCGCTGAACAAAGCATGGTTGCTTTCCCAACATTCCGAAGGAACCCAACTTTATTCCAACGCAAGGCCCCTCCGCAAGGTCGGTACAGGAGCCTGAAGGGTAAGACCCTCGGCGCTGTGCCTCCTGCCACCAGCGAACATTGAAAGACGAGCCCATTCCGGAAAAGATTGACGGGTGTCATTGCGTGGGTGGGGACGTGAATTCCACCTCACCTTCGACGTCATTTCGAGACTCTGGTCCCGCCTTATGGATGGATGTTCGGGCTTTTTTCTCCAGATCGTTACAGAAGCACCTCCGTGCGACGGGTCATCTGTAACACAATGTTTTGTATTATCAAATCGTTTGGATTATCAACAACGGGTAGGTCTGTTTCCTTCCGCCAAGTTCTTCATTAAGGAACAGCATACGAGCAGCAGCTTCCATTGCTGTTGGTGAAGATGGTAGGCACGCCTATATCATTCAGTTGTGAGGGCTCGCACTCGAACAGGAATTTCTCTCAAGCCATCGACGGCGGGTCATCAGAACCTACAGCTTGGTGTTAGTGCACCTTCTGCTGCTTCGGAGCAGTCTTGATCCGAAATGAGCCTGGGGAGTGGTTGATTATCTGTCATTGAATAGATTTTAGAATCGTGATCGATGTGGACCCGGGTGTAGAAGCCGTATGTAGACCCACAATCGATGCCATTTCGACCTCGAAGTCGAACTTCATTACATGTCTTTACTTAATCCAAGTGAATTAGTACCGTAGGATTCTTGAGGATGTTTTTTTTTTTAATTTGAATTTTTCCGCTAGTCCTTGAGCCTATGGTGTTCTGAGAATGTAGCAGGATTCTCAAGTTCTCACAGTTGATTGCTCATTTGGAAGAATATCACTTGAGCAATGATTGATCTGTGTCCAGATTACTGGCCCTGGCCTCGTTCTTTCTACACCCCCGGAAATAGTTTGGGAACAATACGATATCTTCATCATAATCTATGTACATGGTGAATCCGAATTAGTACTTACTGGCAAAAGATCTTGCAGGCGCACATCTATTATCAAACGGGGTTACAATGTATGCATCTGTTCGGGTGGCACCAGGAGTTGGGGCCCATGAGCCCAGGACATTTACACCTGGCCTTGAGAGCCAGGGCAATACTCTTTTGGGAAACCTCCTATTTGGCTATCTCACCAAGACTAACCATGATGCTGATCTTCAAAAATTTGTGGAAAGAACGGTGCTGATTTTTAGATCTACCAGCTGCGCGTAAGATCGACACCCAACCAGCTGAATCCGGACGAGTCCTGACGACGAGTGATGAGATATTCTGTACTTGGTAGAAAGCCCTTTTCGCAAACCTGAGGCGGGAATCAAGACGACGATCACAGTACGGCCCGGAAACAAGATTCGAAGCCGCCAGCCCCACACGTGCCGGATACGTGGTTGTGCACCCTTGCTGAAATGCTTCGTCTATCATCGTTTCTAGCTAGAGAGAGAGGCTGTCGTGGAAGCATCCCGAAATACGGTGAAGATGGAACACGTACGCAGCAAACGGACTACATTCCCAACTAGGTAGTGGTAGTCCAATGTCATTCCTGAAGCGTCAGCGGCTGATCGACGTTGATGGTATACTTTTGTCATTGTGGAGCATCGACAAGGCACAGATGGAGATATGACGCCAGCCAGGACGATCTTCCTCCCAATTGTCTCTTGCATCTATTCCTGAATCTGGTACGGGCACGTGGGACGGTTCGTTGATTTTTACCAACCTTGTTCTTAGCACTCATATACTATGATGCCTCATGGGACCTTGTTTCCCCATGCAATCAGCCCCGTCGGAGGTTCCGCTCCGCAGTGGATTGTCCTACGTGCGAGCAAACAGGAGATCCGAACAAGACGCAGGTTGATAAAAGCAATGAAGACGGCCAGACCATTTTTCCCAAACATGCGAACTTTAGATCAACTCTCATCTAACCAGCCGATTTACTCTCCACGATATTAACAAGATGCGGGCCCGTACGAAACAAGGGGCCAAAAAGGTGGGGCCTAGGTTCCTCACCAAGATCCCCTCCACCGGTAGTCAACGGAGACCAGCAACACAAGCGGCACTCGAATATACGCGAAACAATCTGGGCCTCCAGCCCGATATCGTCACGCGGCCCGGCATACACCCTGAAGCCGAGTTGAACTGCTGGCAGCGGGTGCGCTTAGTCTTCCGGGAGCCGTTTCTGGAGTTCTGGGGTGTCCTTGTCATGGTTCTGCTGGGTAGCTCAACTGTAGCCATAACGTACCTCAGCCAGTACAAGGATGGAAACTGGCTCACCATATGTTTCGGGTAAGTCGCCAGTCACAGTCCCCCTATCCCGGTCGTATTTGTCCACGCTGAAGCTGACCTGACTCTGGTGGCTGTTTACAGGTGGTCTGCCGGCATGATGTTCGGTATCTACGTTGCTGGTGATTCTGGGGCTTACCTGAACCCGGCCATGACCCTTACCAACTCTGTCTTCCGTGGTCTGCCTATACGCAGATGGCCCAGCTACGTGCTCTCCCAGGTGTTGGGATCTTTCTGTGCACAGGGTCTCCTCTACGCGAATTATATCTCGGCAATCGACCAGTACGAGGGGAAGGGCATACGAAGTCTCCCGCCTAGTGAGACCTCGACGGCGAGCTTTTTCTGCACGTTCCCACAGTCGTTTACGCCATTAGGGAGTCGAATTTTCTCCGAGTTCATCGCCAACTTCATGGTCACGTTTCTGATTTTCGGTGTGAGAGATGAGAACGGCGCGGACCTGGTAAGTTTTCTTTGCTCGAGTAACCTCAAAGCACGAAGCTGACAACAACAATAGAAAGGAGGTGGCTTTTTCGTCATTGCCTTCTTCTGGCTGAACTTTGTGATGATTGCAGCTTTTGGTTGGGAGACTGGGTAAGCTGACCTACATGGCATTTCATCCGAACAGGCACAATGGCTGACCCTATACATACAGAGCACCCTCCAACCCCGCCCGAGACCTCACCGGACGAATATGGCTGTCAATCCTGGGATACAAGAACGCCTGGTCCTCGTACGACTACTACTTCTGGGTAAGTTCCTCCATTGACACCACCGTGTGCCATGTGACCCGTTGTTCTAACCTCCACCAGATCCCCGTCTTCGTTCCCTTCATTGGTTGCCTCTGCGGAGCCCTTGCCTACGACATCTTCATCTACACCGGCGAAAGCCCTATCAACAATGGCGAATGGAACCCCAAGCACTTGTGGAACAGCCTTCTCGTCAAATTGGGGATGAGAGAAAAGAAACGAGAGGGGGACGAGGAAAGCCTGGATGAGAAGAAAGATCATGAGGAAGAAGACATGGGACCTTCCCCTATTGCCAGGCTACACCACAGGAACTCGTCCAGCCAGGAAAGAGTGAGCGACAACTCCAGCGATATCACCCGGTCGGGAATCCAGGGAGACGACTGGGTCCCGCCAACCGGACCAGAGTACAGTGACGCCCGGGATGAGACGTACACCGCAAGACCTGGACAGAAAAAGTCAAGGTTCCCGCGAGAACAGCAGCCCAAACAAGGCAACTCACGGTTCCCAAGGGAAGAGGAGCAACCGTACACACAAGAGGCGGACATGCATGATGAGCGGAACCCAGACGGACGGATGCGAGTCAACGAGCCGATTGATATCACGCACGCCCAGAAAGACGGACTTAAGAATATGACGGGGAAGAACGACACGACAGTGCCACCAGTTTACGAAGGCATGCCGGGAAAGAACGGAGAGAGGATTAGGAACAAGAACAACAAATCAACGGGCTACGATGATCCCAAATAAAGAAGGCTGTCGGGAAGTGGCACAGCATGGTCATGAGATACGTGGATGCATGCCAAAGCTGTCCATTTACTCTGCGTTTCAGTTATACTCCCAGCGGAAACTCGTGCCTCAGTGGGAACGTGGCCGGTTTACTTTCATTGTTTTATTGGAGTTTTGATGCCCTAGTGCTCTTCAGCGATTTAGGAATTAGCGGCCATGTTTGATACAGATACCTTTTACTGGAAGACACCCCCTTTGTTGTCAAGAGACATCACTTCTTGCTGCCTCACCGATAGACTGGTTACCCTGACCGGACATGACATTTGTTGATTTCATTGCCATAGTTACATTCTTTGATGTGGATGGAACATGACCGCCTGGGAGTCAGGGGTGCTATGGAAGTACATGAGGCCATTGTGCTCCGAGAACAGCATGCATGTAGTCATTATAAAACTCAGGCTCCTAGTCATTAGGCTGTAATGCTAAAAATTTAGTCTTGCCTACAAATGAAAGTAAAAGAAGAATGGTTGAAGGTTAACAAAACAAAACTAAAGGGAGGGCACACCACACACGTCCCGTTCTGTCTTTTGTCCTCCGCTGACCCCGATACCCGAGTTGCTTCCCACTATTTTGATCCAAACAAAACAAATGCTCCCGCCGTCCGAACAAATTGAAAACGACCGTAACCCAGTGTTCCTCACTCCTCGATACCGTGCTTGTTCTTCATATGTCTTATCATGTTGTCCCTCCTCGTAAACGTCTTGAGACAGTTTTGCACCGGGCAAGTTGCGTTGAAGCGTGGAACACCCAGCTCATCCGCGGAGATGGGGTGATTAACCCTCATATGCCGTAGCAAATCCCGTTTCTGGGCTTCCTTGTGATCGCAGATGTGGCATTCAAGCCGTCGGTTGTGGCACTGATGATGTTTCCTAAGTCACAGTCAGTTCCCGTACCTCATGTCGTCACGCCTGATCTCACACAATGGACGAAAGGTGACGGTGAAAGATAACCTGTCGCCGGGAGTGTCTAACTTACCTAAGTCTGTCGGGTGTCTCTGCTTTGAAGCCACAATGACACGTCAGATTTGTGCCTGACTGAGAGTTGCCTTGTGGTGTTGGCTGACTTGAGTCTTCCGTGACTGGGCCACTGGCAGAGCTCGAAGTGTCCGTACATGAAGGACTTGTTTCGAGGGAGGTTCCCTCGGAATCCCGCGCTGGTGCGGGTTCAATACGTCGCAGTCGACGGTTTGGTTGGATCGAGATATTTGGTTGTTCAGAGGTAGAGGGTGACTGGGTGTTGTTCCCGTTTGACGTCGAGAAAGAACTAGACTGACCCGAATATGGGTACATTGAGTCGAGTTGACGTGGATGTATTGTAGAGGGTTCAAGCCAGGATTGTAGCGGGTCGGGATGGGGATCGTATTGGTGTCGATATTGGTCGATTTCATCACAAACGTCGCTGATGTTCAATGGTGGGTGACTCCCAGAGTTCATCGCCGGCAAGTCTGGCAGTGTCTCCACACCGTCATCCTCACCTTGCTGAAGATCAATGTACTTGTGAAACATTTCGTCTCCGTCCGGGTCGAGACTGGACGCCATGGCTGTAGATAGATGATTTGTGTGTCTGGGAAATGTTTGCTTTGGCGTATAAGGGTTTTTCGTTGTTATGTTGTTGTCTGCGCAGCGTTAGGCCGTTCCTGGACGTGGTCCAGGTTAAAAAGGTTCCGGTCTGTCGTACAGTCAGTTAAACCGTTCGTTGAGGAAGGAATGGCTGTTATCTCGCAAGGCTGTACATACCACTGAGAGGTAGGCTGTCTGTGGCCTGCTCTACGGTGACATACAGGCCGAAATGATCCTCGCCCTCCTGTCTCGGGGGTCCAATGCCATGGCCTTGGACCCCCGAGATCCTGTACGAGATACGCTTTTACCATCGCGTTCCCGGCAGGAGGGCAGAGCGTTCTCTCGGGAACGCGGCTGTAAAAGCGTATCTCGTACAGGATAAGAAAGATCATCTCGGTCCAGTGTGTCGGAAGTCGCTGCGATGCCTCCGTTCAACCTGATCCAGCGAATCAGGCTGAGACGGAGGCGAGTGAACAAAACTGTAAAGAACCCAAGTGTGCCTTAAAATGATTGGCGTTGAAGGTGGTATGTCCAACAGCCTGAAGTCAGCAGGTTGAAGAAGAGGAAGAAGTGTTGTCTTGGACTGCGATGCAGTCATATTGGCCTTTTATACTGGTCGAGATTTGGGAGCGGCTGTAAAGGGGCAACTCGCTGTATACAACAATTTCAGTGATCCGGGCGCAGACTGCGCTGCAAGAGCCACAAAACGCAAGTATCTCCGATGTATCATGGTATCATCCTCTGAGGACCGTCCTTCATTGGTTCATTCCGGAGGCCCGCCAATACCACCCTACCACCCGTGGACATTATATGACCGCACAACTACTTAGGTACCTAGGTACTTATATAGATTTACTGGCAACAATGTGCTTTTTGCATTCAGACGGGATGGAAGTTTCCAGGATTCAAGGACTGGAAAACATACCACTCGAAAGGATACGGAAGACTCTGTTTCCGTATCGCATCCGCAGCCACCGCAGCGCACGTCTCGAATGACACCCAGCTGCGATACTACCACTTACAAAATTCGCATAACTGCGGAGCCAGAGAATACCTTTAGAGTACTATCTGTATCTATGATAGCATAGTTCAGCAATGGCAAGTCGTCCGGAGCAAGGTCCTCGCCGTACCCGCTGACTGAGCGACTGAGTTCTGCATGATATACATGTATGTATGTGTTCAACCGTATTTTCAACGAGGGGCGTGGTGTCTGTAACTCTCTTTGATGGCCAAGTGATATAACTAGCGGTATCTGTTTCAGAATACTGGACACCTTAACTGGCCAAAATGAGGCGAGTAATTGCATACAGAATCGTCAATTGTCAATAGTGGTGGTGGTAAACACTGCCACAGCTTGGTCGGTTCTTCCTCAGATGGGGCCATCTTGTTGCGCTTTTGGGTGAAACCTGGTTCCGGAAACTCGATCCACGGGTGATTCAGAGCATAGGGTGTCGTTGATGGCAATTAGGACCAAGTTTTCGAAAAGTGGCTGTGATCAAGGTTAAAGTGAACCGGAAGCATTTGGTACACGCATGTACTGCATCCAATTGCTTGCTCGGTCCGATGTTTGGCTTTGTCCATAATCAATGCATTGTATTATCAGCATTGGGGAGCAACATATATCCTTATTTACAGGAGGAAGCTCGACACCAATCTATGGACCTCGAAGAGTATCTTACTCAAGACAAACTCGCGTCCTGACATGCGGGTGAGTAACCCTGGAAGATGCAAGTAACCTTGAAAGCGGAAGCACAGGGGGGTGCCCTGGTCTCTGATCACAACCCTGACTTACAACCGTCGACCTCCTTTCTCAGTGCTTGCTGCTAAGTTGCAAGTGAAAGATATTGAAATACTCCCACAAAGTCATTGGATGCTAACTGTTACCATATGGAAGCCGTGATGCAAGCCCCTAGTTCAAAAGGCTTCACCAACAATGCATAAATGTGGCCACAAAGTTGACGACGAAGTTTATAGCTGCGATCGAGAGCAAGTATCGGGAGCAGTGCGAGCGGAATGCAGACGAACAAACTACAATATGCACAACAGCATGCTCTTACGAAAAGACATGTATTCAGGTAGTTAGTCACATGCACATCTCCAAACTATTGCTTAGCCGTGATTCGTGACAGAGTTGAGGGCACCAGTGCCACCTCTGACCGGCGTGTTGATGACGGATTTTTAAGTGCTCGCTAATGCCAGAAATACTGCGGTGGCATTCGCCTCTCTGTCCCGAGGTCCAGTAAAATACATTTCCCGTTACCCCAGACGCGTCGTCTGCAGTTGGCACGCCACACAGCAGTGGCCCGGGGATGTTCCTGCATGGGAAGTGACCACCTCAATTGTCTATTTATATTTAGGTGGGAGCGCCGAGACGACAATATGGAGCTAAGCTTTAATGAAAAGTAGATCTTTAAGGACTTGATTATACATTATATATTGGTGCTCACTTTGGTTTGGCGAACATTTCTTTCTGGCTGGCGGTATGTTCGCTGATCGGAATGTACTTGCGCAGCGGGATACCTGAGGGTATGTTCAAAGTGTAAGCAGGGGGCTGTGAGAGAAAGCTGTGCTTCATCACCGGCTCAGCGAGCAATTTACTGGCAATTCGTGATTTACAAGGTGTCCTACGTATAGCAAATGATATTATGCTCTCAACTTGCCCCGCTGTTTCTGCAACGCCATTGTCTTCCAAGCACAACTCGGAAGCAAAATACATGGTCCAAGCGGCTGTGGCTCATGGGGTCGATTCCATAGATTCCATACGGGCATTTACGTGGCGGGATCGAAGGTCCCTTGCCGGGTCTGCGAGTCTTGGAGACTATTACTATCGTGTACTGCAATATAGTACCTTCGGTTTTGCTTCTGCTGGTAACCTACGACAGACAGAGACCAAAACATTTTCGGATGCCAACCGGAAGGGCCATGACATTAGTTCATCCATCTGGTAACGTAACAGGAGCTGGACTCGCGGCCTGGTGTCTCAGGTATTTGAGAAATTCTGGGTCCCGATCATACCTCGATCCACTCGCTTCAAATAGAGGAGCCACTTCGCAGGCATACGTCCGGATCCGCAAAGGAATCGTCGAATTGCGAGTTTCCTGGGGTTGACGCTCGAGGGAGCCGCGATCGTAACTATCGCACATAAGATATGATGCCATCCCAAACCACGCGGTCCTCTCGACTCAGTTCAACTCAGTACATATACAAGAGACAAATGACCCTCCGCGTACAGTGGAGTTACGGGAGACGCAACTTCCTTTCGTATCAGCTAAGGGATATGAGGCAATCCATTGATAACCCCTGCATGTGCGATAACACTGTTGGTTACAGGTCACCTGCAGCAGCGTTGGGTCCATTGGGGATATCTATGTACTGGGTGGAACAAAGCTACTGTGTCTGACTGCCTGAGCGTACTTACTAAGTAATTATCCATTGGAAAGTCCCACATCTGCACGTATAAGGGCTGGCGGTCCAGGCAAATTCATAAGCAACAGGTCATCGCTGCCTTCAAATGTTTGCTTTGCTCTACAGTGGGAACCCAAGTATCCCATCTGGGTTTCAAGACGCCAACTCAAGAGGAACGTTACAAACCAGGCAAGCTGGGACGCAGAGGCTCGCTCTGAGGGAACTCGAGTAGCCATGGGCTCTTTCACATCACGCGTATTGCATTGCAGCTGTCACCGGCGATCAAGGAGTCCGAAAGGCGAGTAGAACCTAGGCACAGTCTAGGCCTGTTTCGTACTATCTAGCCGGAACAGCTAAACTACCGTAACAGGGCTATATCTCGGCTATATCGTCGTAAATATCGTAATATATCTATAGTGTTTAGGCGTAACTATAACTAAATCTTCCGAGGAAACTGCTACTACCTATATTATAAGCAGTTTAGCAGGTAAGTTAGCTATAAACGTGCTTAAGGCTCGGACCTAACCGCTATCGTAAACTAGGCTTAACATTAGCCCCTAAACCGTTACCCCGGCGTATACGCAGGATCTCGCGACTATCTAGTCGTCTAATTAACCTCGATATAGCGCTTAGAAAGACGAAATTAAAGCCTTTAAAAGCGCTATTAAAAGCATTAAAAACGATAACAGAGGCCCCGGCAGTTCCGGCCTATAAGGCCGCCTAGCCGGCTACTAAGCCGGCGGGAAAAGCAGCTACTAAAGGCACTACTATATAAAAGACCTCCGGCCCTATAATACGTATAAAGCGTAATATAGATAGGAAGAAAAGGGTTATAATAACCTCGCCGGCTATAGCCGAGGCCTATATAAGAAAATAGGCACTATAAAATAAGGCCGAGGTATAGCTAAAGTAGTAGCCGAGCTTAGAAGCGTAGTTAAACTAGTAATCTAATACTCCTAAAAGTTCTGCTAATACCTCTAACCTGTTTACTTCTTCTCCTTATCTGCTACTATTACTAACGCTATTACTACTATAGGCTACGCCTATAGACCTTTATATAGCTATAGTTTTAAACCTTAAGTTTCTTTTAGAAAGCTAGTAGTTACCTCTTTTAGCCTAGCCGTATCCCTAGCTATAGCACGATAACCTATATATAGATATAGTCTAAGCGCTATAGTAGATTAATAGGTTATTCGAGAAAATAGTTAATAGCCTAAAAGCTCGGCTAAACATTATAATAATTAGGCATGCTAGGATGCTATCCTTTACGTACGCCTTTATAGCTACGACGAAGGGATTAAGAAAGGAATTTATATAGAGTAGGGATATCGTTTTAAGCAGCCTTAGGCCTAACTTTAGTACTATATCTATTCGAGATATTATTAGTACCTAGTAACTATATAAACTATTATATAGACTAACTATAAGCTTTAAATATCGGCTATAGGCGCTACTACTATTAGAGCCTATCCTTAGCCTAGCCTATAATATAGGTCGGCCTTTATAGCAGAAGAAAGCTATATTACGTACTAACTAAATAAATAAGGCTAACGATAAGAAAGAAAAAGCTTAAAAGGATATCTAGGCAGTTCTAACTAATAATTAGGTATATAAGGAAGGGAAATACCGTAACCGTAATAAGGCATTTTATATCTAGTGCTAGCTATAGCGGTATAGTAGTATATACCTACGCTTTCTATCTTTAGACCTAACTAACTAAACTAATATAATTTAGCAGAACCTCTATATAGAAGCGATACCGCTAGAACCTATAATATCTTAGGCTAGAAGCTATTAGTAAGCGCGTTAGGAATATAACGATTTCGTAAGAAGGTTAGTAGTAGCAGGTATAGAAAGGAACTCGCCTATAGTAGTATTAATAGCTTAGTCTAATATAATACTATCGCTAGTATAGATAAACAGGCAGCTATAGGATATACCTAGAATACTTAGCGTAGGTAGTATATAGTTTAATATACCCTCCGATATACCTTCCGGCTTAAGTAATCTGTCCTCTTAAATACTAGTAAAATTAGCTACTATAGAAGAGGTATTATCGAAGCAGTAGGGAAAGAAACCGGAGCCGTAGCTATAGCCGCTACTATAACCTATAGCTATATTAGTTAAAGCATTACTATCGGAAGCTTAGCAGATAAGGATATTTACTATTAAAAGGCCTAAGACACTAAAAATAGTAGGGGCACTGCTTCTTAGTTTATTACCGCCGATCCTATATAGTATACTTACTAATAAGCTACTATTAGAATTCTGCTACGCCTTTCTTAAGCGTTACTATAATAGCTTAAAATCGGAGCACGATAAGGCTCTTATAAAGGCTATAAACGTAATAATAGCGGCTAGCCTGTTAGTTATCTCGATTAGAGACCTAAAAGAACGCTAGTTCTAGCAGTAGGGTATACCTAAATAGGTATATAAGCCGATAAAGGCGTATATAAAGCCCTTCCTAAGCAAATAGGAAAGTATCGCGAAGGAAAAGCGGCGAGATAATTAGAAACGGAAGCGTAAAGAGATAGAGGCCGAAGCTAAGCGTAACGTTAAAGAAGATAGGAATAAGGCTATCGTAAACCTTAAGAGTAACCGTAGGCCGGCCTAAATAGATCTGCTACTACGTTAGTTATCTCCGGTATATTAAAAACTATATAAAGGTAAAGAGATACTCTCGTCGCTACTAGCGGTTAACTTACTTTTAAGGTATAATCGCGTATAGGAACTACTTAATCTAGCCGAGATATCTAACAATACTAGCGAGCTTAATAATACCGAGTTACTAAAGTCTTAGATTACTATATAATCGGGCTCGCCGGGGCTTATTTTAATCGAGGATAAAGGTACGTCGGATATCTCGCAGCTATTAGAAAGCGATAAAGTAATCTCTAAGACCTCGAGCGAGGTTTTAAATAGTAGGGAAGAGTAATAGTAAGGGTATAGATAGCGAGGTTAGCGATAGTATAGGTAGTTATTTTAAGGCTTTAATTCGGTCTGCTTTAGAGCGAGTATAAGAGGCTATAAGGCTATAAAAGCAGTAAAGGTAACTATAAAAGGTAGTTATAAGGTATAGATAAAAGTTTTAGTAGTAATACTATAAATTTCTTCCTTATTATATATATTTAGAGTTTTTCTGCTATTTAGGGTTAATCGAATCGATTAAATCTACTCTATTAGACCTATAGACCTAACCTATAAACCTAACCTATAACCTAACCTTTTATACTACGTTCTACACCTATTTACTCTATAAAGCTATCGCGACCTTATTAAACCTATTAAAATTTACCTACGCCTATCGGAAATACCCTCTAATGCCTTTTACGTTACTTAAAACCTCCTAGGCTATAGCTTCTAAGAAGGCTATAAACTCCTTAAGGCTTACGCCGTTACCGCACTCCCTAGTATATCTCTGCCGCAGTAAGGTCTTAAAGTCCTTAAAAAAAGCCTCGATAGGGATTAAATCTAGGGAATATAGTAGAAGATATACTAGCTTTATACTAAATTCCTTATATAATAGAGTAAGTTTTTCGTAATAATACTATAAGGCATTATCTATTATAAGCACTAACTTAGGCCTAGAGAACCGCTAGTATTAAGGTAAAATATAGTGCTTAACCTAGTTTATAAAGCTTTCTATATTACTCTGCCTAGGATATATAAAGGCATCGAGAAGCCTATTTGTCACGGCCCTAGAGATAGAGACCCTAACCCTAAGGGTTAGGGTCTGGATTACATAATCCCCTAGTTAGATAAAACTCTAACTCCTGCCTATAATACTATTTCGTAGCTCTTCGAGCTACGTCTTGTTAACAGAGCCTGTACCTGCCGAGGATAGAGCCTGCTTATAGCGAATAGGACTGTCTGCCACCTGCCTGCTTAACGTATACCTAACTGCCTATCTGCTACCGTAACACTACGTAGCTCCTTCTTTTATACGTTAACTTTATGTCTGCCCGCCCGGATCCCCTGTTAAGCACCGACTCCCCGGAGGAGCTCGCCGCTTACGTTCTTTAATACCCGTCCGAGTAGCTCCTATACTTACGAAATGTTAACGCCTACCTATCGGCCCTCGAAGGAGAACACGCGTCTCTAGGGGAAGAACGCGTGTCCCTCCGGACTACCGTTTAATAACGCAAAGCCGTAATCGATTACTAGGAAAAGAATTTCGAAAAGAACCTCTAAACCGCCTAGCAGAAGATTACCTAGCTAGAAATCGAGAAGCATTATCTAGTAACCGCCGCTACCCCTGCCGTATATATCCCCTTACCTGCCCCTATCTATACCGAACCTCTCGTTAATCTCTCGATAGATCCTCTAACGTAAACGTCTATCCCTACTCCTGTTATAAGTTCCGGCTCCGCCTAACTTAGTAAGAAACTACTTAACCTAAAAGAATTTAACGGTGCTTACAGAGACCTTCGCCGATTTACGTAGTAAGTTTACGCTAAAATAACTACTAACGCTAACCGCTTCCTAACCGCTTAGGCCCGACTAACTTACGTCGCCGGACGTCTTACCGGAAGGGCCTACGAGTTAGTCCTGCCGAAAACGATCTATAGCGTCTCCTAGTTTATCGATTACCTTACACTGCTCGAATACCTAGAAGGGGCTTTTAGAGATCCCGACCGGATCTAGAATGCTTAGAATAAACTATATACCCTAAAGTAAAGGAATTAGGATTTTAGCGTGTATTTCTTAGAATTTTAACGCTTAGCCTTAGAGAGGGAGATGCCTAATAACGCTTTTACTCCCCTCCTATTTTAAAGAATCTCTCGTAAACTCTAAAACATGCTGCTATATAACCCGAGCCCGTTACGAGATTTCTATAAATATACGCAATACTTATAAGGACTAGATAACCGTTACCGTTAATACTAATAGCAAGTATCCCGGAACCGTAGACCCCCTGCTATATAACCTGCCGCCCCGAAAACTATACCTAGTTAGCCCCGAGCTGCGACTATAACTTACGCCCGCCCCGTTACCCCGACCTCCCTTAGAGAGCCTATAGATCTTAGCTCTTAGCGCCGCGGTAGCGGCTAACGAGAGCGCCGAGAGTATTACCGCTATAGTTCTTCTACTTACTTCGTCGCGAACTGCCCTAAACCTAACTAACGGTAATTAAGACTATACGGTTTCCGCCCGACGTCCCTGCCCTAAAGCCTATCCTCCCGTTCTCCGCCGCGATATATAGCTCCCTCCTTTACCCGGAGATAGAGCACCTCTCCTGTCTAGAGCTCGTTAAATAAGGCGAGCCTAAGATAAGTCGCCCTTAGGCTCCTAGCGAGCGTAAACTCCGAATATCTGCTGCCGCTACTACTAGACTATCGATCGAAGACAAAGAAAACTAATAATCGAAAATGCTAATCCTGCCTATATTACTAATAGTAAATAGGAAGAACCTATCTACCTATACCCTAACTAATACTAGAGCTAAAGGGAAGGCTTTCTTCGATAAAAGCTAGGCCGAGGAAAGGGGAATTCCTATACTACCCTTAAAGAAACCGTTTAACCTAGAAGTAATCGACAGCCGAAGTTTAGAGAACGCCGTTACTTACTATATTTCTATCGCATACCGTGTAAACAACTATTACTAAAAGGAGATAAGAATATTCGTTACGCAGCTTACCTATTACCCTATTATGTTTAAAATGCCTTAGTTAAAACAATATAACCTAACTATCCGCTTTACCTTATATACTATTACGTTTAATAGCGATTACTACCGGTAACACTATAACCTGCCTAGTAAACCTATAAAGCTTAAAGCATTATAAGATGTCCCTAAAGCTAGCCGCCGATACTTATAGCCCGGCTGCCCTAACGCCCTAAAAGACTACGATATCTATACCGTCTTACTACGTACGATAACGATATACGTACGAAAGAATAAATACCGCCTGTTTTCTATTACTCTAGAATAAATCGACGATATACTAGAAGATAAACCTGCCCCTAACCTAGTAACGCCCTTACCGGAAGAGATCCGAGGCTTTACCGATATATTCTCTCCGAAGGAAGCTAAGAAGTTACTACCGCACCGCCTATACGACTATTACATTTAACTAGTAGATAGAAAAACCCTGCTGTTTAGACCGCTATATACTATATTCTGCAACGAACTAGTCGCTTTAAGGGAATAGCTAGACGAGAACCTAAAGAAGGGATTCGTCTATCTTAATTCGTCGTATATCGCGTCGCCTATCCTATTCGTAGCGAAGCCCGGAGATAGCCTCCGATTCTGTATTAACTATCGTGCACTAAATAACGTTACTATTAAAGACCGATACCCCCTGCCTCTAATAAAGGAATCCCTAAACAACCTAAAGGGAATAAAGTTCTTTTCGAAGATCGATATTATTTCTGCGTTTAATAACCTCCGTATCTGCGAAGGAGAAGAGTACCTAACAGCTTTCCGTACCCGTTTCGGCCTATTCGAATCCCTAGTTATGCCCTTTAGACTAACTAGCGCGCCTGCTATATTTTAAAGATTTATTAACAACACCCTAAGACCTTACTTAGATATATTCTACACTGCTTACCTAAACGATATCCTAATCTATAGCCGTACTCGCTCAGAATACGAATAATATCTCTGCCTAGTCCTAACGGCCTTAAAGAAAGCCGAACTATACGCTAAAATCGAAAAATACGAGTTCTTCGTAGAAAAAATAACCTTCTTAGGACTAATCGTCGGTACTAATAGAATCCGGATAGACCCTAAGAAGATTAAAACTATTATAAACTAGAAACGACCGACCTGCTTAATAGATATATAAGCCTTTATAGGGTTTAGTAATTTCTACCGCCGCTTTATCCGAGATTTCTCGAAGATAATCTTACCGCTTATCCGCCTAACAAAAAAGGAAGTTCTATTCGAGTTCGACTCTGCTTACGATAAAGCCTTTTAAGGCCTTAAGACCGCGTTTACCTATACCCCTATATTAGCCTCGTTCGACTAGGAAAAAGATATTATCCTAGAAACTAACGCCTCTAACTACGTCTCTGCCGGCGTAATATCTTAATATAGAGACGATAGAATCCTGCGCCCTATTACCTTTTTCTTAAAGAAATACTCTAGTATAGAGTATAACTACGAGATCTACGATAAAGAACTGCTCGCTATTATCCGTTACTTCGAGGAATAGCGCCCCGAACTAGAAGGGGCCCCGTCCCTAGTTAAGGTTATTACGGACTATAAAAACCTAGAGTACTTTACGACGACGAAGTTACTAAACTGCCGATAAGCCCGCTAGTCTAAATTCCTATCCCGTTTTAATTTCCGAATAGTATTCTGCCCCGGAAAATAAGGGGCGAAGCTAGACGTACTAACTAGGAGGTTAGAGGACCTGCTTTAGGAGGGGGATAAACGCTTACTATACTAGAGTTAGGTAGTACTTAAAAAAGAGAATTTCGAAACTCTTCCCCCTATACTAGATATAATAGCCCTAGATCCCGCTATATCGCTACCCCTAACTCCTCCTAATACACTAGAGCCCTAGCCTAGCCCGAACCGACCTGCTAAGAAGATAGTTCGCTTCCTAGCCTAGACCCGCTAAGAAATTAAATCTTTACGCCCCTGCTAGGATAAAGAATTATCCGTCCTATTCGACACCGGATACCTAGAAAACCCGATTCCCTAGTCTGCCCTAAAGGCGTTAGAAGAAGACGCCCTGCGATATCTACTACTAACCCTAGCCGAGTGCGAGAATCGCGGCGGCTACCTATACTATAGGAACTGCCTGTACGTTCTTAACCTGCTAGAGCTAAAAGCTAAACTCCTAGAATACTGCTATACGTCCCCTATTACTAGCTATCTAGGGATCTTAAGAACTTATAAGATCCTAGACCGAGAATATTACTAGCCTTAGATATTAAGCTACGTAAAGCGCTAGGTTATAAACTGCTACTAGTGCTATAGAGCTAAACCTAACCGAGAAGCCCGATAAGGACTGCTAAGACCTCTGCCTATCCCGGAATAATCTTAGAAAGACTTATTAGTAGACTTTATTACCTACTTACCCGTTAGCTAAGGCTATAACGCTATTATAGTTATAGTCGACTGCTTATCTAAGATAAGACACTTTATAGCCTGTAAAGGCATCTGCGATTCTAAAGAAGCTACCCGCCTATTTATAAAGAATATATAGAAACTATACGGCTTACCGATAACGATTATATTAGACTAAAGACCCTAGTTCGTGTCTACATTCTAAAAGCACCTAATATAACGCTTACGTATCTCTGCTACCCTATCGACTGCTTATTACCCCGAGACCGACAGACAGACTAAGAGAATAAACGCCTTTCTAGAATAATACCTACAGTTCTACGTTACGTACCTTTAAGACGACTAGGCCGACTAGCTGCTGCTAGCGGAGTTCGCCGCTAATAATACTGTTTCCGAGATAACTACTATTACCCCGTTCTTCGCTAACTATAGATTCTACCCTAGGTTAGGTTTTAAGCCTGTATAGCCTATTAATAAGCCTGCCGCCCGCAATGCTAAGAAGTTCGCTACCTAGATGTAAGAGATTACTAATTACCTAAGGACCGAGATACTCGCCGCCCGAGCCTGCTATAAAGAGCAGGCTAACCGGAAACGCCGCCCTGCCCGCCGTTATTAAATAGGCTAAAAAGTCTAGCTTAACGTACGAAATATAAAGATACTGCGCCCGGTAAAGAAGTTCGACTAGAAGAACTATAGACTGTTTAAAATTACCGAAGTCGTTAGCCCCTAGGCCTATCGGCTACTTCTTCCCGATGCTATAAGGATACACCCTATATTTTATATTAACCTGTTACGACCTATCGCTAACAACCTATAACCTGCCTAGAAGATCGATCCTCTACCGCCTGTCGAGGTAGAAGGGTTATAAGAATAGGAAGTCGAGGAAGTCTTAGATTCCCGTTAGGACCGCCGTAGCCGTAGTAGCTACCCCCGCCTAAAGTATACTGTTAAATAGACTAGATACGACGACCCTAAGGAGGTGCCTGCGTCGCACCTAGAAAACGCTTAGGAAGTTAAGCGTAACTTTTATAGAAGATACCCGTTTAAGCCTAGACCTTAATATAACCTCTTAGGAGTTCGGTCCTAGAGAGGGGGGTACTATCACAGCCCTAGAGATAGAGACCCTAACCCTAAGGGTTAGGGTCTAGATTACGTAATCCCCTAGTTAGATAAAACTCTAACTCCTGCCCACAATACTATTTCGTAGCTCTTCGAGCTACGTCTTGTTAACAGAGCCTGTACCTGCCGAGGATAGAGCCTGCTTATAGCGAATAGGACTGTCTGCCACCTGCCTGCTCAACGTATACCTAACTGCCTGTCTGCTACCGTGACACTATTAATCGTAATAGCCGGAAGTAGGTAATATTATTACCCCCTCTTTAGCCGGCTTTTACTTTTAAGTATAATACCTAATAGCGCTTAGCTATATCGACGTACCCTATTACGTTTATTATAGCTAGATTTATCTATATATACTAGCTAATATAGTTTATATAGGGCCCTAAGTTCCTCTATCTAGGCCTTACGTAGTTCCTTATCCTTCTAGGCTATAATTAGCCTTATTTTTTTATTCGACTAGCCGATACTTTTAAAGTGCTTTCCGATCGTAGAGACGTCGATAACGATATCGTATTCCTAGTATAGGAACTAGCGTACCTTATAGAGGTTATTATCGGGCTTTAAAGTAAAGAGTTCTTCGATTTACTAAGCATATTAGCTAACGTACGGATAATAAATAGGGATAGCAGAATATATACCTCCTCGAGATATAGCGTAATCTTTAACCGGCCTACCTAAGGCGATTATAAGATATCTATACTATCTTAAATATCCTATTTAGCTCGATTTCTCTATACGTAGCGATCGGTATACTATATTACCGCTATAATCTTGCTATTATTAAGGCTGCTATCGAATAGTATCTATATCCGAGACCGCTCTTATTCGGTTAGGTTCTTACTATAAACGCCTATATTAACAGCGCGCTTAAACACTATAGAATATTATAAGGTTTGCGATAATAACGAGGTTAAAAGCTTTAAAAATAGTAACGATATAGCCGAGATATAGCCTTATTACGGTAGTTTAGCTGTTCCGGCTAGATAGTACGAAACAGGCCTAGACCGTGCCCAGGTTCCACTCGCCTTTCGGACTCCTTGATCGCCGGTGACAGAGGGACGCCGATCTGCCCGCCCTCACCCCATTAGAGCGGATTGGTCCCAAGAGTTATCCACGATACCTGTTTCCATTCGAACTGCCAGACGACTACGACATTGATGAAATATCAAGAATCCTTAGAGCCGGCCTCAAGGCTGCCCAAAAGCGACTGCCGGTCATAGCTTGCGAGGCGGTAGCAGATCCAAAAGCGAAACAGGCCGGCGTGATGAGACTGAAGAGAATACGAGACAAGAACTTCGACTTTATTACCTTCAAGGATCTAAGAAAGCCAGGGAGATTTCCAGTGAGATACCAGGAACTCAAGGAGAAGAAATTCCCGGTGTCATACTTTGACGAAGACAAGCTATGCCGTCTGTCGAGCCCGTTTCCCAATTTTGACGAGCGTTTGCCCGTCTCTATGGTACAGGTTAACTTCATCGACGGCGGTATGATCATGACGTGGTGTCTATTGCATATGTTCGGGGATGGAAAGACATACAATGTATGGATACAAGTGTGGGCGGAGGAGTGTCGCAGGGCAGCCGGGATGAGCATCCCGGACCCATACCATATGCCCAAGGCGATGTGGAAAGACAGGAAAACAATTATGAAGCCATCTGGTCGGTATTCTGGACGTCTCGAGGATCACCCGGAGTACATAATCTCACCATCCAAGCCAACCGGAGCACCACCCAAGATGCGATCCAAGTCCCACCGAGGCCAGGTCTTCTACTTCTCGCCCCAGGCACTGCAGGAACTCAAGGCTGAGGCATCACCAGCAAACGCGACCCTGTCCACCGATCAGAAGTGGATATCAACCAACGACGCGCTGTCAGCATTGCTATGGCGCACTGTGATGGCGGTGCAACACCCGCTGGATAAACTGGAAGGCGATCCGGTGTCGTACTTTGATGTAGCCATCGACGGCCGGCTGCGGACCAACCCACCGGTGCACTCGCACACGTTGGGCTGCTGGCTGGAGTACGTCGACATGTCGATGCCGATACGCCAGCTCCTCACCACAGCCAGCCTGGCAGACATCGCCATCCTTGTACGGAAGGCTATCGAGCGAGCCAACAGACACAGCTCGTACACCGACGATTTGGTGGAAATGGTCGAGAGACTCGATGACGTAGATTGTCTCGTTATCACGTCGCTGCTCGACATGCCCGGCACCAATTGTATGCTGACGTCGTGGAAGAATTTTGCGCTGTACAGCATCGATTGGGGGTACAAGCTAGGGGGTAACATCCAGGCTGTGCGGGGCCACTCTGTCGGTGTAATCAATGGTCTGCAGGTCGTCCTTCCAGAGCTGTCGGATGGCGGGCTTGAAGTCCTGGTAGGGGTCGAGGAAAGCTGCTTGGAGAGGCTGATGAATGAGCCTCTGTGGAACAAGTTTGCGGTCGCTCGGTAGATGTCTCAGAATTGACATGAAAGCCAAAAGATAAGGGTATTGAACAACTGCTCCAGAAAATGCGTGCTTGAGTGGATGTAGGGTTGATGGATCTTCAGAACAGATAGTTGCCTCGAAACCCATTTTCCGCGTCGCACGAATAGTGAAGCCTCATTGCCGGGTTACAATAGGCAGGAATACCCGTCTAAGTTCAAGTTATACAAATGTGTTGCAATTTTAACGAGCAAAATTGCAACACATTTCTTATTAGCTGACCTTTGCCTGACCGACTCTTGCCGCTGCGGCTCAAATCGGATTCTTGTGAGACAAGAGTCTGCAAATGAGCCGTGGTTGAATACGACCCCCAGAGACTTCGTTCCGAAAGCTAAATACAGTAAGATCCTGTAGATTAGGGTTTGTAACACAGTAGGCAGCTATATGTACTTCATAGCCCGGCTGGAAGCACCAGTTTAGGGCTGACATCTTATCACCTTGAAACTTCAATACTTTCGAGCTTCCCGCTACTGTGCTGCAATATTGAATCTCAGAATTTCTGGTTGCCAACGTCCGGACTGCTCAAACTGGGAGCAATGGTATGACCAGCCCTTGCGAGCCAGCGACGATATTTCGGGAATTGGAGTGAGTAACACAAATCATTGCCCAACGCGGCCTCATCTTGCTGATATACTGCGCTCTGGTCATCTAACAACCGAGTATCACAGGTTGACATAGGGTTTATTGCCACTGGCTACCTTACATTGTTCCTCCTGTTTGGCCATTACTTGATTTGCTTTGACCCTGGAGCCTACCCTTTCCACCCAGAACACGCCATTGCTTCTTGGACCACGAAGCCTACATGGTGGAATCCTAATCCCGTCGACATGGTGTTCTTGTCCTGGATACGTAGACTTGCGAGGCGTTTGTCACCTGGCTTAATGCACATTAGCCAGCCACAACGTTTCGAGAGCGCATTCAACAGAGTGAGTTATCATCTTTGCTCCCTACAATTAGGCCGTTTGCTTTTCCAAGCCTTGATTCTATTCACTTCTTATTCAGGCCATTATCTCCATGTGTGATATCCAGCTTTTCAATGGACTTGGCATACTTATTTCTGGGTTCATAGCTGTGAACTGCTCCGGACTCCAGGCATATCAGTGGCAAATCATTGTCTACCTTGCCTGGTTCTCCAGTGTCACACATCTTTCAGGCTCAACGATCTTGAGAAACTACTTGGGCCGGCGCCCCACCGAAACTTATATTCGATACACCCTCATGGTGGCCCTCCTCATAGTCCTCATGGTGGCCATCGTACCGACGGGTTTCTTCAACTGGGTCTCTTCGGAAATCACGGATTCTTCCAACCCCAATTGTTCTCATCTCTTAATAAATGCAACGTTTATACCCACAGCAGCCCAGAAATCCTCGCCCGCGGTTTGCTTCCTCGATATCAAATCAGGGAGTCAAATCTTCGACAAGGTTTCCAATCACGTTCTCCATGCTTGTGATGACTGGGGCGACTCGCAGCTGCTGGAAAACACTGCAGCGTTTCAGGCCATGGTTGTCTCCATTGTCCTCCTGGTCTTCGGATTCGTCTCTCGGTCTATCAGGCTATTCAAATCCACGTCCTTGACCGCCCGTAGGGCAATTTGACAACCTGTCAGCATATTTGCGCAAAGATGCTTGATGAAACTTGCGGGGCACTCATCACGACTATCAGCCCAGCATCGCCGTCGAGCATTGGTTGTTAATCCTTGCTTAGCAACTTTCCTCACGTTGAAACTCAACTTCGACTTATTTAGCTCTATGCTAGCAGAAGTATGATTGAAATACTTTACCCACGGGTTCCCTCCGACGGGACAAAAACTTCGGCTGACGTATTACCTGGGCAGTTGTACTGGTTGCTAGTACTGCTACTCTGGGGCACCTTGAAGCTCTATTTCGCCCGCTTGGACGTACCCAATGAGTCCAGTGACAATAATGATACGAGCCAGTGGAGTTTTGGTCAGATACTTTCCGCGTTACTCCTTATCGCCCCTATTTGGTCCATGGTCGTTGGCTTCACAGAGAAGCCGTCTCAGCCGCCTTCACAGGACCACCTTAGACTTGATTATCTCGGTCAGGACAGTTTCGACGTTACAAATCTCGAATATGACCCATACTTGACCGTACCTGCAGACGAGGCCCATCGTACCATGGCCTCCAACTTCATCAACCGGGATTATTATCACACTGCGCCATGGTTTTCCTGCTGTTTGCTCATGGCTTGTGTCACCATCCCAGCATTTACTATTGTGCAACTCTTATTTATGTTCACCGGTGAGTTTACGTTGCTAGAATATTGGATCACTAGTTTCGGTGTCCTGTTTTTCTTTCTTGTGGCGTATCCTTGTGCCCACCAAGCAACCATTCTCTATGGGCTGTGGATGGACAACTGGCTCTGTGGGTCTCACTTGGACACCAAGTCGAAAAAGAGGCGACGTTATGTCTTCTGGTGGATTCTGTCGCTGATCTGGGTTTCATTTATTTTAGTTTGGGTTTTATCTCTCTACTCTGTGCTTCCCTCCCCTGACTATGGGCTTCCCTCCTCTGCCTTTGGGGACTCCATATATTCTAGTATCGGGGTATACTTTGTTGTGGCAGTTGTTATCAATCTGGTCTACCTTTTAGGGAGTACGCGAGTTGGCAGAAAACATTGAAGCTGGCAAACAGCCTTTTTTCTGGATGCCTCTGGCTTCTCCAGGAATTTATGAACGGTCGGGTTTGGCATGTGCTGCTTAATTCATCCGATGGCTTCACTGCAACATTGACTGTTATATTTTATTTGATTTCGGGTTGTCAACTCTCACAGCAATTACCTGGTAGGGCAACATGGGGTTCACGCGTTCAGGGGCTTACTAAAGGTTGCCGACTGTAAAACGTGTATATATTAAACAAAGGTGCGAAATGGTTCGTCGAACCTCAATTGTCATCTCCAATGAGAACCATGCCTCTCCAGCTGCACTGAAGTCCGAGCCCATCATCAGAGCACTTATATACACTGCGAATAATAACTGTTCTGCACCTTACAAGACAACCCGCTCGCACAAACAGTGCAGCCAGTATACCCAGTACCACCGCATTGACCATACAAACTCGCAGTACACGTGCTCGTCGCCGCACTGGATGTCGTCGTAGTGCTACTCTTGACTTTGGAAGTAGACAGAGTCGTGGTACTGCTTGCCTTGGTCGAGCTGGTTGTGGTCTTAGAACTCGATATTGTGGTGGAGCTCGTCGTCTTCACGCTCGTTGAGGACGTAGTCTTCGATGCAGACGTTGTCGTGCTGCTGGCTTTCGTCGAGGAGCTCGATGACCCGCCACCGCCACTTATTGTCCCTGAAGCATAGAATGCACCCCTTCCATTTGTACCCACGTAGACCTGGCCTGCAGTGTTTCCGGAGCCGGCAACCTTGCAGCTGCTGGTGGCCCCGAAGCCTTGAGTTCCTTGGATGTCTGTCCAGGTGGACCCATCGTCCGCGGAAGCATAGAGCTTGTTACCCGAAGCACCGGTGCCGAACGCGTAGATATTCCATGTTGACCCTGAGCCTAACCCAAGAGAAATCTGCTGGGTAGCGGTCAAGGTAGTTGACAGCTGAGCAAAGGAAGTGCCGTAATTGCTTGACTTGAAGATTCCCTTGTCAGTTGACACGTACACCGTTCCAGCCACGGTCGGATGTGGCGCGATGTCGACCACAGAAGTTGCACTACCCAGAGTCCCGGCCGTTGTAAACGAGGAGCCTGTGTTGGTCGACACGTAGAAGGACCCAGAGGAGCCTGCGTAGAATACCGTGCCGTTACGCTTGTCACTCGCGATGACCGCGCCCGAAGACAAACCCGTCACTGCGGAGAAGGTGCTCTGATACTGGGAGCGCAAGACACCAGAGGTTGAGCTCGACCAGAGTATGGTGTCTGCGTCGGCACTATAAGCGACAGTTCCACCGTAGTCGGTAGTGTCTGATCCATAGTCGATGTTCCAGCTTGCGCCGCCATCAGTGCTGGTGGATATCATCTGTGAACCGGCTGAGTTTCCAACCCGAACGGTGTTCGCCGGCTCATTACCAGCGTAGTCTGCCCTCGTAAATTAATAATGGTCAATAAGGGGTTCGGTCAGGGTGCACTCACCAACATCAGTCGACGTCGACCAGATAGGGGTCTCCCATACAGTAGCCGGGCTTGTCTTCAAGTCCGACGCACTCGCGAAGGTGAAACCGTCGTCGTCTCCAACAGCAACCAGAAGCTCGCTTCCACTGGGAACGGACACCACCTCTTGCACAGAAAATTCCTCGATCCCATCTGCCAAGGACTGTATGGTGATATTATGCGTCGTATCCCAGTTCGTCAGGTCATGCCCACCAAGAATTGTCAGTCCGGTCCCATATAGCCAATGATCACTGTCAAATGGGTCAATTTCCAAAGACTCGATCATCCAGCCGAGCTGTTCCGCGTCAGTCACTGAGATAAAGCTCGTGTAGACCCATGGCGCCAGTGGTGTTGAGATGCCGTAGTATCGATCCATGCTAGGATAGCTGCTCCATGCCCAGATTGGCGACCACGTCGCACCGGAGTCAGTGGACCGGAACAACTGAGCCTCTGGCCACCACGAGTTCAACGCAGCAACAACAAGCGTGCCCGGATTAAGCAGGTCCAGGCCAAGTCCACCGAAGCCGAAGTACAGATCCGATCCGGAGACGGGCGTGATGTCGGTCCATGTACTGTTAGCCAAGTCGTAACGGTATACAGCCCCATTGAGCCCATCGTACGGTCCAGTGCCGTCCGAGTATGTTATATACAAAGCCTTCTCAGTTGGCTGCAACTTGCCCTTGTGTGGGAAGAACGTCCCGGGCTGGCCGGAAACAGCTGACCATGTTGAGCCGGCGTCGGTAGACTCCCAAACAGCTTCTTGAGTTCCGTTGCTCGCGACACCGACAAAGATCCTTGAGGTAGCTCCGTTGGTGGTTCCTGAAGTAGAGTCGAAGGTGATCCAGGCGAGACCCTGGAGGTCGCTATTGTAACCGGTCGTGTCGCTTGGCACAGGAGCATAGTTGCCTGTCGCCGTGAAGGAAGTCACGTTGCTGAAGCTGGCGCCTCCATCTGTGGACTTCCAAAGACCGTGGCCACTGCGGGCGCCGTAGTAGATGATGTCGGAGTTGGCAGGGTCCACGGCCAGTCTTTCACCCATACCTCGGCCAGGCATGTTTCCGCCGACCTTGAAGGTCAGGTTGGCAAAGCTCCATGTAGCACCTTGGTCCGAACTTCGCGCGATGGCGCCATTGTTCGGGTCCCAACTGGTTAGGATCAGTAATGCCACATCGAGGTAACTGTGGGAGATTGGGACAAACCTGTTGGTGTACATTCCCAAAGCAGCATAGACTTTCGAGTCATCCTGAGGGTCCAAGGCCAAGGCATCGGTCCCCCATCTGTCCCTGTGGTGGCAAATGTTAGTAACAAGTACATAGGCAAGACTTGTCCACGTTATCTCACCAGGTCGAATCCAAAGTGATGCTGTCTGTGACGGCTGTCCACGATTCATCCGCGTTCATCCGATATAGGCCACCAATATCCGTACGAGCGTATGCAAGTCCCTGTGTCTTTGGGTGGAAGGCGATTCCTGGCACGAAGCCGCCTCCTCCACCGATGCGAACATTGCTCCAGGAGAAGGCCGCCCTAGCAGGGGCCGCCAGTGCCGTGAGCAGCTGGAGACAGCTGAGATACTTCATGGTCATGAAGTAAACGATTCCAAGTAGCAGCCGTAAAGAGAAGATAAAACTATAGGCTGCCCGCTCGTCGCGTACGCTTCAAGTAGATGGCGGAAGTGACATGTTTATAGGCCCAATATGTTTTTAATCTCGGCCCGCAAGCCAAGAATGGCGGTACCAGAATATGCATGGCTCTTGGCTCCCAAGTCAGCTCATAGATGGGCGTCGTTACTCTGGCATCATGTCCCGAGGTCCCGGAAGTGGATGCTCCATCACGGAGGCGGCATGGCAAAAGCAAGCAGAATATAGAAAGAAAAAGAAATGAGCACAGATGTCATTATGAGGATTTCCCACAAATGATCTTCGTTCTCAGTTGCATGTTGAAGAAGAACATGATGGCCCACATTTGGAAAGATGTTGGTTCTTCGTCCGGTTCCGTCTTCAATGGAGGTTATGCTTCCGTAGTATTTTTTTGGGAAAGTCAGGGGACTGCGTGATCCTGCGGTCCATTCAGGGATTGGGTGTTTGCCCACATTGATCGTCAGATCCCCGAATTCCCTCGCTACAGGGTGAAAATATGCGGCTGTCCGCGAGGAATGGACACCGCAACAAGTAGATCAATATTTGTCCTGAAACGTAAAGCTGAAGTCGAATTGTGTCTTGCTAAAAATGCCAGAGTGCCATAGAGGCATAGGCTCGGCCCTACACCCTCCCACCCCCAGATTGTACAAAAAGGAATTGAGCCCCAGAAAAAACGGTGTAACATACCCACTTGAATGTGATAGGTGCTTTATAATGGATTTGGCCCATGATGCTTGTTCTCGGAAGAGTCTGAATAGATTAGCGGAAGTACTTGCGTCCGAAAAGATGGGACCAGATCACACGACAAAAAGAGGCTTACTCCAGCACGGTCGTCGGCTGATACTTCAGGTTCCGTGTGGCTGCATTGGGGCTCAATTTCAGATAGTGCTTCTCCTATCCTTGTTGTCATCCTTTCCATCGTATAATGCCACCTCCCCATCAAGCGCAAACAAGCGCCGACGCCACCGACCGATGCCTCTTTACTCACTGCCTATGTTCTTGTGTTCGTATACCTGTGGCCAACTGCGCTTTAAGGAATTAAGTTGCACTTGCTGTATCTCATAATTACTGTCATTAGGACCTCCTTTTCTGGTTCTCTGTAGGTCTGCCTTGCTTATTCCAGAGAGCACATTTTACGTATATATTTGATGGTTCATGTTGTATATACAAAGTTCCTGTATCGCTAATAGTTGTATCTACTGGACCATATGCATCCACGCCCGTCGCTATCCAATCATGCCGTGCTGTTGTTATGTACCTACTTTGCACCTACTTAAGCAGTCATACCATCCTTCAATCTAGCTCTATCTTGGACCTAACCCTGCCTAAGCGGCAAGCATCTGGGGCAAGAGGACCTCGTTATATTGCCACAAGATGGTCTGGTAGTTGGATGAGAATGCGGCGCCCGTGTACCAAGTGGACCGTAAGCCCTGGAGCCCAAGGAGTTATTGGATGAATCCCGCTTGGAGATCCTCCACGGACACACTGTCATGCATGGGCCCATGCTCCGAGAAGGCCTCGAACGTCAGACCTGTTTGATTGCTGGCCACGAGTATGCCAGATTCGACCAATGTCTCGAATTCTCTCTGCACCAACCCCTTGGCATCTTCGGGGCCAAACTGCTCATCGCCGACCATAATGACTCGGAACAGGTCTGAGTTGTAGTCCACACAGCCAAAGCCGGAGGTGAAGTTGTAGTCTGGGTACGCCTTGAAGTCGTTATTGTTGGCAGCGTACGGTAGGTTGGTGACGCTGTAATTCGTCGGAAGCGATGGATTGGACACGATGCCCGTATACTCTCGGGCGAAGTGGAACTTGCTGAATACTTCTTCCTCGTACTCGTCCAGGTCGAAGGCAGCCAACTTGTCTGCCACGGGTTCAATGGCAATGAGGAGTTTCTTGGCGTTGACAATGGTCTCCTGCCCCGACACCACGTTCCGCACCGTTACGACCACGCCGTCGTCCGCGCGGGTCGAGCTGATTGCGCGAGTGTTGTAGTACACCTTGTCACCCAAGAACTCTGCTATCGCATCGTACAAGTCCTGGTTCCGTCCCGAAGAGGGTGAGAAAGATGTTTGTGTGCCAGCCATCAGGCGTGCCATCTGGGCCCCGAAAGCCTGCATCATTGGCATCGTCATTTTGTTCAAAATATTGCCCATGCCCAGACCTGTTGTAGAGAACAAAAGAGGTAAGGCATCAGTGAAGTTGTATCTCTCGACAAAATCTCCGAAGTTCATGAGCAAGTCCTCTGGGATGTCACTCGCATTGGGGAAGTTCCAATATCCTGGAACGAGCACTTTCGCATCCGAGTTAGTGAGAATTCGAAACAGGTTGTTTTCTGTTGTTTTTTAAATTTAGGACAGGTATTCGACTTACTATCCTCATACTTCTCCGCGACGGCCAGATACGACTCAAGAGCTGTAAGCTCCTCGTCCCATGATGGGCCAGTGTAGTTGGAGATGAGTTGGCCCGTCTTGAAGTCGGCATAGATATAGTCCAAGGTCGGGTTCACCCTGGCACTGACGGGAATATCAAAGCGATCAAAGAAGCCCGATGCATTGCCGTAGTCGGTAAATGTCATAACACCGAAGTCGTACAGCTTGTTCGTGACCGGGTCTGTGTAGCTGTCGACCGCACCGCCCTGGATTGAAGTATTGTGAGCCAGCCCGAAGCTTATGGTTCTGCCCCCATGGTTCACTGCAACAAAAGATCTTACTAGATTGGACTGTTTCTCGATGACCACAACATCTTGGCCGTAGTCCGTAAGCCGAACGGCAGCATGCGATCCCGAAGCACCTCCGCCAATGACAATCACGTCGGTATCAACCACGGTGGCGTTGGTGCTGTTGCGCGCAGCCAAGAAACCGCCGGTCCGAAGGAGGACATCTTTAATCGAGGTCATTATGAAAAGTGAATATCGAGGAAGAGGGTGACACCAAGGTCCCATGACCGAGCAGCGAAGCGGGAATCTTTATCTCCCCCCATAATAACAGAGCGGGCTTCCCCCCCCCCCTTCAAGCATTTATCATGATGCAGTGGCGCATGTGCAATCTGACAAGAAATTGCTTCCTTTCATGGCTCAACTCTACATTCGTCCATTGATCAGTCAGACCCCGAATATCATTGGTGCCCCCATATTATAAGCCAGGCGTCTAGACTCACCGTTCAACGGCCCCAGTCGTGCTTTAACCAGTCTTCGGTATTGGCTCCCTCTGGTAGAGGCTGCCAGTCGCATATAGAACCTACTAATGCACACTACCGTATCAACGTCAAATGGTCTAATGGCACTTATCTCATCGGGCTGATTCCTCCGTAAATACGATTTGTCAGGATGAGTAAGGCGAGCAGTTTTTTCGCAATCGTTGGCGACGAGCTGTTAGACGACTTGCTCGAAGGCTCTGCAAAAGACTGTGAACAAGCCTCTCACTCTTCTCTTGCGTTGGGCATTCGTCCCTGAGAATTCCTTATATCTTACCAATTCAAGATGAATTAGATAATCTCCACGTCACATGTGCAAACCTCCTTCTTATCCAGAGCTGTTCTGTGACAACGTCTCCCGGCCCATAGCTCGCCGTACCTCACTCGTGATGCACCCAATCCAGATGCACCACCACGTCATCCTCCTAGCCTCTGTTCAAAGCCCGCAACTTGTCAACTGGTACGCATGTCTCGCTTCATCGAGCTTTTTTGCAGTATATCTCAATGTCGAGGAACTCACACCATCCAAGTCGTTAAAAGGCCGGTCTTCTTTCTCGTTGACAGCGTCCCCATTGTCGACGCCCGACTCATCTGCAGTTGCCGCGTCACCTGGGCACGGAACTCAACTCACTGTACATCGATACGGTTGCCACAGACCCGCGGGACATTCATCGGCACATGAAGGAAGCGATTGCCTTAAGTCGATGGCGCAGTCGAATGGGAAGGGTCCGAAGAGACCAACTTAGGCCAACAGGGAAGATGATGGGGATGTGATGCTCAAGTGAGCATCGAAGTGTCTTTTAGCTGAGGGCTGATAGTGATGCATACCGGGGCGGCTTGTTACTTAACATTCCGGGCTCGGATTTGCCTCGCCCGTCCAGTGCCCACCGTGGCTTTCGCTTCCCCGACAGGTATCCCATCACCTAACTGAGAACCCCCTGTGCAAACTATTCTCAATACCGTCTGACCAACACACTTTTAAGGCCTCGCAGCTACCGAGCATGGTCTCACTTCGGGATTGAGATCGCGAGATTGTTCGAAATCGTTACAGCGTGTCCGGGATGGCCGTTGAGTTGTCTCCTCCAGGGTATGTGGCAACCTGGGCAAACGACCAACCATGACACTAGACGGGTGAGAGTCCGTGCAGTCGTGAATCAAGTTGTAGTGCAAATGGCGGCGATCTTTCCCATTCTTGCATCCTGCCACCCTAGATACATCGTACAAGCCAGTCGCATCGGTAAGGCGTGGTTGTATGGCTTACCATGGCCGTCAAGGCAAAGCACCCGGGCGGGTTTCATGCTCTCGAAAATCTCTCGACCTACAGAACATCACGTCGTGAATGGACGAATGGATTCAAGAAACCAAGCAAACCGTTCGTTATGCTTGTGCATGTTCACGGCCACAGGAAAACAGACCCATCTACCCGCTCCGCCCGAAAACCCGTGATAAAAGCAGATTGTGTACCAGTCATTCCAGGATGGTATAAGAAGCATACACAGTACCTACAGGCGTCAAACCCGCACGGGCAGTACCTGTCGACATGACATGTTATTCGACAGATGAGGTTCACCCGGGGGGGGGGGCCTTTGCTGAGTCGCGTTCCATATACATGGTAGTCGGCAGGATGTGGGGTGGGTGTGGGGATGAGCAAAACTCGGGTCCTGTCTTGGGGTGCCCTGGTGTCTATTATAATTGACTTATCTCATTTCGATTGGCGAAGACGAGCACAAGAACGAGAAGGAGTGCGGTATGAGAAAAACTCTTCCGTGTTTGATCCTGAAAGCGATATTGGGGTCTCCGGGCCTTGAGCCGGTTGTCGCGGTGCGAACAATGATGATGTCGTCTATCGGACTAGAGGGTGGTGTTTTTACTTCGAAGTTTCCACTCATCGTGGGTGCTTCCACGATGTTTCCAGAAAGCTTCTGGAAGGAAGTAGGGGCGTCCTTTTACTCTCTTGTTTCAGGCTGTGCGCATGGGGCCCTTGAAGAACCCGATGTCGTGCAGCCACGTCAGGGCAGATATCGACAGGGATGTCTCAGCTATTGTCTGGGGAACATATCCGGCCGAAACGGACCAACAGTGTCGCCGACGACAATCGATGGTCCGAGGGCGGTGTACCACTTCTATATCAGTGATATAAAGACCAAACAAGCCTCAAAGGCGGAAATCAGGGAGTCGTAGTGAGTATGGTGACGGGTATGATCGATATCGAATGCAAGACTGCTCTACAGTCCAAACACGGAAGCCGTCCGGTCCTGTAAGCACAGTGTTCGTGTCAAGCTGTATGTTTGCTATCCACAGGGACCGAGCGACCTCAGTTGATGTGCCGACAGCCATACTCAGCAACATAAGACCTCAATGCGTGGGAGAAAGAAGTTATAGGAAAGAGTAAACATGGCAGTTAAATTCTTCACGAGATGACCTATTCTACAGCAAAGAAATCATCGGGGATTGAGTATTGTGTTGTTATATCTTTTGAATAGTTGAACGGTTCCTGGCTCATTGGGTTTTGGCTGCTCTGGAAGACCTCCCAGCCCTCAAGCTGGCGCATTTTTAAGCGAACTTTCTGCCGTCCACGATCCTAGTCCTGTCGCGGCTTCTGGATTCCACAGCTCTTCCAGTAAGCGTAAGTACGCCGGGACCCTGGCCCGAGCTCTGGATAATGTCCTCCCACGGCCGTGGCTGCTCGAGTGCCACACCTTAATGTCCCTAGCGTACTGCTCATCACAGGTAGCCCGTTAACGCCATATTTTTCTCGAAGCTGTCTGTCTCCTGACTCATTGCTGGCCACGAAACATTCATCGTTGCACGAGTGCATAGTGCAAGCAGTCCGCAGTCTATGAGCTGACAAGCAGCCCGTGATCCGCATATCCAGCAAACCAGTCAGCTGCTTGTTTCGGCCAGCCAGCGACCATCCCGCGCCCCAGTACATCTACTAGCCTGTCAGTCGGGTCGGTCGCGGGCTGGTCACCACACCGTCAATGATTATCCCACGACATATTCATCCCGCTGTGACCCTGGCTCATATAGGGCTGATTGCTGAAGCTTTGCTGTCCCATATGCATCTGCTGGCTGGGCAATATGCTCCGTGTCTGACCTCCGTAGCTGCCACCACTTGATGCACTTTGCGGGTATGAATTCTGCCGTGTGGCTGCTGCCATGTGATGGTCCCTCGTCCTCGAAACATAAGGTTGGTGGGACTGTGTGTGCTGATGCTGAGGAAGCTGAGGCATGTTGGGGTGTGTTGGTGTATTTGCAGCAGAGAGATAATTCCCTTCACCTTCCATCTCCACATCTGCTTCAGCATCTTCATCTTCGTCTGCTTCGGCATCCTCGTCCGCGTCGGCGTCGGCATCGGCGTCCTGATCAGAGTTATCACCTGACTGTGGAGAAGGTGTACCAGCAACTGATGTTTTGGCCTCGCTGGCAGCCGTCGTTGTCGGGACAACCGAGCTCATGGATGACTGTCGAGGCACCGAGGATAGAGAAAAGTTAGAGGCATTTGGTGGCGAAGACTGTTGTAAAAGCGATCGATGACGGGCATTTTGGAAAGGTTGCTGTAAATTCGCCTGTTGAACAGTAGGAGTGGGCGGTTGGGTAGTTGTTGTTGTAGGTGTCTGGGCAGACGCAGAATTTTGATCCAAAGGCCTCTGGGCATTCAAGCCACTTGTCGCCCTAGAGGTCAGAATGACGCTCTTCCACCTATCAATGGCGCTCGACACAACAGTGTTGATGTCGAAATGGGGCTCCTCCGTGCTCAACCCTACTACCCGACGGCCACTGAGTCCTGCCTCTGCTGCTAGCTGCATCATCTTCCCGTCCATGCTCCAGGTCATTGGGTTCATGAGTTTGAATTCGCGTGGCTCCTGTAGCCGGTTGAGGTGGTCGATTTGTGACTTGAGGTTGGTGTTCTCCTGTTTCATGGACTGTTGCGTCTCCTTCAGCCTGTCCACCTCTTTCTGCTTCCTTCCAACGCTCCTTGCCAGTTCCAGAACCCACAGTTCCTGTCGCCGTGGCGGCGGAAGCTGATCCCAGACTGAGAAGGCCGACGCCAGGTGCTCGGTCACCTGTCTTTCAAGCCTCTCAGCAGCTTTTTCGGCCTTTTCCATCGAGTCGCGGGTGTTTTCCTGGGATATCGCAGCCTGGGAAGGAGGGTATGTCAGTTCCTCCGACACTGCCGCCGTGGCAGTTGAACCTGAAACCTTCCATTTCCGAAATTCTTCCTGGAAATAGGATAAAAGAGCCTCATTTTGCTTCTCCCCTGGCGGGGCGATGGACCATGAGGTGGAGGTAGGATGTTGCGTAGATGAGAACAGAGTCGGTGGCGGCTCTAAGCACTGGAGGCACAATGCTGGGAAGTCAAACGAGAGCGGATCGAAGTCGAAAGGCATGGAATGCACTTCAACTTGTTGTCTAGAATCACGTTGTTAGCGACGACACATGCGGCGGTGGGTTGGACTGGGCAGGACTCACTTGGCTGCTCTCCAAGAACTGATTGTTTCGCGGAGCGCCAACTCGGCAGCCCTAGCCGTGTCGACGGCGTCCTGAACTCTTTGCTTCACATCGAGGGACGACTTCATCATATGCCTGTTGAAGGCTCTCTGCGCCTCCGTCCTTCGGGTGGCATCAGGACCTCCGCTCCCAGCTCCTGCGTCAGGGATGTTGTTAATAACACCGGTTGTCTCCAATCGAGCAGCGAAAGAAGCTAAACCCTTGGTCAAGTCCGCAGCGGACTGGGCCTCCGTGGTCATACCTGGTGGTGATCTTGCAGCATCTGACTCGGCATCAGGGCTCCTCTTAGATCCGGCTTGGCTGCCCCTGGGCGCCGAAGCGTCCCTCCTGGCTGCGCCCCTAGGCTGTCGCCGGGTGATACTACCCGGAGTTTCCGAATTTCGTCGACATTGTGGACACCATCGGGCGCCTTGGGGTTCTTCTCCTTGATGTAGAGATCAAGGTGTCTGCCCAGCGAGGATGATGTAAATGCTTGACCACAGTAGGGACAGCTCTTGTCCTTGGGGGCCTTGGTGGTGTTGTCCGTATTCATGGTGGCTTCGGCCATCCTTGTCGCGGAACCCTAGTTGGTCAAAATCGGAGAATTTTCAGTGTCAGGATGGTGGACCGTTGGTTTCCGCCCGCAAGATAGAGGACAATATAGTGTTGTGACAGGTCGCTGAAGAAGAACCAATGGTTGGTTCTCAAGCAGTAGCAGGAGTTATTTCTCAAGTAGCCAGGCCAGTCGCTGCGGAGGAAGGACAGTGAGTGGACGCCAGAAGCAGAAGGAGGTTTGAGAGAGCCGATGTGACGGCGAAATAGCGGTAAACAGTAAGCGAGAGTAAAAGTCCAAAAGAGAGAAGTCTGCTGTTCGAGTCGAGGTCGAGGTCGAGGTCGTTATAGATATTGTGTAGAGGCAGCGGGGATGCACTCCAGCGAGGCAGAGAGGTCGGGATAGCCGGTGATTTAATGAAAGTACTGTGAGCATGGTAGAGGACGTCGATAATGAACATCGATAGACGTCGACCCTGTCGACCCCCTATCCCTTCTCCTCCTCTTCATTGGGGCTGGGCGATGAGGCCAGGGGTGCCGGGCCCCGGTGTGCCCAGGTGCTCTGAGAACAGACCGTGGAGCCGGAGCGGAGCCTAATTGACAGGTCGTACTGTGTAGCAACAGGGCGTGGAGAAGCCCGAGGGAGTGCAGAGTAGTTGATGCCCTACTGTACTGTATGGCACAGGTACAGGCGCAGGCGCAGGCGCAGGCAGAGGCAAAGGCAAAGGCACAGACCCATGTGCATGTGACGGGAAAAGAGGGTATCGGTGTCTTGGGTGCTGTTCATTCTGGAGAGGAGAGGGAGGAACAGCAAAAGGACCCAATTGTGAAGAGTGTATCATGCATGTGCGCGAGAGAAACTCCCCGGTATTGGACCGTGGGGTTCAGTCAACCACGCGAAGCTCGTGTTGTATGTGTGTGTGTGTGTGTTGTGTGGTGATGGAGTAGTATGTATCAGTAAGTGATATTCGTCGGTCCGTCTTAGGGAAGAAGCATGGGAAGGAAAGTGCAATTGGCAGCCAGCGGCCAAAAAAGCAAGCGACTTGTGATATGTCACCCCCGGTTTAATTACCACGAGTGGCCCCAATTTAATTTCTACCTAGTACACAGTACCAATTGAATTTGGTCGACCGTCGAGGACTCCCAAGGTTCTTTCTGAGGAAGAGTACTTGAGTAAGCAGAATTGTGTGACCGACAACTTATAACGCGAGTACTAGATGAAGTGCAAGGTTTCTTCGTAATCATGGAGAGAGAGGCCTAGATATTGGCCTGATATGTTACCTGCCTAGGTAGGTAGGTAATCATATCAAGGCGACGGTCGACATCCGTCAATGTTTCGAGACCCTGCAATCAATCAACAGGACTCGGGGGTGATTCTTTTAGATACCTAGTTACTCAAGTACCTGGTAAGTAGGTATGTAGTAGAAGGAAGGAACATTGTGAGGAAGCCAAGAAGCCTGCGGGTGGGCACAGACTGTGTGCCGAAGCGATGAACAAGTGGGGGGGGGTGGTAGCCTTGGGGGGAGGGGGGGTGGTCCACAGTTTGGCCCTGGCGACAAGGGTCCAGGGTTCAGGGGTCAGATGACAAGGGAACAGAAAGGTGAATCCACAAGGCAAGGGCAGGGGTTTGGCAGCATGGGGCCGGTACCATACTTTTCACATCGTACTACATTTGTAGCGGCAGGAGAGATGGAGGAATGGAGCGTAGATTCAGCGAAGACAACGACTACCTCTTCTCCTTTCCAAGGTTATTCCAAAGCGAGAGGGGCTGCACTGTATATAGTATCATGTAGCTACCAAGCATGTACTCCGTATCGTGCCGACTGTGCCAACTTTACGACGGGTCCCGGGCCATTCCTTGAGTCGCCGTCGCCGTCAGCGATCCCATTCTCAACCGCGAGTTCGAACGGTCACTAGCTCTCTGCCCGTCTGGTCCACTCACGAGATCGTCACGGATGCACTTTCCGTTACCTGTATGGCCTCTCGAGCCGCCTGCTGGCTGCTGGCTGCTGGCTGCGGGACCGCTGGGACCGCGATACTGCGAGAATGCTCCGACTGCGCCATCGTCCAGCGGTACAGAAAGTAAGTAGATCTATATGTCGGCATCAGGCCTCTTGGAGTGTCGCAAAGTCTTCGCCAAGTCCCGCCATCGACTATAGTTTGGAAATAGAAGCATGTATTTCCTTTTTCACGTAGCCGATGCCATCACGAGGCTTATATCAATAAACCCTGATCCCTTCAATGACTGTGGGACAGATCTCATCTCGCAGCGAAAAATAGACTATGCCCTCGAACCAAACCTTCACACGCTGTCACGATCCGCAGCACTACAGCCATGCAGAAGGATCATCGGGATGCGGGATGCCATCATTTGTCACATCGCCTAGTCCGTCAACAGATCCTCCACCTTCCAGCCCTCCATGTCCGTCTCGTCAGGTCAGTCACAGTAATTACCTTGGTAGTCATGTATTTGTACGGAATACAAACTCCGGATGTTCTCACCGGAGGCTAGACCTAGACTGGCTCCGCACGTCTGTGGTCTGTGCTTAAATAGTACAGTAGAACGCTGGCGATTCAGATGGTTGCCGCTTCCCGTTGGTTGTTGACACCGGCCTGTTATTAGTTCAACTAACGCCTTTGATTCCAAACAATCTTGAGACTGTCGGACTGTCTATGAGAGCTGTGACTTCTTGCAGCTTGAGGGTGGTGATAATAGTCTCAACTTCGAACTTCTCTCCTTCGCCCCTATGCCCACATTTCCGTCCCATCTTCTGCTCCTTCTTATGACTTGTTCGTCCACTGAGGCGGGGGCTTGCCACCAAAGCATCTTAGCAACCAGGTGGCCCATCTAAAACGGGATTCTATCCCTAAGAAACAACGACGTTGCCGCGTGTATTCCCGTTTCACAGGGTAGGCAGCAACGCAGGAGGCCTGGCCAGGAACTTTTCGCCGGCTTTCATCGATCGACTCTGACGTTCGAGAATGGCAGCTCCTTGACCCTTTCAGAGTTGGGCAGGAAAGAAGAATAGAATATAGTAGAATGACCCCTCTCCGCACACACTCGCACACTCGCACACACACAGACAAACATCGAGACCATTCTATCACATCCCGGACGGAATTTGTATTTGTTGCTCAGGCAGCAACAGGCATCATTGGCTCCTTTCGTGCTGGATATTCTGTCCAAGAAGAAGCATGGGCAATACACAGGTACACGGCCACCAACGTGAGGATACAGTAGCTTCGAGATGAGGCGTGGGCCTGTCCGCTGCATGCAGTATCTAGGTAGGTACTTTTACTGTGGCTTGTCATGTAGCAGTGCATTCACACTGCCCTGGTCCTGGCCCTGGCCCGCCGCCCTGCTCGAACGGACGAACCCCTGGCTCGGCACCATACAGCGGCAAGCGCTTGGCAGCCTGTATATATCCGCGACGATCCAGAGGCTCGCCAATGAAGGGCAGAAATCTTGGAAGATCCGGGCGAAAAATGGGCCCTGGTCAAGGGGCCCTTGTCCGGTCCATGACCCGCTGACAGCTGTCAACCTCCCCCGTGCAGCCAACCCGTGTCAGTTCTTCGGGAATGTCCACACTACATACATAATTAACTACAGATTATGGTATCCCTGAAGGATAACCTTAGAATGAACAAGGGCAGTCTTATGGCCTGACCACGGGCCCGGATGTACAATCACAATGGGCAAGACTCGAGCAGTGCTCAAGGTTAGGCCTGCAGGATGCGTACCAGACAACCATCGCTGCAACTCTGAGCTCACATCTCACATTCCTCATCTTGGTCTGGCTTGGCTTCCCCAGGCCACTACTACCTAAGTAGTCAACCAGCGCGATCTTCTAGCGCAGCGGCTTAGGATGTCGGCCATGATACACCATTGGCTGATTGACCCACGATTCAAGGTGGTGTTGTCGAAAACCCGCAGATTCCCAGTTCCCTTGCCCTCGATCCAGCGACAGCGATCCCTCCGCCCTCCGCCCTCCGCCCTCTGGGGGTCCGTCCAACTGCACAACAAATCTCGGCCGAAGTCCCCCAAGGCCGATCATCGAATGATGTCCCCCAGCTGCAAGACACCACACCTGGGCACGTGCACGGGGGGGGGGGCGAAGAGTTGCATCCTGGAGGGTCTATCTACATGGTACCTACGTAGCATGCAAGATGGGGAGGCGAGCAACACCCAGACGGCGGCAACGAAGCTACAACACAGTGGCTACGGAGGCAGATCATGGTGAAATGAAATGCGAGCTCAGGAACCTGCTAAAGTCGGAATGAAGTGGATCCCATGGTCGCACAGGGTTCGAGGAACGGTGAGGCTAGGAAATTGGATATTGTGCAAGACCTCATCTTGCACCTTTCGAGTTGGCTTTCCCTCAGGAGTGTGTGATCTTCAGCTCATCTTTCTTGACAGCGAGATTGACACCTGTGATCCGCGCCTCACTGCTTTTCCAAGGTTCACCGAAGGAACCGACCAAATCAAATAATCATCAACATCAATGACACCTGCAGCTCCAGGGCTCTAGACCTCGGGAATTGAATTTCCTGCGTCCCCCACACCCATCCCTTCGGCTCCGTACTTAGAATCGTATCTGCTCCGTCGACTGGTCGCTCGGGTGCTCGCCGACGAGGCTGAATAACGTGGATGTGAAAGTTATGTAACGTATGTACGCATGGTTGTTTGGCCCCTCCGAAGATGATGTTGCATACCTAGTGCGTATCGTGAGTCTGTAAGTGTGCCGCTGTGGCTCCAAATCATATAGATGCCTTTCCAGCCGTTCACTTCTCTCAAGCTCGTGACACTGAGAAGATGTTGCAAGTGGGAACCTCCTAGCTACATATCGACATACATAGTAGGGAAACCGATGAGGTAGCATAGTCGTGCCAGTTGATATGCCATCCGGTGCAGTCCCAGTTGATTTCCAGGCGTATCGCCCGAGGGGCGTTCAATGTTCCAAGGTTGTCCTGACCAAGCTCGTCGATGACTAAGCCACCCTAAATCTACCCAGCCACAGTGCCCCTGAGATGTGTAGCGCAAGCTTTCCCAAAGCACGAGCCACGCCTGTCTTTACCTAATTTGATTGGAAGCTCCTCTAACCAGAAGTTCGCGACGGAAGCTGGGTGCAAGCTTCCCGCCCGCGACTGCCCGACTTCGATCCGTCACGCCTCCACTGTCGCAACCTTCCTCAACGGCACAACAGCCTCGATTGAGGCTTGACATCTGCTTCTTTGCCAAGATATCGACCACAAGCAGCTTGTGCCACATCAAAAGGCAAAGATGCCGCCAGGTGAGCACAGCGTGTACTCCAGAAGCCCGATCGACACTCTCAACGGAGACGCGTCGCTTGCGCGTCAACGCCCTCGTTTTGCGTCGCGTCCATGCTCACTCATACTGACCCCAATTTGTTCCTAGCTATCAGTGATGACGAGCGATCGGATGTCGGCGATGCGCCTGTGAAGAGCGACATCGCGCCGAAGAGGGGTCGCGGTCGCAAGTCGTACAAGGAACCGGAGATTCTCGATGATGACAAGGAAATGGCCGATATCAAGAACACAAATGGAGACGCTGCAGAGGATGATGATGAGGATGAGGAACAAGAAGATGAGGACCTAGAAGAGGACGAGTACGACCTTGCGCCGCCTTATTGTCTGTTTATGCCTCCACTGACGAAGTCCTAGGTATGTTGTCGAAAAGATCTTTTCTCACTACATCGCCGACGACGTAAGTGGCATTCCGCGTGAAATTTGGTTCCGCACGCATCCACTGACGGCCCAATCAGGGAGAGCCCCGCTTCGAGGTCAAATGGGAGGGATACGAGAAGAAGTCGGACCGCACATGGGAGCCGGAAGAGAACTTGCAGTAAGTGCTACATCTCTGCTTGGCCGATTCCCAGCCGTGGAACCACGTGGCTAACCTTTTAACCTCCTCTCACCAGAGACAACGCAGCGGAGGCCTTGGCAGAGTACTTTAGGGGCATCGGGGGCCGAGAAAAGATCTTCGAGCAGACCAACAACGCGCTCAAGGCTAGAAAGCGCGGCCGCCAATCCCAATCCGCGACACCAGTCGCCCCAGCCGAGACCAAGCGCGCGCGCAAGAATGGCCATCCCAAAGACACGACCCCTCCCGCCAGCGCCAAGGAGCTTGAATGGAAACCCCCAAGCGGCAGCTGGGACGACGATGTCGAGACGGTGGATATGTGCCAGGATGAAGAGAACGGAACCTTCATTGTTTACCTGACATGGAAGAATGGGAAGAAAACACAGCACCCGAAGGAGGTTGTTTACCGCAGGTGCCCACAGAAGGTATGTATTGCCCGGTGTGATGTGAAGAGGCACATGACTGACTATTTTATGATCCGCAGATGCTCCGATTCTACGAGCGCCATATTCGCATTTCTCGGGACGGCGGTGAGCCTGTCCCGATTTCCAGCATGAGCTAGTATTTCGTAGAGATTTCGAACAAATTGAAACTCGGCGGGTACGAGGTGAGACTGGCGACCTGCTCCAGTTCAGATTCGGTACATCTCTTACGGCGCAGGAGCAGGATATTCTCTACAAGATAACGCTGCCGTCGAAGATGGAAATCCGCTGAAGATGGACTGGACAGTGGAATTGGAGGAAACATCGAGGACGGAGGGAAGGTTGAAGATAAGAGCTCCCGTTCACGGCGTGAGGCTATGATTATCTGCATCCTCATCCACGCCCCTCTGCTGTATTGGAATGCCGATACTCTCTAATGTGGCATCCGCCCAGTGTATGGCCGTAACCTTCCAAGGTTATGAGATTCACTGATTGGCGTGCATGGGCCTCAGGTTCAGTCTGACGGGGATGGTTTCCGTGTACTTTATAAATTAGCCTACGGCGTATAGGGGATTCTTGGGGGATCGGCCAGGTGGAAGATGACATTAGGGTGTCGGTCAGCTGTACATTCCATACATTTGCGGTTCAGCAAAGTCATTTTCAGCAAGCCAGCAATCGATATTTTTGCCAATCACAACAGCCTCTCACGATCAATATCAAGGACAATTTGCTCTGAATGCATCAACATCAATGCTCCCCATCATGCGAGCCAGCATAAGTTCTCACGCTTCCTCAACAAAGCGGAGGCTAAACTCATGCCATGCATGTATGTCACTTCCTACTGAGCAGATCTCGTTCTCTTTAGCTCAGAAAATCGTCCATGTCATCTTGCATGTGTTCTTCCCCAGGAATTCCACAAGCAACTGTTTCAAAGTCAGCCCCTAAACCTAGTCGGCGCCGATATGGATCCGATGTGCGATTCTCCCCGGGGGTTTGGGAGCCACCTGCCAGCCTGCTCCGACGACACGTCTATCCTGAATCCTGAACTCTGAACTCTGAACTCGACAGTACAGACGGCCTTTGACTACCTGATGTTTCTGTTTCCTTGGTCTAACTCATGTCAGTCATTGGCTTTGGAGGCCAAACATTTTGGTCCTTCGGCTATGGGGCTGTATCTCCAAGGCTGTGGGTTCAGCCGGATATGAACGCTGGAAAATGAATCTGCTACTCGGTGAATTAGGTCTACACCAAAGGGTTCATGGTTCGATTCCCAGGCAGGAAGCCGAAGGAACATTGGAAGTCATCGTACGCCAGAGACTTTTAGAAAGTTGCCCTCTGGGTAACCGTACCATGTTGCGAACACAGGAAAACTACCAAGTTCCCCTGCGATGTATGGTTGGAAGAAGCATTAGTTGTTTTGGCAAGGAAAGGGCCAAATTTAGCAACTGTCATCTCTTGTATTCGGGACATCATGACAGGGCGCACATTCAAGCCACCAGTTCACCCGGGAAGACTCAACCCCACCCCCCCCTCACAATCTTTAAGGATCCATTGATTCTTCGGATAAATCATACGTTTCTCAACAGGCATTACATATCTGCTCTGGTCACCCTTGCTCTTATCCGTGCCGAGCTGGCCAGGACATGCCTCCTCGCCGCCGCCCTGTCGACTATGTAACCTCGCTGCCAGCTTCACCACTTCCCATGTTGCGAAATAGATGCTCGGCCCAGGTTTGACCTTTGAAGCCAAGTCTCGAGGGTGTGATCTGGTACCTGCCTTCCCCATTCCCGTACAGAGTCTGAACAACATGCTCGTAATTTGCCTCCATTAGGCCGCTTCTCTCAGACACATCGTAACGAGCAATCCCACTTGAGCATCCCATCTGCTTCTTGGAATCTGCTCCATCCCGTGATCAATATTCACCACCCTGGTCGTCACGAGCTGCAAAGGGCGAAAATAAATACTGACTGACTGACTGACGACAAATCAACTAGACATGCCGGGAGAAGTGGCAAGAGCACTGTGGCTGGGCGACTTTGATCCTCCGTGTGTGAGACGAACAGCGTACCAAGACCTGGGCGCGTTGCCCTTTTAATCCCCGGTGACCAAGAGCCTCTTATTACAAAACTTGGAGTCGGATACTGAGTTGAGATATGGGCGCTTGGTAATCCGCTTGCATCCCGTCCGGCCGGGACTGGACCGGACTCGCGAGGACGACATGAAAAGAGACAACAGACAAGTATGTTTCGCCACGTTGACGGAAACATTACAAGAAAGGGAAGCTGACCATTTCATAGACCGAGATATACGGCGAAGCCGGCACCCCATCGTTCGTCGTTGGTTCGCCCCGTGCACCGTGGAATGGCTCCTAGTGCCCTGAGGAGCCCCAGCCAACGCTGGCTGCTGCGCCGCTCCCTACCTCCGACCGTATAATTGCACGCTTTGAGTGGAAGCAAAGTCAAGGAGGGAAGTTGAAATCAGGCCCGGATCTCCGCGATGATTTGAGACACAATGGCTTCATCAATTGTCGACTGTCACTCGTTCGAGATGCTGGCAAGTAGGTCGACTGTCACCTTCACTAGATGCATGACTCACCCATTTTCGGAATGACGTCTCGAGGTGCAATCCGTTTAAAAGACACGATGGGCCACTTCCATCAACTTCGATAGCTACTATATATTGAAGACCCTTGTATGAATCAGTACATACGACTTAGGACGACACCTAGACAACAGACCATCTCACGCAGTCATATACATACTCACCTATATAGATACATTTGTTCCAAAGTCGAACTCATCGCTCCATCCCAAGTCTCCCATACCTACCGCGAACAACCACCACCACCACCATCATGAGCATCACAATCCACCTAGTCCGCCACGCGCAGGGCTTCCACAACCTAACAGTAATCAACCAGCAGATCCCAGACCCCTACCTCACCCCCCTAGGAAAAGAACAATGCGCCACGCTATCCAGCCAGTTCCCCTACCACGACCGCATCACCCACCTCGTCGCCTCGCCCATGCGCCGCACCCTCCAGACCTGCCAGCTCTCCTTCCAGCCGGCCGTCGAGTCGGGCGCCAAGGTCGTCGGGCAGCCCCTGGTGCAGGAGGTTTCCATGCTGCCCTGCGACACGGGCTCGGAGCCCGAGGTGCTGCAGGCCGAGTTCGGCGCGTGGGGCGACTTCGGGCTCGTGGAGAAGGGGTGGAACGACAAGACCAGCCCCGGGTCGAAGTGGGCGCCGACGGTGGAGGCGCTGGAGGAGAGGGCGAGGGCGGCTAGGGCCTGGCTGCGGGAGCTGGGGCGGGAGGGGATCTCTGGGGGTGCGGACCATGCTGATATCGTGGTCACCACGCATGGCGGGTTCCTCCACTTCCTCACGCAGGATTGGGATGGGATGGACTTTTCGAAGGGTACGTTGATACCGGGTATGAACTGGACTGGGGAGACGGATTGATCTGTTGATTGAATCCTTGGTGTTCCCACTTGGGGACGAAAGGATCATATTTGCTGACGAGCTTCATATAGGAACGGGATGGGATAACACGGAATGCCGGTCTTACGAGTTCGTCGAGCCGGAAGGCGATGATTCGGAGGCCAAGATCCGGGAGACCAAGCCGAGTTGGCGGAAGAGGCGCGGCAGCGCCACCACCCTCACGGATACGGAGCAGCAGCAATTGCGGTCGGTAATCGTCGAGAAATACAATGAGCACTTTGAGAAGATCAACGGGGCCCCGGCCAAATGATCGACTGGGAGGCGGGAGGCATGGGTAAGATGCATGAAATCGGCGGATGGTCACCTTGGCATGTCCTACACGACTTAGAGCTGGGCAGGATTGGTATACATTAGAGGCTGCAAGACCAGAATACAAATGTGCCATGGTTCATTTGAGGCTCGGGCCGAGTGGGTGACAGCTTGTGAGCCTTCCAAGGTTGGTCCGGGGTGCCGTTCATGTGTCGGTCGTGAGTTTAGGCCTGCCTGTGTTCAATCTGCGGCTTAGCTGAGTACTTAATTAGGTACTCAAGTAAGTGGCCGAGGTCGAAGTCGAAGCGAACACCTAAAGAGGATGCGCTCCGTCGTCGCAATTGCTCTCATTGCATTATCTACACGCGTGGGTACTTGGAGGCAACCTCGCCGGGATACAGCTGTGTGGGAAATGAGAAATCAGGGGGGATTTTCAATAGTGTCTGTTTACTGCTATCGTCACCTTCGTCATCGTCTCAATAATCGCGCACAACTGATGACGACAATTACCTTACGACCATCTCCAAATCGACTGCAACATCGAAGTCATGATGATGAGTCGTTCAAAAACACAGTCTTTCAGTTCAACATGTCGGAATTGATGCCCCATCGGGTGGCGATCCGGAGGGGAAAAAGAGAGCTACAGCCAAGCTGTCAATCCGGGCAGTCCCACATTAATTGATGAAGCCGCCGTCTGCTTTTTTATGGAGCCGCGCGACAAGGCATGTCCTGGATCGACGTGACACAATGCACAATGCTTGTGGCGTTTTTAGAAGGTTTAAAACAACGTCCGGAAACACGACTGTACACCAGAAAAGAAGCTCCTGCATAAGGAGGCGAGAGACATGGGTACTTGATAGGCGCGTTGGCCAGCTGGAGTCGAGGACTCGGGTAGTGCAAATATTGGGTAAAGGCTGACCCAATGACGGGTTGGTTGGAGAAGCGAAGATGAAACGAAACACGTGGGTAGGGGAAAATGTCTCCCAATGTGCGACCATTCTTTCTCTTGATAGAAAACATTTTCCGTTCATGGCAATGGGGTTGCGACCAGCTGGCCAACCAAATAATCAAGATAGACGCTGTGTTAAAAACGTTTTTCCGTTTCAACATTCCCGATCAACAACCGCCTTTTTCCTGGAGACGAGTCCGTGGCAGTCGGCGCTTGAGTGAGAGTGTGCTTGTTGTGTAGTGCATGCTGTACCACATGACTGAATGGTGAATGAGAAGAGGGGAGACGCCGCAAGCAGTTGTCGATTGGAGACCAGGGACCACACAAGAGCCACGGGACTATTCAGGCAAAGGCTTCGAGGGCTTCGCGGGAAGTCGAGGGAAGCCAATCATCGACTCGAAGTGGCTCAGGAACAAGGGTTCACATGCCGTTTGGCGCTATTGATAAATGCGGGCTAGTGCTATCTCGAGCGGGATGGTTCCTGCGTTAAATGGTAATCCCGTCAAAGGAAAAACAGGGGCAGGGGCTCTCAACCGTTTCCCCACGCCTACCGCGAACCAACAGTGCCAACGTGCCATATGCGTGCCATGAGCGGGCCAGTCTTCAGCCCAGGCGGCCCACGCCTTTGTACTGCAGATAGCTCGGCTGCAAACGTTGAATGGGCTCTGTTAGGTAGGATCGTAGTGACATATACGGACGGACTAACAGCTCAAACTCTCATACAAAGACAGGCCTAATCTTGAGTACCGTAGCACCAGACATCCACTGCCGATCCTGGGAGACTCCCTTGAACCCGTCAGCCCGTTCTTCCTCTCAAACGTCCACTCACGCCGGCGTCTTTTCATGCCGAACACACCTGCCCTTTCTTCTTCTAGCCGTTCCCCATACACTCTCTTCCCCTCGAGGGCATTGTCTATTTTCTTCCCCTCCTTCGAATTGTGACCAACAGAGGCGGCCTCCATACCTGACCAGCGTCTATCTATTTGCTTTGCCGCCAATTCATACCATTAATGGTCCCTCTAACCAATCCATCCACACTCATTCACCAATTGGAAAACACAATAGACGCCAACCAAAAAAAAAAAAAAAAGAAGAAAAAAAAAAGGACTGTCGCTCATTCTTTGCCTAAGCGCATAGTATTGTTGTCAATCACAATCCGCATTGTCCACTTTGTGCCCCATTTCCACTCACAGCAGCGGATACCTCAAGTATCTGATACCGGACCTTGTCCACCGTCAGGCAAAGCGAAGGCGATCAAACTCGGACCACTTAGCAATCCAGTCCCATTCCATCTCATCCCATCCCCTTAAGCAGCGCCGCGAATACAACAGCAAGGGAGACAGAGACCTCACTCAACAAGCCTTCTGTTCTTTTGCCGAAAGCTTCCCGGCCTCCTTTTTGCCACCGGACTGGTTCCCTGGTTTGTGGTTCTGATTTTGGTCTCATATACCGTCAACTCACTCTTTTCAGTCACCCGTATCGTCGGGTCGAGCAACATCTCCCCTTGATCCACCCAGCATATCAGCCTCGATAGTGTCAGCATGAAGACCTGTCCATAGCAGGGAAGAGGAAGACTGCCGCTGCTTTTGTCGCATCTTTATCTGATCGATCCTGGTCGATTGCTTCTGTCTCTATACTACCGACTCCAGCGCATCCGACCATCCTCAACCAGGACACCCCAGCAACAACATTCTTTCCAATTCAACCGAAAGTCGATAACCTCGCAGGCGAGGACACGACTTATCCATGACGGCGACGACGAAGACATTTCTTTGAATTTTTTCTCCTGGTCAAATTCGCCAGGGGACGGAGCGGCAGGCACCCCTCATCATCACCTCGACCTTCTTTATTCGATTCTTTCCGACGGCGTCCACGATTCGCTTTATCCATTAAGGGCAGGGTCCATTGGTTCGGCGCGGTCGAAATAATTACAACACAAGATGGGCTGCATGAGCCATAGGAGAAGCAATGTGGAGATCCGCCCTGAGCAGAAGTGGGATTTTATCGTAAGCATGTTAGCCGAGGCATGGGAGATGTGGACGTGGTACTGACTAGTGCCTGGTGTTTCAGCAACTCAACGACTTCAAGGCCGAGAGCGCTTTCACATATGTCGCATATGGGTATTTGTATTTCTCGCTCATCATATCCACGGCTGTGTACGCCGTCGATTCGTTCACCGCTGTCAACCTACTCGCCTTTAACAAGTGGTCGTCCGAAATACAACCCGCCGTCTCCTTCGACATTACGAAGTGGATCTTTGCGATTTGCATCATCCTGTCCATCATCAACCTAGGCTATGAGCACATCCGTGCTCTGCGGATTATGAAGAGGGGCAGTGTTGCCGAATCCTACCTCGACAATTTGGCTGTTCGTTTGGAGAGCACCCGGATTGGAAGCGGCAAAGGATGGCGTAGGTTCCTCGTCTTCGCGGAACTGACCAAGAGTAAGAAGGGGGCCGAATACATCGCCCTCTTCACCTACTTCAATTTCCAATGTTTGTCTTCCTTGACCCAATTCCAGTCTTACCTCAAACAACTGACCAAATAATAGCATGGATCCGTGTCATTTTCTGTTCGGGGCCTCGCCAAGCAGTCAATGGCATCACCTTGTACTCGGTGTACACAGCGAAACTAGCTGCTGACGGGGACAACTTTGAAAGTAGCGTGGTCGACTTCTTTGATAAAATCAAGGCCCTCGCCGAGCAAGACTACCGACAAGCTCTCATTCTATCTGGCATGGTCTTCACCACTGTGGTCTGGATCTTCTCGTTCCTGTCTCTTATGATCGCGACCTTGTTCTTTGTTCTCTTCCTGTGGGGATGGATTCCGAGGGAGGACGGCGGTCTCTCGGGATATTGCGAACGAAAGATCAACAAGCGACTGATGAAGATCGTCTCAGCCAAGATCGACGCGGCCATTGCTGACCAAGAGAAGCAACGGAAGAGGGCAGAGCTGAGAGCTGCTAAGAAGACTGGTGAACTGCCACCAGAAGAGCGCAAGGCCACCTTGCCCCAACTCATGCCAACAAGCGAGGAAAAGTTCCCGGGAATGCCAATGATCAACAGGAACGACACTATGGCTACACTGCCTGTGTATACCTCTCGACCAGGGACTCCAAACGGAGGAGGTGGACAAGGCTTCGAACTTAACCAGATGCCAGTGCTCAACAGGACGGGGACGGGGACGTCGACCACATCAAGTCGAGCGCCGCTACTCAAGTCCGGGGCTGAGATGGGCCGATCATCACCTGCGCCACCGCTGCCGCCGCTGCCAGTGATGAAACCCTCGATGGCGGGAGGTCTTCCACCGCTCCAGCGGGTGCAGACCAATCAGTCCAGCTTTGGTGGCTCGTACACGCAGACCCCATCAACATATTCACCAGAGAACAACTTCCCGCCTATGCCACAACCTGTTCTCACTCCTGCTTCCACGCCAATAGGCCCCTACGGTATGCCGTTAAGATCGAACACAACTCCAGCTCCGAGAGGAACGTTCGATGATTACTCCGCTACTGGACGAGCCAGTCCAGCTCCAATGAGGCAGATGACCTCCCGTCCGACATTCGATGACTACCACAATGGATCAAACCAGGCACCTTCAGCAATACCGCCATCTGTCTACCCGCAACGCGGGCAGACACAGTCTCCTCGGCCTATGGCTGCACCATATGGACAGCAGCGAGGCTACCCCGGGGTACCAGGAGGATACCCAATGCGGAATGCGACGGGCCCGTTGCCGGGCCGTGGCCCTCCCGGGTCACAACCGCAAAGGAACATAACAGCACCTATCCCTCAGCCTGGTATCCAGAGACAAGGAACTGGAGAGTTCCGCACTCTTACGCCAGTCCAGCAAGGGCCTCCTCCCGTGCCGCAGCTGCAACGAACCATGACGGCACCGGTTCCCCAGCCTGGTATTCAGAGACAGGGCACCGGGGAGTTCCGTCCCATGACCCCTCCAGCCCAGCAAGGCCCGTATGATGGATCGAATGGGTACTTCGACGCTCCTGCGCCGTCGCAGGCCCGCGGCTACCCTGGTCCACCGCCCGATGAGTACTTCAACCGGCCGAGCACTGCGCAGAGCCAGCGGTCCATGAACAGTCCACCACAACTGAATCGCCAGCCTACCCTGCCCGACGTAGGCAGTGAACCGACGATGCACAGTCCACCACGGCTAAGTCGCCAGCCTACCCTGCCCAACGTAGGCAGCGAACAGACGATGCACAGTCCACCGCGACTGAGTCGCCAGCCTACCCTGCCCAACGTAGGCAGCGAACCGATGATGAACAGTCCACCACAACTGAGTCGACAACCGACATATGGGAGTGAAGAATCCATGAATAGCCCGCCCCAGCTGACTCGGAAACCGACTTATGGCAGCGACTGGGCATCAGACCTCGAGAGCCAGCGAGGAACGCCTGGCCCGCGGTATTAGATGTCTTCCTTCTTTCTCCACTTTACCTACTCTTCACCCAATACTATCGACTTTTTTTTGATACCTTGATACCTTGATACCTTGCATTACCTTCATTCTGTATGAGACATCTGGCGAAGCGATGTCACAATTTGGATGGTCGACTCTATGCATACCACAATCGAAAGGCGAATATTTCGAAATATGAGAGGCCGCTTGTGTCTGGCTTGTCTGTATACTTATTTTCTGCGTGATGCATTTGGATTGCACGTTTGTGGCTCGGTGTATGGGCCCAATTATATAGCGATTTCAGTATCCTCTTGATGATAACGATGAATCTCTATGACAAAAATGGCCATGATCACTTACACTTGATACAGCGCTTGCGAGTGAGTCGGTTGCCTGGTCCAACAGTTGAGGATATTCAAATCCTTGGAATGGCTCATCCATTCATCTGTACGTAGTCTATAATGGTGGCAGTTATACCCAAGCTCACCATGAATCTTGACTCTTTGTTCATCTGAGAAAGCTGACGTTGATATGGTTCCATCGCCCGATTCGTGTACTCACGGGCCCAGACAGTACACGTCCCCGATCGTCAGATCCAAAATCCCGAGATCCCCTTTTGATTTGCGCCCAAAAACCCCAAACATGAACATGATTAATCGTAACGTCTCGAATCCCACATGCTTCTCTCATATGCAATAAATGCCATGCCCGTTAATATCGTGATATGTCCTCGTCCCACGTCATTATTTGATTCGAAATCCCAGCCGTGAACATGATAGCCGTGTGTAGATACCTCCCGGTAAGGGAATATAGCAAAATAGTTTCTGGTGCCGTATTTGTGAAACCAATTCTCCCTCGGAGAGATGTGGACCAATCATTCGATCAGTCGTCTATCATCTCGCTGCTGCTGCGGCTGGAGCCCGACGTTACGGACATGGACCTCCGGGCGATGATGACCAGCCTGTAGATGCCGAAGGAGATCAGGGCAAGGACGAGTAAGAGGAGGATGACGATGACTGCGATGGCGTCGTTTTCCTTCATTTTGGCGGTGGTTTTTTCTGGGAGTGTGTGTATATATGGGAGAGGTTTCAAGTGTTCCCGGTTGGAAGTCCGGGGTTGGAATGTAGCAAGGCAACGGCTAGATTCGGTCTGGATGTAGCGGTACTGGAACGGGATGACCGCACGGGAGAGTCGTGGTGTGGTCGGTGGTGGGTGGGCTTTGCCGGGACAGCACTTGAACTGGAAGATGTTAGCTGAGCTGTCGCAATTGGGATATTGGATGGTGGGACTGACTGTACCGGCTGGAGATGGGTGCTAAGATCTCGAGGTAGAAGTTTACCGTCCAAGTCTCTTTTGCTTCGGTGAAATTGTCCGGACAGACCGACCTGGCTACGTAGCCACGATCTTTGTGCTGTCAGGTACGACAAAGTAAGAAGTGGAGCCGTTGATGCGCGTGTAAGTCGAGAGGTCTGGGAGAGGACTGTGAGGCTCAATCAACTTGGCGGGTTTGGGAAGCAACAAGACACGGGATGGAGGAGAGAAACTGGAACTGGAATGCAAGACGGATGGATGCAAGAAAGACAATTGAGGAAAAAGGCATCAATTCGAAGGGGGACATCGCAAGGTCAAAAGGCACGCACCACCTTCTGCATGCTGTGTGTGCTGTTGCACCTGTTTCCTGTGTGTTGCCCCGCCACCAAAATAGCGATGTCAATATAAAATGGGCGGGCTGGGGGTGGATCAGGCGGTTGGTCCCCGGGAGTGCTAAACCAACCACCGCTAAACCACTTCTGAATGACATGCAGTTTGAACCTGGACACTCACAAATTCCTGCCAGCCCAGAGGATGGGGGGGCCCTGCAATGTGGTACAGAGTATAGACTGGAAAGACGTTCATTCGGATTTCGCCAGCCTCACGAAACTTGCTTGAAAAGATCCCATATGGGGCTGACGTTACTGATGAACGGGAGATCTTCGCTCCCTGCGTTTTGAAGCCGTGCTGTGAGCCCCTGGTGCCTGCTTCTCCTTGCTGTCTGTCCCCCCCCCCCGGCCTGGATGGGCACCCTCAATGACAACAATCGTGGGGTGAGATTCGATTGATTTGCTTGTCCTTGCCTGCATTGCAAGTGAGCTCAGACGTAGCTTGCAACGGATTCTCACCAACGGGCGAGGAAATCTGGATCGCCCCATCTCAACATACAGACATAGTATGGTGCAACTGTCACTAGAGTTCGAGCCTTCTAAGGTTTGCTCCCGAGGTATTTCTTCCATTTTCGACAAAGCCAACATCCGCAACTCAATTCTCGTCTCATTTCCTCTTCACTACAATCAGGCAAAACTTCACCGAGGAATAGTAATTTATTCAACACAACATCATGGAGCCAACACAGCTGCAAGGGCGGAAAGAACGGTCTGCCGCAAAAAGGACGTCACCACCGCCCGCAGTGTCTTGGTAAATCCATTCCACCTCCTTCCTACCTATGCTGCCTCGTCAACAATCTCAAGGTTCCCAACCTTGAACTTCTGACCCCTCCGGTCGCCATAGTCAGTACCGTTATGATAATCCTTCACCCTCGCACGCACATACTCCAGCCCCTTCACCGGCGCAGCATCCTCCTGCCTCTCGCCCACCAGCCCCAATCTCTTCAGCAGCGGCGATGGCGCAGGCTTGATGTCCACGTCGTTCCCAGGCCTCACGAAATAAAACAACCCCAGCCTGTTCCCGCCCAGCTGGTCCGCCGGCGGCCTCACCACCCTGTGCGTCGTCGACTTGAGGTACGACGCGGACCAGAAGTCCAGCGTGTCGCCCACGTTGCACACGACCCCGCCGTCCACAGGCGGCACGTACCTCCACTCCCCGCCCGCCGTCGTCTTGATCTGCAGGCCCGCCACGTTCTGGCTCCAGAGCAGCGTCAGCGAGCCGAAGTCCGTGTGCGCCCTGGCCCACGTGTTGTCGACCTTGGCGTCCTCGTCCGCCGGGCGCGGGTGGTACAGCATGTAGCGGAGGTGGTCGTCGCTGGGGTCGTCGTAGCGGTGGCCCCGGGCGAAGAAGTCCACGGGCAGCTCGAGGATGATGGCGAAGAGCTCCAGGATCCGCGACGCCACGCCCATGGCCTTGCGCGAGAAGGCCGCGACCTCGGGCTCGTACGGCGCGAAGAAGGGGTGCCGGGGCGCGTCGGCGCCGGCGTGGTGCGGCGTGAACTTGGCGTGGTTGTACGACTCGACGTTGTCACGCACGTCCGTCCCCTTGACCGTCTTCTCGGCGAGCTCCCGGTAGCCGAAGTAGTTGCCCTGGGAGAAGTCGCACTTGTACTGGCGCTGGGCCTTGGACCCGTGCGGGAGCGCGAAGAAGGCCTGGCCGATGTCGTATTGGCGCTGGACTTCCTCGTCTGTGAGACCGGTGCCTGTTACGCTGAAGAAGCCTGTGTTGTGGACCTGGTTGTGTTGTTGATGAGTGAGTGAGCCGCTTACCTACATACACTCCCTCGAGAGCCGAGGTGTGTTGGGGGTCTTGTATACATACTGCATCACGAAGCTCCTCGGCGAGCTTCTGCTTGCCGCCTGGTGAGTCGAAGGTCGACAGGTCTAGGACCTTGATCTCAGCCCATGGAAGGTCATGAGTTGTCTTTGCGGGCCGTTCCCACTTAGGTAATGGTAACGCTTCGGAAGGACTGAGAGCAGTAGGCATTGTGGTAGTTCTGCTTTTCTGTAGTACCAGTTGACGTGAGTAAGAAATCTCGACACGAGTTGGGGTGTGAAAAGAGGTTGTTGTGGCGTCTACACGGCAGATGGCCGACTTACGCGGAGTGTAATATCTCAAACACTGACGTTCACCTTGCGCATCATGTTCTCCTCACCCTCAGCATGACTCCAAAACCGATTTCGGCTATGGTACGGGCAACTATTTGACTGGAGGGAGTTCATCGGAGCACGTCATCGCAGCTAACATGGCGAGGAGTATGATGTATGAGATGTGCCAGCAGAGCTCTGCAGCCTGACGATGATCCGTATGCTTTATCTCTTGGATATACAGAATGGCCGGGAATAAAGCTTCTGAAGCTTGCCAGCATAGACTGGACTAATTCGTATGTCTGTTATGCTCAAGATACAACATTGGGACCACATCACCATCACCACTGCGGGGTGAGCGACCTGCAGGTGATTGATTGTATTCTGCGGACTTCACCAATAGACGAAGTTCCATCGTCTACGGCACAGATCCAGCCTGTTGAGAGACGGGGTACGAAAGTTATCAGCCTCTGCAGCTATATGATAATAATGGAGATAACTCCGGGTATATGAACCACCAGTTGACACTCCTCACAGCACGCCATTGTGGGTTTTGATGGGATAAGTGATAATCACCTGAAGCCCGTCGAGGATGGATGTGGACGGAAGGGGTACATGAAAATGCTATCGGAAGACGAACGTTACATATTGTGTCGTTCGCAACGCACCACCGCGAACATCCTGGGAGACCGGCTTCATATATCGCCCTCTGGATACTCCCTTAGGACTCGGGAACTGCCCTGATGCATGGTTCAGACCATAACTCCAGCAACAGCGTCTTCAATATGGCAGATAAATCAACACCTCAAGTTGATGATGCGCCCATTGACCCAGGGCCATCGGACTCAACCATGTCAACTCAAACACAAGATGCCTCTGAGGAAGATACCCTTAAGTCAGCACACAAGAAGGTTGACATCCGACTCATACTTTGGTACTCCTTCGTCTACCTAATCATGCGAATCCATGTGTCCAACATCAGCAATACAGCTATCATCAACCTCGAACAGGGCGACGGGATTAAAGAGCAATTGGGTAACCTGACCTCAGACCAGTGGGCCTGGGTGCTCAGTATCTTCTACTACCCGTATATGCTTCTGGAGCCCTTTGCTACCCTAGCGCTAAAGAAGTTCACTCCACGGGTGTGGATGGCGAGGATCATGGTTACATGGGTACGTCCACGGGTTCGGTATGGTTGGTGATGAGGATAAGGTGAGGGCGTCTTTGCTAACAGGAGTGGAAAAGGGCATAATCAGTATGTGTCAAGGAGCAACGACCAACTTCGCTGGAATGATGGCTTGCCGGTTTTTTCTGGGCGCTGCTGAGGCTGGTTTCTATCCCGGCGTGTTGTGGGTGACAAGTGATACCTCCCGTGCTTTTAGTTGCGAGGCTGATAAGTATCTAGATACCATCTGAGCTTCTGGTTCCCGACCCAGAGGCTTTCGTTCCGTATTGTATGGGCCATCTCTATCAGTCCGGAAACTACAAATCTTAGAATTGCCTTTGCTAAGTTTCACCACAGGCCTTCTTCTACGCATGCGGAATGTTTTCAGGAACCATTAGCGGACTGCTTGGTAAGTATGATACGAGGCTTATAATTATCTCAGGCGCTCCAGATAGACTAACAAAATCGCAGCTTATGCTATATCCTTCATGAACGGTGCTGGCGGCCTCGCGGGGTGGAGATGGGTATGTTGCCCTGTATCGTTCCTTGTGAGACCTCGGATCCTTGCTCATAAACCACTCAGGTATTCATACTGGAGGGTCTCCCAGCTATCGCCTGCGGCATATACACATTCTTTCTCTTGCCAGATTGTAAGCCACCCTAAGATCTCATTTTGGTTCCTGCAAAGGCTTAATCTAACCACTCCAAACACAGACCCGGAGACGGCCAGCTTCCTCTCAGAAGCAGAGAAGCAAGCCCTTCTCACCGACTTACCCGCTCGAGCACCCTCAATCACAGCCAAGAACTTCGACTTCAGCGAGATCAAAGCCATGCTGAAGAGCTCAACCTTCATCCCCTTCCTCCTGATCTGGGTCACCCACGGCATTGGCGGCTTCGGTATCACCTTCGTGCTGCCCACGGTTATCTACGATCTAGGCCTATCAGGCACGGCCATATCGCAGCTCATGACCATGCCTGCATACGCCTTCGTGTTCGTCATCCTCCTCACGCTGGGATACCTCACCCACACGAAGCGTCTCAGCCCCTGGGTTGCCGGCATCGGGTTGGAGGCTGGCCAGATAATCTGCTACATCCTCCTCATCACGGTCGACAACGCAATCGCAAAATACATCCTTGTCGTCGTAGCCACGGCCGCCACCTCGAGTTTCTTCCCGATCCTCTGGCCAGAACGCATCCGGGCCACGAGTGGGACTACGAATGCGGGATTGGCGATTGGGATGACGAATGTAAGTCGCGTTTTCTCACACAAGAAAACAAGAAAACAAGGAATCAGTCCTGTTTGTCATAATGCACCACGAGAAACAGCATGCTGACATATGTGGCCTTTGCTTTGTAGGCCATGGCGCAGTTTCAGGGGATGGTCGGGCCCCAGGTGTACCAGTCCAAGTTTGGGCCGTCGTACAAAGTGAGCTACAGCACGAGTGTCGGCCTGTTGGCCGTGACGGTGGTTTCGATCTGTCTTGCTTGGTTCCTGGTGCATAGGCAGGATGAAAGGGCGAGACTGAGTATTTCAGTAGAGGATGGAAATGTTGAGTCTTCGGATGAGAAAGCCGAAGGGAGGCAGCAAAAGGCTTGATTCGTTCGTTTTGTGAATGGGAAGAGACGAAGACGCGCATAGAATCAGACTTGAGGGATATGGAGATAAGGCATCTTACTCTTAGCCATTATGCATAGGTAAACAAACGCATGAGTAACTACAGGAGGTACTTCGTAGGTTGGGTCCATATGTTTCAAATCCCACGTGTCTAAATTTCGGCCATGCATGCAATCCAAGGGTTTCCAAGGGTTGATCGCCTCCAAAAGCGGGTTGGGGGGGGGAGGGCTGAGCATGTGAGGTAAATGGTTTTGTTAACTGCCCCCACGTCATTTGGAGTTGACCTCGGGACACCGGTAATAACTCGGTGAAACCCCGCAGAACGGAACCGTGCACCTGCATAGCCCATAGAGTTCTAGACTAACTCCTTATAGGTATAAGGTTCATCAGCAATGGCGCGGGCGCGTTAAGGTCTTCCTTCAGCACATCATCTTTTGCACCGACAACGGAGAAGTACCGTAATAGCCAAGACTCGAACCATTGCAACTTCTAATCTTCCACTCCCTCAACATTTTGAGACATTTCTTTCGAGAAGTTATTATTTCCCCCTGGCAATTCTACATATTCAAATCGATTTATCCACATAATATATAGTGGTGTTTTCAACAGCCACACTACTGTGTTAAGATCTTACTTTTCCGGAACCTTATCAAACACCCCAGAGCGTGGGGTTGGAATTTAGCAACAGCAGCCGCACCAGTAACCAACCAGTAGCGGCAGCCCGCACTGCGCAAGTGGCGACGCATTCATCCATCAAATCAATCAGTTGGCCGCAAAGTCGGGTCATCATCACCTCCGCCTGTACTTGCACATACTTGCACTTGTACCCCTTGAATCTACCTATTCTTGACTCTACACATACGGATTGCCCGGATCTCAAGACTGCGAAACTACTACACAACAACAACACAACAAACTTCTAACACTTGCATCCTCTGCATCCTCTATCGCAATTGGATTGATTTATCAGCTGATCGCATATTGATGATCGCGGCATTCGGCCCCACCCACACACCTTCCCAGTCATCCATCCAGTCTGGACCACCAGGCTCCAGCAGCCCCGCGCCCTCAAGTCTTGGTGCCTGCAGCCTTTCATCTTGGCTGCTTTGACTTCACACAACAACTTGACCGTCGAGACAAACCACCTGGGCCCCCAGTCTTTACTATACATCAATCTTCTCACCTTCCTCACCCTCTTAAAAACAAATATCAAGCCCACAGCCACAATCGCGACAACCGATGTCTGAATCACCAGTCGACCAAATGGATCACGACAACAACCATGAGGTTCAGGGAGCCCAAGAGGCCCTGAACTCCATGTCAAACATCGTCGCAGAGTCTCAATTATCCCCGGAAACCTACCGATTCCCTTCAGAACGTCTATTGCGACGACAAAAGCATGAGGGTAGAACACCTCTTGTCCTGGTAGCATGCGGTTCCTTTAGGTCAGTATTTCCCTACTCCCATACCCTGATATCAATCACGCAACCGCCAGCGCCTTGCTGACAATGCTTTCTGCTCACAGCCCAATTACCTACCTCCACCTGCGCATGTTCGAGATGGCCTCCGACTATTCGCGCTTCAACACCAAGTACGAGATCATCGGTGGCTTCCTGTCCCCCGTCTCCGATGCCTACAAGAAGCCTGGTCTGGCTCCCGCAGGGCACCGAATCCAGATGTGCTCCTTCGCCGCTGAGAAGACCTCCGAGTGGCTGACCTGCGACCCATGGGAGGCCATACAGCCCAACTACGTTCCCACCGCCCAGGTTCTCGACCACTTCAACAATGAGATCAACCACGTCATCGGAGGCTGCGAGGATGTCAATGGCAACAAGCAGCCCGTGCACATCGCCCTGTTGGCAGGAGCAGACCTTATCCAGACCATGAGCACCCCTGGTGTGTGGTCCCCCCAGGATCTGGATCACATATTGAAGAACTTTGGCGCTTTCATCATCGAGAGGACGGGCACGGACATCGACGAGGCATTGGCGGGCTTGAAGGATTACAAGGATAACATCCATGTCATCCCCCAGGTCATAACCGTACGTTTTCCCTCACCTGGGTTTGGCAGTTTCTTTCTGCCTACAGAAGTGCATGCTAATTTTGTCAATAGAATGATGTCTCCAGTACGAAGGTTCGACTGATGCGCAAGAGGGACCTTTCCCTGCGGTATATTGTGCCCGAGCCAGTCATCGAGTACATCGATCAGCATGGACTGTACCAGGAGTAGTGTCCGCGGGCCGGACCAGAACCCATTTTTATTAGAAAGCGATTTGAGTTATTTGGCGCCAAAGGAGGAAGCGCACTAGATATTGGAAGCGGGCGGATCGACAGAGTCGCTTCTTGACCCGGGCATCAGGCTTCAGCAGAGACGAGACGTATCAGGCCACTAGGCCGCCTTGTCTCGCCAGGCGAGCACGCCTCACACAGAGTTAATGACGGAAGTCATGCTCCAGCCTGGTTTGTTTACGACCATTGCAGGCTGTGCTGCCATCTACAGCCTGAAAGCCCGGATCCGCCTCGCTCCACAGCCTCAGACCAGGGAAGGCTTGCGACAGCGAAGTCCAACCCCCCGAGTCCAGAGTGTTGGGTGGGAGACCAATCCTTCGAGAAATTTACTCCACTCCGGATACCATTCCTGCGATTTTTGTATTGGAGGTTGTCTACTGTATTTACGTGGAATGGACGGCCTCGGCACACATGGAAGCCGAGTGCTCTTAGCGTTCCCAGAGGATTATCTGGGCCGCTACAGACATATCAGCACATTATGGGGCATGTACCTCTTGGTTGATTGAATACAGATTGGCGTCTGCCGTTTTATGACTCGAAGGCATCTTCGAGTCTAGTTTTGAAATTCGCTTCACAGCTCATCCACTTACTAGTGACGGCTTTGCTCGCCTGTTTTATCCCCTCCCGTGGATCTGTTATCTTCATACTGCATCGACTGGAGAAACACAGAACGAAAAGGCTATATAACTAGGGCAGCACGAGTCCTCAGACTCAAGAACTTCAGAGGCTCAAGGGGAGTAAACGGAGTACCTACTCCAAATACACGACAGAGTGTGCTTGCACAGCACAACGAGACTATCCTAGCCGTGGTTACTAGGGAATGTATGCCTGCGATACGAAGGGGGTAGGCATCGGCCATCGTATATTGACGGTGTGATCTTCGTCGTGGCCCGCTGACTTTTTTGGTAGGTGTCGATTCGGAACGTGGGTAATCATGCGGAATGAATGTGCTCGATGCTACTCGAACACTGCCCACAAACAGTACGCGGCCGAGGGAACGTCGTGGTCTCACAGTTCATAGTGTACGCATTGCCTACAGACATGACTTTCGATCAGAGGGCTCGGGCAGGGTATAACGATATCAAAACCAAAGTAAATTTCCTAACATCAACACCACTTCCAGCACTGTTCAGAGACAAAATTTACGCATACATTCCGATTAGAATACCAATGAGCTTGTCACTACAATACCAAGCAAAATCAGAAACGGCCACCCGTCAACTCGGCCTCTCCAGTCAAGCACATTATAAAACACAACATCACCAGACGCCCTCATCCCCTTTCCTCGACGCCCCCAAACCCTCAACCACAGCCACCACCTCAGGCTCCGCACTCAACGCGCCCTCCTGCTTCTAGGCACCTTCCCCGGGCCCAACTTGCGCTGGGGAACAGCCGCCGAGGCGTTGGACGGACCTCCGGCCTCGAAGCCGCGGAAGGCGGCGGGCTTACGCGGTGATCGCCGCGGCACGAAGTCGAGGTTGGCTGGTCGCTGACCGCGTCTGTGCCCGCCGAGGCGAGTCGTGCGGGTTGGAGCGACGAAGGGGTCGTCAAGCACTTGGTCGTTTTGGCTGTCCACGGCGGGAAGCTTGCCGCGGGCTTTCTTGGAGAGTGGCTGTTGCTGTTGCTGTTGCTGTTGCTGGGGTTGCGGCTGGGGAAGGGGCTGTTGTTGTTGTTGAGGAGGTGGCGGAGGTGGTCCCCGAGGTTGGCGGATCGGGGGAATTGGGGGAGCTAGAAAGTTCAGATTAGCCTCTCAGTTTCTCGGTAATGTCTCCAGGTTGATGGCTTCTTGTCAAATAACACAACGGGCAATCAAGACTAACCAGGAACAATATCATCCCTCTGCTGACCAGCCTGTCCCCCAAGCGGTTGAGGAGTGCCAATACCCTCATACAGCAAGTCAAGAGCCCGCAAATCATCATCGTTCAACGCATTATCACCGACAGGTCCCCCCCTCCGCTTCCGCAGCTCCGCCCCGCCCGGCGCCGGCCGCGCACCCACATACGTCCCCATACACCCCCTCCCTGGGCCACCCTTGACAACCGGGGCCGTCACAAGAACCTCCTCCCGCTCGAAGCCGAGGTCCAGGAACTTAGCTATCGGCGGCGGCACGTCGTTGTCGTCGATGGCGGGCCCGTCGACCAGGAACTGGATGTACCGCGCGAGACGCATCCGGCGCTCGCGCCAGCGCCGGGCCTCGTGGTTGGGGACTACGCCCAGGGCCACGCCGTCTGCGTCTATGTCGTTGTCTGCTTCCGGGTGGAGGGGGTTGTAGACGGTCTTGGAGAGGCGGAGGGCTTCTGCGACTTGGCGGGCTTTGGCGCTGTTGGGGGGTTCTTCCCAGGCATCCTGGAAGTCGTCGTCGTCGTCGTCATCGTCTCCCGAGTCTTCAATGTTGATATTGTTTTCTGGGAGGTTGAGGAAGTCGAGGAGGTCTTTGATATCGAGGGGGGTTTGGGGGTTTTCGAGGTTGTAGAGGTCTAGGAGGCTCCTTATGTCTAGGCCTTCTGGGTGGTCCACGATGGCCCCGGGTATGGGTGGCTGTTGGGCTGTTGCCATGATCTCGGTGGTGGTTGGGGAGCAGATACGGGGATGACCTTCACTCTGATTTCTGTCGTGGTTGTTTGCAGAATAAGAAACAGGACCCCGAGTTCAACATGGAGAGGCCGGGGATGGTGTTGGGTGGTCACTCGATGTTGTCGTTCAGGCTGACCACAACTCGGAGGTGATAACTGACTGTGGTCAAATCCAAACAGCTTCAAATGTGTTCCATTGAAAGGAAACTCCGCTGTTTTGATTGCTGGTGCTCATTGTTCTGCCCTTTGCTGAGCCGAAAGGTTCCATCCCTGGAACCCGTTTCCGGTCAACTCAAAGAAAAGATCAATTCTCTTTGTTCAGGTTCCCTGAACTTACAACCATCGACATTTCAAAAGTAGAGTAGGTAATTACAAGGCCCTTATTCCCAGGATTAAAGGCCCAATTGGATGCCTGATTAAGGATGATCGCAACTGGCAATACCTAGCGCATTCCAGGTAAAGGTCCTCAAAGAAATGAATGAAAGCTCCCAACTTGCTGACTAGATAATCACCTACTACGTTAAATGATACCAACAGCGCAAGAGGATTCTGCCGATTTTCGGGACGTTAGAGTGCAGATGCGTATAGTCATTCGTTTATGCTTTGATCAAATACCGTGCAAACATGGTGAAGACAATATAAGGACGCCTGTACTTGATGAACTTTGAATATACCTGTACCCTTATGAGGGGATTGACATCTTCATACGTTCCCGCCAAGTTAGATATGGAGAGTCCAGAGATTGACGAAGACATGACTATGAGGCCTCAGGAGCGTCTTGTGAATGGACTTGACCGACCGGGTTGTCCTTGAATACCTACCGGCTTCTCATAACTGCGAATTTGGGACAGCGAGGCAATCGCGCGGCTCGTTGAGATCTATGTGTAGATGCTTGCAGAGTAGAAGAGACACGTTTAGGTCCTGCCAACCGCAGGCTGTTCTAGCTCTATATATGTTAGTGATACCCCAGATCTTCTGCATATGTAAAAGGGGCTTAGGCCGCGGCTATAGCTACGATAATTAGTAATATATATAACGGATGATTAGGTCTTATACGGAGAAATCGGGATACCCCGAGTAGTAAAGGTAGTATATAAATAGTAGGGCAGAAGGGCTTAAGGCCTTATAAATGTTTCTCTTCTGCCTATCGCGATCAATTCACTCTTTTACCCTATACAATTTAACAACATACAAGTAGTCTGGCCATCTAATTTCGTCGGCTTTGCTGGAATATAGCCAACCAGTTTCTCCGGGGCACAGGCTCGGCTTTCGTACAGCTTGACGTGGTGCTCTCGGGACCGCGGCTCTATTTCAGGGGAAATTTCCAGCAGCTGGATCGAAGTGCCTCAGTACGGGCTCATCGGCATACGTGTGGGACGTTCGAGCAGTCTGTTGGGATTGTACTTGGAAGCGTGTTAGATGAGCTTTGGTCACGTGGGCCAACGGTGCTTCATATCAATTTTGAAGTCATGCTGTTCAGCTAATTAAGTATATAGGTACTAAGTAAGTGGCTAAGTAGGTACCAAAGTACCTACCAAGTACCTGGGTAGGTATATATGTACCCAGGGTGCTTGTCCACGGTCGTCTGAAGTATTTATCTGATAATTAAGCAATCAGAACCTTTCGCACTTTTCAACATTTTCAGCGGTACAAACGCAAAACACGAAACACCACAGAGCCGTCCACCTCATCAGGCCGAGTAGTACTCTCTCTTGCCCAGACAAGCCTAACCATGGACGACCCTCCGCGTACAACTACGACGCGTCACAGTGATATGTCTGACGACGAAGACCTTCCCATCGCGTCATCCTCTCAATGCGACACCAAACCTCAGAAACTTCAACCAGCGACTCCTGGCACCTTGGCTGGATCACGACTCAACGTGCTCCTGTGGGATGACACCCTCGGAGCTTGGAAGGAGCTTGGTTCTGGCGACGGAAATTGCGGTCTAGAAGGGAGCCTTCAAGATCTTGCGATGGCCAATCTACTGAAGAATGGTGCAATCAGTGGTACGTTGAGCACTTGCACTATTAGCACACCACTCCATGTCAAATGCCCAAATCATACATACACAAGTATCATTTTCTCACAAGTGAAGTACACGACACAGCTGCCCCGACAACTTTCCACAAGTTCTCCAAACTTCCCCTCGAAATCAGAGAGATGGTCTGGGAGCTTTGCCTCCCGCCAAAGATCGTTCAACCATGGTACGATGGACCACACGCGATACGTCGACTCCATACATACCCACTGATCGCGAGTGTGAACCGGGAGGCTTTTCAGGTCGCCCTGCGTCTCGGTGGTTGGACACAGGTCATGGTGAAGCGAAGAGTCATGTTCTCCTTCTCACCATACAAACCTCAAGGCATCTGGTTCAGCAAGAAGGATGTAGTCTACCTGGGCATTGACGCCTGCAAGCCTCTCACAACTCGACCCGTCCATGGCCTAGATGGAAACGGCATAACTCGCCCTGCACGGACTCCAACCACCCAACTCCTTATCTCCTGCGATCTCGGAGACAGGCTTGGCTGGCCTGCAAACCCCGAATACCGCGAGGGTCAGCCCCTCAAGGAGAAATACAAAAACACACCGGCTGGCAAGATCTTGTACGAGAAGTTCCTCAAGAGGCGCAAGAGCTTCATGCTGGAACTCTACCGCTTCGAGGTCCTTCTTGAAGGACCCGCCAGGGAGAAGGCTATCCAGGCGGGCATGTTCGGCCTATGGGGAGACGAGCCGGCATTCATCGACGCCGATGATATCACCACCCTCCGCAAATACAAAGCCCTGCTTGAGAAGGGCACCGGCACATTCGCCATTGAGGGTACCACGGACGCTGACATCTTATATGGGGTTGAGGCCATGGAAGCCCTGGACTGCAGCCGCAGTCACTACAGCAGCCGCGTGTTCATGTGTCAGCTCTTGCCCGTCCTCGGTAATGTGGAAGGAGTACAATTCGAGTGGTACGACGTCGTCCGCCGGAATGGGGAGGTTAACAATGAGCATCCGATGGTAAAGAAACTGGGTGTGTCACTGCCGGACTGTGAACCCGTCATTGTGTTCGAGCTTCTTTCGGAGGAAGACACTCGACGTGAAAAAGACCGTATGGCATGGTTGTACAGCTCGGAGGACAGTGAAGACGAGGAGACGGAAGACTAGCCGGAATAAGAGACTGATGAGTAGACCGATGAGGTTGAATCCAACTATCCAGACGGAGATTCGGAGTGAGCCATGTATCAACTGGGTGATGCAGAATGCGACTTCAGACCTGTTGATGAAGGTGACCTCTGAACCCTCATGGAGTTGACTCAATGAGAGGTGGAGAGGCAGATGGGGAATGTTGGCAGTACTTGTCAATGCAGAAGGTGGTACATGTTGATATATGTCTAACAAGAGAGGTCACGCATGGGCGGCATTGACAGCAACATCCCACAAGTTGAGAACCAGTCAGAGAGTGACTGGAACATGCAGCACGTTGATATTGCTTCGACAACATTCCGCAGAGAGTACCTGGCTAATAGGAACTGTTCCCAAACCACCTCGCTTCCACATGTGCACTTTGTGAGCAGCCCAGGCTATATCTATCTAATGTACTATCTGTTTGATGAGAGCCAGGCCATGTAACTGTCAAATATTCTGCTGCTCCCTCTTTCTCCGATGCTGATTATAACCAATCTCCCTTCAAACTGGACACTGTGTCTTGACACAAGGTGAACCCCTATTACGACCATATCGTCCTACTCACAGATAATAGCTTCAGTTTGGGACCATGTGCTTCAGAATCAATACCGAGTTTTCTGCTTTCGTGAAAGCTTTTGGAAATGAACCTGGTTCAGCTGTAAGAACCAGGGCTGGGTTAGGTACCTAGCTGAGGTCAAGCTTATGTTGGTGATACCCCAGTCCTTCCGCAGAAGCATAAGAGGCCCAGGAACAGGTCAGGGCCAATCTATATAGTAATATATATAGCGGACACTCAGGATCCGTACGGAGAAATTGGAGTTCCCCGGCTAGCAGAAATAGTATTCCAACAGTAGGGCAGAATGGCTCAAAGCCTCATGAAGGTCTCTCTTCTGCCATCGCGATCAATTACATTCATTTACCCCATACAAATTTATTCCAGTTGACAGCTTATATGGAAACACCCCAGGTCAAAATTGTGATTGGTTGGCGAAGACTGATTGCAACTAAAGGTCGTGACAACTTTTATAAAGCCCTTTTCATACTGTCTGTGAGAAGTAGCTCTAAGTGGAATTAGGCAAATAGCATCTATCAGATTTAAGGTCTGAGAAAAGGATAGTGGCCAAAGGTGTCCCTGCGGGAGATATATATCGACGTTATATCTACGTTAAAGTATGCAAATTATACAGGCAATCCTAAGTCCCAGCATTTACTCTTGATATATACTAAGTACATAACCATATCTCTCTTTAAATGTACATATATACCAGGAGCAAGCTATAGTAGCTTCGTTGGAACTGAGCATTCAATTTAGGCTCTGAGGCCAAGCATAAAATAAATATCCTCCATCTGGCACGTGTTCAGTTGTGATAAGTACTTGAGGTAACTTAGGTACCTAGGTATATATGTAGTGACCACCTGGGCATACCGTGCCTGCTATATATACACAAGTATCCATTCGGCGGCACCGTGGATAATCCCTTTAATCCAAGCGCGTCATACGTCTTAAGGCTTTCTGACCTCCCTCCCTCCGACCAGCGTCTGGCAAATGCCTTTGCCACCTAACGTCGCACATTTGCACACTTCTACCAACCGTCGAAGATACTTCAGCAACCTTAATAACTTTCTATAACTATAACCAAGATGACTGACGCGGTTGTATCTCCCATGAAGGACCAAACCTCTCCAGGTGCGACTACATCCTTAGACTCGCAATTACAGCAGGTTCATACGTTTCATTTGAAGATGCTTAAACTCAAATCTAAAGCTAAGGGATATAAAGTTTCCTCAGAAGCCGATAACAACCAAGATAAACCCCAGAAGGTAAGTACTTACGTGGTTACTGGAGACGTCGCTATCAGCCTTAGCCATTGCTAACATTGCAAGTCAACTTAGACACAGCAACGACTTACACCAAGTTCGCCAAGTTCCCTCTAGAATTCCGAAGGATGACATGTAAGCAATGCTCCTTAACTCGACGAATTGTTACACCATGGTACTTTTCTGTTACTGCAGCAAAACCTAGCACCGACAACCCGATTCAGGAGGTCTGTCGCGAAGCGCGACAAGTAGCTTTCAGGTAAGGCCTTCTCTTTATGATGCAGAAGAGCAGACGCGTATTGCGGAGTTATCACAAAAGTGAAGGAACGGCAATGGAGAAGGAACCCGGTCTCGAAGACGGGAAGTAATGTAAGCTGGAGATCTACAATAACGGAAGCTCACGGTGTGGTAGTAGTCGATCATTGGTTTCGCAACGGGATGCAGTCTCATTTCCCAATTCGGGGTTTGCATAAGCTCAAATAAGCACCTGAATGCTCTCTTGTGACCATTGCTATCATTGAAATCGGAGACGCACCCAAACAACTCCGTAGAAGCACAATACCCTTTCCTCGGACACTCGTGAACCGAGGGGGATATCACCACTTCCTGCAGATTCACCAGTCTACAACTCAATCAACGCCTCCTCAACTACCGGCTGTTGCGGCGCAATGGCATGCTGCGGTGCCGTCGGGAACGAATCCTGCTGGAATCCACCATATTGCTGTGGTTGTTGGTGTTGCTGCCAAGGTGCCGACGATGGTACAGGTACGGGGACATGTTGAGCTGCTGGGTGCTGCCAGTACGGCGCCTGAGGCTGTTGCGGTTGAGGGGGGTGCTGCTGAACGGGCTGAGCATGAGCAGCGGGAGCGGGAGTCTCGGGAACGGGCTGGGGATGTTGGGAGTACTGCTGAACAGACTGCTGAAGGTTGGGGTAAGGTGATGGCGCGATTTCTGATGGAGCGCTGGGCGAGCTTTGCTGGTTTTGGCCGGGTTGTTGGAAGTAGAAGGAGGCGTTTGGGTCACTGGTCGGTGTCGTACCGACAGACTCAGGGGCGCTCGCTTGTTGCTGAGGGAGTGACATATGGCTCATTTGTGGGGTAGCGGTTTCGCTAGGAGTGTAGTTTTGCTGCGGTGGGTACTGGTTCGGTGGTGCTGAGGCCGCCCAACTGTCCTGCCATTGCTGCTGTGGAATGTATTGCTGCTGAGGAGGACCGGATAATGATGCACGCTTGTCGTAGGTTGCGTACTGAGGTTGAGGTGTAGGTTGTGAAGGGTGAGGATAAGCCGGCTGGGGGAGGGGCCTGCCATACTCTTGCTGAGGTTCACCACCGTAGAAGCTCTCAGCCGGACCAGCATGGCTGATGGGAATATTGGGCTGCATCGTCGGGTAAGGGCTTGAGGTCTGACGCGGCATTGGCAAATTGTAGCCTCCAAGGTTCTGATGGTGGAAAGCTTTTGATAGTCGATCTTCCAGCATTCGGTCGTAGTAGCGCACTGCTGTTTGGAGCTTGGCATGCAGATCCAAGAGGGTATCTACCCCGTGTTAGATATGTTGCCAACAGAGGAATAAAGCATCTGAACTCACCATGTTTGCTCATCGTCTCCCCATAAGTCCGAGCCAGCTTTGGTCGTAGCGTTCCGATGCTATCATACAACTCCTGAATCTGTGGTTCCCGAAGAATGGTACCTTGGGGCTGGGTCTGCAGTCGATCGACAAGGGTGGAAAACAGGTTGATGTTTTCGGCCTCGACGGGTGTCAACTCGTAATCGTTCTTAGGTAAGGTAAAGGTGTTCGATGTTGTGCTACCCCCAGTGGCTGTTGTCTGCTCCTTGAGAGCTGCTGCGTGCTTCTTCTTCTGCTCCTCCATATCAGTCAAAGACGCGGCAATGGCCGCCATCAAATCCGCGTCCTCCTCCTCCGCGTGCTTGCTTGAGGAATTTCCATTGGCCTTGGCATCGGAGCTTGGCCCATTAGTGGTAGGTGGGACATATCCTCTCCCCTTCTGGTGAGTCTGGACCTCCTCCAAGCTCATGGCCAGGGCCTTCTTCAGATCCTCATCGAAACTATCATCAACTCTAGGGTTGCGAGGCTGCATGGAAACGGATTGGCGTTTGGACGAAGATTTGGGCGGCGACTGCTCCTGAACATGACCACCTCCTCTCCCGGGCCCTGACTTGTCCGTCAACTTCGCATAGCATCCATCATCGACCCTTACTGGCTGCAATATGCCCAGGTGAGGCAAGGGCAATGACTTGCTTGAGCATTGTTGGTCGAACACATTTCCACAGTTCCGGCAATGATGCTTGCGATTCGTGAAGGTGAAAGCTGTTCGGCATCGCATGCAGACATCCGAGTCGATCCATTCAGGAGGCTGGTCGGTAAAGTCAGCACAACCGCATGATCTGTTGGAATAACAAGGCTCAGCTACGTACCGCACTGCTGTCTATCATGCTGCTAGAAACAACAGTCCTCGGTGGGAACTGGAAGCCCTCGTGTTGTAGCGTCAAGTACACCTCGGTAATGTAGGTGAGCTCGTGGCGCCCCTCAGTTGCGGCAGACCAAGTCTGTATGTATTCGAGGATTTTGGAACGAACGTCCTGGTTGACGGCAGCTGGACCGACGGCTTTCAGCAGGGACACGAGGTTGTCCATGAACTCTCTGGAGGCAATCTCGGTGAGGAAGTGCTGGCCCCCATTCTTGACGCAGGTATCTGTAAGCTTCACGGGAAGTTAGCAACGACGGTGATGCATGTTGGGCGCTGGGAGCGGTGGTTCGGCGTACATTCAACGCGCTCAGCTGGGTATTTGGGTTCTTATCGCCGATGCGTTTCTTCAAGGAGCGCATGGCTTCTTTGGGTGGGACGGTCTTGGATCTAACAACGTCGGATATCTCAAGGTTGAGAGCTATGTCCTCCCTGCAACACATGGCATCGCATCAGTGGCTGCTCACAGCTATTGTGACGGATTTGGAAGCTTCCTCCTTACAAACTGCTGCTTGTAGCTTTCTGAATCTGCTCGTCCAAGGCGGACGATGCCGAAGAAGACCACCATCCCATCATGCCGGGCAGTCTGTGGTGGTGGGGGAGGCGCGCGATATGAACAGAAGCGCTCGGTCGTAGCCGGCGGGTCGATGGATGGATGGATGGATGGATGGATGGGTCCGGCCGGTTTGCGGTGTCGGAGACGATGTGTTTCGACGATGTCGTCCTGGTGATGGGCAGCTAGAAGTGTATGGGTGGTGAGCTTGGAAGAGAAAGAGCATGTAAATGGAATGTTGGGTGGTGACAGTGGTTGGATGGCGATGTTTCGTGGTTGACCTCCAAGCACGGATTACAGTTACAGATGTACTGGTGCCTGCCTAGATGAGTCGCCGAGGTAGCTGCTCACGTCGGGGTCCGGGGGGGTACGCACTCTTGTCTGACTTGACCCTCCAGTGACCTGATCAAGCTCACATGGCCAACAGCCACGTTCTGACTTACATAACTGTACTGCTAGCTAACCCCGCCAGACCCTTCTGTAGAAGCTTTGACTGGACAGCTAGTACCAACGCTGTTTTGTCTGCTTCAGGTGCCACTGAAACCTTAGGCCACCTTACTTAGCACGTTTAGGTACAAGTAAACCCCCACTATTTTGGTGCCCGTCGGGGGCTGGTCGGGCTGGTCGGTACTTACCAACAGCCCGTCCCATGGTCCAAGGTTGCCAGATGGCAGATCAGATATTCGGAACTAAATCGCCTTCTCTGTGGAAGTTGCATTTGCCTGTGACCTCATAACATTACGCGGACTTGACATTGCCGACCACGACAGCAACAACAACACCACCACCTTCTTGAGCATTCTCCCATGCCGCTTGCAAGATTGCCACGAACGCATCGCATCGTCTACACCTCCTGACCTTTGTACCTATCGCTTGGACCTGACGACGACTACGTACACTATCCATATCTAGATACAGTACGAATCCGTACCATCTATAGCTTCCCTTTGTTGAGGATTGGCCATGTACCGGCCATAAGATACCTGTACAGGTCGTAGCAACAAAGAATGATTACGTTGCTCATGCCGCACGCTCTCTTTCTTACACGACACGCCCCAGGACTCGACGTAATTCTGCTACCGCTCCCAACGATCTCGACGACTCCTCATCCGTTCTGACCGCCACCCATGCTTCTACCCTCGCCGATACAGGCTCTCATACTCCACTCACCTTTCTCCGACCTGCTATTCGATCGAACCTCCAAACCGAATACCGACACATCGCCATAGACATAGAGCGAGGCCTTGCGCCAACCCCGGACACGCTGTCGTCCAACTTCACATGGGCCGAGCCCCGGTCGATACGACCCCGCGCACCATGACATCGAGTACCTCTGGGCCTACCGCCGTTGCGAGCAATCTTAGGTCAGGAGCTGCGAGTGGCATAAACGGCCTTGCACTCGGCGGTGGAAAGGGCCCAGCGCCTGGGGGACGCGGACCCTACCCACATATCGACGACCTTCTCCACGTAACCCCGGACGGCGACACCTCCCAGTCTCCCAATCATTTACTCACCACGGCCGAGAATGGTGTTCATCTCGCCAAATTCCAAGCCGATATTGGACGCATAGATGTGGCCCTGAAAGAATACATAAAGGCTTACATGATTGCAGTCAACGTCATCCCTAACCACAAGGATTACGTCCGTCTTCAGGCCGACCGCAAGAACTTTGGTGACCGATATAATCGCCTTACCAGGACCCTGGCCGAATACGCCGATGCTTACGAGAACATCAAGAAGACAATCAAGGAGGACAATGCGAGGACAGGCGTACACCCGACCTCGCGAAGATCCACACCCAATGGCAGGCCAACCACTCCAAGATCACACGTCAGTTCTGGACCACGGCACCAGCGGAACACATCCAGCATCAGCCTTGACGGTTTTGCTTCTCCAGCGAGTAATACCTCCTCGCCCTTCCGGGCGAGGCCAGCAGTACAGCCCAAGCCGTCCAATCTCCACGGGAATGCCATAAACCCCCAGTCTCCGCGTACAGAACAGGCAGAGGATCTGAAGCAGAGGTTCGCCAATCTCAGGAGCCCACCTTCAACGCCCGTGCAAGATCCACGTATACGGACGAGGCCGCCGCCCGTTCCAATACCTCCTGACAAGCCTTCTGGGCCTAGAGATATGCCGCAGCCCACTTCAGTTCCCGGGAAACCTGCTGGTCCAAGGGATATGCCAGCAGCACCACGGAGACCGACAATATCTTTACATGGCGTAGTTCCGGCTTTGCCAAAGCTTCCGGATGCTATCTACAGTCCTGCCCGGGGCAACATCTCTACCGAGGCTGCTGACCTGCCCTCAAGTACCCCCCGTGGCATGTACAGTAGAGCAAATTCCTCTGTTGGGTTTTACTCCTCGAACAATGGCACAAATAACAGCTCGACAAATCTCCCAAGATCTGTGCCAAGTCAGGATTATTTTGGACCTAGTGGTACGACGGCGCCGACTTCAGTTCCTTCTAAGAGACGGGTGTCTCTGCCTGAGGCCGACATAATATCAGTGGAAGAGCTTGTGAAATACCAAAGAATTGGATCCAAAGATTTCCACATCCTGCTTATCGACGTCCGGCCGCGTGCTGAATTCGAGGAAGGCCACATCCTCTCTTCCGCCACAATTTGCATGGAACCTGATATCTTACAAAGGCCGCGCATAGAAGCAGCCGATGTTGAAGATGCAATGGAAATAGGGCCAGCCCAGGAGAAGTGGCACTTTGAAAGACGCCATGACTTTGACATGGTCGTCTTCTATGATCAAGACGCAGATAATCTCAGTTCGGAGAGGAGCAATGCGCCGGCCAAGCTGTTCAGGCTGCTGACTGATTTCGACTACCCTGAGGGTGACCCTGCGTCGAAACATCCCAAACTGTTGAAGGGGGGATTGGAGGCATGGCAGGATGCTATGGGCGGCAGTGCTCTCCAGAAATCGACCAAATCATCCCACAAAAGGAGAAAGTCTGCATACGACAAGCTCTGGGTCAAGACACCGACCAAGCCTATACAAAGTGCAGAAGAGGCTCGACGATGGGAGCAGAAACTCACAAAGCTCAAAAATGACGAGGCAGAAGGTAGCGAGGCCGATAACTTCCAGCCCGTAAGGTCTGTCAACGAGTTCTTGATACGGTACCCGCCAATACAAGAGTCCATGGCGTCGTCGCCAGTCCTGGAAGACGGTATGGCCGACCATCTGTCCCCCAGGTCGGTTGCACAGCGAGGCTCACACCCAGCACATTTTGAACCGATCCTCCCATCAGAGCCGACCCGGCCTCCGCCCGCTGTTCCGCGTCGGAGCTACACTGGGCTTCGAGAACCGGACGAGGACCACAACACAGCGACAAAGGTCACGAAGAGAGCCGACGCAGCACGCCGAAGAGCCGTCGGGCTGCAAAACCCAGGGTCTTGGTGTTATGCCAACAGTACCTTGCAGGCTCTTTTCGCCTCTGGCGGTTTTGGAGAAGAGCTTTTGAGCGGAGAATGGTCGCAGCTGTACAAGATTCCGATCAAAGGGGACGAAAAGATCATGCCGCCGCAGCTCTTGACAAAGATAGTAGCGCATTTGTTCCACTGGATGGGTAATGGCAAGTTCCCCTCCATGCTGGCCAAAACTCTGATGGTAAGTGGTCTTACAAGTCCTCATCCCTGACTGGTATCCGCATCGTGATCGTGGAAATCAATAGCGTTGACATCTGAATAGGAATATCTGCGCCACAAATCTTCAAAGAATTCACAAGGCAAGAGGGTCGACGACAGCGAGGTATTCGGCACCACCCGCCAGCAGGACGCCATGGAATTCTTCGTCTACGTGTTTACGGAACTCGATGATGAGACAAACAGGTTACGCGATCGCCCTTCCAAGGTACCCCAGCCTGAGCCTTCCAAGGATAAGACCCAACTTGACCTTGCCATCCAGTACTGGGATCTCCATAGCCGAGTTAACGACTCCATAATCGACAAGTACTGGCGCGCGCTGGAGGCGCTGATTGTGCGATGTGACCGGTGCGGTCATGTGGTCACACAGTATGAGAATAAGGACATGCTCATCCTCAACTTACCCAAGCGCTCACACCCGGTCACCATGGAAGACCTGCTACATACCTACTTCTCAAACGAGCTGCTGGACTCCTACAAATGCGACAACTGCACGCACGTGGGCTGCTGTCGGCGAGGGCCCAAGATGGCCCGCCTGCCGGATCTACTATGTGTGTGTTTCGCGCGGTTCGAGGTGAACGAATACGGCAGGAGGTCCAAGATCAGCACGACCGTAGACTTCCCGATCCGCGAGCTCGACATGACGCCGTACACCATCCAGGGGCAGCAAGCCTACTCGTCCCTCCTCGCGAACGGCAACAGCAGCAGCAGCAGCAACAGCCTCGCCGTGACGTCCCCCTCGGCGTCGATCCCGGCCAACGACCATCACTTCACCAAGCCATTCAAGTACGAGGCCTACGCCGTGGTGCAGCACGGCGGCGAGCTCACGGGCGGCCACTACATCTCCATCATCCGCGACGAGCCCCACGGGCCCGACGGCACGAGCCGCTGGCACGTGGCCGACGACGCCAAGATCAGCGAGATCACGGTCGGCCCCGCGAGGAACGACAAGGGGAGCCAGTTCCTCTACAGGCAGAGCCAGCACTGGAGCAGCATGGAGGCGTACATGGTGTTTTACCAGAGGAAGGACGTCGGGCTTATATAGGTCTGGGAACTGCGAGGTTCTTCCTGCGCGATGGAGATGGGCATGTGATTTCCAACGGCTGGGGCGGAGGGGAGTGTTTGCGGTGCAGGAACCAAAAATAAGGGGCTTTGATGGAGGCAGTTGTTGTTGTGGGACTAGGGAAATGGTTTTGGTGTGACGTTCAAGCGAGCTTTTCCAACACTGGCATACCATTATCCTTCCTACGACATTGGAGTATTTATATTACATATCGGCGTTAGAGCTACAGCGTGGCGCTAGAATTTATCATCCCAACGGGCTGCATCGTTATCAAGCAAAGCAGTTGAGGTATACTCCCTTTTTCTGGGGCGAGGAATGGGGGCTCTTTTGTGATCTCGAGAGGCAGGCCGTTGGCTCCGACGGCTGGTTGGTACATGTCCATCTGGACCATCAGATAGTTGCATATACCGAACTCGTTCATGCCAGCCACTTGCCACTGCCTCCTGAAGACGTGTTTGTTCCCTGTCTTGCCTCAACCCACTTGCCCTCTCCTACTTCAACTACGTAGCGTTTCGGCTCGATCGGGTGGGATTGATAATTCACGATGTTTGTTACGCCAACAAAATTGATATACATAATGTACACGAAGACTCGTCGTTCAGGCGCCATCCATCCTACAACACACACACCACGCCCTTGATACTACTGTATGCTAATCGATCAGTCCCTATGAGCATGAACCGGCCAGCCTCCGCATCCGGGTATCTAAGCCTGCCGTCTAGTCAAACCAACCCAAGTGCATGCAGTGCAGTTTAGCCTCCATATCTTGCCACTCCAAGAAATAGAAATAGAAATACAGCGCGCATAAAACAATAAATAAACAATAAACACTCCAGAACTCGGCTCATTCAGTCATCCATATAGAAAGCGGAGTCAGTCCTAGACAAGAGACGATGGCACTGTCCCTTGCCATAGGGTCGCCTCCTTCATCCTTGTAAAATGAACAAGCCCGCGTATATACGTACCAGGCGGCGATTAGGACTTGTAAGCCGCGTCAATCTCCTTCTGATACTTCTCCCGCACCGCTCTGCGGTTGATCTTCTGTGTCGCCGTGACCAGACCCTGTGCGTGGAAATACATGTCAGTTACCGCATCGATAGCAATCGGGGAAACGATAAAAGAAAGGGGACAACAACTCACATTCTGCGGTGTCCACTCCTCATCCGTCAACACCACACCGCTGACCGTCTCCAAGCCAGTCAGGCCCGCAGCCTTACCCTGTACAAGAAGGTCCTTCAGCACCGCCTCCTTCATCCTAGAGTTGCTCATCAGCTCGTGGTCATGCTGCACCTCCACACCGAGCTCCTTAGCGATCTCCTTAATAGCCGGCTCGTTAACGAAGATAATAGCCAGCGGCCGGGGGTGCTCCGAGTCGCCGTGGATCATAATGTTCTGCACCGCGCGTGCGCTGCGGTAGATGGACTCGAGCTTTTCAAGGGCGATGTACTCGCCGCCCTGCAGCTTGACGAGGTTCTTGACGCGGTCGATGACCTTGAGGTGGCCGAGGTGGTCGAACTCGCCGATGTCGCCCGTCTTGAACCACCCGTCCGGCGTGATGGCCTTCTTGGTCTCCTCGGGGTTCAGGTAGTACTCCTTCAGGACCGGCTTCCCCCTCAGCCAGATCTCGCCCTGCGGAGGAGTCGTGGACGTCGAGTAGTTGAGCTCCGGTATGGACACCAGCTTGCACTCTACAGCCGGGGTGACGGGTCCGCACGACCCGGAAAGCGTGAATTGTTGCGGGGAGCCCAGCGCACCGTTGCCACATGTCTCCGTCAATCCGTATCCGGTAATCATGGGCGCCATGATCATAGACAGGAAGTGGGCGGTCTCCTTCGAGATGCCGCTTGCGCCGTTGATGATGAAGCGCAGGCGGCCGCCGGTCATGTGTCGTACCTGTCCGAAGATGGCGGAGTCGAAAATGGTCTGACCGGGAAGGTTGTACTGGACGAGGAAGCTCTTGGCGTTGAAGGCTCCCCAGAAGGCTCCCCTCACGAGCAACGAGCCGCCGTTCACACGACCCAAGACGCCCTTCTTGATGGTCTCCCAGACCTGCGGCACGCCAACCAGGATGGTTGGGCGGAGGGTCCGCATGTCACCCAAGCAGTGTCGCACGTTGATGTCCGACAAAGTTCGGGAGCTACCATAGCCTAATGTGGCTCCGAAGAAGAGAACCAGGTTCTCAACAACCATTTCGAAGATATGGGCCAAGGGCAGGTAGGCTAGAATGACTTCCTCTGGACTAACGCTGTCGCCAATCACTCCCACCAGCCCCGCAACGGCGGCCACAAAGCCCTCGTGGGTGACGGAGACGCCCTTGGGTGGACCAGTCGATCCGGATGTGTACATTATGCAGTAGGTATCCTCGGGTGTTGGAGGCATGGGTTGGTAGGGGTTGTCCTCGCCGAGGGAGGCAAGCTCCGAGGCGCTCATGACGGTGAGGTGCGGGTGGGACGACTTAAAAGCATCGATTTCGGACTGTGGTGTGGGCTGGCCGATGGACTTGTCGTTGTAGATGATGATCTTGACGGACTCGGCCTTCTTCAGAGCGCCAGATGCCGTCTTGAGCAAGTGAGGGTCGGTGAACATGACCTTCGGCTTGCTCTGAACCAGGGTATGCTGCACGCCATCTGCTCCCAGGGTGTCGTAGGCGGTCACAATGGTGAACGTCTGCGAGGAGCAAGCATGCGACATGGCCAGCCAGTTTGCGCTGGTCGAGGCAAACATGTGCACCTTGTCACCCTTCTCCAAGCCCAACTCGCGCAGTCCCGAGGCCAGGTTCAGCATATGCGCGCCGTACTCGCCGTAGGTCATGAAGGCATAGTCGGACAGCTCAAAGTACTGCCACTTCTTGTCCACCATCTCTGTCTTGCCGTCGACATTCTTGGGCACCTTCTTGGTCTCCTCGTGTATCTGGATCAGCTTGCGCGTGCCTATACACCTGTCTCCGGCGTGCTCCTCGGCGCTGCTCTTGACGAGGGCGTAGACAGTGTCGATGTCGGGACTTGGGCGGTCGAGGAGGCCGTCTTTGGCCTTGGGGTTCCGGCGTGGCTTGGTCTCGCCTTCGACCTCGGGAACACTGGGATCGTCGATGGTGAAGGGGGGCTTCTCGATCATGTAGAGGGGTCCGATGCCGGACCGCCAGCTCTCCGGGACGTCTAGGTTCTGTTTGCAGGGCATGGTGGGCAAGCAGATGGGGTTGTTGTGGAGATAGAAGGTGAGGAGGGAGAGGAAGGGTAGGAGAAAGGCGAGTTTTAGTAGGGAGGTCGAGAAGGACGATGGTGGTCGGAGTGGATATCGAGGGCGGTTGGTTCTGTTGTGATAAAGGGCCGCAGCAGATATCGATTGCATCAACCGGGAAAGCTACTCCGACGAGGGGATCCACCCAATGTGACGGCGACAGATGTCAAGGCCGTCTATTTATGTATCGCGAGTAATTACGTGCAGACAAGACAGGTCGCAAGAGGACGGCTGATATAGAACAAAATCGGGTATGGCAAGCTGTGTGCTGTCATGGAAGTGCCCAGGTTAAGCAGTTCCTTACTGTTTGATTAGTTGGTCCGTCTGTGAAGCCTGCAAGCCTGCCTGCCTAGGTAATGATACAGCGCGCAGAGGCGCCGCAATAGTGACGTGACGTTCTGGGCGACAGTGGCAGCGGGACCTAAAGTAGACCTTGGAACCTTGGAAGGCTAAACTGTCAGGGGAAGCTCCAAGCTCTCCACGTTTGGGTTCTAGTGTACCTAGGTAGGCACGTACCAGCCTGAGCCCAGCGCGTCCAGAGCCTCGATTGATCTATCTGATCTATCTGGAGAGGGTACAAGGGGACTTGGGTACATAGGTACCTACATCAATAGCAGTACGTAGACCTCGGAAGGGTCGAACAAATACTGCCGACTGCCGAGGCTGTCTCCTCCTCCTTCAGATGTTCTAGATATTCTCGGCTCGACATTCGGTGCTACCAAGTATGACAATATCATCACAAGCAAAAATACTCAACATGAGATGAGGCTCGTGGATTGGATCGTGAGGTCCGAGGTCCGAGTTTCGAGTCTGCCGGTGAGATCTCAGATCTCAAGATGATCGACGCCATCATCAGATTCCGATCAGATCATCAATCCCTGCCCTATATCAACATCTGGATCCCCTCCCCGGTAAAGTTCCCCCCATGAACCTTGTGGGTGAGTTACTCGGGGACCTATTTAGGTCTGTGTACGCCTCGCTCAGTCGTTAACATTCACTGCTATGGCCGCATGTGAGGGGTGAATCGATACTAGATCCATTCTGTTGCTTGTCCGTCACTATGCCTGATTGCTTCGCCTCGCCTCGAAGCTTTGTATACATGACCCACCACTTCTCAACACGAACTTGGGTCACAAGATCAAAATTAACTTTGCTAATATTACTGACTGGCTTGAGGGCCTGAGGGCCTGATCTATATCCTCTATGAGCACCAAGCTTGGTATCTAACACGTCAGACAGTAAGGAAAGTCTATGTCGTCGCTCAGCAGTCCACATCGATGTAAGAAATGGTTCCGGCGACAGTGACTGATCCGTTGATGGGCAGTCCAAGCGCTATGTGTGTGAATCGAATGTCAGTACACATCTCCGACGCAACGGCAAAAAAAAAAGAAAAAAAGAAAGGGGTTGAGGGGTTACTCACCACCACTCGTTGACAAATACAACCGATTACTATCCCACTCCGTCCTCCCAAACTTGGGCGACGTAACGCCGGCCAGGACCGTCGACACATCACTCCCCACCACGGCACTCGCAGCAACACTAACATTTCCCAGTGCCACGGGCAATGCCACGCTCAGCGTGTCCATCTGGTTCTGCGCCACGAACACCCTCCCGTCGCTGCCGAACTGGAAATCATCCGCCTTGGCCACATTCGTCACCGCCACGCTGGCGCTCCCTACCGGGAGCCCGTCCGACCCGACCCTGACCCTCGCCAGGAAGCCAGCGGCCGTGTTGCTCCAGTACAGGTACCCGCCGTGCACCTTCAGGCCGTTGCTGCCGAGGTACGTGGGCGGCGGGTCCCCGGCGACGGACCACTTCATCAGCGGATCGTCGACGGCGAGCGTGTAGTTGCCCGTCCCGACGTCCACCAGGTACACCGTGCCGGAGTAGACGTCCGACACGAAGACGTGGCTGTCGTCCAGTGTCGCCATGCCGTTCAGGAAGTCCGCCTCCGGGATGTCGGTGACGTGGCTGACCGTTGCGTTCCTCTTGACCGTGGTCCCGTCCGCCGCGAGCCGGAAGGTGCTCATGTCTACCTCGAAGATGGAGTTGACGCCGCCCGTTTTCAGGAAGGTCCCTTCTTCGAACAGCGCCGCGAGGATGACGTAGAACTTGTCCGTCTTACCCTCAGCTATGCCCAGACAGCCCGCCCATTGTGTGCCGTTCCAGGCTGCTATCTCGACGGGTGTGCCGGTGTGGTGGTTTACTTGGTACAGTGCGGGCGTGTCCATGCGTGTTGTGAGGATCTCGCCGCTGGACCGGACGGCCAGGTTTTCCAGCCACGAGGGATAACCAAAGTTATGGAGGACCGAGACGGTGAGGTTGGATGATGATTTGTATGGGCGTGGCCTGGCTGACACGGCCAGGGCGGCCGTGAGGGCTGTGAACAGTACCCGGAGGAGAGAGGGCATGTTGAGATAATTGATGTCTGCAAGTCTCAGCACTTCGGCCGGAGAACGGAGGAAAAAAATCGACAACAGCCTGGTAACACTCCCTTCTTTTTAGTGTGGTCGCGAGACGAACCAAACCCCTGGTGAGCATTCCCTCTCAAAACTCTAGCTTGACTGATCTCCGGAGATTGCTATGTTATGAGGAAACTAAAGGCCGACAACAGCGCCACTGATGGAAGAGGCTATTACTATTTTAAAACCACCTAAGACTATTGTCCGTAACAGTGCAAGCCGGTCCCACAGCATCACGGCACGCACTCAGATGAGGACCGCCAAAGACACAGCAGTCTTGCCCCCCGGGTCACCTGGTGGGGACAGCCGGGGTTGAGCCTCTGAGGACCCCTCCTCCGTGCGTTGAAGATCATCCCGTGATGAACGCCTACCTACCCGTTTGACTATGTCCGGATCCAAACTGCCCGCTAGGGCGGCTTTGAAAGAGATGGTCATGCTTCCCGGAAGAGTGAAGCACGACGGCATCTTGGGGCGGGGAAAGATGATCGTCTGTGACAGGTGGCACAAGAAGCAAGAGACGATGTCGACAATGTCGGTCTACCACACGACGGAGTTAACCGATTCCTTGCAGTAGGGCCATGCATGTGCGCCAAAGTAGGGAGAGCCTTGCCGAGAGAATTGACATTATCTTTGATCATCAGCAGGAGCAATTGAGTTGACCCTTGATGTTTACTGCTTGATTGACGAAATCGACCGCTGCAACCCCCCTTCAGTAGTCTATATGGGATGGCTGTTATTGCACCATGCAGTCTTGAGAGCCGATACGGGCAAGAGGTCCGCGGGGCTCGCATATCACGGTAATCGAAGGGCCATCAGACAACAAAACACCCAGGGAAGTTCTTAGTATCGGCGAATCAATGCAGGCAAGAAAACGGCTTCTGTACCTGCATTTGGGCAAAGCAAATGCCACCAATAATAGCATACAATCCCCTCATTTCCCACCATGCACTGCAGCCCGGCTTCCCGGTATCTGCAATTCGAAGCCGACAGGCCAAGCCAGACTCGGGCCTATGTAACCCCTCGGGTCGACCACACCCTCTCCGACGGACAGCAAGGGGACTCTGTTGATCACCCTGCCCGCCTTCATGCATCCGACCCAACCTTCAGCCACCCGTCCTTCGTATCGTACCATGTCTTCATCTCGGCGCAAGAATGCGTTTGTTGCAGGGCCTTGTCATTCGCCCAGGGCCTCTCACCCCATCTCTTTCCAATCATTCACGAGCTTCCTGGTCAAACCGGATGTTGCTGGTGGTGCTGCTGATCCATGCTGCTCAAGCTCTGTTGACTCAGGTGCCTCGCAGGCCCGTCTACTCCGTCCTCCTCATCCTTTGCCATCTCCTGAGCAGCATTCTGGAAATTAACCGAGTACTCCTGCCGCACCATGATGGCATTGTTGCTGTTGGGGTTCCTCCCCCGCATGGGCAGGATGCCCTCCATAGAGCTATCGTCGTCCATTCCTCCATGCGTCCCGCTGGACTGGATAGTCGTCCGTCCCCTGCCGAGTTTGCCACTGAGACCGGACGAGTCAATCTTGCCGGACCGTGGCGTGTAGTGAGGCAGTTCGTAGCTCGAGGGCTTGTTACTCGATTTCAGGCCGCCGAAGCGGCGCTTAAACAGTGGCCGGAGGAGCGGGACTGAAGCTGCGATCTCGACGAGTGTGCCTTCGACGCTATTTGTTGATCGGGATGCGTCAGCATATGTGTTGGGTTGGAGTGGTAGGTATGGGAAGACTCACGTAATCCATGTGAACATGGGAACGGTGTTGTAGCTGAAGTCTCCTCGGTCCGAGAGGGCGCTCAGGTAGACGCACTTCATGATAAGTCCCACCAGAGCCACGGCGGACATCCCCAGCAGGACCGCGAGGCCGACCTTGAGCCGTGTCGCCATCTGTAAATTCCACACCATGGCCGTTGGCAGGGCCGCGAGGTAAAGGTCGGTTACGCCGTTGAATGACGTGTGGGCATAGCCAAGATACTGTTCCCCCACGAATTCAGTTGCTTGGAAACCACAGACGCCCACACCGGGCTAGGGAGAGGAGCCCTTACAGTCTGGACCTCCGCCGGCCAGCACAGGCTCTCGGGCAGCGAGAAGTCATACAACGCCCTGGGGTCACTGCACTGTGCATAGCAAGCGATGACCGTGCCCACGTTCGTGACGATCTGCAGCACAAAAAAGACCCGCAGCGACAGCCTCGGCCATGTCTTGGTGTCGAAGAGGTGAAGCATGAAGACGATGAACGACAGCCGCCCGAACGTCGACCCCATGATGCCGAAGCTCTGGCCGGTGATGTTAAACTTGAGCTGGGTCTGCACCTCCTGGACGTCCTTGATGCAGGCTTGGTGCTGGCCCCAGCCGTATTGGTACTGCACCGATATCAAGCTGGCGAATCCGCAGATGACGGTGATGGAGCAGATCATGAGGTAGTCGCTTAGGCCGAACTGTTTTGTCAGTCGGGATTGTGCGTAGACTCTTGCGGTGACGACGATCAGCGCCAGTATCACCATGACCCAGATGACGGCCAGGCCCGTTGGGCCTGGGAGACTTGTCAGCGAGCTGGCGGGTGGCCACATGCCCAGGTGGGTGGTTGGAAACAGAAACACTTACCAACATTCTCATTGCAGTCATAACCACCAGCCGTATTATCGTCAAGACGCACAGTCGGAGATCCGGACATGTTTTTGGTCAGTAGACGTCAAGTACGGACGAGCCCTCAACGAATAGTCTTGAAGCCCGCTACCCAAGTTGGACAGGAAGGGAAAGCGAGGGAACAAACACCATCGAGTAGTTGGCATGGGAGAGAGTGTGGAATGTTTCCACAGTTTACCATGTTCACGGGACAGCAGGATCAAACATATTTCTACGACGGATCTGGCCGGGTCAGGCGGGTTGTAACACGGCATCGCTTTTTCTTCGATATTAAACCACGCCGAGAAACAAGCAACTCATATGGAGGCTAGTCTCTCCGGTAGACTAACTACGCGCCTCCGTGGTTTGCTTTTTCAAGGTTCGGAACCACCTGGCGAATGGTCCGCAAGCGCAGCGGTGGCCGGCGAGGGGCGACATTGGCATGCTCCTGGGAGGTAGGTTTTGAGCCACCCACGAACGGCTTTGATGTTTGGTCCGGTTAATGTGATTCAATATGCTATGCGCATGGGCCCGTCAGGCATTGAGATCTTGCGGCCCAGATATGGTGTGTACGCGGTACCGGTAGGGTCCAGGCTTCTCACCGATCGTATACCCACACCATCTTGCTCGGCATTTGGAGTGGATTTGCGGGGAACGCTTCGAGAAGGAAGTTCTGTGGAGAGACTCGAGCATTGTCTTCTTATCATGACAGACATTTCACACCACACCGTTTTCCCTTCTAGGTGGAAGTGCCATCATGTAGCACTTCAATGTTGCTGACAGTTCCGGCAATCAGACGAGGACGCCGACACAGCAGGACAAGCAACCAGAAGTTGCAGCCAGTGTGAAGTACCTATATCCTTGTGTGTCTTGGACTGGTCGAGCCACACCTTAATTACCGACTGGCCTGGGGTGTCAATCAGTCCCGAACAATGGGCTCATGCAGGGGTTGATAAACAAGGCAGGAGGAGATGCATTACCTCGCAGGAAACGACCAGGGATCTCGCGGATAATGGTTCCGGATGGGAATCAGACCGTCCTCGCATCATCTTGCCCGCCCTCCGTCTGCCGAGGTTTTTACCACTTACATACATCAATATGTTTGCATACAGCAGCTGCATATGTGTCAGGACACACACCGGTCCCGTGACTGTGGCTTACAGAGCCTTATTCCGCGCCGCCGACGTACCACAACCATCACAATCCACAGCTGCAAACCATAGTACTCTGTGCCACCAAGTGCTTATTGTAAGCTGTCACGTGGACACACCACTTCTGATGGTTGGAGCAGAGGTGTTACAGCTGAAGGCGACCCCGCGCTGATGGCGGTTTTAGCAAACCTTCTTCACTGCATCAACATCAGCAACGGCGTCCCCACGGTCTCATCCGGTACCAGTATCCCCTAATAAAGCGTCTGCTCCCAGTAGTCTGTACCTTTGTCAGTCTATTCCGAGGTCACGAGAAAATGCGCCTCCTAAACGTCAAGACCCGAACCTTCGAGGAATTCCTCGGCGACGAGATTCCTCCTTATGCGATTCTCTCTCACACGTGGGAGCACGACGAAGTCAGCTTCAGAGATATGGAAGTGCCATCCCGATGCTACAAGAAGGATGGGTTCGACAAGATCCGTAGGACTTGTGAACAGGCTGCCAAAGACGGCTTAGGGTACGCCTGGATTGACACTTGCTGCATCGATAAGTCCAGTAGTGCAGAGCTGTCAGAGGCGATCAATTCCATGTATCGATGGTACGAACGCTCTACCAGGTGTTACGCCCTCCTATCGGATATCGCAAGTGGTCCTTCCTGGCAATTAGCGCTACCTCAATGTCGCTGGTTTACCCGCGGGTGGACTCTGCAAGAGTTAGTAGCTCCGTCCCGTATAGACTTCTTCGACCAGCAATGGGCTCTCCTGTACTCGAAAAACGAATACATCGAGGGCCTATCCGCTATTACGGGTATCGATATCGGAATATTAGAACACCAGATACCCTTGAGGGATATACCCGTCGCCCAAAGGATGTCATGGGCGGCAAATCGGAAACCGACAAGGGTGGAAGACGCGGCCTATTGTCTCCTTGGCATATTCGATATCAATATGCCACTGCTATATGGAGAACATGAGAAGGCATTTTATCGACTTCAAGAGGAAATCATGAAATCCACGAACGACTTGACGATCCTCGCATGGAAGGCGCCACCGGAAGTTATCGAAGGGATGCCAGATGGAAATGTCAGTGGCCTGCTGGCCACTTCGCCACTCTTCTTTCGAGAATGCGGGTCGATTGGGGTTTCCGTTATCCAGACTCTGAGTAGAGTCTCAACCATATCCAGTCGGGAGATCACAATGCGGGCTGGGTTCTTGCTCAAACCAGTGACGAAGCATGGAGAGGGCCAGAGAATGATATACCCTGTGTGCACAACTCAACAGGGAGACCTGATGGGGTTACACTTGAGGTTATCTGGCCAAGATCACACTTTCGCCAGACAGAATTGCCATGAGCTAACCCCAGTCAAGATCGCGCATTGGCCGGAGGTCCTATGGCGCGCTCGCGGTATGCTACCAACTCTACCAGCGACCAATTTGGGAAATGTGCCGTGGCCAATCTATGGGCTCGATTATTTGAGGGACTCTCGGGCTCACCTCTGCCAAATAGCAGTTTCTGATGGGGTGAGAGTCAGTGGATCCTATCCTGTGGAATCATGGGATTCAGAGGAACGGGCCTTCTTTCTCACTCGGCAGCACCCCGAATCACAAGGCTTTTTTTCCTTTGTGGGAGTACAATTTTATGCACGCAGAGATCCCGCAGGCAAAGGGTTTCCGCTGGGTGACGTGTGCCACCTGATCGTTCTGGGTTGGGATAAGTTGGAAGAGGAGTCCATGGAATTCACTCTTACCACTTTTGGAAACCCGGACGAGGAAGGAAAATTACGCTTTATTGAAAGCCTTGAAATGTTCAACGTTTATTATTACACGGGAATAAAAGACTGTTTGAGACAGTGGGGAGTTGGTCGAACATCGTCTGTTGTGTATTATAACGGCACCTCGAAGGACTTCGCCGTGGTCTCAGCAACTGCAAGGGTTGTCAATGATTTGTCTCTGTGTAAAAGTCCGTTCTGGCGGTTTGAAATATCCCTAGAACAGTTTCGGCGGAAACCCCGCAAGAGACCTGTGCGTCCATGGCGGCGGTAATGTGGTCTTCTTGATTATTTCTCGAATTTTGATCGGTAATTCGGGTTATAGTTTCTGTGGTTTCCTAATGAAGAACGGTCCCACAAGTCCCGCGATGCCTTCCACTCCCTCCTGATGTCTTCGTGTCTAGAAGTTTTTCCTGTCACCCGTGGACTCGCTCGGGACCGGTTGCTTCTATTATCACGATAAACAGAGGAGGCTTGGTGACGCGTGCCTGAAGTCCTCCGGCAGTGACCGCACGTGTGGGACACCAATAATAGAGCCACTGTCTTCACCCACATGGCACTATGTCAGGTTGGCAAAGCCTCCCTTCCAAAATCCTTAATCTCACGGTTCCAATCAATTCTCACACGTGGGCCATGTGGCGGAATAAGTTCACACCCACCTTTTAGATGGCGTCCAGCCGCTTGAGGTTACAGCCAAACAGAATGAAGAGAGTATGTATACTCGTTATCGCACTACATGTCTGTCAGATTCCTTCAGCATTCAGACCGCTTGAGGGCTACAGACCCGAACAACCTTTACATATATATTTCGGCCAATGGATGAAGCGCGTGGAACCAAGGCGAGGGACTTATCGCAGCATGTGATTTAAAACCTGCACACAGTCTGACCTATTGATCAAGGCCTTCGAATCGTTGGTTTGGGTAGTAAACTCAAAATTCAGGTCCTCTCAGCGTCTCTCATTAAGACCCCGGTTGGTAACATCACGATGCCCTATTCCCAGGTCAACTTCGTCGCATACGGCTGCATTCGCCTTCTCTCACTCCTTCCAGGGTATTTCAGCGATGCAATCGCCTGTGAGCTCACAGTTGAGTCTCTTGGCAATCTCCCACCATTCGAGGCCTTATCATACACCTGGGGAGATCCGAATGTGCGGTCACCTATTACAGTGAACGGGAAATCGTTTCAGGCGACAGTGAACCTGGCTTCTTCTCTGCGGTACCTTCGCTACCCCGATAGGGCACGAATAATGTGGATCGACGCCATTTGTATCAACCAAATGAACACTGAGGAAGTCAACCAGCAGATACGACACATGACGAAAATATACAGCTCGGCATCAGGAGTACTAGCTTGGATTGGAAGTTTTGATGACGGCCGACAAGCTTTTGATATCCTACATGACTTCACTCGTCATGGGATGGTTCTGCAGGACAGCCACTATGACATATTGTCACGATTCTTCATGGGGTCATACTGGACTCGACTCTGGATTGTGCAAGAACTTGTGCTCGCGAGGGAGGTCACCTTCGTCTGTGAGCATCGGTGCTTGACGTGGCCAGTCATACACCAAATATTCAGCCAAAGCGAATCTGGAGATCCTCCCATCTTTGACACATTCCCCTACTTCCTGCGCTATCACGCGTGGCGCGCAAGGCATATCTGGCACACACGACAACTTCGACATGCTGGAGTGCAACTCAATTTCCTTCAGCTGCTGAACAAGTTCAACCCTTGCCAATGCTCCCTGGCCAAGGATAACATATACGCATTGATGGGCATGTGCTCTGACTCCATCAAAAAAACGATCCTGCCCAATTATAACCAGGACACCACATATGAGGATGTTTTCCGGACAGCAACCGCCGCATGTATTCTGGAGCAGCAGAATCTGAACGTTTTATCCCACGTTCGCCGCTACACAAAGGGTGCACTCAAAGAATTCCCTCCTCCACCGCCAATGAAGACGTCGTGGGCGGGTGAGTGGTCCACACGCAGGATTATCCGGCCCCTACTCGAGCCAGACAGTCCAGAGCAGATGTACGCCGCAACTCCTCCTGGTGCGACCTTTACGTGGAATGAGAACATGAGATACCTGTCTCGGGGTGTTCTGAAGCTGAAAGGAATAGTTGTTGACAAGGTCGATCTTGCAAACGATGCAATATATCCATACACAGATGGTTGGGAAGACCGGCTGCGACAGTGGGAACCAGGCGATGTAGACGACGACCAACTCTACCCAAACGGCGAGACCAACCTTGATGCGTACTGGCGAACGCTCATATTTGACGAGGGCTTTGCAACCTTCAACATGGTCCACGCACGTCTCACATCTGATCAGATAAAGGCATACCGGCAGTTGTTTCTGCAATGGACCCATCGGAGCAGCACGGAAAGACTACCAGAGAATAGCGGCCGGTCGTTCAGCCAATGCTTGAGGTGGGGACCCCCCAAAAACTCCCTCCTCGGTTGGACCTTTTGTGTTACGTCCAAGAAGTATTTCGTCCGCTCTCAACCCGACACCCAGCGAGACGACATAATCGCACTCCTCTACGGAAGCCCCGTGCCTGTGGTCTTGCGCGCTATCCAACCGGACAGACAATTCAGCAATGACCCGGAATTTCGTGGAAAGGGATTTTGGAAATTCATAGGTTCTGCTTACGTGCATGGCATGATGGATGGAGAGGTGTTCTCAGATATATATTCAGGGCGGTCTGAAATATCGGATAGAAGTTTCCTCTTGCTATGATACGTCGGTATTGCACTAATTACATATATAGGCACATGCCGTCCTTTTCTTTTCCTTTCTTCTGCGCTTATTTGTATCAAATCGCATTCTATTTCGAATAGCCCATGGCCAGATGAGTTTGGTTCTTGGTAAGCATTGGTTTTATAATATTTACTTCTTAGTATGCCGTGAGAGCAAGTAAGCTACCACGGCACGACTGCCTAAGCGTGAAAGACGACACTACTACACCCGTAGACGTATATACACGCTGCCCTTCTTCTCTCTAATTCAAGCCACCTAGTTTTACACTATCCCAGTCCACCAGTCCCCCAGTCTCCCTGTGCCTTTGTCTGTGATCCAGTATGCACTTAGTCATACCAGGGCTCCTGGAACGCTGAGTATAGCATTCTGTTCCGATCAGCACCGGCCCTGAAAGGCGAATCCGACTTCAGCCATGGATCATCCGGCACGATCCTTGGCCCTTGGTTCTGAGACTCGGACCCATCCCGCGCGGCCGCCTCGCGTCGTAGCTCGAGGCATTGAGCGCAGTTGTGCTTGGCGTTCATGCGGGAACGCGTGTTGACCCCGTCCCGCTTCTTCCGATCACTGCACCCCTCGCAGTAAATCTTGGAAAACTTTGCCAGAGAGATCTGGCCTGGTGGGCGCTTGTTGTAGGGGCGCCGTTCATCCGTTTGAGGCTCTTCGTACTGACAGGCCTCGCAGTTGTGGACTTTATACCCACCGAGATCCCTTCGCGTCTTGCAGCGCTCGCAGTACACCTTGACCCTGCATGGCTGCTTGCGGACGGCCTCACCTGGGCCGTTTTCGACCGCGACGTGCGGTTTTGCTTGCTTGGTGAATCTCATTGTTGGCTGTTATAGACGACAGTGGTGAATGTTTGTTGGTTCCAAACAGATTGTGAAGAGTGAATGAAGAACAGATTGTGAAAGGTGAAGAGAGTTGGAACAAGGCGACGGGGGTGCTTTGGCTGTGTGTTAAGTACTTAGCAGCTCCCTGGAAAACCTGAGGCTAGAGGGGAGCAATCAGCAGCTCCTTGAGAGAGACGAGGCTAGAAGGAAGGGGCGAGGCTAGAGGCCGCTCAGGGACTGCAAGAATGATGCTCCTCTGACAAGCTATCAGTACTTGATAATCGCGTGGCCATGAATATCGTCTTTTTGCACTCGCTAGTCACTATTATGGTTTTGTCAAAGCAGAATAGAGCCAATGGGGGCCGCAGCCTTGTTTACGTTCCATATGAAAGGTATCATTCGCCGGAGTCTTGACTGTCGTGAGTATTCCCACCCGTGCATGGCGTGGAATATTAAATACTGCTATCGCATTTTGTGTTCATACAGTCCAGTTGCCAGCTGAGGCATAAGATAGACCATGTCGAAATACCATATCTGCATAGACGAAAGGAGGAGGTGGGCGCCCAAGAGCACTTCAGTCCTCCTTCCTATCTCGATGGATTACACAGTGGCGATAACAGAAATACAAGACTAGAAAATGAAGAACAGTACATGCTAAAAGACACACGACAGAAATCGTGCGCGGCAGACCACCGTAGTAAACCTTCGATTGATTTCGACCTGGTGAAGCCAAAGTCGATACGGCTGTAGCACGGACCCTTTGATGGCACCTGAACATAATTCAGCCGACCCACCAAGCTCACTTACACCACTGTGCGCTAGCGATCGCGCCTCGCGCGGCTATCACCACTAGCGCGACATGTAGTTGATGAAGAAAGTTAAGCGCGGATTGTTGTCTGCTATGGTGGTGCCTCACTTTCTCTCGATTTTTCTCGATTTTGCACCCAGACATAATCATCATCGGGACCTAGCTCACATGTTGTCCGAGAGACCCATACCGCCGCTCTATGAGTTGCTGACCATGTCACCTGCGTACTACCTACTAGTCTAGGTCCGAGATGCTTGTTCCGCTGCTATAGAAGTCTCCGTCGCCGTCTCCGGCGTGGTACCAGAGGCAGCTCCACCATCTCAGTAGCCATGTTAGACAATATTGTGTTGATACCCATAGCAGTGAATCTTGTAGTTCTTAGGGCACGCAGCTGTTGATATAGTTTCCCTGTGCATCTTCGGATGTCTGTGTCTCACTCTTCGAGTCATAGTTGACAAGCTGTTTAGTCCCCCTATCAAAGGTGGAAGACTGACCACGGGGGCTCGTGTTCAAACCCATTTTCTTGGCTCAAGGGCAGGCTGGGTAAACTCAAGGCTATTTATGTATCCCGAAGAGGACTAACCCTTGGTCAGCCAGCTGAACACATGTGCTGACTACGACTGAGGCTGTGATATTGACGGCGACGCAGAGCCAGTCAGTCTGCCGAAGTGGCACCCTTCGTCAAGAAGTCACTGGTTTGGCCGTATCACACAGTCGGTGGGACGAGGAGAAAAGGTCCTGGACTTGTGGCGAGACTCTGATGGTGGCCTTCGTGACTTCAAAAGTTGACATCAGCGTCAAATTTCACTTGGGGGCGGTATAGCATCGAAACTCAAGTGGAACAAGGTGTAATTCAAAGCGGTTGAGAGATTGGTATTATTATACAGGAGTAAATTTGGTCGGTCTTGCGGCCTGACTACATGTAGTTTGATTTTCAGATTGGGTTGGCCTGACTGTGCCTCATTCCAAGGTTGAGTTTTGTGGGTGTTCAGGTGCTTAATCCTGACTCCTATGCCTTCACGCTGTGTATGTTGCACTCGATAATTGCCCACCCCTTATTTGTCCCCAAACTCCTCTCCAGCCCAGAGGCCCGCCAAGATAAGACCTCACATATCCAAGCTCCAGACATCCGTCTTGCTCGCATTCTCCGAGGCGCCAGCCCTCCTCACTTTGCCGCGGGGGAGCCCGGATGCCCTGGGGAATAACAGCCTCCGGGTCATGTTGCCGTGACCCTTCTTCCGGTCTTGGTGGTGAGGGTATTCTGTGATTGCTGGGGCGGTGATGGGCTCCATCTCCGTAATTGGTTTCGGATGCAGGTGTTGTATGTGCTGTCAGAGACACCGAGCTCAAAAGTATCGGATTGGTTGTTGACACTGAGGATGAATGTTTGTGGATGTGGAACGTCTTGAAATCGAGTCGAATGCTTGGTGGCTTGCCGCTTTGGGGGAAAGAAAACTGTGATATGTGTTTGTATGGAAACTTGTTTAAGTCGGTACTCCAACATCAGTCAATCAACCTGCAACTTGCACGGAAGAACTGGTGCTTTATGAGAAACATTCTCTGCATAATCATCCCTCTCGGATTGGGATACCGATGTGAGATTCCCAGCCCCCACTGACACCAAGATGGACGACTTGAGCCTCAGTCGGTATCACTAACACCGCCTTATAGGGCTCATCCTGGCATTCCAGATGTCTGCCAGGGTTCTTTCAGGCGAACATGTTCCACGAGCCCCACAATCACGACGTCTTACACACGTTACGGCTTGCGCTGATGTAAGCCCTACCATAAAAGGGGGGTCCCAGATGTCTTAGGCAGACCGCTGGTTTGTGCTACCGGCCAAGGAAGGAAGGATCTGTCATCCAGGCTGCCATCGCTTCCCATTGCCTGCGTCGACAGCTGGCCAGTCACTTGACAGGACATGAGAAGCTTCGTAAAGCGCTTGTATTCCCTACACTTGCATCAAGGTGAAAGGGACACCCCGCTGATTACAGTCCAGAGTACGGTTCTCTCTGTGTGACAGAAGACAACGGCATGCAGCAGCCCCAGGCAATGTCGCATGGCCAGGCTTACCGGGCTGCAGATGCCTGGATTTGGAGCCAGATGGGACAACGGCTGCTTCCTGATCCGCGCCCCCGGCTGACATGACTTGACAGGATATGACGGCCTATCGCTCGCGGGAATGCACTTGCTTACATGTCCGGTGAGCTGATGCGTGGCATGGTCGCATGTACGCGATAGCGCGTGCAAGAGGCGGTTGCCCGGGGATGCAGCGCCACGCGGGCAGCAACAGATACGTGAAGGATCCTGGAGTAGCGATCTCGCGAGGTTGTTTGAACAACAGATGAGAGGTAATGCGGAGTTCAGGCCAATCGCTCCAGATGTCGCCTCGGGGCGGCCTCGGCCCTCGTCAGTAGGGGAGAAAAGTCGACGTTGGGCCGCAGTGGTGAAGGTGAATGATACAGGTCTTCAAGGTAATAATTTTGGAAGCTTGATCACCTGGAGGTGATTGCTGATCAAGGTCAACCGGTCTCCTGTCCTGGCTCACCGTTTCTCCAAGCTCTTGGACCGTTTTCCTGATTTCGTTATCAGCAGCTCGTTGACCAGGCTTCCCGGCTGTCTTGTTCTCCCACCCTCGTATGTCGCCAGTGGGTGGTTGACATTGATGAGTTGTCCGGGCATCGACTTGTTCAGATGACTGACAACTGGCCGGTTGCCTGCATGCACAGATTGGACGTTGGTGGTCATCCCACCGCAACCACAATGCGGGAAGCGAATGGAGGGTCGACAAGAGGATAAGAGCTAGAAATGAGGCGCGGTGTGGTGTGGGGGGACGGTCTCTTAACCTTGGTGGTGTGCTAACAAAATTACAGGCTGCTCGATGCCCTGTCAGGACCCCCTCCTGATGGGGCGATCCCACTGTAACATCCCTAACTCTTGGGGCATTGCACAGTAATTGCTGTGCGGAATCTGTACCCTCCAGCATCCACGACCTAGTGTAGAAGACAGACCTAGGACAATGCCGGCAGATACTCCTATCAAAAAGACGTGGGCTCCAGCGATATTCTCATCGTCGATCGGCAAGGGAATGACCACGGTCCAATACACCTGGGCAGTGACTCACGTATCTGCCCTCACGTATCTGCCCTCGGCCCAGCACTCCAACAGCAATGCACCATACGGCGACGTACCTACGTTAACCGCAGTCCCATAGGCTTGGAATGTCCATTTGAGGTATTGTAAAGGGTCCACGGTCTGACGGACATACATGTAGGTCACACAGCCTCATGCTACTGCATGGTGGTGATTGGGCTCGATGAAGCTTCATCGAAGGGTGGACGTCGACAGTCCGCTCGCGACTATCTAGTAAATGGTCGTAACGAAACAACCCTCCCCGCCCATTATTATTTTATTGAATTTATCTTCAACCTCCTCCCCATTTCCTTGACACCCATTGGTGTTTCTCACAGCCCCAATACCCCTGGCTCCCGTTCACACCCTCTGGTGATGACTCTCCGCGGTGGTTCAGGTTGCACGTGGAGCCTTTCTTCATCGCCTCTTCAAGGTCGATGAAGGATCCACCACGGTTGCAACACATCCCCGGAATTGTCTTACTTGTTGGCAGTCGGGGCACCCCTTTACTTCCGGTGTCACGGCTCTGTGTTTCAGACAGCATGACTTCACCCCCACAAGGCCGGGGGAGCACAAAGGTGCAGATGAGACCCCTTCGTCTCTAATCCAGAGCCTTGTGCGACGGGCGTCGAGTGAGCTTGGGACTGGGATGGTTGATGTACCTCGACCCCGAAGCAGTACTTGCTACCTAAATCTGATTGAAACCTGAGAATCTCGAAATAAAGTCTAGGGTAAGTTGGGCAGAACCGGTTGGTGAACCGGTCACGTAATTTGTATAGCGAGCCCTCCAGACCGGTGTGTACGCATTTGCCTCAGCTGCAGAAGGCTTCTGATGCCTCAGACGGCCCTCCGGCACGGAGCCCGAGATAGCTTCCGCAATGCTCTGATCAGGCGGTCCGGCACGAAATCAGAAGTGACTGGCGTGATGCCCTGATCAGGCGCGCCAGCACGGAGCCCGAGATGGCTTCCGCAATGCCTCAGACGGGCGCGCCGGCATGGAACCCGAGATGGCTTCCGAATGCCTCAGACATGCGGTCCGGCACGGAACCAGAAGTGACCATAGAGATGCCCTAATCAGGCGCGCCGGCACGGAGCCGGAAAGGCATCTGGCGGCCAGCGGACAGCCAGCTAGTGGAATGCGACATAGGCGACATGGGAATCGTAGCCTGAAGGTCAGTTATGAAGGGCTAAATGAGCCAAAAAGGAAGGCTATTCGATTGAATGGCTAGGCGACAAAAGCGACAAAAAGAAGCTACGAGATGCCGTGATGGGCCGTGATGGAAGCCGGGACGGTCAGAACTCGAAGGCTGGACTCGAAGGCTGGAGATCATCTGCCCTCGGTTGACTCGATTTGAGGGCTAGGTGGGAGCCGTGATGGCATCATATCAGGACTCGAAATTTACGGTCTCAACTCCAGAGACAGGGGTCTCAACTCCAGAAACAGGGGTCTCAACTCACGATACATGTATCAGACTCGAGATGCACTCCAGAAACATGCATAAGACAGTGTCTCGGGAGTCCAAACCTGCCAAAAACGGGAATTATCTGCTCTCGGTTGACAGAGGGCTGCCGCCGCTGAGAGCCCAGTCAATGCCTCTCCGGGTTGAGCCCTGAGAGAACGAGAGCGCTTGCCAGTATGTCTCGTTCTTGATACCGCCAGTGGCCAGCGACGGAAGGAAGCCGTCTTGGCCCGAGGCAAATGCGGGTATACCTCCTTGCTCGGGATAGCTATACCCGCCTTCGGTGCCGTCGTTGTTGTAGTTGAAGCGAACGATGTCCGCTAGCGTTCTGGTTTCCGCGTTGCTGAGCTCTGAGAGGTAGGTCTGGATATTGTTGTAAAAGTCCACCGCCACCACGGTGTATTCGCTCTCATTGGGATACCCTCGTTTCGTGCCCCAGTCCCAGTCCCAGCCGTCCGTGCTAATGATCGTCTCGTAGTCCAGGATCTCGGTCTCGTTAATTATGGTAGCTCCGGCGGACTCTATGAGGCTGATGATCGAGAGGAGGATCTCCTGCTGCTCACTGTCGGCGTAGACCCAGAAGCTATTCCAAGGGAGTCCGAACACAGCGCCCTCAAGGCTAGTCTTGTTGGCGAGGAACTGCGCATATCCGCAATCGGGCGAGTTTCCCTGCTGGGCGATGGTATAATTGTCCCGCGAGTCGACACCATATATGGCATCCAATGCATAAGTCGCATCTCGGACTGTACGCCCGAAAGTACCCACAGTATCCTGGTGCTCGGACTCCGGGATGACACCGTTCCTTGAGGTGAGGCCAACAGTCGGTTTGATACCCACGATACCATTCCTCTCAGCGGGGCTTATGACACTCCCATCCGTTTCAGTCCCGAGGGAAAAAGCAATGGCGTTGGCGCCGACCCCGGCCGCACTTCCAGAGCTGCTCCCTCCCGGGGTGACCGTCAGGTTGTATGCGCTCCTGCACTGCCCTCCCCTGGCCGAGTATCCCTCAGAATAAGAATTGCTTCTCATATCCGCCCACTCACTCAGCGTGGCCTTCCCGAACAACACCGCGCCGGCGTCCCTGAGCTGCTTGACAACAAAGGCGTCCCTGGGCACGATGCTCCCCAACAGCGCCCAGCTCCCCGCCGTCGTCTCGAGATTGTCTCTTGAAGCGATGTTGTCCTTCACTGTGAAAGGAATTCCATGCAGCGGGCCGCGGGCTCTGCCTGCTGCACGTTCGGCGTCCATCTGCGCAGCGATGGAGAGGACGTCCGGGTTGAGTTGGAGGAGGGAGTTGGTATAGGAGTTGGTCTGGTACGTCCGAGTGATATAGCAAATCACCAACTGTTGGGATGTCAATGTGCCATTGGCCATGGCCTCTTGCATCTGGTCGATGGTTGCTTCCTCGAGGTTGAATGCGCCGCATGGGGCGAAGGGGAAGAGCTCCGATGTTTCGGCATACTGTTCGAGAGGGAACAGGGGCGGCACCAGTGTGGTTGATGCATTATGGGCTTCCGCAAGTTGGAATAGCAAGAAGACCGCCGGTACGCACAAAAGGGCTGCTTTGATGGGAGCCATGTTAACATGCATAGCATTGGCGCTACAGGATGAGCTTGACAATCCTGTCTTTCAGTTTGATGGTCCAACGTGAGCCGCCCGATAACGTGGGAGCTGCCATATGCCGATCTCCGGGAAACGGGCAGATAGGATACAATTCTCCGGCAACGCCATATTGAAATAGAAACGTGTTTTAGATCATGTTTATTTTAGGCGTGCTGGTGAAAGAACGAGATCTCAAAAAAATGTTTTTGGTCATCCAGCCGAACTTTCTGTGCCATCGAATTTCGATTGACTGAATGAGGGGAGGAGGGTTGAACTTCAAAAGGAGAAAACAGAATAATGCCGACGCAGCTTCACCACCAGTCTTTCCAAGAAATTTTTCCACTGCATAGGTTTTCCAAAGATCTCTAAAGGCTGGTTCATTGAGGACTCGTACATAGCTCATAAGTGGTGGCACGTCGCGCATATCCGTGTACCAAGTAGTTTCAAGGAAGAAATGACAATGAACCACGTAGGCTTGAGGAAAGGAAGCGTAGACCTACTAAAGCTGTCTTTAGTGATAAACAAGTTGAGACAGAGTCTCCTCCGTGTAGGCTCTTGGAGTTGCGTACATCTTGAACGAGATACACCAGCATTGGGGACTTGGCCTTGGTTAGACCTTTAGATCAAGCTTCGTAAGAATAGCAGTAGCCAGAAACGTCAGCATATACTGAGTAAAGGGACACCGAAATGATCGCAGAACGCCCCTACCAGTAAACTGTCTGCCTCTTGCCAACCCGCAGAATCAATCCCTGATAGATGATTGGGGACAGAACGGAGCTTTCGACCGGACGGGTGACCATCTGCGCCTAAAGCTCGCGTAAAGGCGTGGGAACGACCAGCCTTTTTGTTGAGGCAGGGGGTGATCTGGATGGAGGATCATCTTCGGACTTGTTCAGGGGGCGGTGGAGGTTTATCAATCTTAGACTCAACACTCTTTCTTCCATCCTTCTGGGCCCACTAAAGAAGGCTTAGAGTTTTACGGGTAATCCCATATGAGTTTGATCATCTACATATTCGGTACTACAGTGTAATATCCAGAAGGTAGGGGTGTTTATGTTTGAACTAGTGATGACAGCTCTCAACGTTGTCGCCCAATTGACCGGGAGAACTTCCCCATGCCTAATTACTTCGTTGGTGTATAGGACCATACACAAACATGAAGTCTGTAATTGATCCGGCAACAGCCACCACAGGACGAGTCCGGATTGCCAAGGGGCTTGACACGATATGGCATCAGAAGAAGCCTCACCGCCCCGGGGCCGTCCACGGGTCTCCTGTCTCGTCTCGGGACAACACAACGCGAGCAAAGGACGGTGGCGACTCGCGAGGTCACCACAAGTTGGTATACGACAAAAGAGTGGGCGCATCGTCATTCCTTACCTAGTGTCACAGCTAAAAACAGGAACGTGGTCGAAATCTGCCTCGACCTAATTGAGTGTCGGATAAATTCTACTATATATGGACCATAGATCCTAAAAACATCCTTCTTAGTAGTATACATATTGATGAACTCGACTCAAAGACGAGTTACATAACCCAAAGGTTGATTATCATGTACACGTCTAACAACTGACTCTCTCGCACGCACTGTACGAGTACAAGATTTGAGAAAATGTATGTGTTTGGGTTGTGTTGTTGCATTTGGGCCCGTGATTAGCATGATCATTGATCGAACATCGGCCCTCCACCCTCTTGGTCAGAATACGAGAACCCTTTACGTGCTTGACCCATTTGGAACTCCATGTAATACCGAGGCATTGAGTAAGTTCGTAGATACGTCTCCACTCCTGTGCACGGCTCATCTCAGGGTAGTTGCTATTTAGGTCTATCGATTGGTGCATGAGAGGTGGAGCTCCGGGGAAGACAGATAACATGCAGCAACCTGAAGCAACCCCTTGTAAATAACTGAGCGGAACTTATTCAGTGCCCACGGTAGATGAAAGGTTGGGGACACAATGGCCGTTTCGAATCGCTCGACAGAACCAACCTTACCATCCACTTCAACAACAACATCAGCACAACTAATACACTGTACAGTGACTACGCGGCTGGTCAAGAAAGAAAAGGCATATCGATATCATCTAGCTTTACGACTACCTTTGTCTACAATTCTCAAAACGCAGGACCGTAACATCGTAACAACTAAGTTTCTCGAGAGTAATCCAGGTGTTTACGCCAAAATGTTTGGTCCATGGGTCACATATGCAGTGCCCCCTTTCAGGACATTAGCCGACCCGAGTCGGTGACGCGCCGTAGAAGCCTTTCGCGATCCGGACGAAAGCGGCAGACGACAATACGAGACCGGGATGGGAAAACCAATTAAAACCCAATCGCCGATCTGCATGCTGCGCCCTACGGGGAAACCGACTCCCGAATCGTTTGTGCGTTGTTAGGCCCCAGAACGTCCCGTGTTTTCCATGCGGTGATCTCATGGGACCCGCAACAGCTGCGACGTCTCATAGTTCCGTGAAAGCGAAGGGTTCGGCCGTTATGCCGTTGCGCAGTGGATCGTTGCTAAGCCTCACTTGTTTTAATGGGGCCGGCTCTTCAAGGCTGTCCAACCTTACTGTTCCCGGCGGGTACTACCGTCTGACTGTCATTCCCGGGGGAAGATGTGCAGGCGATGAACACGGAGAGCCCGGTTAGGATAGGAACGTTGAACTGATTCAAGGAGTTGAGCAGCGTACTGGTACTATTCATCCTATTCATCCGGCCGCCTGGCGTGGCCTCCGTTCCAGTAGTTTGGGACATATTTGCTGTGTGTGATTCGTTACTTGAGTAGTCTGTACCACAGTAGTATACAGGGGATCCCGTATACTGGCCTCCACATGTATATCAGTCTCCATTAGCATCAGGGGTTCAAAGTTAAGGTTACCTACTCTAATAGGGGTGATGTGATGGCAAACCGTTGATCGCTATCCCGGAATCGTGTCTGCGACCCCAACATTCAGGAACCGCACATACCACACGTGCCAACACGAGCATGACAAGCCAAGATATATCCACATCCGTCTCCATCCCGATGTCCACTTGGACATTGCTTCGCCGAGTACCCGAAGCTCGAACTAGATCGCAAGAATGCAGCAGGAAACAAGACCTCTCATCAGGTATATAAACAATAGCTCATCTGCTCCCTTCAACATCCAATCTCATCATCACCACTCTCACTCACATCATCAGCCTTCCAGTCAATCTTTCGATTCTCCAACAACTCTCTCACCACAGTCAATCCTGTAAATTCCCACCAAACAACCACCAACCAACTTCAAGATGTACTTCTCCAAGGCCACCATCGTCGCTGCTGCGATCTTCTTCTCCCAGGGCCTCGCCTCGCCCATGACGGCCCGCGCCACGGATTGCGCCGCCCTCCGTAGCACCTGCCAGACTACCGGCGATGCCAACCAGTCCGCCTGTGCTGCTAGCGCCGCCACTTGCTGCGACACTGCCGCTGACGCCTGCCGCACCGCCTCCGGCGCTAACCAGGCCCAGTGCAGTGCCGATAGGGCCACCTGCTACACCGACGCTGGTCTCTCCAGCCCCTACGCCAAGCGTGCCGAGAGCTGCAAGGCCGTCCGCAACCAGTGCCGCTCTCAGCCCGATGCCAACCAGGCCGAGTGTTCCTCTGAGGCCGCCTCTTGCTGCGACAACCAGGCCGATACTTGCCGCACCGCCTCTGGGGCCAACCAGGCCCAGTGCAGTGCCGACAGGGCCGCCTGCTACAGTGACGCTGGTCTCTCCAGCCCCTACGCCAAGCGTGCCGAGAGCTGCAAGGCCGTCCGCAACCAGTGCCGCTCTCAGCCCGATGCCAACCAGGCCGAGTGTTCCTCCGAGGCCGCCTCTTGCTGCGATAACCAGGCCGATACTTGCCGCACCGCCTCTGGCGCCAACCAGGCCCAGTGCAGTGCCGACAGGGCCGCCTGCTACAGCGACGCTGGTCTCTCCAGCCCCTACGCTAAGCGCGCCTCCGACGAGAGCTGCAAGGCCGTTCGCAACCAGTGCCGCTCTCAGCCCGATGCCAACCAGGCTGAGTGTTCCTCCGAGGCCGCCTCTTGCTGCGACACTGCCGCTGACGCCTGCCGCACCGCCTCTGGCGCCAACCAGGCCCAGTGCAGTGCCGATAAGGCCGCCTGCTACAGCGACGCTGGTATCTCCAGCCCCTACGCTAAGCGCGCCTCCGACGAGAGCTGCAAGGCCGTTCGCAACCAGTGCCGCTCTCAGCCTGATGCCAACCAGGCTGAGTGTTCCTCCGAGGCCGCCTCTTGCTGCGACACTGCCGCTGACGCCTGCCGCACCGCCTCTGGCGCCAACCAGGCCCAGTGCAGTGCCGATAAGGCCGCCTGCTACAGCGACGCTGGTATCTCTAGCCCCTACAAGAACTAAATGGCTGATCCTTCGATGGAATACGAGAGAGTATGGATTGGAAAGGGAAACGGGGATGGGCGGATGGGTGGATAGACGAATGGCGAGATGATGAGGTGGGAAGTCGTGTATAAATGCTGGAGATCACATCTTGTATATATAAAACCTGTAACGCTCATTAATGTACATACCTCAATGGGAACCGAGTTGCAAGACCAAACACAATACTCCCCAGCACCTCAATCGTGATTCATCTTGATTTTGCATTAGCAAATCCAGAATGAGATTGGCTCGTCGCAGTGGCAACCAACAGCCAAATCCCGCTCAATCTTGAACCGCGTTCCGGGAAGATTCGGGCAGTTCGATCAGCAAGAGTCCTTTTTCCCGCCTGCCATCATCTTTTGCAATGATCTCCTTCTTGGTGCGCTCGATGTGTTGCCGCCACTCCTTACTCTTGTACCTTTCATAAGCCTCTTTTTTCGTCTCTTCAATGACAGTGTCGTATTGGTCCCCGAGCATCCTCCGCAGGTGGCTCCTCGACCGCTCGCGATGTACTTCCAGCGTCTGTTCAATGCCCTTCTCCTTCCCGTTCTGGGTTTCGGGCCAGCACTTCCCGTATAGCTCATGCCTGGCTTGTGCGCGTTTGTTGGGCCTTATCCATTCCTCCCATGGGTTGGGTGCGGGTGCGGGACCATCTGGAGATCCGTCTGAGGATTCTGTACTGTAGTAGGCGAAGCTAGGTATCGCGAATGCGCTGGGGGGGGAGGGGAGGAGGATGCGCCGCGCAAAATGGTGGACGTCGAGGTGGTGGAGAGCTGCCGGGCTGTCGTTGCCCAAGCCTGGAGGCCTTGTAGCTTGAGCATCGTGGAATCCGCTCTCGAGTCTGCCCAGAGTGAAAAGGTTTTTCGGGCTTTTGACTGGTGAAGACTGGACTGGTGTTGGCGACAGGAAATGCCGTTGGCAAGGATGGAAGCTTCCGTCAAGAAGTTTCCGGCAGTTGAAACTGGCCACTGTTGATCCGTGCGTCGACAATGGTTCCTGCCGGGTGCACCACCACTATAAACTACAGCGCTACTGCAGTGTATTTACAGGGGTCACCGTTGTGCCTGTTCCGCCGGAATGATAGTATGATTCATCCTGCATCATCTTGAACCTTGAATTTGGAGCGTGAACATACGACACTTGACGAGGCTGAGAATCACTGCCGATGATACATATTAGACTCATCGAGCTATTGCTTACTTTTCCAGGAATATCAACGACGGGATAGGAATATCCTCCGCCAGTCTGTCACTCTCCTCCATCGATACCATAAAATCAAAGACCTGCCTGCCGATCAATAAGGAATCGTGATTACAGCATCCTTCCCACTTTCCACCCTGATCTGAGTGGCGACAAACAGATCAAGATTTGCCAACGTCTTACCAAGTATCATCATCTCTTGCTTTGATCGCATGGTAGCATACTCCGACATACACAAAAACCAAAACAACAACATGGAACCGACTACAGATCGCCCAGACGGGCCATCCACCAGACAAGCCGTTACGGAGCCTCAGTCGTCCCGCATCGTCTCAAAGCCTGTTCCTAAGGCACAGAACGAGGACCCACGGACATATCAGATCAAGCAGCTACGGAAGCGCTATTCGCCGAAAGAGACCACCGTTGACAACGGCGCAACGTCTCTTGTCTTCAATCTGGTTCCTTCGGATCCTGATTTCCCCTTCGAGCTGGACCATCTGCAATGCGACCTGCGCATACCCAAGAACTACCCCAAGGACTCGTCTCAGCCTACTCTGGCCATCTTAAATAAGGATGTTCCCCGGGGTTTCGCTATTAATGTCGAGAAGGGCTGGGAGGGACTTGTCAAGGAGAGGACCGGGGGGACACTTCTGGCCCTGACGAATGCGCTGGACAAGAATCTTGAGGAGTTCCTGTCGGCAAAACAGGCAGACGTAGTCAAGTTGACCATGTTCAAGGACACGAGGCACATCAATGCGGCAGCCCCCGATGCGGAGAAGTCGACGTCGACGTCGCAGCAGCCGGCTGCGAGTCTTCCTGCGCCGGTCCAGCCGGCAGTCACGAGACCTTATGTGCCCGAGGAGAGTTTCACGCTGCAGCAGATGGCCGATGCGAAAGCAAGACGGGCCCAGGAGACGAGACAGATTGAGACGCGCATGGGACGGCTTGGCCACTACCACAAGTCAAGTGATGGCATCGTGTATACGCTGCCACTCGAACCGAAGCGCCGGTCGGAGCTTCCCCCTGGCTTGCGGAACATCAATTCATGCCAGCTCATTGTTCCCATCCTCTATCCTCTACAGCCTTTGCGGGTCCTGTTCAATGACGTCGATTCTGAGGATGCAGAGGATGTGGAGGAGCTGTTCACAGAGAAGGCCAAGCAGAACAAGGGGATGACCCTGATGAGCCATATCAACTCTCTGACACAGAATATTCACGTGCTGGCCAGACAAGCGCAGGTAAAGAAACAGTTTGTCCAGCCTGTCGCACAGAGTACAGAGGAGGCAGTGGCTACTGTATCAACGGAGATGGATGCTGTCAAGATCTCCAACGTCATCGAAAATAAGGGCAACGTACAGTTCATTCCCCGGCCACCCGAGTGGTACACGGACAACGAAGGCGAGCATACCGGCGAGGACTCAGATGAGTTCACAGACTCCGAGGACGACGAAGGCGGCGCCGTGGTTACCCCAGAACCCGAGCCCTCTGGCTCTAGCCTCCCACTCAAGACGGTCGAGCGAGGCACAGCCATAACCTTCCCGTCCGTCGAGCTACACGGCATCGAGCTCCTCCAGATCTCCATCCTCGCCCTCAGCGTGAAATGCGAACGCTGCAGGACCATCAACGAGATCGGCGGCCTCAGACCCAACACGGCCAAGGCCACCGAAAGCTGCCGGAAGTGCGCGACACCATTCACCCTGACCTTCCGCCCGGAGCTCGTCCACGTCCACTCGACGCGGGCGGGCTTCATCGACGCCACGGGGTGCACCGTCGCCGACATGCTCCCCTCGACCTTCATCCCGACCTGCGGCAAGTGCTCGACGCCCACGTCGCAAGGGCTGGTTGCCGTGCGCGGCGACACCACGACCAACGTCTGCCGCGAGTGCCACGCCCGCTTCACCTTCAAGGTGCCCGAGGTGAAGTTCCTCGCCTACTCGCCGGGGTCGGGCGTCCTCCCGCCGACGTCGGGCCCGCGCCGCAGGCAGGAGAAGCTGGGGCTGCACGCGGGCGAGCCGCTGCCGGAGAGGGGCGCGTGCAGGCACTACAGGAAGAGCTACCGGTGGTTCCGGTTCAGCTGCTGCCAGAAGGTGTACTCGTGCGACAAGTGCCATGATGAAGGGGAGAGCCATCTGAATGAGTGGGCCAACCGCATGATCTGCGGGTACTGCTCGCGGGAGCAGAACTATGCCGTGTCGAGCTGTACCTTCTGCGGGAGGAGCGTGGTGGGCAGGCGGGGGAGGGGGTTCTGGGAGGGGGGGAAGGGGACGAGGGATAAGAAGCTGATGAGTCGGAAGGATCCTAGGAAGTATAAGAGGATAGGCGGTGGTACAGAGTCGAAGTAGGGACTTTCATTGGAGCGAGTGCATAGTATCCGTTGAATAGAACGAAGCTGAAGCTTGCTTACATCACATGCCATTTCACTGCATAGGTGCGAAATGTCTTACACCATATGATGCCCGAGCCAATTGTAACCACCATCACCAGTTCATCCCCTTACTTAGTACATAAGTACCAATTCATACGTAATGGCGTACTATCATTGCTCACTTTCCTCCGTCCAAACATCACAGCTGAATTGGGCAGTAATCTAAGCATATTGACCTGTCGGAGAGGACATCTCATGCTTTTCTTCGACACGGGGGAAGCCATTGTGGGTAATTTACCCCCGGCACACACCATTAATCCTATGAATCGATGTAGTGTGAAGCTGGAGGTGACTTATCATCTACAACCACTAGTCAACAGGTTCTTAATGTGGTGGTTCACTTGAGGGCAAAATTCGAAGCTTGAACTCACAGGTTAGACTAGGGATCATGGAAAGGCGACAGGGGAACTTCACAGACTGATGATTTCCAATTGCCATACATTAGCAGCTGCTAGAGTTCAATTTTCTCAAACCTCCTCCGCGCTGTAAAAACAACTCAAGTTCCCGCAGCTGGAACCTTTAGGGATCACGGACCGCGATAGACAGTGGTCTGCCGCAGAGTGGACACTGAAGTTTCGCGACGTCTTCCTTGGACAGGGGAAGGAATGATTGTCCGCATTCGCAATTAAGGATGTGAGCGATCTTGGTGGACTGAGCCATGATGGGAATCGTTCTGCTGGTGTGCCGAGGTATTTGGTGGGAGAAATTGGCAGAGTGAGATGGAGTGGAAGCCGCAGAACCTCCTCGACAATAGTATATATAGAAGGCGGGGTTATCTACTGGAGAGGAATATATAATTATTGAAGGCCATATGAAGTCATTAAGCTGGAATTGGTCACTTGGTGTCTCCTTCTCTCCTGAATCCTCGTTCACTGTCAATTTTGGTCATCGAAGTCACGTCGATTGAGAAGATATTTACTGTGTAAGTAGTACTTTTCTGTCATCTTCATTTGCCATTCACAGTGAGGTTTCGTTTCCCCTTTGGCATAAGCTTCGGGATGGGTGTAGCATAATAGAGATTCAACTCAGTCATGTTAGGCACTACAGTTACTTGCCTGTGAATGACCTCAAAACACTTATAAGACACATGTTATTTTACTTTGGTAGACCGTTTCGAGCGGCCGTTTACAAGCCTCACTCATCTTCCTCCTCACAATAGTCACGGACCAATTGCATCATATATTATAACATCATGCAGGCGAAACCTAATCCATTATCCGAATGATGTGAGCGGGGTGAGTAGGGTCTCGTCTAAATATCTTCTTCTAACCGAGACCATATTGTTATTAGACGACAGACGCTGCTGCGGGTCCAGAGGATTTGAAAATTCCTGAAGGGCCAACACAACAAAGATACCGACTATTGCGCGTGACGTTACATATGTGAACTCAGAACACGTAATCTTGTAGCACAAAAGTCCTCGTGACCATATCATTCCAAAGGCTCAGAATTCCCCGGCAATGACCAATGATGAATGGAGATGGAGGACATGCCGTTGCATCGGTAGTTAGAATAAGCGCCGTGCAGCTTGCGTCTCTATCGCTGAACATTGTTGCCGATTATCCCGGCGTCTAGAGCGCGGCTCTCATTTGCACGAGTCTAAAACGGTCACAACTTCACGCAGTACACAACGCACCGGATTGGAAGACTCTTTTTCGGGTCATTGCATCCCCTTTGCGCTGATGTGGAGTATCGCGAATAAGATCTGCGTGGTGCTGTTCCGCGTGAGTTGAAGTGAAGGAGGGGAACATGGGTGTAATAACGTTAAGACCTGACTTAACGTTGAAGTTGATGTAGATTAATTTTCTGAATTTACCGAATATATCGATGCGCCGTTTCAAAAAAAACCCCAGCGCCCGTATCATCCTTCGGCTCCGGCATTTTAGCAGTACTATATTCTACCCCTGCCAATAATCATATGTCAAACCGGAGATATACACGTCGGTCTCTAACTTGCGCTTTTGCGAAGTCTCTGTCGTATTTGGCAATCCACTCGAACCGTTTGTTCCGCAAGCGAAATACGCCTTTGATAGCTTCTGACGGTGATAACAAATATAACGAATGTCGAAAGTCACGTCACCGTCGACTGGCCCAAGCTGGACCCAAACAACGTATCAAGCATATTCTGAGACGTCGAAGGCTGCATGTATATACTATAAAACAGATATATTATTATGTGCTGCGAGGAGGACTACGTCTGTACCCCTGGGAAGCCATTGTATCTTCGAAGCTATTCCGTGATGAATGTTCAAAGCCAGAAGACCTTTCATGTCATGCTGCACTATACCAGTTGGACCTGAATTAGCTATTGCACCGAAGTGTCACCGGGCCGTGATCATTCGCGTCTCAAAAGTCCCGATACACAGATCGAGTCCAGACCCGACCCGAAACCATCCGATAGGGTTTTTGATGCCCAGGTGGAGCCAGACGGTAAAAACGGTCCACCGCCATTGAGGGAACACGATGTGTTGCCAGGGTTACACGTCAATAACCTTGGAACAGGGAACATTTGATTTTATCGATAATTCCCTTTTCCCATGGAGCAACAAGACCGTAATCAAGTAAGAACCTGGACAGTTCACTCCACTGCCAACGGGACAGGAGGTGACGATCCCAAACCAAAAAAAAAAAAAAAAGGATCGATTTTGGCGAAACCTTGAGAACACCTGAAAACCCCCCTGGTCGTGGTTGGGCTGGTTGCCTGGCTGATAGCTTTCGCACGTGGAAAAATAGAAAGAAAAAAAGAAACAAACCTCCACCTGCGCGGCGACGTAACAAAGATACTATTACTTTAGCATTATCATCGCAATCAGGGGTGCTACAGGGCACAAACGTGATCGACTGGGCCTGGATGAATTGTTTTTGGCCAATCCGGCTGGAAGCGACAGCCGAGACAGTCGCGCCCGCCCTCCATCCTCAGCCTCATTTCGTTTCCCATTACTCAAGCTGGCAACGGAGGTGTCTTCTTCCTGTCATTCCAGGAAGATCGGCGCACACCTCGAAACCCCATCTGTCACGATGGACACCTCGGCGTTGGGTGTCGTCAGTGCCCATGGAGATGACCGAGACGTAAGGCTCCTCGCTTAATCAAAACTGGCAAACCCACATGTATCCGCTTTCCCCGTACCCATGGCATGGCGCTGCTGCTCTCTGGCTTGTCCGCGGGAATACGTGCATGACGAGCCCATCGCGGGCGGGTCCCAGATAACCGCCGTCGCCTGGTCTACCAGTACGGTGAAAAGGGCTTGGGGCCCCACCGGACAACTGGCGGCTCACAGAAGTGTGATGACGGCAGGTTACAAACTTCAGAGCCTCATTCTCGGTCTACATCGGTGCGAGCGCGGCAGACAGCGCTTAGGATCTCACATATCGTCCAGCGTTCAGCGTTCAGCTGGCTGTCATTGCCCAGGTGGCCAACGTGATGGCGCTCGCAGACGACGGGTACCCATTCGCTGGGCATCACTCAGCGCAGATGAAGCGTTTCTACGTTACAGTCAAAGGAGAGAGACGCATTCCTCTCGTCCTGTCATTAGTTTCGGCGCACCCTACCTCTCACTGCCTAGGTTTAACTTCATGACGGCGGCGGTTTGACCCAGAAAGGAAGTGGCCCGCTTAGAGTTCCAGGCCTGATGCGAAAGGAACGACGAGTCATATGTAGAGGACCCCGTGCGCCCTGGCCCCGGAGCCCATCGCCGGGAGCCCGTCCGGTATCAGAGACAAGGGACGGAGGCATGATCGGCTCTCGTTTGGAGGCCGTTAATTATGGCTACTGCCGAAGGGACGTAACTTTTTCAGGGGTGGGAATTGGGAAGAGGAGTGGTGTAGTGTAGCAGGCGAGATCCCAAACGACGGATCGTCTTTCTGGCAGCTGATCCTTGTTTGATGTATGGAGCATGATAGTGGGCCTTCTGGAAAGATGCCAAATGCGATCGACGATGGGACTGTGTCCTGTCCTGGGGTGGGAGGTAAATTCGAAATAATTTATTTCTGAATTTACTGGTTTTTATCTTCATGTGTACAACCTTCTCTTCCTCGGTTGCTTCCAGCTCACAGACGTCTTATCAGTCCCCGGCTTCCATATATAGCACGAGGCGACTCGTGTATCATGCTCCAGTGTCTGGCACCTGTCACATGTGCATCCAACCCCATATTATTATATGCACGTTCAAGGGACATGTTTGCTCGTTCTATTGGACTTTATACTGTACTGCGTAGAAGGTCTCCGGGCATGATGTAGAGCGTTCATTCGCGTCCAAGACCGCAAGCGTGTTACCAGCATCCGACGTACTTAACCAGTCACAAACAACCTATTAGTAAATTGGCACCTAGGCAGGCTCGTGTTGTAGACGTCACGAAGTTTCGCGAGGACAAGAGTGCCATGGCAAAACCCCACGATGCCAAGCCGAAACGAAACGAAACGGTAGCATCGCGGAGCACCTGAGAGCTGTCAAATCTTGCGGATGGGGATCCGAGTGGAGCTGCTCCACGTGGAATGCGTCCGGCTGTCACAAGCTCGAACTCTATCAGATTGCGGACTCGCCTTCCGCTACACTGGAAGGAGCACGACGATGCCTCGTCATTTGGCGCCCTGTCTTGCAGATTACGAGTCCAGCTGGTAGTGACTTCCGGCAGACGAGAATATTGTACCTAGGCTTGTGACATTGTATAAGGTCCTGGGCGTGCGGGATACGACAACACAAGCGTCGGGCCGGGACCGTCGACGATCATGCCTGCTGGCTGGCCGATGACTCGTGATGCATGGTGGGTGAAGAAGCTCCTTATTTAAAGTTTGTTAATAGCCAACTGAGAATTCGGTACCGAAGAGTGGATGGACCCGTGGACATACCTTCCGAGCAAGTACGGAAGCCCTGCTTCATCCCTCGTTGACGTATTGAGTAGGTCGCCCCGGACACTCGGCACATATGAAGTCTACCCAAGATTGAGGATTAGACAATCGGGGTAGAACTGTCCTCCACTCGCTCCCGGATTTTACTAATCTTGTTATTGTTATTGGGTCCGAGAGTTGTATATGTTGCTGCATACTGGTTAACCTACATGTCGTTGCTCCTCCTCCGTTGAGATAGGTCGAAACGGAACTGTCAAACCAGGTGAGTCGGAGAAACCCCGGATGGGAGTGACTGTGTAACCCACCGTCGGGTAACGTACCCACGTCCATTTGGTGCCTAAAGGGGGAAGTTATGCCAAGGTAGGTCGCTTGCGAAGCGAGGAGAGACGATAACGGCTTCTCGGCGGTGGGTTGACGGCCCGCGGACATGCATATTTCCCACCATACGACTCGCTCGCCCTCCCTCGCCGGCTCGCATCCGCCCCAGTGCCCAAGTACCTAGGTACCTAGCAAGGAACCGCTATCCCCGGACACACAGATATGAGCGTCGATTGAGATAAATCCTCTCCAAGGAAAACGGAAGGACGAAGTCTCCGTCTTTCCGTAATTATGCACGCCGGTTGCGAATATGGTTGGCAGCTTGGTACTCGTGATGACGAATCTCTGATCTGTGTTTAGGAGCAACCTGTGATCCGTACTAGGTACATTACCGTACGTTGGTACTTGGCACTGCAGAGTACGAGCACCTCACTTTAAGCAATGAAGCAATGCAGGATCTCATCATCCCGGATTCTTGTGTGCAGAGACCTCACGGTATACGACGCCGTTCATGCAGCATTCATGCAGGTAGAAGAGTCTGGCTGAACATATGTCAGCCCCATCTGACCAGACATTATGCTGACTTACATGATTGCTAAGTGGAATACGTCCTGATGATTCAGCGAGAGTCACCCGGCACTACGATCCTGATGCTGAATGATGACTTGCCACAGTCTAATGTCTACTTTTCTGACCAGCAATATCAACGCGCTGACCTACTCCTAGTTTGGTGGTGCCCAGGTGTACGCCGCTCCTTCCGCCTGGCCCGATTCATTCGTTCCGCCTGTTGGGATAGTGCAAATCCGATAATTAAAGTGGTGCAAACCGACAATTAAAGTGAATAGCAATCCGGGGTAGTCGCTGATGAGTAGACCTAACACGTCATAGAAGACAGCCCAGAGTAGCATTTCGTCCGTCATGATGCGCAACACCAGCAACAGAGAACCGCTGGCTATAGGCATCCGCCTCAAGTGCTCTATACCTGGTGAGGTAGCTGACAAGACAATCATGATACTGAAATACTCATCCATCCACAACAGACGTGGGAAAACAGCCAAGATTTCAAGATCCCTGATGATCAACGGCTCACGATGCTACCTCACGGCGATCCAAAAAGCCCTCGCACCCCGGCACCCACCACTTACACTAGGCATCAGTAGCACCCACACCCCGCGGATTGACTGGGCCGAGTCCGCAGCGGCAGAAGTGCGTCCGGGGAAGCCATCCCACCGTCAGTGTAAATGGTGGCCAGGGGCCCGAAAATCGACGGGTGTGGAGGTGAATTTGGGGGGAATAGGGTGGAGAGAGGTGACCGGGTGACCGGGATTGAGGAATAACATGGCATTCAAAAGGTCTCTGACCGGTCTCCGAAACGGGGAACACCACCCTCCATCAAGCCCACCACGTGCGGCCTCAGAGAATGCCAGGCCGGCCGCCCGCGCACCCTCACCCTCAACCTCGGCTGCGCGAATAAATCGGGAAGCTGGCTTTGTAGTACATACACACTGCACTGCACCCCACGCCTTGCTCGGCATACATACTGATGTCTGCTACACGCATGTGCGTGTATACGCAAGATGTAGGCTTGCCCCCCCCCCCCCGGCCGGGGAGGAGTCCGGCGGGTGACATGGTGACTCTGATATACTGGTGGAAGGGGCCGGGGAACATAAGAGACAATGCAGCAGGGGTCTTTTGGGTGCATGGTGCCCCGCATACTCCGTACGGCGTGGCGTTCCATCTCGTGGTGCCTGCTTCGCATGAGCTAGTTAGTTGTTCGGACCTCAAAACCGGAGTGTGTGTACGAAAGTAGATAAGAGGAGTTGGCGATTTCTGGGTTATTATGACACTTTGTCCCCGTTGCTATCTCTTGAGACGCTGAGAGATAATTACGCCAAACCCCTGCGTCGTGGGGGGGCGCGTTTCAGACAAATGAGTGTACACCATGGTCTAGCGGTCTAAGAAGGAGGAGGTTGAAACCTGAGGGTGTGGACTTCTTGGTAGAGCACATTGTATCATTACTTATACCCGCTAGAAAGAACCTTGAACGGGTACGGTAACCTTTAGCCTACTTTGATATACATGGGTCATACGATTAGTCGATAGTTAGAGTAATTCGTTCGACGGTTGTTGGTCATTGTTGTCAGGCAAAAGCCATGCGATGTGATTTTCGAATCGGGCAAGATAGAGGTCATTCTATTCCATTGGCCCAGGGACTGTTTCAATGTTTAAAGACATAGTAGCGCTGCTTGAATACATGTGTGACCTCGAAGCCCAGTCTCTACAGGACCTCTCAACTCTTAAGCTCAGTCGCCAACCCCTGAATACTCTTCTTCTCACTCTCCGTCAAGCGGATCGAAAAGTACTTTTCCAGTGCCCTCACCCTGTCCCCTTCGCTCTTCAATTCCCATATGATGTGATCACCTTGAGTCTCACCCAGCTTCACTATATCCTTGTGCAAGATATACTCACTTGCGCACTCCCCTGTCGTTGGACTCACGTCCGGCCGGTAAGCAACCAAATTCTGAACAAAGTAGCTCTGCGGCCTCGTCATGACAAAGTAGTTCATCATCTCGAAGTCCTCGGGGAAGAACTCTGTCTCCGTAAAGGAGTATATATCCTCCCAGTCCGCCTCGTCGCTCTTTTTAGCCGAGTATACCCACACGCGCTGGGTGGCATCGTCTGCGTCTGCAGTTCCTCGCCTCGATGAATGCCTGAACTCCAGCCTGCATCTCCTCGGGGCGATGTTGACGAATTCATACCCGTGCGCCAGCGGAACAGGCTCCGTGGGTTCTCTCGAGCCGAAGCCGACGTCGACGAGGTACTTCACCTCGTTGATGGTGACGAGGTTGACCATGTGGTCCCACCTTTCGTGCTTCACCCTCGCCCCGGTACTGTACACCGCGAAACCCAGGCTCCGCAGGACCGTGGCGAAGAACGTGTTTACCTCCATGCAGTACCCGCCCCTGCTGTTGACCACGATCTTCTGGAAGAGATCCTCGGGGTCTAACGACAGTTGTCGATGGGTTGAGTAGTGCAGCGCGATGTTTTCGAATGGGACCCTGTGGAGATGGTGTCTCGTCATCTCCCACATGAATTGCAGTGGGTTTATTGGATGTTTCCTCTTGGGGTAGTTGATATGCCGGAAGTATAGCTCGAGCTGGTTCTCCGTGTAGGTCGCCATGATCCCCGGGGCCTTCGGGGCCTTTGCTGTTGACAGCGAGGTTTGGATTGTCCGGTACTGTCAATCTACATCATATGTGGGCTGCAAATAGAAATTGATGACCGTAATCGTCACACCGTGGCTATACTCGCTTAATCTGTATGGATGAGAACTCTTGTGGTTTCGAGCGTTGTGTGTTGGTGACGAGGAGACAACATTGAATGTAGTGTCTCCAAGACCCATCTTTGTACATATGATTTGATATATCAACCACTCATAGCTTTCAGGGCTTACTAAGCAGCACATATGCAGCCATAAAGTGATATATGTATGAACGCTTCTAAAATAACCACGTAATCATCGGAGCTCTCGTCGAAATCAATTGTAGATTGAGCAATTACTGTAGAAAACGCCTAAAAACTTGAAGGACCATTAATGACACCTTCATGGTGGGTTACACATTCCCCGTGGGGCGGCTGCATGAATTCATGAAGCCATCAATTTTTATGTAGAAGCTACGGGGGCCCCGCTGCAAGACGTTGAAACCACCCGGATATAAGACGCGGCTCCAAATGGAGCAACATCGTGAGCATCGTCTCTGTGGGGCCATTCCAGAAATGGAGCGCGGGGTGTCTCCCGATCACATGAGCTTGATGTGGATACAGTATCCAGAGGTCACTGTTACTTTGACAACCCCGAGCACGGAGTGGTTGAAGATCGTGACCTGATCCCGGGGTGACGAAACATCTCCCCAGTTATTTTTTAATTACCAGGTACATATCAAAGGATGATGATATTCCCTCCCGCGACATCTGGACCCAGCCGTGCCAGTATGTAGATCAAGATCTGAGCGAAAATCTAGAACTCTGTTCCTATATGGGGACTGCCGTCGACGTCAAAAGGCCCAGCGAGTGTGGAGAAACGACGTCATCACGAAATAAGAAAAGGCCCATAAATCCCCTGAAAGACCCTGAATTTGAGCGGGGCTGGATATCTCAGCCTTGCGGGGAGATGGTCGTCGGGAAGCATGTCGCTCAAAACGGTACTACATATGTAACAGTATTGGTAGAGTGGGTGACTTAGGGTTTCCCAGATCCTCGTGTTGCTCCAAACAGTAGTTTTGCGTCATGAACACCCTGCGTGTCGTATCCAGGGAATTTGGCTGCTCCCTCTCATTGACTTACTAGCTTGTGTCGTCTATACATAGTAAGACTATCAACGCTGATCTAGTTCTGGGCAGTCAGCCCTACAAAGTAAAGCGTAGGGAATACGACCTTTGCCGACAACGCCAGTATCTACCTTGCAGTCTAATGACTCTCGCCGCCGAGGCGTCCGAGGACCGTTTCAGTGTTCCAGACCGGCTTTGTGCACCGTCCAGAAACACCTTGCAAGGGTCGGTGAGTATGTAGATCCCCCAGCCCGCGCATGAAAGATGTGCAGAGCCGCCGACGTGATGGCGTCCTCTAGATTTGCAAGGAAATCCGGGGTGGTGGCGCGAACGCAGATCTCGAGTATCGATCGTACCTGGTGGCCGACCTTTGTCGGGGCTAAGGAGCGTATGTCATTCTCCATCATCAGGGGAGCAAAAAGCAACACACGCCAAACGAGTTTCCCGACAACGCCCGTATGTAGTAGCCTCGGCTCCTGGAGGTTAGTTCCTTGCAATCCGGTTCGCCGGTGGCCAGAACAGCGCCCAGGTGGCCGTCACATTACCTAATGGACGCGAACGAGCACCAGTCAGACGGAACCTGGCCGTGGAAACCGCTCCACCGAGCGCGTTCGGACGCGTCCGCAGCTGCGCCTCGCGTTGGACTCTGACCGTTTCGCCGTGGTCGTCGCTCGTGAGCTCGCTGAATCTGCCGGCCGTTCGTACGCCTCCCAGCTCGAAGAAGCCCCGGGCCATCTCGACCCCGGCACCCCGTAACACAGCCAAGACACGACGGAAACGGCCGCCATGATGACCAGAAGATGTCGATCTTCTCGCGAGGAGGCAAGCCCTTGATGCCTTGAGGTTGACTGGCGCGTCTGCTGTGAAAACCCGTTCACACAATGACTCGTGATGGAGGCGTGGCACGTGGTGAGGAAGCTGTTTTGGGAGGTACACCTCCGAGTTCTCCTGTCCGTTCGCGCTAGAAGGCTTCTAGAAAGCCCGACTTGGCGCATGTGAATTCCAGTGTGATAGCTCAAAGCCGTCACCAAACCCAGCAATCCGGATTGGTCGGGGAACACCAGCCGGCGACAGGGTGGGTGAGCGAGTGTGTGTGAGATGGTTGTGTCAGATGGTTTGCAGGAGCCGCGTCCGTCACCGAAAGTCGGGCCTGATTGCCAATGACAAGGCGACATATGGTGATGTGTCCAGCCCTGTTCGGTCCAGAACGGTGAAAAGGAGGAGCGGACATCTAGAGCAACGGGCATAACACCATTACATCATCTATGCTCTGCATTCAAACCATCTCCGAGCGTCAGAGGCGACAAGTCATCGGTCCGATGATAGTAGGAGCGTGGATGAGTCGCTGACGTCCGAGCATGGTACAGTCCAGATCTGCATTCGATGTTGGGGGAGGGGGGTAGGAAGGTGGTTGGGGAGCAGGAGTGCAGAGAAGCTGGACGTGTGCCCAACGGATGTTCGAAGGCGATATGTGTCGCACCCAAAAGTGTAATACCAACTTGGATGGCTGCTAGTACTGGTAAGTATAGCACATAGCACCACCAAGAACTATACCGTCGTATTAGGGGACGCGCCAATGACACACGCTAGTTTGTCCGACGGGACAACCAACACGATTGCTCCCCAACAGAAAACTGACAAGTTCGGGATCCTTTTCTGGCATATGTCAGTAGTCGATAAATAGTACAAGTCCATGGTACATAGTATATAGATCTTAATAATTGTTTGAATGTACCATCAACATCCATGCCTACGAACCACTATTTCTCTCCATGAATAGAAAATGGTCTGGTCGGTGGCAAAACAACAACAATTTTTTCTCTGGGAATGATCTTCTCAGGGATAGACAATCTCTGGTGGGGTGCCTATCATGTATCCTTGGGATGGTCTCCCGAGGGTTTGTCTGTAACCGACACACCGACAGGTTGGCCTCCATTTGGCATCCGTGATGGTTTTTGCTTCTCGCCTCATCCCCAGTTGTTGAAGGCACGAGGCCAAGCAACACCATACATAATGTGCCTTGCCGTCTTCAAAGGTCCTCACGTGCGGGAAAGGAGATAGCAGCTGCGTCAGACCGGGCTCATGTAGATCGAGCGGGTTGTGTGCGTCTAACGGCATCGGCTCGTCATTGCGGCACGGGCAAAGGAAACGGCGCCGTAAGACGCACAGACCTGGACAGTTGCGACTTGGAAACCGTCCCGCATGCCCGCCATACCAGGCCAGTCCAGATCAATTAATGTCCCCTGCCTGGCTGGCCCAAGTTTCCGGAGCCGGCTCCGGCTTTCAAACCCCACCATTCCCACCGTTCCCCACCCCACCACCCCCGGCATCTCCGTTTTCGAACCACGGCGGTATGTGGGTCGACAGATCCTCTGTCGTCCGACAAACTAACAAAGACCCGAGACTACATGTACCGGCTGCCGGCTGCCAGCTTCCAGCGCGTTCAGAAAGGGCAAGTGACAGTCGGTTTGGTGTTGTGATCCAGATCGGATGAACGTCTCACCAAAAAAGAAAAAAAAGAGGAAAAAAAGGGGACTGCTCGGTACCAGACACATGTATGGCATCCCAACAAGAATAGCCTACCTACATACTACCGTACCGGTATGTAGCAAGGGCATTGGGAGGAACATTGTTACCGGGCTGAAAATCCCGAAATTCAGGATGCGTTTCCAGACACGTCAGGACTCATTGAAAAGTCGGTGAGAAGGTTTGGTGTGAGTGGGAATGGTGGTGTTGATAACGGAGGCAGTTGGGTGGTGGTGGTGTGGGCATTTTCTATCACCAAGATGACGGACAGCAGCAGCAGTGCTTGCATGATAGTACCTAATTGTATTGTAGGGCTCCATATCTCCGGGGGGGGGGCTGACACACACATACACACATAGCAACGCCAGCGAACGACGTGGGGCACACTGGCCATGTCGTGCAGCAGATGATGCCCGCTCACAGCCAACCAGAACAACCCCATGGCTGCAATTTGACGGGGACCGCTTGCAAAACCTGATGCAAACCTGACGCGAAACTGAAGGGAAAAAAAGCATACGGATGGAGACGGCATACTTTCTCCTGCAGGAGGGGAGAAACGAAAAACGAGTAGGAGAGAATTAATTGAATTTATCGATGGTTAGCAGAATCCCATTTTGTCGTGTAATTCCAGCTCGCTCCTAGCGATGACCTCAAAGTCACTAATAACCCTCCCCACAACAAACTTACCCATCGACCGCATACCTACATACATATGTACCCGGGTGGGCACTCTCGGTGTCACCGCACATGCAGGCAGGATGTTTAGAAAAGCGATAAATGTATGCATGCACCTTTAAAATTTCCTCTTTGTCAACCATCGAAATGTTTCCAGGTTACGACAAGCCCGCGACATCGAACATCCCCCCAATTCACCGTACTATGTTATAGCTACCTAATTCGGCCGTATTGACCCCTGCCTACCAGAAGCCCACCGTTTCCAGCCTGCATCTTCGACCTGGAATCCGGTTCCGAATGCAAGCCACAAAGACAGATAGAAGCAAGTTGAGTTGTCCCGGAAAGGGTGGTGATATACCCGCTGTCCTTACAGCTGGCACTTTTCTTCACCATCCATATCATCATTCAATCCTGCCGCATTGTTCAGCAGACCGAAATTGCCCGTCCATCGCTATGCCGCCGTTTCCTGGTCCCGGTTTCATGCCCGGACAGATAGATGTTACAGACGAAGGAAACCCACATGGACAGCAGCATGTCAATGGCAAAGGCGGCTGTGGTTTTGGCACTCGATTTCCTGTCCCGGGCTCTGTATGGAATAGAAAATACCTCTCACCACCCCTCTGGAGTGTCTTGTGTGTATCTGCGTAATGGTCTTTTTAGAGTTTGTTTTAAGCTTTTCCGAGAGAGACGTGGTCATATCCGGGGGGGGGGGGGAACGAACGAAAGCGGGGTTGCCAGTGACGTGAGCTGAGCTTGTCACACACACTGCAGCTCGTCTTGTCCCTCCCCAATCAGCCTTGGGCCTGGAACGGATCTGCTGTTCACATGCACCGGTCGTGAAATATCCAGGGTCCTCACCCGCCTTGCTCAGTTACCTCGTCTCTCCCTTGTGGTACGTACACAACATAGATGCCTGGCAGGTGTTCATCGCCTAGGAAATCTCGCCATGGCCACGGATTGATGCTCATGAGGACGGGCTGTGGGTTCAAACGTTGGCAGCTACCCTGCCCTGCCCTGCGTCTGGCATCTGCTGCTGCTAAGGCATGCCAGGGCGTGATGTCGTGTTTCTGATTGATGATTCGGAGAGACAGACAGACAGACAGGTTGATGCCTGTTGCTAGACTACCCTGAGGAGGGGAGAAGAGTCACAGCAGACTACTCGACAAGAGCTCTTTTCTTCATCACTGCCCTGCCAGCAGCCACAGCTGCAGCGAGACCAGCAATATGCAGTCACGCCGGCCATGTGAGCTCCATCTCGAGGCAGTGTCACCCGCTAAATGTCCACAATGTAGGTATGGATGTACAGACGGACTACTTGAATATGTATAGCCATACGTCGACATCTTCTATACCGGTAGGTAATTTCATCTTCATATTTGATAAACGGCAGCACAAATGCAGCAAGCCTTATATCTGGCCAACCAACCCTCCCGGGAACACCCCTCCGATCCGCACTTACGGCCGAGATAACCTAAAGGGATCATCAGTGACCACTGACCACAACCATCAGAACACACATATACACACAAACACACACAACCCCCGCCCGGCCCGCGGCGGCCGTAAGATGTCGTGCCTTGGAGATCTCCGTCCGTGGGGGTTCCGAAGGTCAGGGTTTGCCCACCCACCGGCCAAACATAAACCCTCTTTTCATTCCCGGGATAGATCGCCAATTTGGCCGTGGCCGTGGCTGTCGCCCGCAGCCGGCCTATTGTAGGTCCTTCGGCACGAACGCGTGTGCAAGACGGGAACTATCGAATGTAACACGTCTCCTGTGCAGCTTATTCGCCTACCTGACCTTCCCGAAACTCGCCTCCAGCGCCGAGATGAAGTCCTGCAGTAAATTCTCCTATCTCGTGGCGTTTTTTTTTTTTGAAGCCCGACCGCCGGACGGACGAACGGACGACTTTACCACGTAAACGTACGTGTATGTATGTATGTATGTATGTATGTATGTCTGGGAAGTATTTCTTGACGGCGGGATGGACAATTCACGCACGCCCGGACCCAAAAAGGGTTCCCGGCCGACACAGCAAAACCCCTGAAGGAGGGAGGAGATTGGCAATATCCACCCAAGACCTTCTTCCGGGGCCCTGCGAGCTCCTCTTCTACAGCATCGTCAACGGCGGCATGAGCGAGGGACGAGGCCCTCCCTCGGCATCATCATCATCATCATCATCATCATCATCATCATCACAGACGTGGCTCGCCTCTGCAACCGCACGTCGTCGTCGACCGGCGGTGTGAAATTGCTCAAGAATGCCAGAGGAACAGCGAGCATTTGGACATGCGGACATGGCTCCTTCCTCCCGGACCGGCATTCCAAGCTAGGTAGTGGGGCCTTTTCTTTTCTTCTCTTCTTTTAATTATTATTGTTATTAAATTCCCATCTGCACGATCCCCATCATCACCACCGGCAGAGAGATAATAAGATCCTCCATCCGGTACTTGGTCCAGCTACATACAACAAGGGGGGGGGGAGAGGCCGGGGCAGGGCGAGACAAGGAAGAAGGGGGGGCTTTTTATTCAGCTGGCGCCCCGGGGCCACACAACCACATGGCATTGCGGAATGGAACGTTGTGTGTGGAACATTGGTGGTGGTTGACCCCCACCCCCACCCCCTTCTTCGGGGAACCCCCTGTCTCTTAGTAACCAGGTAATAGAATGAAAGGGAAGCATCGCAAATAAGAAGCAGTCGAAACTTCTTTTTTAACCGTGTAGACACGCGTAGGTAGACACCCTGCTGCTGCAGCAGCAGCTCTTTTTCCCCACGGCCATGAATGCAAACCCCATGTTCGATATGTATGTAGTGTGATGTTCCTCGGAGCCGAGGCTGTACTTATCCGTGCCTTGCTCCTCTTTGAAACATTCTGGAAGGTCGGTGACCGATGTGCCTCTCTGCTTTGATGTTCTCGATCCATTTTGGTCCGCGACACGGCCGAATGGAACCAAGGGGGAAGACAATCTGCGTGGGTTCGGTTGGAATCCCATCATTTGGTGAGAACCTCAGAGTCCACTTTTCCCGTTGTATTGATCGCGTCAACAACAACCTACGCCGTACCCAGTACATGATGAGAAAGAGCAAGATTCAACAGTCGAGAATCCCAAACACCGTTTATCGCCCAACCCAGACACCCAGGGGAAGAATCTCCCATCATCCGGTGTATCGCATGTTGGTGAGCGTCACCCGTTCGGGCAGAGTCCGTTGTTCTCAAGACTCCGTTGTCCATCCTCCTCGAAATCGGTTTCCTTGTAAGGTAGGAATGGAGCCATCCATCTCTGGACTTTCATCCACACCCAGCCGCTGGGTTAGGTGACGATGCGCTCCGTCATGTTTTTTAGTGAGAAGAGAAGAAAGCCTCTAAACCAGTTGACAAGACCGGCTCCGGCTCCCCGGGGGGGGGGGAAACTTAGCACAAAGGCCAGTGACGATTCCCATGGCGGGCGGGTGGATTTGTTCAGGCTTGATACACCACCCTCGCGATGATGATGTTGTGAATGGGAGCCGCCCTCGGTCGATGGCCGGCCGTGGCCAGCGGCGCCGAACAGTTCGCTCCAGACCAGCCCTACTGCAGCCCGCAGGCGGCATTCAATGCACGTCCGTGGATCCCCACCATCAACAAACAAAACAGGTCATCACCGCTGCTTGGTTGCTTTGCTGGGTTTGCTTGCTTTGCTTCCAGAAAAGTTCGGTCGACATAACAACAAACAAGGAACAGGGGAACAAGAAACGGCGGAGGGGCCGTTCAACTAACAGGTGTTTTTTTCTTTCTTTCTATTCTTGTTTCCTCTCGCCGGATCTTACCGGAAGGATTTCAAGGTTTGTTGTGGTATTCGGTCCCATCTGCAACATTGAAATGCGCCATATCGATCCTTCCCTTTCCGCCCCCCCCCCCCATGTATGTAAATTTGGCATGTTTTGTGTATTTCTTCCTTCCTTCCTTCAACGGTTACATATTTGAGTAATCCTTCCCGATCAGGACGGTATACCCGACCGAAACCCTTTTTAGCTCCGTTACTTGGGAGCGAACGCAAACAATATCCCCCGCCGTTGTGACCGTCTAGAAGAGTGCACGTCCCCCCCCCCCTCTTATGTACATACAAAACTCCCCCCGAGGAGCGGAAGATCTACCTGCATAGTCATCAATCACATGCTTTGCTATGGTTGCACTACCTAGGTAGGTACCTAGGTAACCACCGATCATTTCCAACTCCTCGTTCCGGGTATTCTTCTTCTCGCTCCTCATCACGGACCGTAAAAGGAGCAAGCAAGGCAAACAAAACGGCGAGATAATTGTCATGTGCCCTTTCGTCTCGCTTTTTTAGGCGGCCCTTACTACGGCGTTATTATGGGCCTCGAGGTGAAATTTCTTTTTCTCTCGGCTCTGAATCTCCACGTGGGCACTGGATTTAACTTTGGGCACTTGCGGCTCCGCGCTCTTGATTTTTTTCTTCTTGCTTCTTGCAACCCGGCAGAAAAATAGTGGGTAAACTCTGGCTTGGGAACACTTCCCCGCGGGTAGTTAGTTCCCCTGAGAAGATGAAACCAGCCCGTCATTGAGGCTCGCTCTAAGTCCCGGGGATTGGATGAGGCTGTCTTACTGGAGTTGGTGGCTGGGCCATGGCAATGGTATTGGTAATGGACTTCCAGAAATCAGGAATGGCAACACATGTCACACAAGCAACATAAGAGAACGGAGCAATGTTTGTGATGGTTTCACCAGGTTTAATATTTTTTGTAAAGCCTCCTTTTGAGACGGCATTCTTTTGGCAAGTGTGCTCAAGTACTTTTTGTTACTTCCCTCCCCTTTTTGTAAACACGTGGTAAGGAACACACTACAATGTAGTAGACAGGCCATTTTGTTTTCCATTCATCCCTTGATCAGTGACTGCTGGTTGCCCAGCGTCCGTGGCGTACCGTGACCGTAATAAACAATACATACTCTTTCTTTCCCTTCCTTTCCATTCCTTGTCCGCCCTGACCCGATGCTCCCCCATTTTTGACCAAACCCTGACTGAGGGTATCGCGAGAAAATAATGCCATAGCCCTCTACCGTGATCATTTACGGTGAAAGCTGATGCGATTCGAAGACCATGGTATCATTAGAAAAAACAAACACACCGCTGATCCGTCGCCTGGCCTGCCCTGATTATCGGCCAGGCGGACCAGTCCAATGAAGTTGGTGAAAGCAGAACGCCGCCAGTCATGCTACAGTGTCGTAAATAAAAAGCAATTCGCTTCGCAATGCTCGTCCGAAAGATTTGTACATAGCACGTTCAAGTGCTGAAGTCATGGAAGCCCCAGTCTTCCTGTCGTTTTTTGGGTATCACTTTTTGAATGGATATATGCAGATGACATGGTTTTGGTGTGTGGTGTCGTATACGGAGGTGGTTGGTGAGATTACCAGCCCTTGGTGTGATACCCACCAAAGGCCTCTCTGGTGAAGTCCTGGTCCCAGCTGCTAGCGTTGACGTCGTCGTAGCACTTGTTCATGTGAGGCTGCTGGGGGTATTGCTTCAGGTTGGCGACATCGTGCGAGGTGTGACGGCGTTTCAGTACTGCGTTGGCAGTGGAGGACTTCTGTGATCGTTCCCAGAGAAGATGTCGTCGCAGTGACTCTGGCAGTTCAGTAGACATCATGTTGCGACGGGTTGTCCTCGGAGACATGGCTACAGGTTGGCTAACACTGTTCGCAGAGGCCATGATGGGCTGTGCCGATGTGCGAGGCACTTCGTTGATTGATCGTAGTTGAGAGTTACGGGCCGCTCTCTTCATTGTGAGAGGTGCCTCGTCGGAATCATTCGGGGAGGCCACCATGGATGGACCATTGTAGGTAACCCGCGCACGCTGTGGGAGAGCTGATGTTGACTGAGAGGCCGCGTTGGCGAGGTTTCCTCGGCGATGGTTCTGCTCCAAAGCCAGGGTGATGAGGGACCGACGCGATGTCAGGTTCACCTTAGAGTCGACACGCTGGAACAGTGTCTTCTCGTCAACACTGTTCTTTCCACTCTCCTCCTCGTTGGAGTCCTCCCACTCATCGTCGTCATCCTCAATGGCGCTCTCATCGTAGCTGTCGTCGTCGTCATCGTCAATGATAGCAGATGTGGATGTGGAGGGGATTGTCGTGGTAAGGTTGTTGGCAAATGAAGTCTGCTTCTTGTGTGCGGTCAACAGTGCGCTACGTGGGGAAGCCAGAGCGCTCCTGAGAGACCCCTCCTCCTCTGACGAGCCTCCAATCTGGAACATCCTCTTCTTGGGAGCCGGGGGCGCGAGGTTGCGTCGGGACTCTTCGAAGCTGTGTCCGTGATCGCTGTAGGACTCCTCCGAGGAGCCTCCCAGGACAAACTTGGCCCGGGACTTCTTAGACTCCACGGGCTTTGCTGCTGGGGAAGACTTGGGAGCGGGGATCTCGGAGTTCGGCTTGGGTGAGAAGAATCCTGATTGAGGGCGTTGGGAAGGCGAGAAGCCACGGACGACAGTCGTTGTCTTGATGGTAGGGATGTCGAGGTAAGAACCAGGTGGCGAGCACTCTGATCTGCCATCTGAGTCCTTGCTGGGCGATTCGGTAGTAGTTGAACCGGACCGCGTAAGTTCTGCTGGAGGAATGACTAGAGCCTTCTCTGGCTCGGGTGGCGACATAAAGGCAGGAATCTCGGGGAGCGGTGCAGACAGGGACTCCTTTTGCTCCATAATGGAGCAAACCATCTTCTCGAGGTTCTCGGAAGAAATGTGGCGTTCGCGCCTGCCTCCGTTGCTAGTGCTAGAGCCTTGTCGCCGTATTACAGGTCGGACGAGGTCGACTGAACTAGAGTCGGAAGAGAACTCGACGGCCTCCTCGTTCTCGACGGAGTCAACGCTTGCAGAGAGTTGCGGCACGTCGTCTGCGGAGGACTTGCGTGCTGGTCGCTGGATAGCCCGGGGTAGTGAAGTAGCTGCGGTGGAGGTGGGCTCGTTGGGGACTTCTTCCATCATCAGTCTCCAGATGAGGTTTTCTAATCGCCTGCCTTGTGGCAGAGCATCTGCGCATCTAGATAGCACTACATCACTGTTAGAGATTTGCGCCCACTGGGACAAGACTAAGTTTGGAGTGGATCACTCACTGCACCAAAGGTTGAAGAGGTTCTGAGGGTTTGAGGTGTCGACCTGGTGCACAATGTTGGCGTCGACCTGCAAAACAGGCGCGCTAAGCGTTGAAGGCATGGTGTGGTGAAGTTGATATGCTCGAAGGGTCGAGCAGAAGCTGAAGGTCGGTCAGGTCTTTGGAGTTTCGGGATAGTTCGCGACAGGATCGCGTAGGTTGACCGGGTTTCAATTTGTGGCAATCGAAGTCGTAAACGAGATTCGAGTCGTCACCGAGAGTGAAATCGTGTTCGGCGGGGAGATTGACGTCGTGCGCGGTGTTATTGACCGGTGAAGCTTTTTTGCAAAGTGGGATGTGGTGACGTTAAATGCGCAATGACGCTGGTAGTCACAGTTTGGTAATAGCGGATATCGATGGTGAGAAGAGGTAAGTCGATGTCGAATGGGCCTGAAGAAATACTTTCAAAGAAAGTATGAGGGTGCTCGATGAATGTTCTTGGGAAGACCGACGGTTATAGATGTCTGTCGGGTGGAAGTGAGGTTATATTTGTTGTTCAATGTTGTTGCTGTTGTAGGAGAAAGAAGAGGACGGAATGGAGGACAGTGGGGGAGAGGGAGACGGGATGTAGATGTAATTAATGTCGTCGTGGTTGGGCAGAGGGCATGTACCTCGACTTAGAGAATGGTGGGGGGCGGTACTTCCCAGTAGTATTTTGCCGGTATTGTGCCTGGGAATTTGAGCGAGAGGCACCTGGGCCCTCTTGCTGGGCAGCTGTTCCAGTGGAGATCGGAAGAGGGGGCCTGGGGGGAGGGTACCCTGCTGACCAGGGCTGCCAGGCCAGGGCCTTGGATCAATGTGGGCGCGGGATGGACCTCGGGAGACTTGTGCGGTGAGCGAGCGCACCTGGGCCTGCTGGACTCTGAAAACGTCCCTGGGCCAGGCCCTGACAACTCCGCTTGGCCCAACCCTGGTTCAAAAGGTACCTAGGTACATGGTACGAAGTACTTTAAATCGATACGTACCGGTAATTGTACTCAAATACTCCGCCAACGGTACGTACCTCAGCCACCCTGGAGGGGGGCCTGGGGCATGCCTACCCCCAAATGAGCGGATGTCAACGACAAAGAGCCGGGATTCCAAGAAAAGTGAATGTGTTGCTCAGACACAAACGCGACGGTGCAATTGAAAGTGGTATGTACACGTAGGAAAAAGTACCGTGTCAATGGCTCGGATCCCCCTTGAGACGAGCGTGGCAGTCCCTTCATTGCTCGCTCCGCCATCACGAATACCCTACCAGCCTACCAATGTACTAATCACGGCCCATCAAACTGTCGCCGGTTGACGCGGTTTGATGATGACCAGGTCTCGTTGTTGCAACAACTGCTGTTTCCTTGCTGCCTTTTGTCCCCACGTCCCTCCACTCTCACTACTCCCTCCTGTCTACATACAAATGAGGCCCAGAACGAACATGTACACAAATAAATAGAAAATTGAACTCCATAAGGCTTTGATCAGGGGGTTGTCAGAGATGTCCTAAAATGGGCCCCGAATTTCCTAGACGGGCCGATGAGTAAAGGGCGCTGTTCCTAATGGGACAGTATCAAGCGGCCCTTGCATTAAAGAGGCAGTGTCAGTAAACCTCGTTCAGGCAAGCCTGCAAATTTGGCTAATACATGTTGAGTAATATCGTGGCCACCCTGGGGTTTGCACGCCCGCTACTCATCACATGATGGATCTCCAAGCATCTGTCATACATTTCCCAAATGGGTTAAGTCTTTCTTTAGAATATTACTCTAAAGAGAATGGCCGCGATTCTAGGCCTGTCGGCTCGACTGCCATGTACCTAGGTAGCGTAAACGCCCCCCCCCCCAGAACGGCCATGTTCCGACCAGCAAAGAAAACGGATGAAAACGGAAAACCCTGTGTCTCCGTTCTTTCTGCTACTTCTTTTTCTTCTTCCCCAGAAACGGTCTCACGTCCAAATCGAGTCAGTCCTGATTGAACTGACCGTCCCGTGACAGCAGCCTCACCTTGGGGAAATCCAAGGCCTGTTCCCCGACAAATTGTTCTGCCGTGTCACGATGGTCACTCCTTGAAAGCGTCAAGGGATCTGCGCGCGGATACATGATCAAGAAGGCAATGTTGTTCGCCCAAGTTCGCGCCCATCATATCCAAGTTCTGTGCATCACGGGGCACCGGAAAAGACAACGCATCTCCCCCAGACGACCAGAACAAACCAGTCTGATGAGGATGTTAGTTTTGACTTGATGAAGGCATCCATCCCATCAGATGACTCTTTGCGATACTGACAAGCAGAAGCGTGGTCTGCCTTGCATTTACTATGTACCTTCCAGGATACCTCTCCTCCCAGCATTAACCAAACGGCCTGGCAGGAACGGTTCATTTGCGCACCAATCGCGTTGCATCTCACAGCCTGGGCATTCTCATTGACTGACTGACCGACGGACGGACTGAGGTGAAGCCGACGAGGTCAAGATTTGTCGCAAATGAATCCACATTCTGGACGAGTCATCAAACAAACCCGTCGACAGCGACAATGCAGGGCTGACGAGCTCAGATATGGACGTTATAATCTCGACTGGCTCTGGTGGAATGGCCGGCCTGGAACTCTTTGCCCCATGGGGCCCAGGTGACCGACCTCGTGATACCTAAGTCCCCGCTTAGCATTTCGCATCGCAGACATTGGCCCCGTACTGCCGCGGACTGACAGGCGTCTATATAATAGCTATGCTATTGAAACCATGGCGATCAGTGCGCTTTCGCGAAGTCTGGGAGCAAGACATGTACGTCCGTACACACAGGTCATGATGGCATAGGTACTATGTATGCTTCCCTTTTTATTGCCGCATGCCAGACAGTAGATACATAGTAGGTCTGTTTTGTTGGCCATTTATCAACGTTGCAGTTAAGGTGGCGGCAAAAAGGTCATCTGCCAGAATCCGCTGGCTGTGGCTGAAGCGCGGGGAGAGCTCTCCTCCCCCGAATCCCCTGACCTGACCTTGACTTGGACCTGCCAAAAACACACTGGACAACAATGGCCTCATCGTTGATCGGCGGGGGATTCTGGTGCCAACAATTGCTTTGCCAACCAAAAGTTCTACCTACTTTTAAACTTTGCGCGATATCTTCGCTTCAGTTCATTCGTCTGCTGGGCCCTGGCATGTATCAGAAGAAGCATCGTCATCTCTCCCAAATCCAGTGCAGGCAAGCCTCGTGATGAGCTTCAAGTCGACAAACGAACGAAACACCCACATTTTCACACTCCATTCGTCAGCTTCTGTGCGCCTGCTTGCTACAAACAAAAAATGAAAACGAGGTGACGGGACGACTCGTCACTTCATCCGCCTACACATCGACTCCCACAAGTTTCAGCTCATGCCCCCCTTCCCGTCCTTACCTCCCGTCTGGTTTGCGGCGATAGCGCCCAGGCGCACCAATACCGATGCACCTCTGCCTGATGTGATCAGCGTTCGCACACCCAGCGACCGTGAGCACTCTCACAAAACGGCTCCGGGTTCGTCACACGGGCTAGACGTACAGACAGTGAGCACGGCAAGTCTTCCCCGGGGTCAGACTAATGAAAGGCTCTCGCGGGAAAGGCTGCGCGGGCCATTTCCTACTCGTCGTCGGTCCCGACAGGGTGGAATCCTGGGTCTTATCTGTGTCGATGCTGCTATATGTCGCGGCGGCTTCGGTCTCGATACCCGTACAACAGGTCAAATCTGGCTCCCTGAAACGCTGCGATACTGCTCCTGAGATTTGACAACCAAACGGCTGCGCCGCCCAGAGAGACATGTTCTTTGTAGGTACATACACCTAAGAAATAGCCAAAACCCACCCACCCCAGATTCCACCGAGAGCAGGGTGCGTATTCCTCCGCTCACCGGTCAACTTGCGGTATCATGGCCCTTCTCGAAGCATTGGAAGGATGTCCAGACGTGCATCAATCACAACCCTAGCCCCCGCACTAAACGGCTCAGGAGGTTCGCATCCTTTCAGCTTCCTCTTTGATTCCGTAGCCGCGCCACCATATGATTGCCCTGATGGCTTCAAACGTGGCAGGCAAGGTAAGGTCCGTTCGGGTGTACAAAGCCGGCGGGAGGGTGTGCAGTTGGGGGTCATCAACAGGTCCCAGTCCCGAGGCTGACAATGGTGCCATACGACATTGTGAGCAGCTGGGCTGGTGGCTTGCTTGCTATTCCGCCCGATCCCGGCTTATTGACAGACTGCATTTGCAGGAGAAGGGCCGATCGTCCTGGTTCCTGTACTGTATAGATTGGAATCTTGCACCTGGTATACCACATCCAGCTATTTGCCAGCTGCGTTCAATTTGAAGGGAATCAATGCAACGCGGGGACCAACTTCATGGGCACACTGAGACCCTTTGATCGGCGAATGACGTCGGTGGCTTACTCACGACTTACATATATTGGTGGCACTCAATGTGATGTGATCCTATAAAGGAACAAACTCCACCGCATTCTCACTCAACTGCTACCATAACACGTCGCAACCGTAAGCCAGCACGTCCAGATGCGTAAACTCACAGCGATGGTGGAATATAATAACGCCGTGATTTGACGTCTCGCCAACGGTACGGAACGGCTGTTCATCGGGGTTACATGTTCAAATCTCATTTCGGAACGGAAGGCGATTCGTGACAGCATCACATGGCAAACAGGGAGGGGGGGTATCAAACACCCAAGGGAGCAAACACATGGCATGTAACTCTGGGCAGCAAGCAACTTCGCAAAAACCCGAGTTATTGGATTGAAGCCCACCGCAATATCGTTCGCAAAAGCCGCCTCCCGTATCCACCGGTCAGGTTGAGGGAAGGGGGTTTGAGAATTGAGAGCTCATACCTGCCCAGACCGGGGACAACCGATACGATGGATATGTAGCGGCGGTGGAAACACGCCGTACAGGTAGGTGTCATTTCCGTGTTATGATACCGGGAGTATTTCCTGCCACAGCAGACTGCAACTCCAAGATAAGGGGTCCGTCCGTCCACCTTCGGAGCAAGCCTGGGCCAACAACGTGGCAGTGATTACCAGCCGATGCATTGCCTCCTCGTCGGGGAGATAAGGTACCATGCCAAGGGATTCAGACACGCAGGAATGTCAAATACAATACGGCCTGCTCACCAGTACAAACAAACCACGATCTGTTTTGCAATCTTCCAAAAGGAGCCCAGCTGTCCCATATTGCCAGGTCAGGCCCAGAAGGCCCGCACCGGTGAAGGAGAAAAGGACCGAGTCTGGGTCTGTAGGATGCTGCTGCAGCGCCAGCCTTTTCCCAAGTCCGAGTTCCTGGGACGGACGCCTGATCCCATATTCAGGACCTCGGTGAAGACGTCTGGAGCAGTTGGGCGTGTAAATTTCGCCCGATCCGGCATCGTGTTATGTACGTTGCTGCGGGTGTTGTTCCGAAATGGGAATTCAAAACGACAACGACGGATAACCCTGGGACCACATGGGGGTTTGACTGGGGGGGTGTGTCTGTAGTATACAAACGAGAAATTCAGGGTCCAATTCTCAGCTCGATTCGGAAATCACCTAAAGGAGAAATGCTTATTGGTGGAATTTCCCATATTTCACACCGGTTGAACCGTGCACGCCAGATCCTCCCGATATTCTGGTGTGTCTGGGGATCTGGAAGTCTCGCTAGAAGGCGAGGCTGGACCTGACCCCACCATCTTTGTCCCGCGAACGATCTAGTACACTCGTCCGGGGAAGCGCAGGACCGCTCGCCTAAAAAGCTTCTACCGGTAGAGTATGCGAGGGAAACAGGTTGATTTCGGGAACTATTTGTCGAGACTATAGATTGATCATGCAACGTTTCGTAGCGGGTGGCGGTTATGACAGAGATACTGGCGAGAGGTTGACAGGAGCAGCTCCCGCTCGGATATCAGTCACATCTCTGCGTTGAAAAAACAACGGATTCCACATCCCGCTCGGACGTGAACAAAAGGTCAGGAGGTTTGAAAATATTTAAATATACTTTGTATACTGTGGTATACATACGAAAGGTGAGCACGGGCCATTAATCCCAGTCCCGGCCACGAGGTACATATTGCCAACCTTCGCAATGCCTTTCGCTGCTATGGCCCCCACAAAGTGACCCTTGTCAACGGGATAAGATGTAACCACACCTTCTTGCAGAAGTGCGGCCTTCATCATTCTCAGCGTCCTAATTTTACCCTCCTCGCTGACATCCTGGGAGCTCTGAAAATGGGAATATCTCGTCACGATGGGTATTTCTCCGTCGTTTCTCCGCCGTTTGTCCCTTGTCAAAGGGTTCAGGTTGATGAATTATACGGTGGTGACCGTTCCATCCAAGCTGCGCGCGGGGGCATCGTATATCATGCACTCTGCCCATGCTGGCAGTCCCCTTCACGATACTACCACCTTAAGCATTGTATATTTAGTGCCCTATTGTCCGGGACACGGCGACTATCCTCATCTTTCATCACTCTTGCTAGTATTCTGAGAAGTGACAAGTCTTGATTGTCTGCATACCTAGTCGTCGACGGTTGTGATCTCTTACACCGGATGGGAAAACCCCGGGCTCCGCGGTGCTTTAGCGGCTGCCGGGGTCCGGCATGTGTGTGTGGGGAAAGATTTCCGGGGAACATAACAGCTCTCGGCCCGGCTGACACCTGTCTGCATGTCTGTCAACCATCAAACACGGCCGTTATAGGAAAAAGCAGAATGATATGTACATATATGATCACAACATCACAAACTGCAAGTCATGAGCAGGCAAGCAGCGAAGAAGCAAGCCAACATATATAGGGACATCGGCGATCAAATACCTGCATGGCGCATGTTACGCCAACGCAGTTTTGAGTGCTGACACACTGGACGGGAGGGGAAACGGGAGCGCCTTTCCTGTACTACCTAATTATACTCTTTCCCAGGGTTGCGTATTGCTTATTCTGTCTGTGCGCGCGAATGATCACATCTGAGAAGAAGCAAAAGACCCTGAATGCATAGGGGCAACAGGGCCGAGGCTCCACTTTGCTTTTGCGCCCCCTCACATCTTGGTTATTGGTCCTTCTTGGGCTTGTCGACGCTTGGATTCCACCACCCCGTATCCGAGTAGTCAAGGCATACGAGGTCTTCGATACAACCTTTTCTAACCCGGTTGAGTATACGGACTTTAGGTGGTGGTCGGACCTTCACCACCCTGGGGGTCCAATAATTGCCTGATCATGTCTGGTCAGCGTCGAACCGTTGCTCAGGTGGCACGCGAAAGTACAGCGATCCCATGGGCGGCGAGAGCTATCACATTCGCTAATCTCTCGACAATCGATCAGACCGTTGACTGCCAGGTGGCGGCGCACCGCCAAACATGTGTTTACCGACAGGTTGGATTGGTCTCGACCTTGGAACAACCGTATCATGATAGTTACCAAAACCACAGCAGAACAACGAGCAGCCTCGCTTATCTCGTCCTAAAGCACATGCCAACACAACAAATGGCCAGATCGAAAGCACATTACAGTAGTTCCGGGGAACCATCCGTGCCCCGTATAAGGAATTAGGATCCTGTCAGTGCGTTGCATCCTTTTCTAGACGACTGTAAAACGCGAGGAGTCATTAGTTCCTGCACATATTCGGAAAGCAGTTCGGGCTCCCTAGGGGACCTTTGCCCTGGCAGCACAAGTGTCCGCGTCGTTGGTGTTGCTTCGAGAGTGACAATCTGGAAGTTTCAATGCATGCCATCAAACCAGCGCGTGGGCACCGGTGGCGCCCTTCCCCTTGTCCTTGTACATACAGTTTGATACTGCGCAAGGTTGTTGTCAGTCAGCAGACGACACGCTGTCGGCCTGCGCGTAATGTCCTTCTGGCACGGATGACGTATGCTCGTGCTCCGGAGCAACTCCAACCATTACGATTCGCCGAGACTGTAACGATCTAGGGACAAACAAAGCATTCCGTCGTTGAATGCTCATCGAAAATGTGGGGAAGGACAGCTGGGAATAAAACACGGAAAAGAATGTAGAGATCATCGGGTGAGAAAATCCGGGGTGACCTCTCCGTCCCGAGCCGACAAGAAGATTAGCGAGGTCGATTTTTATTTTTTATTTTTTTCCGACGGTGCACGATCCCTTCAAAAGTTACTTGAGAAACCGAGATCCGGTACACTAGTCTCACTACGCCCAAACGAGTTAGGTAGGTATTTGAAGTTGGTCTGGTGGTCCTCACCTTGGGGATCAAAGCATTTCCGGCCAACACCCCGAGGCCCAGTGTGTTGTAGCTTGTCAAGGCCGGGCGGCAATGGGGCAAAACGGTCAGTGGTGCCCCTCAACCCTCCGTTACCTCGCCTCCCGTTTCAGGGCCTCAGCGTTCGGAATGTCCCCCATATTATGCCCTAATACGTACTAGGAAGCACTACTGTACCCTTCGAGAATACCAACCCGCAATTGCTGGAATGTATAAGATGTATGGAGGTAATCGAGATGCAGGCCAAGGAAAAGACCTGCAGTCGAGTATCCTTTCATAGATGACATGGTGTCAACGCACAGGCGCGTCGAACGATCGACTCTGGGGATGGAACAGCCGTCTTAATCGTTACTTGGTTCTTGGCTCGGCCCAAGGATCGGGAAACGGGGCGATAGACTCAACCGACCAACAGGCCCGACCTGTCAGACCTGTCAACTTTGAACCAGGCTGCCGGTTCAGGCCGCCCACTGCCACTGCCACCGAGCAGACAGGATCAAATGTAACTATCGCTTGCATATAGCAAAACTCTTCGCTCCCTACTGGAAACCGTCCTAGTCAATGTCCCCATATTCAGGCAGGAATTGGGTTGTTGTTCGGTCAATAGCCGACAGTTGTCTTAACGACGGCTTTTGTTTTAAATCTTCATATTTTTTTATATTTTATTTTATGATATGTCACTTACTAAGACTTCAACCCGGCTTACATTGGGGGGCTTGCCACGGCATATTTTAACAAGTACATCTGTAAAGTCAGCAAGGTTCAGTTCAGTCCACACCCGAGCCGCTGTGGAATCCAAGATCTACTAGGCTGTCAAAATGTCTCGGGTCACTCAATGGCCAGACTTCAATTTGTATGTTTCCCTTCGCAAGAGTCGCGGGGTTGAGACCAAGTTCCCAATGTCTTAAGCGGCAGCCGGATGGACAGATTGGGACGGGCTCCGTAAGGAAGAGCGGGCGGGCTTGGCAAGGTACAGATTTGAAGGGAAACAAAAACGGTGGATGTTGTCAGTTGAGCCTCATCAACCCTTGTTATGTACGCAAGACTGACTTCAGGACCCTGCCGGCCTGCAATGCATAAAATTCCCACCCCTAGGCAATCATGACAATTGTTAACTGGAGTTGCCCAAGCATCAAGGTCTCCGAAACGTGAGTGACATTCTCCGCAAACCCACTCATGGGGTTTTAAAAAGAAAAAATACGAAAGCGTTGTATCGCTCGCTACTTTTGTCTTTTCGACTGCGGTTGCCACAACCGGTCCCTTGGATTTGATCTGCCCCTTTACCCCTCGAAAAGCGGGTATGAGGGATCGCCCCCCTCAATGGATCCAGCGCTCCAGCCTCTCAGGCCGCGCCCGCGTCAAACTGCTGGATATTGGCTCATCATGAACCCCACGAGAATCGCCGAGGTAGCGGCGCAGAGTTCATGCTAACGACCCCATCTCGTCGAATCGCTGTCCGTACCACAGCACGTGCCCAAGGCTCTGTGACATCAAGCATCGGCCCCAGAACTCGACCCGACGGTCGGTTCGAGGAGGGGAAGGGGAAGAAGAGAAAGAGAAAGAGAAAGAAAAAGAAAAACACGCTCACGAGGCTGACCCCAGTGTGTCGGTGTTACGGAAGTTTCAGCATGATCGGCCGAGAAGTTTTCTGTTGCTGGTAATTGCCGCCTATCCAGCTGGTCCAGGTGGCCATCAGCTGCGCAGATGGCATACGTACGTACCTAGTGTAGGTAGTCTGGGCCTTCTGGCAGTCGGAGTCAGGCAGGTCTGGATGCTGGATGCTGGATGGTGGTTGATGCACGATGGTCCAGCTTATGGGATCATTGGATCGGCCTAGTAGCCAACAGCACCTGCAGGACGGCAGAACCCCGGACCCAGGACCCAGGACCCTGAACGTTTGTGAGAACAGCGCTGGCTGATGACTGGCGTTAGGGCGCTCAACACCCCACTGCAGAGGACGCACTTCCTAAGACGCGTGATGCTGTGCAGCAGTAGCAGAAGCAGCCGCTGCTGGCATGTGCAACATATGTGCCTAACAAACCTACGCCGGACTGCCAGACTGCCAATGAGGCCAGGCTAACCACCTGCGCAAGGCCAGGCTACAGTGAGTACGTTGCACTACGGTTTTGCTGGTTAATGCAGCGCCACTGCCACTTCAGAGCCCGAGGGCTCACGGGGCCAGGGGCCTGGGGGCTTTGTCAGGGGCGGTTGTGGTGGGGATCTGCGTTGGCCGCGGCTTAGATCTCGACGCTTCTCGCCCTATCTCCAGCGCACCCATGGATCTCCAGAACTGGCCTCGACCTCCCAAAACTGCGGTACATATTAACTGATGTATCCGCTTTTGAGGCTCACCTGGGCCTGGTCAACTCTCCTGCTGTTTTGGTGACTCCTATACAAACGAAGACTGGAAAAGGCCCCCAAGTATCATTGACATTATCTGATTGTGCCGTGGGTCCTGGCGAATCCTTTTGCCACTTTCATCGCAGAGGCAACTCATCAATTTACGGCCAGCTGGACACGACCGCCCCGCACTGGGGATTCAGGGTCCATTTTGGCGGCGGAGTTCCCCCAGCCAAACCCCCACATTCCCCCGTCTCTTGAGCCCCAGGCTACGAACATCACTTTGGTCACGAGGCCTGCAGCTTTCAGATCCGAGCAGCCGAGGCGGGAACAATTGAGCATTGAACTCTGCCGAGTAGATCTTATCTCACGGGGGAGATTGAATGGTCTGATGGCCCAGATATGATGTACCGCGAGCATACCGTACGCGGTAACTACACACTGACCGTGTCACATGTGTATGTGTATATGGCCTGATAAAGATCGGTCGTATGCTTTGCTGGCATTTGCTGGCCCTCGATAGGCGACGAGGCTCGCTCGGTAAGTGCTACCGGTGGCACCCTGGACTTCCCTCGGCATGCGGAACACTACACAACTGTGGTATAGAGAGGCTTTTATTAGACAATTGAATGGTGCACATGCCAGAGACGCGTCCGTGCCGAATCACGAGTGCCACGTCTGACCGAGCTGTCGGGTCTTGTCGGCCGGACACGTTCCGGGGAGGACCTTGGAGTTTCTACACTACACTTCCTGGTCAAATGGCTCATTCGCAGTTTGTGAATCCCGCGAGACCCTCGTGATCGCCCGGGTTAAGTGAGCAATGACAATAGCGGTAGGCCTCGAGTCGGCGAAGTACCGGTTTCTGGGAGGCCCCGGCTCACTATGTCCTTCCTGTATGAGGTATTGTCACGGGCCTCATGATACATACGTTCCTGCTTGAGGCCAGCCAGTATTCGAAATGGCGACACAATCGGTAAAATCACTTTAAATTTCATTAAAAAGTTTAGTTTTATTTCTTGACCTACCGCCCCCAAACTTTCCCCAGACTTGTCTCGCCGTCTGACAGCAGGCGAAACCTGGAGATATCTTGTGGCATGCGAGCGGCACCGAATCCTCCAAATGCTTGGTACTCCTTCTCCTTAGTTATCAAGTAAAACGTCCCAGAACCCAAACATGTAACCCCCAAAAGGCCATTATCCTCCACACCAAACCCCCGACATCAACACCTTCATGTCGTTCCCCGCTACTCAACCATGTATATCCTGTTCACCGCCGTCGCATCGTAAGGCCCAAACTTAGAAGAAGATGGTTACAACAGAGCAGTGACCGGTCACTGGGGGTGCCAGTATGTAGCACGAAACGGCTGAGCAAGACGCATAATGCAACGCCCCTGTCAGCTTGGGTCCAGCACACTAATGACAATAATAAGCCGGATGACGCGCTCGATGGTACCCCGCGGTGAGCTGCATGCTTTGCTCTTCTTTTAAGCTTTCGCTGCCCATGTAACACGTAAGCAAGAGCGCGGCGGCAACCGCAAACCACTAAATTACCCGCTGCATGTGATCATGAGATCTGCAAGGGTGCGCTATTCTCAGCCCTGTGGTGAGTGAGTTGGTGAAGTGTGGTGCGTGGGTGTGGGTGGTGGTTGCATGCAGTGCCAGATGTTCGGGTCGACAAGACAACCCTCAAGTTGCTGATTTGTCTCTCACCCTCGAGGAGGTTCAGCCCATTCGGCCAAGTCCGCCGGGCCCAGAATAGGCCGGTGGTTCGGTCGGTCAGTCATCTTCGTCTTGCTGCACACACACACACAAACATGCATACATACACACACCTTCACGATCCCTTGGAGGGGACGGCACGCTGTGCCACCCCCGTGGGCAAGTGGGATGACGCTGGTATATTTGGGAAGCTCAGGAAGTAGCACTGCAACCCCACAAGTTGATTGAGATGGGGCCGTTGATCCTGCAATTTGTAATTTGTTTGCCTCTTCGTGCTGGTGTTTGGATTTAGGATCTGGTGTACCACGTCGAATAGACGCGTGTAAGCGAAACCGGACCGAGACGTCGTTGTGGGATTTCCTGCACATCCGAGGAGGTTGAAAAAAGGTGCTGCTACCTACCATCCGTGACGCAGTCATAAGGGGGGTTCACCGACAGGACGGTACTCTGAGCATGCTGGATGTCGAAGATGACAACAGCAGCAACTGCAGTAGGTCACGCAGATCTGGTCACTGTTTGAGCTTTCGATAATAGGTACCAATTCAGGGGACCTACCTATTTGCGCCAGGTCCGCCTTTTCGTGAGGGTGTCGAGACTGAGACATCCGCCAGCACATCAACTGGGAGTTGGTGTCGTGGGCTTTGTCTCCCAATGAAACCCTGAATTCTCACCTCATCAGACCAGATGATAGTGCTCACTCTCCACCCAAACGAATACCCCCCCCCCCAAATCCCTCTCCCCAACGCTCTCAAGGTCCGAGCCGAATCTCATGGAGTTGGAGCCAAAATCTCAGACAGCCAGTCAGACAAACCGCCGCCATGGGGGAGGGGGGCAAACGTTGAACAGCGCCTTGTCAGAAATGAGGAAGAATTCGAAACACAAATCACTGCCTGGCCGCAGATGGAGAGATCACGAGTTGCTGCCCCTGATGACAACCACTGGAAGTCTGGACCGCAGCTCTGTCCAGGCGTGTTTGAGTCGACCTGCCGTGACCGGTTTATCGAGGCTGAAAAGGGTCATGTGTATGGCCTAACCCCCGAAATGCGTTGGCAGCACTATCTTTCATAAGCTATTGGGGGTTACTGGGAGATGTATGTATGCGTATACGGATTGTCGGTACCCCGCGGTCTTTGATGAAGAATTGGCCTGCTCTGCCCTGCCAGGCTGCCCACCAACCCTCCTGATGATACCCCAACAAACCTTGGGTTAGACAACACAGCACCAAAGCAAAAGGACCAAAAGCCAAATGATCGCGATCCTGCAATCTATGTCTTGGGTAATGGCAAAGTGGATGGATGGATGGATGGGAATTCATTCCCACCTCGTTGCGACGTCCGTCTTACGGTCTCCGTAGACCGACTACCATGTATGTACTACCCTTTTCCAACCCCCCCCCCAAAGGACACACACCCCCTTCCCCACGTCGAAGAACTCGATCCTACCATATGCTGACGGTCGATAACCTCACCATCCCACTGCAATTCATTCTGCCCTGTCAAATGCATTCATTCATCCTTGTCTATCAATCGTAAGATATACCACAACAGCTGGCCTCCGTGCCTCCTCCCTACACGGCCGAGTAAGCCTTGCGTAGTGTCGGGCTTACTAACGATATCAGCTTTGCCCATCATATGACCAGAAGATCTCATCAGGCTTCCTTTTCTTTACCTACTACGCGCTCTTGCTGCCTTCGGGCGGGTTTGCCTGACGGCAAGACATTGATTGTGACTGCGCCAACAGGGGAGGTCATGTCGATCATTGCGCCCCCGAAAAAGGAAGAGGTTGCGGCGATACATGCCAGTTCCCTGTCTGGACTCTGAACTGCGCAAGGTTGCCTTCGAGACCTGCGGATGGATTCCCACGGCTGTATGGGGAAGAGAGACATGGACTCAGAAGGCGGAAGGGGGGGGGGGCTATGAATGAACGGAACAGGTACAACTGTCCAGGTCACAGATACCTAGGCACGTTTTTAAAAGATTTTCTTTTCTGTCTGTTTTTAATATGGTTACGCGAAGAATGCCGGAAATGAGAAGAGTCACCAGAGTTGTATTTCCGTCACGCACTAAGATGGAATTCCAAGGATGTGTAAGTAATGTTAATACACAGTCGATGATAATTGCTGCCGTTTGGTGACTTTAGTTGCGAAGCAGAGGACTCTGTCATTTTCAGGGGCGGTTTGATGTTGAACGTTTATGACCCCGGGCCTGAGTCCCTGTAAGTGTATCGGGCTCGGCCGGTGCTGACCCCTGAGTGAGGAGACCCAATGCACTCCATGGCTAATATGGGCATGGTTGATATGGTAATGATAGACAGCGCTCTTCTTTTCATCCATCAATCACTACCGACATTGACAATGATAACCCCCTCCCCATTCCCCATCACGCAACGCATCGAGCCGCCCATTGTCGGGAAATCAGGCGGTCAACGACAGCGGGGGGAGGCTTCTCGCGTAGGAGGTTGATATCATCCCCTCCATAATACTTCCGATCACCAAATTGCAACGACAACTACTACCGATGGAGTCTTAAGATTCAGGGAAAGCATACTCGAGACGGGAGTGATCGAGGCGAACGCCCGTTCATTGCATGCAATCCGCCAGATGACCTGTAGTCAAGCGGCGCTTCCACTTCAGCTGACTGTTCGCTTGTCAGACCTAGTATGGATGAGGCATGTTTCCTTTTGGGGGAGTGCTTCTGGAAGGAATCAAGGAACATGCCAGCTGGCATGGGGGTTTCGAGGTAGGACAAACACTTCTCCATGTCTTTCTTTGCCTTGGAAAATATCAATATTGATTTTATCTCTCGATTTCCTTCTCCACTTCTCTCCATCCTACCAGCCATAACAAACCCACCGTATTCTGTGCGACACCCATCAGCGAGCGTTCTTTGTCCAACCTTACATGTAACGTAGGACACACGCCCGCCACGGATGCGTTTACATCGCGGGGATCAGCCCTGCAGTCACTTTACACCATCCCACATACCCTCAGGCACGCCGTCGGACCACAGAAACCCCCCCAGGTTAAGCCACGAAGCCACCATCGGGGGCGGCGGTCTCCATGGCTTGACTTGCTAATCTGATCAGAACGCCGAATGAGAGGTCCCCCTGTACTGTACCTGCTCCTACTCAGCCCACGAGCGGAACGCCTCGCAAGACAGGAGCAGTTCTCCAAAGCATCATCTCTTCGTCATATATCTGTACACGAGGCTGCACAAGAGAGGCGGGGCGACGGAGGACAATGCTGCGCGAGCCGACGAGAAAGGGGCATTACCAGAACTGGAAAGGACTTGGACTACCCAACTCATCGGATGACCAACTTCCCGGGTTTTGGGCCGCCCTTAGGTTTGATACACGACGTGAGCAGCAGGCCGTCCCTGATTTACGGGACTCGATCAATGATGAAGGTCATCGTCTAGATATCCCACTGCCTATGCGGTGAGATGGGGGGCGGGTCCCGAGGCCGAGATAATGATGGACTGAGCATGTCGTGATATCTTGTCCCTGCAAGCCGCCGTGGTTAGTCTGGGGTACCTGGATGTCTGTCGGTCACGACAGACTCTAAGAGTATTATGTGTGCACCCCAGCTCCCCTACACCCTTTTTCTTTTCCCTTCCCATCTCCTTTCCTGCGTGGCCACATGGGCTCGTATCTTCACCGCTTCGATATCGTGAGTGTCACTAGCTCGCTGGCCAGCCTCGAGACTGCCGTAGGGTTGCCCTGGAATAGATTACCTATGCGTCCCGGCAATCTGGTCATCACATATTACAGCGCGGATGCGGCACGGGGAACGCGGAGACGCGAATGCTGTGCATATATTTACGGGATCATCGATCACTAGCCAGTCGTATCTCATTCAATCAGATAAGATGTGTTCCGGCCGAGAAATTAGTATTACTGAGTCACTGTTGTTTATCATCCCCCCCCCCCCGTTGACCCTAAGGTTTTCTCATTTGTGGATTTTGATCACGGGTTTCAAGCTTTCGTGCCCAAGATCTTCTAAACGCCTGTCTAAGCCATCACGTAGAAGGCAACGGGAGGGGCCCAAGGCGCCGAGACAAAGATGGGGATGATAACGCTTCCTCTTGCCTTCCAGAACCTCGCTGCGGCTCAACCTGCCTCCCAGGCCAAGAGATTATGAACAAAACAAAATATTGTTCTTAACCGTGAAGTTTATAGGTGAAGTGGCTTTTAGTGGCTTTGGAACCTCATGTCCCCGCCTCGAGACCCCGGACCACAGCGCGCCATCTCACCTTACTTGAGGGGGGGTGGCAAGGTACTCACTTGACCTGCGCCGTCGTGACACAAGGTTGAATCAGATACGGGGGCACCAAGGAAAAGGCAAACCAATGCCACGAGCCGGCAAGCGATCTTGAGGATACACCGCAGGAACGAGCATACCACCCCCCCCACCTCTTTCGGGCCACCCTAGTTTGCCTCCTTTGCTTTTTTCCCACTCCCGGCTCTTGAAAGGCTAAAGATGCCTAGAAGCAGCTTACCCATCCGATCTTGACCGTCATATCGAGCATGAGAGACGTCAAATCCAGTGTCGCACAGCAGGCCGGACGCAGCCTTACGTCGGGCTTGGGATGTATCGGAGCCGGGTCGTCTGGTCTGGAGCCGGGGATAAGTTTCTTGGGAGGAGGTCAGCAGCATCGGGAAAATCCTCCGAGCCTTCTTTCTCCTTGTGGTCCGATGGATCAGGGACCGAATGTTTCCGAAGGCGGGCGTGGTAGTTGCCCGAACAATGACATCCCCCGGTTTCCAGTGCTCAACTTTCTCGTATAGCCTCAGTGTTCCATCGGCGTGAGCGAATCTACCCCTAGCCGGGCGGTGCGGACCGCACACGGAAGGCCGGCTGGGGCCAGTGGAAGGCGCCAGAAACATCAAGGAATGAACGGGCTGCGAGGGGCCACGCCCGATGAAGAAAACGAAAGGGCGGAATGGACGTGGGCGGAATACTGTGTACGGGTTAAAGGCATGGGGAGGTAACGTTCACGTGCGGCATCAGAGACAACTTGACAATTTCCCCCGCGCTGTGTAATACCCTTTCCACCCCCCCTCCCCACTTTCTGAGACATACATGTACGCTCCTGGCTCTCATGTGCTTGATTCCGGACGCGGCAGACCCTGTATTGCGCGGCACATAAGCCTGGGGACGTTTCGGGGTCCTTTCTTTTGCAGCAGTGATTTCCAGGCCCTCGGGACCGAACAGGGAGTCGAAGGATCGTGTTGCCAATGCTCTAACAAGGCGAAGGATACAAAAGGACTCTCTACCAAAGGTAGGCAGCTCTCCCAGGCCGGCCAACGAGGGGCGTGCCCTGGCCCATCAGCGGATCATCCTGTCTGAGACAAACAGCTGCTTATCAGCGCCCACATGGGAGACCACGCAACACTACAAAAGTATCGTACGTCTTTACGTTCCCTGGGGCCCTCTGTGTCGTTATCCGTGTCTCTCCCTCTCTTTGGTGGTCTCTTCCAGCTGAGGGTTGGGGGCTGAGGAGCTGGGGGCTGCGCAAAGCAAAAAGTTAGTGAAAACAAGACAGAAAAGAGAACCAAAAAAACAAAAACAAAAAACATGCGGAACTGAGACTTGTCTGGGCGGGTTTCGACCACCTGATATGTAACGTCGGTAGTAAAGAGCAGAAAAAGAGCAGAGGCATATTCCCGAGACCGCGGCCGCCAGGATTAGTTCACGAGGTTATTGGGAAGAGAGCATTACGTTTTGATGACTGCCGCCAAATTCGTACCCTTGCCAATCCCCGTGAGCCTCATCTTCAGCTCTGTTTGCGTGCGGACCCCCACCTCCGGTTCGGTGACGTTGGACATCACGAAGCTGAACCAAGGGCCTCATGACCCTCGGTGAGGCTCAGGCGCTGTGCTAGCAGCGGTAGATTAGTAGGTCCTGTCCTGAGTATCGTTGACATCCGAGCATGAGATATCGCACTTATGCAGATTTGAGACCCCCCCCCCTTCCTTTTTCTTGGACACGAGATGTACTAGGAAATTGCATGTCTGACATTGGGATATTTGATGTTATAGCATTCAGAGGCCTACTAGCTAATGAGGACGGAGATGAGGATTCCTGAAGTTGAGTAATAAATATTGCTGAGACACGGCGCGATCTCCGAACTGCAAGATGAATGCAAATAATATATTGACGATGCATTTGTGACGTGCCTGTACTAGAATGTATTATCAATGTAGTATCAACTACGTCAGCTCCGAGGACAGACCCATGGCCTCATATCTTTCCAGGGGTAAAGGACATTCATTAATGTCAAGTCCAGTTGAGGAGTTGAGTTGTAAAAAAGCCACCGTGTAAAGAGCACTTGAGATGCGCGAACCTCTCGTGAATGTCTCCTGTGATTGTGATAAGCCTTCTTGTTGCTTCGGCTTGGGATAGCCTCCCGTAATTAAGTGGATAGTTCGTGGGCCATCGCCGTCAGCATTTGTTTTGGAAGGATGCTTGTTGAGAGGTGAGATTTATAGGGTTGCTTTAAAGTAAATACTGCTTGAAGTTGAAATAGTGTAAGCTATATAGTTTATCTTTCCGACCTACTGTATCCATTTCAAGCCTACTTAGTATTCAAGCAACTCCAACACCGTGTAGATATAATGATGGTCGAAAGCTACAGGTATTATCCATAGTCTTACCTAAGTATCTTGTGCCTAATATCATTCCATATTGGTACATATGTAGAGCTAGCTCTGTTCATCTCCGTTTCGAAAGTCCATGACGACTTTCATTGATCAATGTTCTGGATTACAGCCGCTGCTGTCATACAATTCTGAGGCCCGGGGGTAGTCATTCTCCTGCCTGTATTCATATGTGACATGTGTTCCTCGATTGCGCCTCAGTAGAGACGGGACTAAACACCAAGCATCCTTGGTAGAATTGCCCCTAATCTCGCCTTTCCATGTATAAATCAAACCAAGGGCACATAGGCATATGTTGACCACCTGGGCAGCAGGAAGGATGATGCATATGCAAGCTATCCATCTCCGCCTCGAGGTCTGCAACCGACCAGGCCGCCCGGTGCGGACCAGCAGGTTTCAGCAAGCCATCAGGATTGTTAACTGCGTACAAGTCTCCGTCATGCTCATGCACAATGAAGGACTTATGACGCATCGGACAGATGTTTACCACGTTCTGAGGCTGCTCCAGAAGCCCAACATTCTCATCCTCTACCAAACCGCGGTCCTTGTCGACCTGGTTGATGCTTTTGAGGGCTTTGAAGTTCTCAGAGCCAGAAATATCACTGGGCTCTTCATCATAGAAATGGTAAAAGGGGAGCCCCGCCTGGGCGTAGGTCTCGGCACTGATGGGAGACGGGGGCGGATCGATGCCTGTGACGGCACGGAACGCCTCGCTGTTGAGGATGTGGATGGGGAATGTGAAGGTCAGTTCCCTCAGCCAGTTTTCGGGGTTGTATGTGTCCTCGCATATCTCCTGACGTATCTTCCCACCGGCCGCGATGCCAAGCTGGTGGTCCGGGCCGCCTCCACGGAGACGGAGGAGGAGGTGCAAGGTGGACTCCTTTAGTCAGACTGATCAGCTAAGTGCATACGACATCCCATATGAATGCATTCGACGAGGAAAGTGAGAGAGGAATACTTACATTCTGGACGCCGCACTGGACCAGGGTCATACCATCATTCAGCTGCTTCCCAGCATATATGAACCGCTGATCATCTGGGGCAAGGCCCTCCCGCCCCTGAATGATATTCTTAAGATCACTAACCCGATAATCCGGGCCGCAGACCACGCTGATGGTCTTCCCCATGAGCGTCCTGACAAGGATCTGATACCCAGCCAGGACAGGCCTGCGCCTCGCCGGCGTGATCTCGATCTGCATGCCCCTACACGCATCCCTCCCCGTCATCTGCGCCTCGACCGTATACCCCTGGGCCACAGGCATCGCCACAAACTGCCTGACCGCGCCCGCTTCGACCGCAACCCCGTCGAGCCATAGCTGCTCGGGCACCACGACATAGTCCTGGATGCTCCTCCCGGCCCCCCTCCCCCCCGCGCGGCGCCCCCGCGTGCCGTCGCCGCACCCGGCCGCGTGCTCCCCCGAGACGGCATTGACGCCGCCGACGTAGACCTTGACCATGAACGGCGCCGTGGCCTGGAAGCGGAGCCACATGGCCTCCCGCTGGTACATGGGGACGAACACGCCGCCGTTGAGGGCGACGTCTCGCGGCAGCCGCGAGGCGTAGTCTTGGGTCTTGAAGATGGGAAAGTAGCCGAGGCCGGGGGGCAGGGCCGAGGGGTAGCCGGTGTCGTTATCGTTGTCGTTGTCGGGCACGCGCACCGTGCGTTGGAGGGCGACGGTGACGCCCTGGGGCATCATGGTGGCGGGGAGGACGCGCTCGACGGATAGGACGTCGTGGGGATCATCCGGGACGTCATGGTGGGATGGCCACTCCTTTTGGACGGTGCAGTGATACTCCAGCATAACCATCTTTGTGGATGTATGGGTGGTGTAGATACTCGCGTGTCTTGTCAAGTCTGAATATATTCAGAGGCACGATAAGACTCAGGTACAAATCTAGGCAGGAGATTCGCAGTGGCCGAGTGAGCAACAGTTTCGACAGCTGCTATCCAAATACAGAAAGGGGATTATTGTGGTAAAACCTGCTTGGGGGGAACGCTTATATCTAGTAGACGGGGTGGAGCGAACTCGACTGAGCCCTTGAGGGGAGTGCGTTGGCAACATAACAAGGCTTATCGAATAGAGCTCGGCCAGGTATAATTTCTGTCTGGGATTCGTGGTGAATGGGCCTCTTGCACAGACTGGTCTCTGCTAAGCGGATAGCCAAAGAATTGAGACCGTGAGCCTCGTCTCGAGATGTTGACGCTTGCGAGAGCGAGGAAAACACTTGTCGGTGCAAGTCTATAGTTACGGCCATGGCAGCTCTAAAAGTTGATGAGTAGGTTCTGTTCATCAGAGTCCCAAGTCAGTCACGCTGTGAAATCAATGACAGCTTGCTTGGTGTTTACAGCCACATAGTAACAATGTAAGTAATCACCAACGCTGTCGGGGCATGAGAATTACTATGCCTTTTCTATCTCTCCGGCCAACAGGCTCAACCATACGCTTACTCCCTCACAAACAGCCCAGCCATGCCCATACCCGTACCAACGCACATACTAACAACGCCAACCTCGCCCTCGCTCCTCTTCAGCCCATGCATCAGCGTACTAACCATCCTTGCGCCAGTCGCACCAAGCGGGTGGCCCAGGGCAATAGCACCACCATCGGGGTTAACCTTGGCCATCTCGCCCTCCAGGCCCAGCTCCCGAATACAGTGCAGCGACTGGCTCGCAAACGCCTCATTGATCTCCCACCGGTCGACATCCCCAGTCTCCAGGCCAACCTGCCCCAACAACTTCGGGATCGCCAGCGCAGGCCCGATGCCCATCTCATCCGGCGCGCACCCCACCGTCACCGCCGAGACGAACTTGCCCAGGATGTCGCCCCCGAGCCCCAGCTCCGTCGCCGTGCTCCGCCGCATGAGCAGCGTCGCCGCCGCGCCGTCGCTCACCTGCGACGAGTTGCCCGCCGTGCTGGCCCCGTCGGGCTTGAACGCCGGCTTCAGCTTGGCCAGGCCCTCGACGCTCGCGTTCGCCCGGATCCCGTCGTCCTCCGTCACGGTGATCGTCTTCTCCTCGCCCACCTTGTTCCCCTGCCTGTCCACCTCCTGGAACCTCGTGGTCACGGGGACGATCTCCCCCGCGAAGCCGCCGGCGGCGCGGGCGCGCGCGGCGCGCAGGTGGCTCTCCACCGCGAACGCGTCCTGGTCCGCCCTGCTGACGCCGTACCGCCCGGCGACGTTCTCGCTCGTGAGGCCCATCGCCATGACGCAGTCCCGCGCGTCCTTGACGGGGCTCTCCCTGAGCGCGGGCCAGGCGTCCACGGGGATGGCGCGCGAGCCGTAGTTCCGCGTCATGCTCTCCATGCCCGCGCCGATGCCGGCGTCGATCATGCCGGTGCGGATCTGCGACGCCACGAGGGCGATGCCCTGCAGGCTGGAGCTGCAGGCCCTGTTGACCGTGTACAGGCTCGTGGTGTTGGGGTAGCCGACGTGGTTCATGGCCATGCGGGCGGCCTTGCTGCCGCCCAGCTCCGAGAGGACGACGCCCACGGCCACGTCGTCGATCTCGGCCGGGTCGAGCTTGGGGTTCGCCTCGAGCGTGGCCTTGAGGACCGCCGCGAGGAGCTCCTCCGGGTAGGCGTCCTTCAGCTGGCCCTTGTAGGAGCGGCAGATGGGCGTGCGCAGGGCCGAGAGGATGACGATGTCGGATGGCGACTTGGTGAGGACGGCCTTGAGGCCTTTTGGAAATGTGGCGGCCATGATGGGTTGGGTAGTTGGAGGTCCTTGTGGTATGGTATAAACAATATGATGTTTCGGTCGTACGGGTGAGTTGTCGTCGAGCAGTTGCCGAGCTCTTCCGGTAAGTGAGTGAGTGAGTTGAGGTCTCGTGAGACTGAGATCGAGAGCGATCGAGAGCTATCCGAGGGGCAATGAAATGCTCCACGCCGTCAATTGAGACCGTAGACTAGGTTTTTATATATATACAATGATAGTAACAGTGTTTAAAAAGATCATCACGAAGATATAAATCAGAAATAGGGGGCTAGAAACAAACTGGTCCGAATCGGAACTCGATGTCGGCAATGGGCGAGGTCGGAAGTGGGCGGCGGGCCGGGACGACTCAAGGGAAGAATAAAATACCTAGGTAGGCTATGGGTTTATTATTACGGAGAGCACTGGACGAGCTCTCTTCCGGGGAAAGCTCCAATTGTCAGTGGCGGCGGGGATGCTTGTGACTTGTGGGGAACACTTAAACCCGGCACATCAATCCTAGATGCTTTTCAGCCCCACCACGATGACCTTATAACGGTATTTATATTACACTATACTATCGTCTGGACATGGTGAGGGCATCGTGAAGGTGCCAGTCAGGATCGTCAATGGAGGTGATCTTTGAGTTAACTAACCGCACATGCAAGTCGGGACAGATTCGGACATTGTTTTGGTATCTCCTCCTCGATTTATTCTCCCTTCGCTAAATAGCCTTGTTCACCCTTGCTGATGGCATCGACGGCCGATAGATATAACGCCGAATCCATGAAACTGTAAAACTGCTGGCATCACATCACATAACTGAATATCAAGATCGCACCCGCTGCCCAAATGTCAAGCCCCTTCAAGGCCTCCTCCGCCAATCAATCTTGGAATAGCAAGAAGCTTTTGCAGCAACCCAAACGCAAAACAACCCGTGAATACGCCCAGACTAAACTCAAAGCGTCCTAATAATGGTGATAGAGGTGTTATATGAAGCAGGCCATTCATCAACACTGCCCCTCCTGACGTTGGTATGCGACAGGAAACCATCCTCCGAGAAGCAGAATTTTCGACCCATGGGGTATCATGATCACATCGATGAGCGAGTCCTACTCTCGTATGCCCAGCCCAATGAGGGAGCTTCCCTCGCGCAGGCCTCCAGCGAGTCTCAGCCTCTTCGTTGGGCTCGTCGGCTCCGCTCTCGCATCATCGGCACTGCTGTCAAGTTTTCGCTTCACCGGGTTCGGCAATCCGGTCTTATGTACCGGGCCTCGCAATGTCGACTGCAACCTCGCGCTCTTCTCGGCCACTACCGGGGTGACGTCTCTAGAGTTGTGTGAGCTCGCAACCTCCAGGCTCTCCCGCGGGTCCCGGCGGAGCATCGCCGATGCTTCTTGGCTGGCCTGGCTCTCGTATACCTGGCTGTCTCCATCGCGGTGGCTCCGTTGCGAGGGCAGTGACTTCCGTGGTGGGGGTGATCCACGGGTAGCAAAGGATGTCGCCTGCTGTGCCACTGACCGCAGAGCGGCTCTAGCTAGCTCTTCATTGTCATCGGCCGAGATGGTGCTTTCTCGGCTGCGGCGGCCGCGCTCGGGCCGTTCTGCCATCCTTGCGAAACCCAGGCCTCTCTCTGGAGTGTCTGGAACAAAGCTTCGATTGCTCAGCCGTCGAGGTGGCTCCGTTTGTGGAACTAGGTCCGCTGCTGGCAGCAAATCAGAGCCACGCGGCCGAGGTGGGTTTGGGGTTGTTGGAAGGGATGAAAGGGACTGTACGCTTCGTGAGTGTTTTGATGGGTGCCGTCCTCCGGAGCGGTTGGGTGTGACTGGGGTATTAGGGCCACTACTGTTCTCTTGCGTAGCAGCTTGGAGGAGGACCGCGAACGGCTCCTGACGTCCTTCGCGGACCTCTCTGTGTTTGGGAGTGTGTCGTGGGGTCGTCCGGAACTGGGCGGGTGATGGTTGTGTTGTCTTTGGAGTATGGAAGATGCCTCCCGGGCTGGCAAGCTGGCTCCAAAGCTCACGCTTGTCCTGCAGTCGGTTCCGCAACATCTCGTTCTCCTCTCGTAAGCTGTCCATATCCTCCTCTTGCCGTACAATGAACTTCTTGGCGGCCTTGAGCCTCTTGCAAGCCTCGTCGTGGTCCTTTCGAAGCTTCTCGTTATCCTTGAGGGCCTTCTCACCCAGTTCCTTCAAATGGTCGTACATCGCCTGCGTGATCTCGGGACCAGCGCTGAGGTCCCGCTTGATTGGTTGTGGGCTCTCGACCTTCTGCCTCCGTAATGCTTCTAGCTGGCGGAGGGTCATTTCCTGTTCGACTGCAGCTCGCTGTGCATCTTCGTCCGCCCGCACGCTGAGCAGTTGGTACTGTAGCTTGTGGTGCGCAGCCTCCGTCTTCAACCTCGTCTGCTCGGCGATGCAAGCTTGGAGCATTGCTCGTAATTCCTCGGGCGACGCGGCGACGACTCGGTCAGGTCTCGGTGCGGCGAAGATACCAGCTGGTTTTGCTTCCGCCCGGGCAGTATTGATTCCAGTCACTGGAGGCGACAGCACCCGTTGCCTCTGCGAAGCTCTGATGCTTGGGCCATTGGTCGGTACTTGAGAGGAGGGTGGAGGGGTCAAGGACGATGGGATGATTGATTGGGAAGCAGGATGATCGTCGCTCGGGTCGTTCTTGAAGGACTGGTCGGCGCCGGCGCCGGCAGGTGATGCGGGTGCTTCGGTGGAGGGCAGCGAGGAAAAGCTTTGTTGCAAAGGGTCGAAAGGCGTTGTTGGTGCATCGTCTTCCATTGTGACGGTCGGTCTTGCGACTGCCGCGTCTGTAGTAGGCATGTTGAATTAATTGGGGAAGTGTCGGTCTTGAGATTGATTTGAGCTCAATGGCTCGACACAAGCGGCTCGACGTTCGGGTTTATGGAGGCGGAGTGGTGTGTCACGACCATACTCTGCAATAACGAGTGCGACCGTGAATGAAACGAAGCGGAGTAAACAGGCTTCGAGTGATGCGATTTCGAGCGACTTGGAGTAAACAAAGCAAATGAAAGACCAGCTAGAACGTTCACGATGGTCGCCCACAGTGTATTCTTCCCAGCGTGCAGGAATTTCGGGCTTCAGCGCGGGGTGAGGGGGATGGTGAAGGAGGAGTGATGGAACGGGGGATTGTGTGATGCGATGCGATTGATTGCAGCAGAAGCCCAGGTGCGTGTGCGTTTGGAGGAGTCAACTGGTCGCAAAGAGGGGATTGGCCTGTGGACGACGTGGACCGGGGGGACGTGCACCAAGCCTGCAGTGCCTGCAAGCCTGCAAACCCAGCTGCCCCGGTGCTCAGGTGCCAAGACCAGCCTGCCACGGACCTCCACTGGCGTAGCTGCGTAGCAACCACCAGTGAAGGGGGCTTGTTCATTGGCTGGAATAGTGCGCTTAACCCGAACCGTGAGCAGTTGTCGGCAATCCAAAAGCACCTGCTTGCAGAGCTATGCACAGACCACCACCAGCTGTCTCACTGCTCGCCTCAAAGAGGAGCAGTGAAGAGTCACCCGAGCAACTTATCTTATCCAACAACCATCCAGCGCTAACAAAACTCACTTACAGCGGTGCTATCGAGAGTACCTGGGTAGTCTGGTTACCGGAATGACTTCTCGCCCGATGCCCTGAGAGGAACATGATTTTGTCGACAGTTGGAACGCCATTCGTACTTTGTTAAGCATTCAAACTCTAGTGAATGGCTACAGTATTAGTTATGATGATACCTCAACCATGTGTCACGCTCCTCACAGCGCCATCATCAACCCACACAGTCCAACAAGTCCACCGGCAACAGCAGCAATGTTTCCGTTCGCCCGAGTTGCGGCACCAGTTGCGGCCGATGAGCTCGCGGACGCAGTGGCAGAGGCAGAAGAAGAAGACGCCGCGCTGCCAGTCTCCGCGGGGCCAGAAGAGGCCGAGGATGACGGCTGCGCCGTCCCAGAAGTGGCGGACCCGGTGGCCGTGGCGCTCGCGGTTGCGGCGGCCTTGAGGAGGTCCAGCCCGGCGGTGATGGTAACCGGCAACACGTCGTCCGTAAGGTCGGTCTCCACGCCGGTATAGGTGCCGGGGCTGTTAGCCTCGGGGCCAGCGATTGTCTCGATGCAGGTCATTGTCCCGGATGCGATATCGCAGGCAACATCGGCCGTGCTGGTGGTATCATCAAGTCAGCCAGCCGGACGCCTATCCTGGATGATGGGCTATATTGGATGTATAAGGTGATGGCGAGCCCCGAGGCAAGAAAGTAACTTACTATGCACCACTCTCCGTGTTGTGTTGCGCAAAGGTGGACGGACCCTCCACAAACGTCGCGCCCTGGCCGAGGCCACAGTCGTCTGAGTCGGTGCCTTCGGCACAGTTGATGAAGTATGTCGTCGCTCCTGGGGAGACGGACATGACAGATGCTTGAAGGTTCTCGCCTTCTGAGCCATAGAGGAACAAGCTGGTCACGGACGTTGACTGGGCCATGGTGGTTGCCACGAGGGCGGAGGCCAGGGTAAGAGAGCGTGCGTACATGGTGATGACTGGTAAAACGAGTGAAGTTGCACCGTCAGTGAAGGAGTGCGGGAATATGCGAATGAACGAATGACAGCGAAACGGTATGTATGTGTATTCGAGGAAGGGGAGGGCCGGAGAATTTGAATCTATCCTGCTTTGTTAATTTCAATGAAAATCCGGAGAATGCCCCTGAGGGTAATATTTGATGTGTTCCTTCAACCTAGGTAACCAATGACCTGACGTGCCTGGCTGGTGCCGGGGCGGTTATTGAAGAAAGAACTCGGCCGAAGCCCGATTTTAGCCTAGTTCGTCGCCAGTTTAAAATTAAGCATGTTGGAAAAGGAGCCGGATAGCGCCACCTCCGACGTCACTATATATAAATGTCCCAGGTAACCCCACGCGCTGCTGGCTGATCAGTTCAAACCTTTCGAACTTGATTAAGTTTTTGGTATATATCTCTTCTAAACTACCTATATCGCTTTGGAAGTCGGGCAAGGCAACAGCCTGCCAATTCACCGGTCCCAGGTACGCCAATGGTCCCGGGCAAGCCGGCCCCAACCCGTGGACCGCTAATTAGAAAAAGGACAGACACGCATGAGGAAGAGGCTTTTGCCAGTAGTGCTAGTGGCACCCGTGACAGTATCGTCTACATGTAGATGGTTCTCCTTTGTGCCAGAGGTATGAAGCATCTGACAAAAGGACCATGCACTCGAGTTCATATTACATTGAAGGTGAAAGAGATCAGCCACCTAAGCATGCAAGATTATGGGCAGGTAAATAGTGGGCCTATGGGTTAGGGGAGCACCTGTATGTCGAGGAAATGGTTAGCAGTGCGCCAAGTGTCAAATGTGGAAGGCGGGAGCTTCTGTCTAAACGTGAAGACCAGCGTGTGACGGTGTTGTTTCCTAAAGCTAATTGAGGAATGGGGGGGGGGGTGTGGAGTCGAACAAAGCCCGGAGCTTACTTAAAGACTTACATCTGTACCTATAAAAGGGAAACTCCGGCGGCAACAAATATCAGGTCAGAGCAAACCCAGTGGTGGATGCAAAATATCGCCTGGTAGTAAAAATCCAGAGCTGCAAAGCTCACTCTCTGCAATACCAAACCATCAGAGGCTGGATGCTACAGTCGCATGAGTCGAGATTCCCAGACTCCTCGGCCTTTTCTCGCCTCGCCTCGGGTCGCATCGAAATGCAGCTACTATGCAGTAGATGCTGTTTGATCGGGTAAGGGCAGTCGGAGGCCCCATATCACATGCGCAAAGAGCAGCGTTCCAAGATAGAGTTGCGGGAGATCGACCTGCCAAGCCTGACGACACGTGTGAATATATACATATATACTTATCAAGTATGATCGGATTGCATGACACATGTGTGTCCCTGGAATATCTTTTTCCCTGGGTGGTTTTGCTTAGGTGCACATCCGGAGGATTATTAAGCTTGAAGTGTGTTTGACTTCCGGAGATCCACGCACTACAGTACATAAGCGAGCCTTTTCCTTCCGGGGTCTAGATTTTCCGCCTCACGTAATGACTGACATCCTTGTAAATGCGGCTCTCCAGGTTTGCCAAGTGGCAACGTCACTAATTCACCTGGAGTCCTTTTTATTCAGTTATTTCAAAGGGCCGCTATCGCAGACGAGAAGCACTTCGATCGTGAATTAGAGAGGCCTGCTGACAATGTTCTATATCACCTACGTTGTAAAGCAGCTGGACAGCTCTTCCGCAAGAAAATACACCCAAGATGGTGAGAAAACCGTACCAGTGAAGAAGAAGAAAAAAACACAAACTTCAACTCAGATTCTGCGACTCGCGCAGAGTCCCGCTTCCCGAATACTCGAGAAACGTCCGGAGAAACGGGGTACCCGTTAAAAAAAGGATCCACACTGAGTTCAGGGGCCGACTTGGGTTCTTGTTTGGTCGGGATTGTTAAGCAAGTTTCATAGGGATTATAATTCTCGCGCGGTTGTGGAGCACGATGAGCAGAACAGAAAATTATGGAAGCCGCCCCCTAAGCATTCTGATATATAATGCTCGCCCGTCGATGTCGTTAAACACTCTGTCTACATTTCTGCCATATAGACACAATCATTTTCCATAACAAGATCTCTGTTCAGTTGATACCCCATTTCGTCCTCCAATTTCGTCTTAAAAATTTATTTGTCTAGATTTATACCCAGAACATCTTTCAACATGGCCGAGAACACCAAGCTCTTCACCCCCCTCCAGGTGGGCGACACCAAGCTCGACCACAGGGTCGTCATGGCTCCCCTGACCCGGTTCCGTGCCACCTCCGACCACGTCCCCAACGACCTCATGACCCAGTACTACGCCCAGCGCGCCGTCGTCCCCGGCACCCTGATAATCTCCGAGGCCGCTTTCATCACCCCCAAGGCCGGTGGCTACGCCACCATCCCCGGCCTGTGGAACGACGCCCAGCTCACCGCCTGGAAGAAGGTCACCGACGCCGTCCACGCCAAGGGCTCCAAGATCTTCGTGCAGCTGTGGCACCTGGGCCGCGCCGCCTTCCCCGACCCCCTCGGCTCCGGCGGTGCCGTCAAGGACGAGAAGTTCGACTTCGAGAACGACTTCGTCTCCTCCAGCGCCACCCCCATAGCCGAGGGCCAGCCTACCCCCCGCGCCCTCTCCGAGGAGGAGGTCTGGGCCACCATCGGCGACTACGCCACCGCCGCCAAGGACGCCGTCGAGAAGGCTGGCTTTGACGGAGTCGAGATCCACGGTGCCCACGGGTACCTGATCGACCAGTTCAACCAGGACACTTGCAACAAGCGTACCGACCAGTTTGGCGGCAGCATCGAGAACCGCGCCCGCTTCTGCCTCGAGGTCACCAAGGCCGTTTCCAAGGCCGTCGGCAAGGAGAAGACCGGCATCCGTCTGTCCCCCTGGTCTGGCTTCCAGGGCATGCGCATGGCCGACCCCATTCCTCAGTTCAGCTACATCATCCACCAGCTCCGTGAGCTGGATCTGGCCTTCCTGCACCTGGTTGAGCCCAGAGTCCAGTAAGTAACCTCCCTGACAAACATGCTCTCACCCGGAGCGACTTTTGTAGAAATCTTGATGCTAACAAGCCTTGCAGCGGTGTTGTCGACGTTGACCCCGTGAACGAGAGCCTGGACTTTGCTCTCCAGTCGTGGGGCCGTGAGAAGCCCGTGTTCATCGCCGGTGGTTTCACTACCGAGCGTGCCATCGAGGCTGTGAACGAGAAGTACCACGAATATAATGTTGCCGTCGTCTTCGGACGTCGTTTCATCTCTACTCCCGATCTGGTCTACCGCGTCAAGAAGGGTCTCCCCCTGGCTGACTACGACCGTTTCACCTTCTACATCAACCAGGCGAACGGTGCCAAGATCGCCCCCGGCTACGTCGACTACCCTTACTCCGAGGAGTACATCAAGGAGTTCGGCAAGCCCGACGTTGCTGCTTAAAGTGGATGGATGAAATAAGTAAGTAGGAGAAATGTATTGGCCAGTGTCGAGGACCTGGAATATCGGCATGAAACCGACATATTAGCAAAGTGTTTTTTTAGGGCATATCATCACAAGGGCTTGTGGTGCGGAAGTTGAATCGAATTATCATACTCATGTCTACTCGCCGTTAAAATGATCAAATCCGCCATGATAAGAAGATGCAGAAAACTCTCATACGTACAAGTAAGTGCATGGAAAGTAGCTAAGCCGTCAAGGCCGTGGTCCCATAACAATTCCACCCTATCAAGACGCTTTCCCCCGCCACCCCGGGCGGAGTCATGCAAGTAAACCTCACGCCTGTTTTAATTTCCGCAGGGAACCCAGCAGCTCTCGAGTCTTGATTGTTGTCAGACCAAGGCTTCTCCGGATCTATGGACCGTAAACTCTCTATCAACTGTAATATTGTTCCCAGAGGCAGCCATCGTGCCCGGGGAATACCCAGCCTGGACCTCATGAAGCGGAAGCTCTTCATCGAGGCGCTCAAAGTCGCGCGTTATGTTGCCCTTGACGGGCCCGCCCCTGCGCTTCTGGACCGACGCCTCGCCGGACAGGTCCTCGCTGGCGGGGTCGCGCCGGCTCCAGTTCAGGGCGCCGGGCCCGAACAGGTGGATGATGGCGGGCTTGATGGTCGGGAGGCAGGCGTTAATTACCCCTAGTGTTGGTTCAAGGACGGAGTAGATAGCACCGGGCGTGACGTTGTATGTCATGTCAGACAGGTCCCAGGTCGCTAGCCAGAGCACTCTCATGAGCGACATGACACAGATTCTGTCAATAACAATGTCAGTAAACCGAGTCCATCACAGCTTGACACTTGGGGAGTCATACAATGCGCCTAAACTAAACATGCCGGCGATAGTGATCCGCTTGGACAGCGTCATTTGGAGACGAAACACCAAAGGCATAGGCAGTATAACGGTAAATGTGTCGACGATAAGGTTGGTTATTCCGGCGACAAGATAGGCAGTATTCTCACCAGTGCAAGTGCCCGCTATAGACTTGTCCCAGTTGTACTGTACCGGCTTGCAGAGGAGAAATGTCTCGAGGAACACCATGGTGAAGTACGCTGTTGTCACTGCCATGGTGGCATAACATAGTTGGCAGAATCTTTTGTTGGGGAAAAGCGCTGTATAGAGCGACAGTATGGAGAACTTGACACAAGAATTCGCGGCGGCCCATAGTAATTGGGCTGGCACAAAAAGCTGTGGCGGGGATTAGATCAGATCGGAAAACCATATATGTCAATGATAGGTGAAAACATACCTTCATGTGCAGGACGAACTTGGCAGGATCAGTAAGCAAGAGCTCCTGGAGATGTATTCCCTGGGCTGTGGTGTCAGTAGGATATCCTAATTCCATTCGAACAAGTAGTGGAATGGAATGGTAGTGGTATCTCATCATTGGTATGAGAGGACTGCATGCGATGACCCTCTCCAACACTTCGGAAAGAACTGGAAGGAAGTCATGACCTGAAATTTTATACCAAACCTGCAGCAAAGCCAGCTGTTGGGGTTCGTCAGCGACTGTTGATTCTTACAAAGAGGATGCGAGAAGACATGGTATTAATAGCCTTACCAGCGACGAAGACTGACACCGTTCCGGATGCCACGAACATGGCCACAATGGCCATGTAATCATGGAAGCCCAGAGGCAGGTTCTGAAGGCGTCTTGACCAAAGTCGAAGCCAAAGGGCGATGATGGCGAGGGTGACCGTGATAAACGATACCACGGCAACCTGAATAGCACCAAGTGGGAGTGTCATTGTGCAGTCTGAGTATGCTCTTGGAAATTGGCAAGGGAGGCTTGAACCTATGTAGTAAGACCTGTGAATGTTGACCAGAGACTTGTGGACAGGAACGGATGATGGCCTTGGAAGTCATTAAATCCTATTGATTGCTCCTTGGACGCATAGTATGTGGATACCAGAGCCGGTGACATGTGTTGGTTCCTTCACGACTGCCAACAGGGGTGGTAAGCAAAGTGGGCAGTGGCCCCGAGGGGGGACGGGGTAAGACGAAGATCCCGATCCATATAACACTTGAAAGTTTCTGAATTGTACCATGCTATGTGGAACTAGTGGGAAGGATCCAGAAATAGATGCTATTCAAGGATAATGCTTTGTCCGTACTGTAGATTTTGGCGCCGTGGTTCAGTGGAACCAATGATGCTGGACTCGACCATGCCACCCTAAAGTATTGATTTTCATTCCACAGTTACGGCAGCATATGTCCTATTTGCACTGGCAGCATGAGGAGACCCAGCAGCCAAAGGGGGAACAATTTCCAAGACAAAGCATCACCTTGCCGAGTCCTGTCCCGGAAGAAATTTCCTACCATTACGGCCCCCGCAGTCCACGCCACAGCACTAGCCTTCCACTCAGCCAATCCTACTCCCCAGAACCAGCAAGCAAAACCCGTCCAGCCTGCGACTCCTACTGCCAGTAGTACTCTGGCACTCATGTCGCCGATAAGAAGTGGCACCGTCTGGCGGCCCGTAGCTCTATCACCATCCATGTCTCGGAAGTCCTGAGCATGGCTCGTGGTGGTGATTGCGGCCGCAAGTAAAAAGATCCAAGTGGCTGCTTTCATACCTCCCGAGAAAATGGACTGTCCTGTGGCAATCTCAAAAGGGCCGGCAAAGAAGCAAGCGAAGCCGAGACCGTTGAGTATGTTCTTGAGGACAGGGTCCGAGGCTCCATCCCACTCGTTGTACCACAGGCAAAAAAGAGCCTCCAACAGACAGGGAAGCAGGCCACCCGCGGTGGATGAGATAAGAAGAACGACTGGGTATGTACAGTACATGATACGCGTTGCTTGTGGGGGGCTTAGCCGCCCCGCGGGGAGAGGCCGCCAGGGCTTGTTGATGGCGTCTTCTGCAATGGCGGGAGCCTGTCGCTGGTTGTGAAGGTTGAAGAGGAACAGGTTACTCCAGGACCAGAGAAGCATTCCAGGGGCAGATTCGAGGATTTGCTTGAAGGGAATGGAGGGGCCCATGGAGAATCGAGGGGCCCATGGAGAATCGAGGGGCGACCGAGGCGTTTAGCGCCCCGAAGAGGAAGCCCATACAGATGATGTCTTTGATGTTGTTGCAACTGAAAAGGTAAATTGTGTGCGCATGATAGAGTAAAGCTGATGTGTGGTTGGAGAGCTGTTGCCGAAATGATGCTGGAGACTTGGGGGCCAGTTTAGATTCCGGGCGAAACCACAAGGATCGAATCATGATGGGTTTGGAAGAGATATCCAGATCACTCAGGATCAGAAGAGCTCAGATAATACTGCTGGAAGGCTTGTTCATGATTGTTCTGGTAGCAGGCAAGCAGCCGGTCACGCGCATATTCTCTTATACCCATGAGATCCCACCAATTCCCCTCTCGTTTGTCCACATGGACTCCCGTACTAGCAGCAGCTTTTTCCCATTCCGTGACTCTCATTCTGTGACTGCTCAGAGCGTTTCGTTCCTGGTTGAGAATGTGGAGTTTCCGTGCTTGTGGGTCAAGAAGTCAGGATATCACAACCGAGCCCGGAAAACGCCGCGTTGATTCCATGTTGGTTCTGAGCAGAACGATCTTCGTGCGGCTGATAATCTCCCACCTCAGACATGCATCCAATGATAGTGGTGACGAGGTCATGTTGTTGCTTGGGATATGCATTGCAACGATACAGCCAGGCAGCAGGCAGCAGGCAGAGCAGAATCGGCCAACCAACGGGCCTGATCACCAACATGCGATATATCCTCCGCTATCGCCAAAGCCATCCACCTTCAACGGGCATCGTCTCCCAGCAGGCCCCACCTTGGGACCCATCAACAAAGGCCTACAGCACAACATTGAAGATCTCGGTTGGTAGTCAACAAAAGAAAAGCTTGTGAGTAGCATTGATCTCTTGTACGCATCCACTATGTCGTGTGGTAATAAGAGCTCTCGGTCCGGATCGGAAAGCCAATTTCAACCTAGCAAGGGTAGTAATTTTCGGCCCGGTGCCTCCAACCACAATACATACTTGGAGCCAAACGCCGTCTCTAATGATGTTGACTACTAAATACGTAAGGTTTCCGACGAGATTACCGTCGTGACATATATACACCGAAGTGCTAGGATTATGTATTGGAAGGACAACCAGTTGACTGGCCTCTCATGTACTCTTTTCCAGCTACTGCACTGGACAACGGGAATTACATATATGTACTCTTCGCTTTCAAGAAACGCGCGCTCTCATAGCCAAGAGTTGTATCCGGTCCCTAATGTTGCGTAATTGACACCCCACAGCCTTCATTGTTGGAATTCATGTTGCTTTGATCAGCCAGATCAGTTGGGCATTATCACTGCGGGCAATTGGATCGACAACTTGGTTTATACTGTGTAACATTCTCACCCTTGAAGCGCCGATAGTCGTCGTGGAAATACGGATATCTGTGATCTACCTTGGGGGCGGCAAAATATGTACCAATCGACTGCGCCCAGGAGCCCAACGTAGCAGGCACAGTGGCACAGCGAACTGAAAGCACCAACACTCACCAGTATTGTGGGACTGAGACTTGTCGGTGGGTATGCACGAGCATTGGCATTAAACCACCAACATTGCTAAATGATACGTCTCAAATTTGCTTCGAGTGATCAAAAGTGTCAACTCTTGGGCAATGTCTAAATATTGCTAGCATGTTCTCATAAATCCCAGTGTAAGTCATGCGTTTGGTAACAGGTACTGAAGAACGAAACGTTGCTGTTCAGCTATATGTAAAGCCAAGAGCCCCCTATAAGGTTAGACTCGTACATATTCCAGCTTGCGGCTCTTGACAATGATGAACCCCGTCTAGCCCTGACTTGGCAGGCTTGAGCACGCTGACCGGTGATCTTAGCATCCCCGGAACCAACATACATAGGCGGATACACGTACTATTGCCGGCCGTTGCTACTACACAGTACGCACCATTGTGACCTGTACCTGTTCTTGCCCCGTTCACATGCTTATAGTTCTCAGGGATTTATATTACTAGTACGGTCCACAGGTGGAGGGGATTGACAATACCGAGTGCTATGGACGAATCCGTGTGCGATATGAAGTCCTGTTCTTCCATCGACCCATTTCTCCAGGTGATGTAGCAAATCGGTAGGCTTTGTTCCCGTGGACCGTACTAGCAATATTAAATCCCTGAGCACTGTATTGGATGCACTTTGGTAGGACCGGTCGAAGGTAGCATCTTGGCGACAGTTAGAGTCGTATCATGTCAATTTTGGCAACTTGAAAACATACCACAACTCCCAACCAACGAAGAGCATAAAAGGCGGAGAGAGACCAGCATAAGACGACTGATTCTCCCTTTTTCGTCTCAGGAGATCTTGCGTGAGCAGAATCTTTTCACACGATCCCACGAGAGCTCAACATATCCACTGCTTCTCTCAATTCGATATTCCCAAGAAAAGAAATGTCCAAGTATGACTTCGTGATCGTCGGAGGTGGCACCGCCGGCCTTGTGGTCGCCGCCCGTCTCTCTGAAGATCCCAGCAAGCGTGTACTTGTCCTCGAAGCAGGTTCTGACCACACCGAAGACCCGCGTGCGAAGACCCCAATCTTCTACTCAGCACTTCTGGGTACTGAGGCTGACTGGGCCTTCCGAACGGAACCCCAGGTATGCATATATCGTTCTTCGCCATGGGGAAATACACAAAGTTCGCACAATTACTTACATTCGTTCTAGCCGGACCTCAACAACCGAGTTATTCCCCTAAACCAGGGTAGAACTCTCGGTGGCTCGAGTACCGTTAATGCTCATGTGTTTGTCCCCCCTGCCAAGGGTCTTATTGATTCCTGGGAGGCACTTGGAAACAAAGGCTGGAACCACAACAACTTCAAGGAGTACTTCGCCAAGTCGTACACCAGCCCACCAGTCGACAAAGCCACAGAGAAAGCTCTCGGAATCGAAGCTTGGTCGACTAAGAACGATGCGGCGAAGGGTCCTATCCAGACCTCCTTCTCTGGTGATCTTTCGCACCCAATTCGAGAGGCTTGGGCAGAGACCTTCAAGAACCGTGGACACCATATGACTTGTGACCCGTTCCTCAACGGGTCAGTCGGAGCCTTCAGCTGTCTCGCCAGCATCGACCCCGTCACAAGGGAGAGAAGCTATTCCACCACGGCCTACTACAACCCCATCAAGGGCCGGGACAATCTTCACATTGCCACCGGTGCCATTGTTGAAAAGATACTTTTTGAGAAGGAGGGTGAGTCCACCAAGGCCACTGGCGTCCAGTACAAGCACGACGACGAGACCAAGGCTGTCACAGCCAACAAAGAAGTCATCCTTGCCGCTGGTGTCTTGCAGTCTCCGAAGCTCCTGGAGTTATCCGGAGTGGGTGAGGCGGGGCTTCTCATAAAACATGGGATCGAGGTCGTCCAAGATCTTCCTGCTGTTGGAGAGAACCTCCACGATCATGTCATCTGTTACACCGGCTTCAAGGCCGTGGACAACCTTGCCACGCTCGACTCTATGATCAGACAGGAGCCAGAGGCCTTGCAGCAAGCCATGCAGGAGTACGCCACAACCAAGACCGGCCCCTTGTCGTCTTGTGGTGTCTACACATACGCATACCTCCCAGTCCTCGAGAACACCTCCGGAGGCATAGAGACAGTGAAAACGCTGCTCGACCAGCACCGACCACAGACGGGAGACAGCCCAGACCACGCCCGGGCCCAGGCATACTACGACATCACCGAAAAGACCCTTCTCGACCCGAAGGAGCCATCAGGCGCCTACCTCTCGGCCCTCGCCCAGATCACCATCCCCCTCGACGCCAACGCCACCGCCCCCCCGGCCGCCCTGCCCGGCAAGTTCGTCACAATCGGCACCATGCTCTCGCAGCCCCTGTCCCGCGGCAGCGTCCACATCCAGTCCGGCGACCTCTCCGTGGCCCCCGTCATCGACCCCAGGTACCTGTCGCACCCCGTCGACGTCGAGATCATGGCCCGACATATCCTGCACGTCAAGACCATCGCTGGTTCCTCACCTCTCAACGGGCTGCTGCACGAGCCGCTGACGCACCGCGACCCGGCGTCGGAGTTTGATGACGTCGAGTCTGCAAAGGAGTATGCCCGGGCTAATGTGGTATCGATGTGGCACCTGGTTGGGACGTGTGCCATGTTGCCGAGGGAGAAGGGCGGCGTTGTGGACACGAAGCTGGGTGTTTACGGGGTCGAGAACTTGCGGGTTGTTGATGCGAGTGCGATCCCGCTTGTTAGTACTGCTAATTTGCAGGCTAGTGTGTATGCGTTTGCGGAGAGGGCGGCTGATATTATTAAGGAGAAGTGGGATATGATGTAGATTGGATGTACATGTATGCTAATAAAGTATGCTGGTGATTTGGATGGATGGTGGGAAAACCGGCGAGGAAGCAGTGAATTGTTAGCAACATTTCATGTTTGCTCCTGTCTATAATTACTTCGTGCTTAAGTACTCAAGCACATATGTAAATAATTCCCCGGGTGATGCCAGTAGTTACCTGGGCACATTTTGGTCAACACAAGGCAGTCGGGTCGGAGACAGATAAAATCAACAGCACTGAGGTCATTCAGATTCCCAAAATAATTGCCTCATGTTCATGTACGCTACCTACCATTGATTACTAGGTTCAAATCCTTTCTGAAGTTCATACTCCAACAACCGCTCGACGTCGCAAGCCGGCCTCACGTTCGAGGACGGCGAGGTCCCAGCACATCGTCAATCGCGACGTCGATATGCCTTGAACCCATTGACGAGTCCCGTAGCATTACTCCTTCTCACACCACCTCCAAGCACAAGTCCGTTTTTTCTCACCCTCAAGCTCGCCAGATTCCTCGCCACGCGATCATAACTCCCAAAGAACCGATGAGCCCTGATATCGTTCGTCCCGCTCGCGATAGTCATTCCATGACCCAAGGTAACCCCCCAAAAGGGAACATTACCCCTTCCACCACCCAGCGCAATAGCATGCGCACCAACATTTCTATCCCTCTGTAACAAGACGCTGTAAATTGCACCTGTATACCTCATCATCTCGCGAGGTTGCACCTGAGCGGGATACACCCACCCAAGCCCCTCATCCCGCCGCCCCGTGACAGGGTCATCAGTAGGCAGAGCAACGGGATGCCATGGTGTAACAAGCACGCCCTCCAGCCGCACCATAAACTTCCGGGACACAGGCGTCACCACCACAGCGGCCACCTCACGAGGACCAAGCGGCGTCGCCACGCACACGCCCTTCCGGAGTGACGAGATGCGGACGCAGCTTCCACTCGCCAACCGGACCATCGCACACCCAGCGAAGCACGGCGCGACAGACGAGTTATACGAACTCATCAGGATAGAAGGGTGGTTGTAGTCCATCCCGCTCTGTCTAGCCCTCCTCGGTCCCGACCACCTGCTGGGAGGGCCGGTGCCAACCTGGTAGAGGTTACTCGGCCTCGGCGCGGGCAGGTCGTCGAATGCATTACTGAGCGCGTCCCTGCACCTGACGAACAGCGGGGACCCGGCGCCGTACTGCAGGGGGCCCGGGTCCTTGAAGCTGTTACAGAGCTGGCGGGCGTGCGCGCCGTGCAGGCTGGGGAGATAGTGCTCGCCCCAGCGGGTGAAGTAGCTTTGTCGTGAGAGGGCGAGGGTGATCTGGCCTAGGGGCTCTGGACCGCTGAGGTCTTGGAGGAGGGAGTTGCATTGGGGGTCGTTGGGGAAGTGGCCTGCCGGGAGGGAGGCGATGAGGGCGTGTAGTTGGGTTTGTTTTTGTGCGAGTCCTGGTTCGGTTTCTAGGGTCTTGTCGACGCGGTGCTCGCCGAGGGGATCGATGGGGAAGAGCTCTGCGAGGAAGGCGCAGATGCGTGAGCGTGAGATGTGGTATGCCATTTCAGCGTCAGACATGGTCGTGAAAGACAGATCGCGCAGGCTCCGGCTTGAATGGTTGGTGCACTGCGTTCCGGTCATCTGTCTGTATTGAAGGGCAGCGTTGATGAACGGTGGAGAAAGCTCGTCGTCATTTCCAGGGCTACTCTTCCATCGTAAGTAGACGTCGCGAGATTGCCCGTACTGGATGTTTCCTAGTGGGAGTATCAGCTCGTAGTTGCCGCCTGCGACTTGAACAGCAACTTGTCGGTCAACTGAAGCGCCCGTGGTTTGCTGGATAGTAACATGGTCTGGGTAGGTCAAACGCAGAGTGGCATGATTCGCAAAGGTCGACTGGAAGTTGGCGACGGCATGGACAAAGACGGTCCCAATCATGCCTGCGTCGGGGATGAAAGAGTAGTTGCCGTTTCCAAACTCTGAGATAGACTTCAGAAGCCCAGACTTGAGGGTGTATCCAAATCCAAAGGTGTGTATCGACGGCACGATTTTGCCCATGGCCCTCAGTGCGGGGACGTATCCTTGTGGAGGACACATGTGGTTAGGCACTCCATCCGTTAGGACCAACACCGCGGGAATACGGCCGGTATTCTCCTCGTTCTCGAAAAGTCTGAGCCCGTTTTTGAGACCATGCCAGAGGTTCGTGCAACTCTCCAAGTTCATCGCCTCAAGTTTGGCCTTTGCCGTTTCCTTGTTGTCATCCGTCATGGCCGTCAGTGGCTGAAGGATCTTAGCCCCATTAGAAAAGGTCACAATCGCCAGTCGGTCCTCTGCCGTCATGGTCGACAGAATGGTTCTGCAGGCGTGCTTGACAAGGTCGAGGACAGATAGTCCTGTGCTCTCGCCCTCCCCTGGAACTGGGGCATCAGCTCCCATACTTCCCGAGACATCGATGACCAGCGCTATATCGCAAGGAACATGCGACAGCTTTTGGTTGGCAGGGCTCTTCGGTGGTTGAACTGTGATGATGACTCCATCTTTGTCGGGCAAAGGTTGGATGTTCACGGTAGCATCTGCCGAAGGACTGCTCGTCTCCTGCATTTCGGAGTAGGGAGGAGGCTCGTCATGGTCTGTGTAAATAGGTACAACGACTTGCTGAACCTGGTATGAAGTTAGCAAGTGAGGAAATGCAGGACATCGAGAGGGCTCTCACTTACCATCGTTCTGAATGCTTCGTCAAATGGTTGAAATAGTCAATGTAGAGTGAGTGTAGTGTGTAGTGTGAAGTGTGTAACTGAATAGTCTTAAGTTCTTGCCTCTATCTGTTACGGTAAAAAAAAAAAAAAAGTAAATATATAGCTAGCTGGGCTAAAAGGCCGCCTCTCCCACTGATTCTACATTTCGAGCTATGACTTCCCTAGCAGGCTGCTTTCATTCACCATTAATTAGCCCCCCTAAGTGACAGGCATATGCTTCCTTTGCCACAACCAGCCACGCAACCGGGCCGACGTTTGGACCTGTCAAAGTTGGCCTAAATCGCGTCTCTTCCAGGGGCTTCCCAGTCAGACTAAGTCACATCAGTGGAGCCTTAGTAGTCGCCGAAGAGTCAACTGGTTTCTAACAACGGGAATCAGTAGGCTAACTCCACTTAGATGCTGGCTGCGCAGGCGGTTAAGCACTGCCTAGAGACTAAGAGAGAGAGAGAGACAGAGACCAACATCAAACATCGCAACTGGAAGGGGAAACGGTGGATAAAGAAGACTAATATAGTAAACAACCCAGAACCAAAGACAATCAGTTGTTAGGAGTTAGGAATAAAAGGAACTTGAGGAAGACAAGAGCAAAAAAGGTCACATGCACATTCTGTTGGTGGTCGATAAATGCACGACATGGGCCACCATTGCTGGCCGCCCGAGGGAATGGGACGCATATGCAGCAGCCCTTCCCACAGGCTTGAGTCATCCCCACCTATACTACAAAGCCACCTACAAAAGTCACCTGCCTTGGCGTCGGCCTCGCTCCATCGCTTCGTCCTGTTGCCCATTAGCACTGTGCAGAAGATGGAATAAACATGGAGGCGAAGCCATCGTCATGGTCTGAGAGTACGACAGGCAGCATCAATAATGTACATGTGTCAACGTGAGACAAAGTTGAACAAGGCATCTTAGTCTATCGTCCAAGAAGGATGCAGCATCTCTCACTAGCTTTCTTGTTGTCGTGTCGGCACTGGGGCCCGTAACATAAAGGGAAACGATTCGAAACGTGAGGGCACGGTGGGGCCGACTATTTGAGATCAGATCGATCCATCGCCACCATGAAATCAGTAGAGTTAAAAGGGGTATCGCTTCTAAGACCTTGAGTTGCAGTCGGTTTTGAATAGGCCCAAGAAAGATTCACCCGTGGGTAACTGGGTAACTGGATACCTGGGCAATCGTAGGTAAATGGGAAATCGGGTCTAATACCCACCCGCGGGTTATTCCTAGACCTAGTTTTGAATGGAAACTTGAGGCTCTTATTTCTTAAGTGACAGCTGCAAAGTGGTGGCACAGCCCCTTGAATGCCGGAATGAGTGGCACAATGGCAATGGGAGTAATACAGCTCAGGGTTAGGGCATGCTTGTAAACCCATGCTTAATTAAGAAAATATATTAGGGGTTTTATCATTCTACACCTACTTAAGTAGGTACCCGAAGAATATAGACAACAAATTACAGACAGTAAAAGGATTAGCACTGAAAGGAAGAGTTGCCTTACTACTATATATATCGTCGGGCACTAGGCTATTATTATAAGAACTACATATTAGCTGCGAAAATGAACCTAACCCTGTTTCAGGGTTAAGCTGAAAATATATCCTATAAGATATTACATATTAGGTGTATCACAGGTATAGCATAGCAGTAATATTATATCCTAGGTGGATGTATTATAATTAGTCTATATTTTTAAAGATTAGCCTTAGAGACTATATGTACTATAACACAGACCTGTTTTCTGGTGTTTCATTCCTTCCTTATAAGCAGTAGTATCCTAAGTCGAAGATTAGCACCTGGCATGGCAAATTCGCTGAATTTGTTAGGGGATCCCTTACACCCTCTATTGATCCTCTGTTGATATGTCTGGTATTTCTTAGACCAAATTGTCGATGCCTGCCCTGAAAGCAAAACCCAGACCTTGCACTCTGGTCTACCTCTTGAGTGGGAACTCGAATTTGAAGGTTTGTTTTGTGCAATTGTTGCATGTTGGATGCCAGCACTGCTTGCAGCAAATTCCCCAGATATCCACTAGCTGCCAACCGCGCCTACAACTGCAGCAGATCCACATAGGCACTTCTCGAGACCTGTGTACGGTGCAAGGTGTCATTTTGATATATAAAGGCTGGTAGTCGTTTGTCTTGGTGTCGGTACTTATTTGTTGTCATTTATTGAGGTTACTGGTGTTGAAAAAGCCTTAGAAAGTGTTGTGCTTTGTGTAGTTCTGAGAAGATGTGTCTGGTCTAAGGGCAAAGCTTAGGGAACATTAAGTGGTCACTTATATTTAGAAACTCTTCGGGATTAAGCTCACTACTTCTCATGACTGTAGGGCTTAGGGCATTGCGTGCGGGGAGGCCCGAGTGCTTTGATATTCAACTCGCTTTAACTTCAACCCGGATCTAAAAATTTAAGCATAGTACTAATCCCTTTAGTTGTGATTCTGATAAGACGCCGGCCTTACATGGTCATGGGGGGGGGGTGTGACTGGGGGAGGGTACCTAGCCGACAGGATCTCCGGGTAAACCCTAGTCCTAATCTGAACCCTGGCTATGTTGCTGGAGTCCGCTCGCAATCTGTCAACATAAGTGGCCACACCACACACCACACCAGCCGCCTGAACAACGCTCGCCATCTTCATATCATGGAGACCAACTGGTACTTTATATTGGCGTTAATCGCCATCTACTTCATCGGACCTGTAAGTTAAGCCGGGCTGTGTCCCGCATACGTTCGGTGACACACCTGAAACTCCCTCACCGGATCATCATCACCACGTCGATATGAGTGCTATGCATCTCGGTTTATATCGTTCCACAACACTTCACAGAATCGGCCACGAATAAGTACTCAGGCTGACAGACAGAACTGACACATTCACAGGCCCTCTTCAAAGACCGCTCACCCATCCCCGAGACGTCCGGCAACGTCCACAAGGCCGCTAAGGCCGCCGAGTTCGACGCCCTGCTGAAGTCCACCACCAACGTCGTCGTCGACTTCTACGCCGACTGGTGCCCGCCCTGCCGGGCCATCGCGCCAGTCTTCTCCAAGCTGGCCGACAAGTATGCCATCCCGGGCCACCTCGCGTTTGCCAAGATCAACGTCGACCACGTCAACGACGTCGCGGGCCGCTACGGCGTCTCAGCCATGCCCACCTTCTTGTTCTTCGAAAACGGGAAGCCCGCGCCCGTGCAGGCCCGGATGAAGAGCCCTGGCGCCTCTGTGGTGCTTGCTGACGGGGGCAAGGTCGATAGGATCCGGGGTGCTGATCCGACGTCGCTGACGGCTGTAACTCTTGCTTTGTATGAGAAGGCTAAGGCTACTGCTGGTATTAAGGACGATGTCGACGGCGGGGAGGGGGAGTAGGACGAGCCTGAAAGGGAGTGAGTTGGATGCTCTATAGGCCATGGCGGAAAGATCTGGTTGAACGATGGTACCCGCAGGCCTCACCCTGAGCCCCATTCATGGATCAACGAGTGCTTATGTGTATTATGTACGCAGCGTCCCGGGGTCGTTCATCTTCTTTGGCGCAGGTCAAAGATGGAGTCTGAGACAGTAAAAAACATCGGAGAAGCGTGCTTTCCATTTACTTGTGTACATCGACTGATATGTATCACATCTGAATAATGGGTTTTGAATGTCTTTGCTCTTATCATTGCACCTTTATTTTCCCCAAGATGAAGGTCGATTGCCAGCCCAGGAGCTTCCCCAATTGCCGTTCCTGGTGGTATATGTCTTGGTGTTGGGCGCGGACTGGCTGCAAGCAAGACCGACATCCATGCCCAGCTCGATGAGAGCGTATAACCCGAGAGGACTACCATTCAGGGCCCTTTGTTCTACTCACTCCTTGATATCTCTGAGATCATCGCAATGCTTCTCACCACACTTCCTCTCGGGGCCATCTCTGCCCGGGTCAACAGCTCTCTAGCCGACAAGTTCGTGTGCAAGGCAGCCTGGTCTACTCTTCCAAGTCACCTTCTCGCGTAGCTGAATTCTCACCATGGTTCCCGTCGTATCCCTCCTGTCTACTGGTCGCGTGCTGGGGAGAATTAGCATGAGTCTGTTCTCTGTCTTAGAGGGCTGGATGGTGACAGACTCCCATGTCCACAAGCTCGGTAAGAAGGACGGCAACTTAAGTCTCGTCGAGGACTTGTGAGCTCCTGAGAACGCTGTGATACCGTCGCTGTCGTGGGTGGTGTATTCAGTGAGTGGATCGTCAATACCTGGGTATTTCCGGAACGAGGAAAGCATCCCTTGACGCCTCCGTAGTCCAGCTAGGAATGGCAGCGTTGATAATCTCGACGAGTGGGCGGAGAACTACAGCGATTCGGCAAAGTAGGAACGCAAGAAGGGACAGACCCCGATTTGGCGTCTGGGCCCCGGAGAGTGTGGGATGTACTCACGGGCCGCCTGGCCGTCTGTCTTGGGTTCGCGTCGCTCATGTTTGACGCTTCGGTCTAACTCTTCGCGTACCTCTGGGTTTCAACTCTGGCCCCTGCATACCGCAGATATGAGTATGGCTTGGTATCGGGTTCCCAGGTGGCCTGCCGGCGCCCACGCCAACGTGTTCTCGAATTGCACCGGTTTATTGCTGTCTTCCGTTACAGATGTGTACGTGATCGTCGCGGTTGAGGAGGGACAATTCCTAAGATAGAGAATTGCTGGAATAAATGCTCTGCCAGTATAAGCCTCGTACTGCAAAAGAATAGGAGACGATGCTTCCCTAGATCAAAAGAAATAAAAACAATAGGTAGGGGGTTCGAGTTAGGTGTTATGTCCAACGAGAGCATCAATACGAATCCCCCGAGTCTACTGGATCCAGGGGCAACTCCATCGGCTAAATCCCGCCCGGGGGCGAAGGAGCGTGGTCCTCCAAGTAGGCAAGGTAGCACTCTGGAGCCTGCGTTAGTCGATTAATATTGGAATCATGTTTTGCGGACCTTCAAGGGTTGGGGCGTATCTGATAGCAGATGTTGTTGCTCGATGAGTCGCCGTATGTACTCCAAGAAATCAGACGCCTTTTCAACACGCCTGTATAAGGAAAGGGCTTCATGGTATAAACCGTTGAACGCTTGCTCTGCTCGCGCAACCTCGGCCACCCGTAGACCGCGCGCAAAGGCTGACACCGGGTATATTGCATCCCAATAATCTTATGAACGCGGAGATGGCATGGTGGATGGGGATATATTAAACAGGATCAGGTATTTCTGTCTTTCGAGGCTACACATTGTCTTATTCATTGTTCGGCATTGGGCCACCCGCGGAGTCTGTGCCTGCTGGAATGTACTAGCAGTTTCCGACAGCTGGGAACCCTAGAGAAGAGGAATGAGGGGACATTGAAAGGAAATGTGTGTAACCCAGCTCACCTGGGTAGACTCGACTTCCACGTTGGGTACTCCTCAACCAGGAGAATCAATCAACCCCTGCTTTGATTTGTCGACCTACGAGCGTTAGGCATAAGGAAGCACAGAGACAGAAAGAATCATTTCTCTGGAAATAAGGGACCAACGTTTAGATACCAGTAGCACCTTCATTGCTCACGTTTGACACATCATATGAATACACATCTTGGAGTCAAGTAACAATCATCCCTGACGCAGAGCCACCTGGACATGTACTTTGCAGTCATCCTCTCCGTATCAAAAAATCACTACCACCCTAAATGCAAATCCATGCAGGCAAAGACGCTCATTAGAGGCGGGTGCGAAGCCATACGACGTAATCAACACAGAGTACTGTCATATCACGTGTAAGCCATGTCTTACTATATATCGGAGCCATATGTAATTCATTGTTCATACAATTGCCCACATATCTATGTCATCGATATCTGGCTTTATAAACCTGTGGTCAAGAATGAGTAATTGACTAATATTCGTAAGAGCAGATACACGGCATTGCATCTCCCCTATTGTGCAAGCCCCAAAGGGTCCACGGGTGTTTGCAGATCATGTGCAACAGCCGGAGAGACTTCCATCGAACTGGTTTGGTCCGGTCCGGCTGCTTACATACCCAGGCAATACACACAAGAAACCGCCGTCTTTGGTTAGCAATCCACGTCACAGTGGCTGGCTGTGGCCTTCGGCAGTTATCTCATCATTCCTGCCACCGTACGTTGGCGCGAACACTCGTCGAAATAGAAAGGCCTTCGGGTCCGACTTGAGACGGACCAGTGACGAAGTGACGAAGTGACGGAAGACTGTGGAAGTGTTCGTAGTGGGTGGTTTCGTAAAATGCCTGGGCAGAAAAACACATCGTCCCGCAGTTTCGAGCTGGATTACTTATCCCGAGGTCAAATGGACTTGGGATAGACCCACGTCCACGTGGCGGTTGGACAGACGCATTGTTCCTTGCTGGCTCCCTGGTATGCGGTGACCACTTGCCCAACACCTGGGCAGGTGAAGTTTGGTCAACCTAAACGGTCGTAATGACCTTGCCTATTGCTGGGCTCTTGATCCAGGGTCTCCCGCGGAACATGGGTAGTCTACTAGCATGGGGTGGGGTGTAAGTCGAACATGACTCCTCCGTATGCGTGTTAATCTCCCTATAGGGTGTAGGTTGCGACTGATAACAGCTGATCAGAGACAGAAGAAAAAGGAGAGAGGCGTGTTCCCTTGCGGCGTATGGGCTTGTTGTTGCTCTGGGAGTGGGCGAGGGACGATAAAGCGTTCGAGGCATGTGGATATCCATGGCAGCTCGTATCATACTGCCAGGCTGAAATTGTCGGGAGGCCTGGGCAGTCCCAACATGCAAATGTAATGTGATGTTACCCACAGGTCGTCTCCGACATCTGACGGAGTGCTAAAATCGCTGCATCATCCCCGCTAACCCAGCTTCTCCCGATGCAGTGTAGCGCGCTCCTGCCGTACCGACCCCTGGCTTGCCGGCCATGATTCCGCGGCCTCTCGTGCTCCCTTCTGTTTTCCTTCCGTTTTCCCTTCCGTTTCGACCTCTCATCCGGCCTTGCTAGCTGCTACCTCACCATTTGAGAGGCGCAGCCTGGATGTGCCTTCAAGAACCGCGCATTCAGCCCCCAACTGCTATTTGCATTGGCGAGGCCCAGTAGAGCAGGCTCCTAGGCTCCTGCCTACTTAATACTTGAAAGTTCCCCATTCCTATCCTGCTTTGCCTACTGCTTCCTTCGCGCTTCTCTGTCTCTCGCTTCCTTCTTGATGCTCTAACAATGCTTCCAAAGCCCTGATTGCTGTTCCCAGCATTGCGCTCGTTCCCCCCGTCCCCCAAGAGTCTGTTCAGTTCTTGCCCAGTCTTTTTTCTTCTTCCCGAAAGCTATTATTATCCTTTTGATTAACTGATAGGGTGTCTCGCTAAATCAGGCGTCGTTGGTACACACCGCAGCCGCATTTATAAAGCGAGAATGCTTTGAGTAAGCCGCTGTTTAGGCGACGGTGGAGGACAGATTAAAGTGGTCACCGGCTGATGTCGCATAAAGAGCATTTTCAGGAACTGAAGTAATATAACAATAGTGCCTTTCGCGTTGCACATTAAGGTTGCTTCTCTAACTGATCATGTTTGCCGCCAATGTAACTAGAAGGCCAAACGAATCGGCGTAGGCATACCACCTGTCGTGTTGTTTTCCACCCGTTTCCTTCAACTCAGTAAGGTCACCGTTTCTCAGCATTCCATGCATAGCGTTCTTATGGAGGTGTTCTGTATAGTCAACTGCCCAGTCAATCTCGTTCTCGGCATGCCACAGCTTCAGTGGAGACGGTGCAGGCGAGGAAGAATATTCGGGCATGGCCCAAGACGGTGTCGTGATTTGTGCATGCAGAATGCCGTTTATGATAAGTACAGCAGTTGCAGTTCTTATGAATCGTGTCAGCTAGGCCCTCTTAACTTGGTGATATTCGTCTGGCGCCACACACACTTACCGACGACGCGATTCGAAAAATACCCAGTCCTTCCACATGATCATTTGACCCGTAAGTTCATCAGAGCTGATGAGCGTACCAAATTTTGTGGTGAAATGCTGGCATATTGCCTTCGTCTCTCTATTCGTGAGTGCTCTGACTTTTCAAAGGGGTTTGCACCACGCCTGCTCACATTAATTGAAGCCAGAAGTTGAGTATCAAAGTTGGTATAGTCGTGGCGTCCCTCGATAATTCTCAGGAGTATATAGACAACGAGAGATTGCAGCGCCTCCAGAACCTCCCACTTGTTAAACATGTGGTACTATTTGCGTTGGCTCTAGTCAGCAATATGGTCCTCACTAATTACTAACCCGGATGCAGGGGTTCTATACGTACTTCGTTAAGGAGTCGCTCCTGTTCGATCCGGACCAACCCCCAGATCAAGCTCTTATTCATCCGTCGGCCGTGCAGCATCGTCTTCGATAGTTTCAGGGCAGCATCGAGGGGACTCGGATTTGCCTTGTCATCTTCAGACAAATACTGATATTTCGGGTGGATGAAAGGAGGGACAGAATCCCGGTTGACCATCATGTAGGGGTAGGAACGTAGGATGTGCAGGGCAAGGTCGGCGGTAAGCTCAAGTTCCGGCTCTGAGAACTTGCGTCGTTCAAACAACGAGGAAGGATCTCGATAGGCCAGTGAAACTGGGGTCGAAGACGATGGTCGAACTGATTGCCCTGGGAGAGTATTAATATTGGACGAGTACTGTGGCGCGCCACTGATGCTAGAGGCGTCGACATAAGGTCCGAGAGGATTGCCTTCAGCCGAACCAGTCGTTAGATTAGACAAATGTGACCACTCAGGTCCGAATATGTCATTTTCCCAAGTAAAGGCCGCGAGAGAAAGGTTGCTGTTCGTGGGTATCTCTTCAGGCTCAACAGAAAGGCTGTCGAGGCCGGGCCTAAAGTCTTGTAAAGACTGGGACGGGGTGTCCACGGTGGGTACGCCGGTGAGCTGCAAGGAGGCCGATCGCATGAGGCTACCACCATCTGTTTCAATGGCTAGGTTGGCTACATTTCGGCCATTCAAAGTGCCTTGATATGTACATAAGAGGCTTCTTGAGGCGCATCGAGAGCAGCCTCCAATGCCTGAGCTGCAGCGGACCTTGGTCCGCACGCATTCATCACAGGCCTTCCTTCTGGGCAGGGGCTCTGATTGGTGTTTCTTGCGGCAATATGAGACATGCTTGCTCTTGGCTCGTGCTACATAGTGTCAGTCCAGGTCACTTGGCCGCGCCGGTAATCTCTTACAATCGGTACCGTTAGTGTAGATCTTTTTACAGATGGGACAGTGCAGTGCACTCCTTCGGGTCATCTGCTCCTCCATCTGGACGAGATAAGGATTGTTGTCTCCGGGACTCGGTAGGTGTAACGGGGGAGCAGAAAGGGTCCCCCCCCAACTGACTACGGAATTCCGTGGTAAGCCACAAGCATGTGCCACTTTGATTAATAATGATAATGCACTTAGGTAGGCACGCAATAGATTCGCGGCTCCATCGAATCTTAGGTAAGCATAGCACAATGTACTGTACCCATACCTACAATGTGATAACGGGTATTGCAACGCTGGTATCCTCTAAAGGTTTCTAAATCCTGTGAGAATATTAAAATTTTCTCACCGAGGTAAGGTATTGTAGAGCTGTACATACATATACTTTCTTACGCAGCCGGCAAACTCACCAGAAACAAGCATCTTTACACCTAACTAACTTAGGTACAGCAGTACCTGTGCTATTAATGTTTGTACGCACTTGCGGCGGTTAGGATGTCCATGCACCTCCGAGGTTCGTGGGGGTGAGTTAATAATCTAGGGGAGGATCGATGGGACAGTTCCGAGATATGTTAGCAAATTTTACGGAGATGTCCCACGGAGCATGTGTTAGAGGATTATCTCGTATGCCTTGTAGATTGAGACTGTCTTCAAGGCTAGCCCAAAGAAAAGGTATTTAAGAAGAGGCATCGGTCAATGGCCAGATCTACCAATACTCTGCGTGTTCAGTTACATCGGTTATCTCTGACAAAATCTTTCCGATTTTGCCCGCAAACATGACTGCTCCTTTTTTCCCATCACTTACCAAGGTTTATCATGGCGAATCTTACCCAGCCATATCACCATCGCGCCCTGAGCTTTCAGCGAAAGGAAAGGTTGTTGTCGTCACCGGCGGTGGCAGTGGCATCGGGGCTAGCATCGCAAAGGCCTTTGCAGCCGGCGGAAGCACCAAGATAGCTATTGTTGGCAGGACTGAGAAGAGACTTGTCGCGACCAAAGATGCTATCGAAAAGGATTTCTTAGGCACCGAAGTTCTGGCCGTGCCTGCCGACATCACCAACGCGGGGCAGGTTAATGACGCTTTCGCTAAGATTGGCCAAACCTTTGGCAAGGTCAATGTATTCGTCTGCAACTCCGGGTTCCTGCCAGCTACTCAGCCTGTGCTCAGCTCAGGTTTCGATGTGCAGGAGTGGTGGACCGGATTCACCACCAACGTTCTAGGAGCGTTGTACTCGGTCCAAGGATTCATCAAACACGCAGCCGAAGGAGCCTGTATTCTGCACATCTCAACTGCCGTTGCCCATATGCCACCGCTTGAACCTGGAGTGTCTGGCTATGCCGCAAGTAAAATGGCCGCGACAAAGTTATTCGACTACTTAGCGTTGGAAAATCCCGGGCTACACATCGTCAACATTCAACCCGGCCTCATCGAGAGCGAAATGAGTCGCAAGAGCGGGCATCGTGGCACGGATCACAGTAAGTCAACTGGAATCTTCTTTTTGCTTTGCTCGCTCCATTTCTCTATCAAACTAGCCAAGCGCTTTTAAGTCACTATGGAAAACGAAACTAACAGTGGAGCAGTTGATTTGCCTGGCCACTTCTGCTTGTGGGTAGCTAGCCCCGAAGCCTCCTTTCTCAGGGGCAAGTTCGTATGGGTGAACTGGGATGTGGACGAATTGAAGGCTAGAAAGGAGGAAATACTGAGCACCGATCTACTGGACACGAAGCTCGGCGGAGTTTCTTTTGTGGGCTGGGAAATGCCATCATAAATAGCAAAAAAGCTCTGAGCAACACCTAGTGCGGTTTGATCTAAAGAAAATGAGTAGTATCTTCACTATGCAACCTCGCATGTGTCTTGTCTTCTAATGATGAGGAGCAGGGTCAACCGCTCTTATGAGAACAATATATAAAATACCGATCGTACGTGGAGGACCAGCCCTTGAGGGTTCTGACCAGAGGTAAGAGATTGGGGTAGCGCCGCGCCCGTGATATATATATAGGAGGTGGGGGTGGAGATGGTGGTCAACCAATATATATAAAAGAGGTGTGTAGCATCAGATATTCGTACAAGATTTGTTCTTAGGACCAAACTAGGTCAATAGATATAGTTATATCCGACCTTTTTATTTAGGATATAACTATATCTATTGACCTAGTGTGGTCCTAAGAAGATTAAAATTTGTAGCTTAAGAATGTTAATATATACTACTACGGTGAGATAGATTAATACCTTGTAAATGGCTGCGCCGGGACTTCTGTCTGAAACTACTGTTAAATGTAGGGAGACCTCTTGGTGCCTTCGATAATTTCTTTATACAGCCCAGTAATGGACTGTACTGTGTATTGCTTCATGTCGATCACGGCCTCAGGAGTGTTACACAGCTGTGAGCTCTGTCTAAAACCATAACCCATGCAGAGAACTCCTTGAAATAGCTAGCTACCATTAAAGGTATTCGAAAGGAGTGAAGAACATAGGAAGGACTAATGATAAAGCAGCCCCGTCACATAACTAAGTATATAATGTTCTGTACGAAACTGATACGTAAAACAGCTTTATTGACGACACCTGCGTTTACAGCTCGCACTGGCCATGTGACTGCTGCGGCCCTCGTGTTAGCTCAGCTCTGTGGGTGCTGTTGGTGCTATTGGTGCTGCCAAATATTTCGGATGCAATTTAGTATGAAGGATGTGCGCTTTGAAGTGAAGGATGGTTATGTTGGTAGCTCTTGATTTGTTGAAGATATGCAGCTGAAGATGTAGGATGGCTTGGCTGAGAGATTGCATTAGGCCACCGTTTTGATCGAGCGTAACGGCAAGAATTCCTGTCAGTCCGCTAGCACTGAAAGCTATCCAATCAAGTTCCCGAGGTTACACTTGAAAGGCTCCAATGGCGCAGCGATTTTAAGCCTTGACTGCGAGTCCAGCTGGAATGTAATGATGTCAGGGTTCGGGTTGCCTATGTAATAAGAGTAAGGAAAAAAAACAAAAAGAAGGAAAAAAAGAAGGAAAAAAAGAATTTACTTAAGCGGGGAAGGTCCGGCGTCGTCCGACAAATCACAAGCGCGCCAAAAGGAAAGACTACCAGACTACCTAGGTACCTAGGTACCTAATGTAAAAAAGGTCCTGGAGATCAGGGAGACCTGGGCTGGGAGATGCCTGCTTTTTACCCGTCCAGCCCGTGCCGTCTGTGCTTTGGCAAGGCTTGCCAATAGGATAACGGCCCGCCCTTGAGAAAGGGACCCTCGGTGTCCACTAATGCAGGGTGCCCCTCTTCGACCCTCTTTGGCTCTGTGTGGGGTCGAGACTGTCAAAAGGGTTTAAAAAGTGGTCTGATTCTGCAATCAGAATGGCATGCTTTTTGATGGTTTTCCCGTGACATGTCGCTCAGTTTGAAGGATCTGGAAAACTGATAGGGGAACGGACTGGGGACAGTGTCAGCAGTACGGATACAGAGGTTGCAGCACCATTCCTCAGGGGCTCTCAAGTGCTCTCACACTGCCCAGGTACTTCCCCCTCTACAGTACTACCTACCTAGGTACTGAACGAACCCCAAATGTCCCAAGGTTTTCCCCAACACACACACACAATCAATTAGCACTGTCAACCTTAGAACCCATCACCGTCCAACATCCAACCGTCAATCGTCACCGTCCAAGAGTGTCAGGCCATTCATTTTCAAAACACACCCACAGTGTGTGTCAACCTTATTCCGCTGCTGTCTTGACGCACTGCACATGTCAATGCTGCTTGATTGACCCTCTTCACATTCTCGATACCTGCGGTACCTCGATACCTCGATACCTCCTCTCTCCTCCTCCTAACTCCCACAGCTCGTCACTATCACCCAATTTGTTTGGTATTCCCGTGCGACCTTCAGACCTTGACTGCCAGAGAGGAAGGACAAGAGTGCACTCATTCTCCTTGTACTGTACTGTACTGTACGCGTAGAAACTGTCTGACAGTATCTGCCGAGGGGCGACAGCTTTAGTCGAGGGGAAAACTTCGCGCATTGAACTTTTGTTTCAGTCATGCGATAGCCTCTCTCTAGGAATTTCTTCTTCACGATTTACAGTACTGCACTCTCCCAACGTTCCTGCCGCAGAAGATACGCACAGTACCATTCCGGCCCGCCCCCCCGTCAAGTAACAACCTCGCTTCGATACCACCTGTCCCAAGTTTTACTAGGGGGCTATCTATGCGCCCGAAGGGATACCCCCCACCCCGGTATTCCTTATTCCCACCCACGGCGAGATCATCCGATACACCACACTGCATCCATCCAGCTCCCTTTCACGCTGATCTCTCCTGTCTCTGTCTGCAATGCTCAGCAGATAACAAACCATGGACCCCAATCTCCTCAGACACATCGAGTACTTCCTCGAGCCTAACAGCCAAGTAAGGTCACCGTCTACGAACCCGTCTACCGACTGCTTCTTCCAACCCGGGCACACAGATGCCGATTGGACCAAGCGTTTCTGGTGCTGACCCGGCGCAGACCGATGACCCTGATGGCCAGCAACAACAACGACGATTCAACCCACAAGCCTCGACGCCTTCCAACCCGGACTTCTGGGATATTGCTGGCCTGAGCGCCGACTCAGCCCTTGGCTCGCCTTCGAGTGCCCCGACGGGCTTCTCCTTCGAATCATTTGGACAGTCCTCCTCCCCCGCCACACCCAATAGATCCCAACAACAACAGCAACAACAGCAACAACAGCAACAACAAAGATCACAGATGTTCGGTCAGGGTTCGAGAGTAATTCTTCCTCCACGGCCACCCAAGTCGAAAGGGGGTCACGAACGAAAACGAACAAAACTAAGTACAGAGTCGACGCCCTTCGATGATGTCAACTATTGGATCCAGTTCGACAATGAGGAGGGCGCAGGGGAGGCAGGGGGCTCCGAGCTCAACCACCAGAAGGGCAAGGAGGCCCAACAACAATCGCAACATCAACGGTAAGCTCATTCCCCCGAGCGACCGGTAGAATGAAGAGCATCGGAACGAACTTTGTGCCCGAAGTGAAAGTTGCCCTCCATGTACCCCGACCCCACGGCAAAGCAACCTGGTGGCATGACTGACCTCCTAAATTGATTCAAGGCCGAAGATGTCACGATCCCATACAGAACCATCAAATAGGCAGACCAATCGAGACACATCGCGAAGTTCGGATTCGGGGCAGCCAGGGCCCAGCAGTTCCAGAGCGCGGGGACATCGACAGCAGAATATGATCGACGACGCCGCACTGGACTACGCATTATCCGAGGAGGGTGATCTGACGGCCGAGGATTTTTCAACGATGAATCTAGCAGAACAGATGTCCCAGATCGATACGATGCCGCCCTCAGATGTGCCGCCACGAGAAGGTCTGTACTCGACACCACTAAGCTGGGAAAAGCCACAGCCAGGTCTACGGCTTGATTCTCTGATGAGCACCCAAGACCCGCATCAGCTGAACGAGGAGGATCAACGGCGGCTAATCGCCATCGCCATGAATACGGGCCCAGTAATGGGCGGGCTAGGGTCCGGGCAATTTGGGGGACTAGGGAACAGCAATCGCGGCTACATATCAGGCAGCGGTCTACATGCGACCCTAGCTTCAGGGCTGAGCCTAGGTGGCTTGGGAGGCATGGGGCAAATGGGGCATATGGGAGGTATGGGTGGAATGGGGCCCATGGGCGGGATGGGCGCATATGGTGGCGGGCTGGGCAGTCTCGGGATGGGCCAAATGACGGACGACGCGCTACTTCTCCGACCGGACACTCCCGCTGTTGCGAAACCGCCACAATTGTCTCGGCCACGCCTCTCACGGACAAACACGGATAGGTCGGCAACCGAGGACAAGGGCAAGGGGAAGGAGACGGAGACGGAGGACGGAGATATGAAAGGCAAGGGCAAACCCGGAGATCGGACGGCTCACAACGACATCGAGCGGAAATATCGGACGAACCTGAAGGACAGGATCGCCGAGCTGCGGGATGCGGTGCCTGCGCTGAGGACGATAGACGATAATGTGCCTGAAGAGGGTGACTCGAGCACGCCGGCATCGCGGCCCAAAGTCAGCAAGGTTAGTGACAGCGACTTCATGCCATTCTCCCCTAGGGGAGGTGGTTCAATTTCCTTTGAGCCAGACAGACAGCTTACAATATGGAACAGGGCACGGTGCTCACGAAAGCAACCGAGTACATCAGCTACCTTGAAAAGAAGAACAAAGCCATCATAGCGCAGCATCAGCAACTTTCCAGGCGACTTGCGGCATTCGAGCAGCTCCTCAGCCAGACGGCGAGACCGTCGTTCCAGATGCCCAACTATAGTCGGACGCTGTTCGATCCCAGAGCATTTTGTTAATGCAGGCACCGTGTGTTAGGGTTATCGGCGTTTTTCTTCTATGGCGTCTGCCTCGGCCAACTTAGCCATCCGCGTTGCTTCGGCTGATATTTATCATGACGCGAATTTGTTTTCACGAACGTTACGAGAGCAGAACTATAGACTCCCCTCTAAGCAAGGACCCTTGCTACCTACGTACCTCAGCTACGTGTGTGTACATACTTCCATATACATATATAAACTTCCAACTGGGCGTCTTGGGCCCATGATACACAGCAATGTTAGACGGTCAGGAACCGCGACAAGAACTGGGTGGTGACGAAAATGGAGTGGACATGTGAAAATGGCCTTACGGATAATGGAGCGCGAAGGACCACAAGGAACGATTGATATTTGCACGTTTAGAACTGCAGTCGCAAGGCAAGATGACGCAGGATTGTCATTGTCCTTGGATGAGAAGAAATGCTGTGCAATTCAATGCTATGGAATACTTCCCAGATGACAGGCTCACCTGACCCCGAGAGACGATTTGGCTTCTTTTTGTACATCAGAGGAGTTGTGCATATATGAGGCGCACCTCCTGTTGCCCTCCACCATCACGTTTGTGAGCCTTGATTCCAAGGACCTCAGTCCCTCAAGGCCTCAATATCAACAACCTCCTTAACGGCCTCGGTCGTCAACACCAACGGGCTGCCATCATCCACACACACGCTATCCTCGATCCTGATCCCCATACCCCTGAAGTGTTCCGGCCACCTGTCATCATCAGGCACGTAAACACCAGGCTCGACCGTAACGCAGTGGCCCTTCTTCAGGGGTACTGCCCGGCCGTACCCGGGGCAGTCGTGCACATCCAGCCCGACGTAGTGACCGACGTGGTGCGGGAACAGCGTCTCGAGGTTGTTCCCGCTCATGTCGAAGCCGAGCCTCGACAGCTCGTTCCGCAGGGCGTGCTCGGTCGCGCGGTGGACCCCGTCCAGCGTCATCCCGCCGTCCGCACGGCACAGCGACACCCCTGTCCGCTGCACCCGCAGCACAGCCTCGTACAGGTCCCGCTGCGCGGGCGTGAACTTGCCGCTCACGGGCCACGTCCGCGTGATGTCGGTGATGTACGTCCCGTACTCCCCGCCCGCGTCGACAAGCACCATCTCGTCGGGGTCCAGCTCCGCCGTGTTGTGCACGTAGTGGATCATGTTCGCCCTCGGCCCGCCCGCCACGACGGGCACGTACGCCGGGCCGTCGCACCCGTCCCCCTTGAAGCCGTACTCCAGGAACGCCTGCAGGTCCTTCTCGGTGGCCCACCGCCTGCGCATGGCGTCCGTCAGCGCGCGCCCGGACACCCGGCCCGCGTGCCGCATGTTGGCCACCTCGGCGGGGGACTTGACGATGCGGAGCTGGTTGGCGAGGGGCTGCAGCCGGTCGATGGCGACCTTGCCGTCCGTCGCGGCCAGGAGGAGCTCGCCCCACCCCGTGCGGCTGCCGCCGCGCCCGATGTCGATGTCCGTGTAGATCCTGCCGGCGCCCCTGAGCACGGGGCCCAGGGCCTCCCGCGCCTTGGCGATGTCGCCCGCGTGGTCGGCGTTGAAGACGTCCAGGGCGGCCTGCACGCCGCTCCAGGGCCCGCTCCACTGCTCGGCGGAGGGGTCCTTGGGGCGCACGTAGAGGTGGAAGAGGAAGTCGCCGGGCGCGTCGCCGGTCTTCTGGATCACGGCCAGGGACTCGGGCTCGCTGAAGCCGGTGAGGTAGAGGAAGTTGGAGTCCTGCCGGAAGGGGAAGAAGACGGCGCCCGAGCGCCACTTGATGTCGGACGACTGGAGGATGGCGACGGCGTCGCGGGGGAGGGACTGGGCTAGGGCGGCGCGGCGGTCGTGGTATTCTTGGGCGGTTATGCCGGGGGTTACTAGAGGGGGGTGAGCGGGGTCACTATGCTGTTGCTGTGGTTGTTGCTGTTGGCTTGAGCCGGAGGGAAAGATGACAAAGTGAGGAGGGTGGTCTGGGGGAAGGCAACGACTTACTTTCGCCCGGTTTTAGGATATGAGGATGGGTCTCGTAGACGGGCTGACCGAACTGCAATTGCGACGCTGGTACGGTGGCATATTGTCGTCTTGTCGTCGGCAGCCTCGTTGTTGTTGTTGCGCGGGGTGCATTGTCGCGTGATGAGACTGAGAGTCCGGATGCGATGGGAGGCAGCGCATGGGATCTGCCCCTGGTGCAGGCGCGCAGGAGGCTGCACGGCGTGGCCAGCGAGTTGGCGGTCGACGGTCGTATCCTCATGGTCGACAGGTGGTTCGGTAGCCTCAGCCGTCGTCGTCGTCGTCGTCGTCAAACATCTCGACAGCAGCGGCAGAATTGAGTGGTCAAGCGGAAAGAGCCTCGATGACGATCACTAAATTCCCTTGGCCGCCTTTCCTAATGAGGCAAAAAGCTGAACCCTGCTTCCCGATCGACGTTGACAGGGGTCACACACACACACCACCATCTTGTCTCCATCTGAGCTCTTCACTGGGTTCCTAGGGTTTTCGAGAGTACACAGCTTCTTCACCTGAAGTGGCTTGCATTCTAAGTATCATGGAAATGTTTTGCATATCTTGAAACACAGAAATCATCTTGTGGCTGATGCAGCTACGTGGCAAGACGTGTGCGACTTCATCTCACTTTTTCTGATTACCAGTACGCCTCCTCGGGTAGGTTTACAAGAATAGTGGCAAATGGTTTGCTATTATCTATAAATCCGGGAGATAATAAACTGATAACCGAATCCCAAGTCCAGGACGGAGTCGACGACTTCCTAAAGTAGATAGAATACGCTGGACCTCTTTTCTAAACCACTCGGCCCCATAACAGGGTCGCGTGGAGACAACCAGTGACAGAAGACGTGATGCTTCTTTCGGGCTCATGCGCACATCTTGGTTCCCGCTCAGCTGCTCATGCAATGTGGGATGCTGGAAACCACCTACTTTGCCCATCCACTTGCTGTGCTCCAACCAGATCATGAACCAGGCCACCGCTGTGGTTTCCACACCATTAGACTGTCATCGCAAATCAGATCCGAGAGTACCGGGTCGGAGTGGGAGACATCAAGCTCCTCGATAACATGCCCGCCCATATATTCGTGCCCTTGGTTTATTGAGCTCGCGGCTCCAGTCCCGACAGACTCAGATGTAATGTGGTTGAAGTCTCCTTCCTCGCTAAGAATCCCGATGTCTTGATCGACTGCCGCCGAAGCCTTGTCGGGTACTTCGGCCGAAACTTCCTCTTGACGGTCGTGACAGTCGTGCTTCGCCGAGGGCACGGTCTCGCAGCGGTCAGAAGCGTTGGAAGCCTCTTCATCCTCTGATTCCGATACATATGAAGCTTCGGAATCAGAAAATCGGTCACCCTTCGCATAAACATCATAGGGAAAGTAGTATGAATCGTCTGTTCTGCCCCATTCCAATTCATACTCGTTCCAGTCTCGCGGCGGGTGCGAGAGGTATGGATTCCTGAGTCCCTCATCGCTTCTGATCTCAGCTGCGTGCCGGCGTATCAAATCTGCGACCGCAAAGTGCGTATTCTTCTCCGCGAGCTCAATGGCTCCGTCATAGCCAGTGTCACCTCGAGATTGACTGAGTGCATTTGCATTGAGAAGCAGTTTGACCATATCCAAACGACCTCGCTCGGCTGCGGTGTCTAAAGCGTTGAGTGGCGGTAGCCGACCCCTTGCTGGGCACGCTGGTGGCGCATTGACATCGGCGCCTTTTTGCAGAAGCAGAATCGCTGTGTCCAAGCCTCCTCCGTATGCCGCCAATTGTAGCGCAGTAATACCGCTACGCCGTGCAGGAGCCGCATTTATATTTGCACCGTGATCGATAAGGCTGTTGATGATTCTTATTTTCCCTGCTTGTTCCTCTTGTGTATTGGTGTGAAACGAGCAGATCGCTTGAAGTGCTGTGCGGCCTATGGCGGGTGCGTTGACGGCGGCACCTGCTTTGAGTAGTAGCAATACGACTTCCTCGTTGCCTGTTAATGCCGCAGCCTGCAAAGGGCTAAGATTTTTTGGGTAGCCACGCCGAGAAATGTGGCAATTTATGTCAGCACCTGCACCCAGTAGCTCTCGAACAAGTTCTATCCCACCATCTAATAGGATCCAAGCCGCAAGTACACCACCCGTTCGAATATGCGCGCCCTTCCCATAGAGATACTTAAAGATTGCACGTCTTTCTGTCTGGTCTCTAAATCCATAGCAATGCTCCAACATTGATGATGACAGTATGAGAGGATCTTGACGTTCAAGTGTTTGTTCGACCACGTAGCGGACTGATAGCAATGATAGTCGCGCCAGACCCCTCTGGTCTAGCAGATATGTCAGCAGATCGGATGGACGTGGTTTCTTCCTGGAGAGTCGAAAGATTGCTCCTCGTTCGACCATTGAACGAACCATCTCAATTGTATTCGTTTCTGAATCACAGTACATAAGGAAATGAGCCAAGATACTAAGCCTGTACGATTTCAGGGGATGGGATACCCTCACTTCTGAATTGATATCTACTCCAGCACCCAAAAGCAGTTGCATAACTTCGATCTTGTTGAGACTCGCCGCTTCCGCAAGGGCGAAAGTGCCTTCCTTGGCGATGTCGTCCACGTATGGTAACAGGAAATCCAGAAGATCGGTCCCTTGCGATCGGACAGCGTCTTGCAGAGCACGGCTCTTCACAATAGCTCCATGGTCAATGAGCAGCTGCAGTGCTTGGATCTTGTATCTCAAAACCTCCTGTGGCTGGTCCTGCATGTGTTTGACCAGTATATTCAACGCAAATGAGGCCTGATTGCGCCTCTCGAGAGGTTCATCCCCATAGGATACCATATTCGGACGTGGCATTGCTGCTGAGGGGAAGTCGATGCCAAAAGCCAACAATGCATGCACAACCTCCAGATCTGTCCGTCTGGGAGTGCCTCTGGAGTCGGTGATGATGAATTGCTCTACCAAGATCGCCTGTAGAAACCCGTTGATGTCATCTGAATCCATCTGATTCGACTCCCGTACCTCTGAAAGGAAGCACTCAAGGTTGCCCTTTTCCAAAGCTAGAAGAATTCTTGCTCTGATGACCTTGGAGGTGAAAGCTTGACTGTAATGGGCGAATTGGTCAAACGCTGGTCGCTCGAAGTAGAATAGATAATCCAGTATGGATGGCCACCATGCAGTTCTCAATGCACGAGGAATGATTTCGCGAAAAAACTTGTCGCCGCCGTGCCCCCATAGGAAAGCCTCATCCAGATTTGCGCCCGCTTCTACAAACATTTGCAGATATTCGCTCCGAGCTTTCGCAGGAAATTTGCGCTGCCGGCTGAAAATTTGGAAAGTTGACAAGTCGTTGTGATTCGCGTATGCACCGGCCGCTTCGAGCGGTAGATTGACATTGCAACATTCGAGTAGGAGGTGCGCGCACTCAAGATCACGGTTTTCCAGGGCATCCACAATAACGGAATCGTCCACCTTCCCAAGTGATTGGTTCACCCATTGATCAGGACGGCATCCTATCGACAATAGTGTCCGTATAACGTCGGTAAGACCCATTGAGAGGGCGAGCCACAGGTATGTATGCCCCATCTCAAGCTTTGATACAGCAAACCAGTCGTTGGCGAGCCCCACATCAACCATTGTTTTGAAGAAACTGGCCTGCTTGCACAGACCTGCAACGACTGCTGAACAGATCGAAGCCTATGTCATGCACTTCCGCATCGAGGAAATCAGCCAAAGCCTGCAAACTAACGACATCGACAGAACTAACCCCTGCACCAGGTCTCCCTCCCCTCCACCGGAATACGACGCCTCTGGCCGCCGCACAAACACCCGCGAGCGACGGCACCGCCAGCGCCTGGAGGAGGAACGCCAGAGGCTAGTTGACGCCGCGGAGAAGACCTTCGACGGCTACAAAGCGCCTCACGGCTTCCGACCTTCCCAACGACGCGGCGGTCTGATCAAGGAAAGGGTCTTCATCCCCGTCAGGGACTTCCCCACCCTGAACTTCATCGGCCAGATCCTGGGTCCCCGCGGCCGGAGCCTGCGGGAGATGAACGCCGAGTCTGGGGCCAATATCGTCATCAGGGGCAAGGGCTCGGTCAAGGAGGGCAGGGGCAGCAGCCGTCCCCAACGGGACACTACTGACGATATGCAGGAGCCACTGCATTGCCTCATCGAGGCTGACAGCCGGGAGAAGGTGGAAAAGGCGAAGGGGCTAATCAACAGGGTCATCGAGACTGTCATATGTATGCCGGAGGACCAGAATGAGCGGAAGCGCGGTCAGCTCCGCCAGCTGGCTCAGCTGAATGGGACTTTCCGCGACGACGAGCAGCAGGTGTGTCAGAACTGCGGACAGCATGGTCATCGACAGTACGCTTGCCTGGAGCCGAAGAGGTTCGCGGCGAATGTTACATGCCATGTCTGTCACAATTCTGGCCACCTGGCGCGGGTCTGCCCTGACAGGAAGGGCACAGGCAGCAGTGTGCCACCGTGGAGGAAGGATAGGATGGCCGCGCAAATGCAGGTGGCAACCAACGTCACAGAGAATGATCGCGACTTTGAGCAATTCATGTTAGGGTTGGGGAATTGATGTTTGTGATCTGCTAACCATACTAATCTGGGAGGTTCAACAGTCTGCCATCGACTACTGTTGTTTTACTGTCCACTGTTTTACTGACATAGTTTTAGGGTTCCAAAAATATGATTGATGCATGTAGTAACACTGCATCGACTGACATATGTATTTTAACCTACATATGTAACCTGTGTTATCGGAGCCACGAATCCACGGTGTAACTCGTAAGAAAACGCAGCAGCCTCCTAAATTCAAATATAACGTAATTATTTCGGAAGAATGTGTATTGTGGTAGTCAGGTGGGGACTCTACTCCTACATAAGGCATCTGGACCAAGTACAAGATTGAGTGGAAACATGAAGACAGTGGAAACATGAAGACCTAATAGATACATATGCAGCTATGTAACAAGATCCGAGCTTATGAATTGCAATCGTTGGTTGGTGTGACTCTAACCAACAGATGTTGGTTAACTGCTAGGGTGGGCCGAAGGAATCATCGCTAAAACACAGAGGCACAGGGACGAATCCATTCTCGTGCGACTTTTCTCTGGGAGTCACCCACCAGCACTCAACGCAAATCTGAATCTCAAGAGTCCAATCGGCATCATGGGCGGAGTCGCGTACATCCCGACGGATCCCTCGCGGAAGGTCCAGGTCATCTGGGCGGGATACTCACGGACAAGCACCGTTTCCATGTCCATGGCACTGGACAAGCTCCTTGACGGTGCAATCCTCCACGGTGGCACAAAGATCCTCGTGCGCGACGACGATAAGATATCTATGGCCACGGCGAAGACTATTGCGATCTGTGCGTGTGGTGAAACAGTAGATTGACAAGATCGGCTGACTATTACAGCACGTGGATGAAGGCCTACGAGGCCAGAAATGCGGGTGACAAGGAGACGACCCTGAAGCTCGTCCGCAAGGCCACCGCCGGCTTCGTGGGCACCGCGGACCTGCCGCCGTCCGACTTCATGCCCGAGATGATGGAGCTCTACCCGGACGCGAAGGTGGTGTTGGTCCGCAGGGACCCGGTCAAGTGGTGGAACAGTATCGCCGCCTTGACCAGCCGGACGACACCCTCTTGGCTCGGCGTCGTATTGGCGCCCATCCCCGGTTGGAGATACCTCCCTTCGTTCGCGAAGGAGTGCAGCCGCTCGACGCTCAAGCTCGCAGGCCTGACAGAGGATACGGATAGTCCGGTCGAACTGATCAAAAGGGGCGGTCCTCGTAGGTGTCACCCTCTTACTTCCAAAAGCCTGTCTTTGAATTGTTGAAATAACATGATCCTACACGGGCAGATATCCTAGAAGCTCATCACGACAAAGTCCGAGCTCTCGTGCGTAAAGGGCAGTTGCTGGAGATGGATCTGAGCGAGGGCTGGGGGTCTCTGTGTAAGTTCTTAGACGTGCCCGTCCCCAACGAGCCGTTTCCAAGAACGAATGATGCCGCTGCAGCAGACAGTTACGTCATACAGATTCTGCTCAAAGTCTTGGGGGTCTGGATTGGCATCCTGTCAGCGACGGGAATTGTGCTATATTCTGGGGTCTGGTTGTGTGAGAACCAGCCATATTGAAGCTTTTCTGTCGCCTTGAATGTATTTCCATACTATCTGGGTCCTTGCTGCCAACATCCATTCTCTTCTGTGAATCACTCTGGCGCAGTCTATCTGTTTACTTGCGGGCCTTGACTGCCTCGAGGGACCGTTCAACGACCTTCGTACACAGTGTTCGCAAGCTTACAGCATTCAGTACATCCAGAGTGGTCAGCTCAGCACCCAATCTGGCTTTACACCAATTTCTCAAATCCACTGCGGCCAGCGAGTCGATTCCGTAACTGCTCAACGGCTTCGACGATTCCACGTCAGCCGCCAGGCCCAAAGCGCGCACCATCTGCTTGTTGACGAGCTTGATGGCCTCGTTGACTAGCTTCTCTGTCGGGAGCGAGGCATTCAACATGGCATGGAAGGCACGGATGCTGTCGCTCTCGTCGTTCTTGGACCCGTTCCCGTCGCCACCGCGAGAGTCGAGCCTCGGGACCAGCAGCGAGTGGAAACGCACATCCTCCAGGAGTGGCGAGTCCTCGGGCAGCGGGAACGGCAGGCCCGTGATCATCTGCCCGGCACCACCGTTAACCTCGCCGCGGAGACTGAGGCCGGCCGTCTGCTGCAGGATCGAGAGCTTCAGAATCTCGTGGAGCTGGGACTCGTTAACGCGCGACAGGCCGCTGCGGCTCTGCATGCGGTCGCTGAGGGTTTCATTCTGACTAAGGTACCCAACGTCCTCGATGATTCCGAGGTTGATGCTGTGTGCCGCGTGGCCAAGGGAGTGGCGGTATAGGGCAAACGCATCTTGGAATGCATTGCCGGCAGCATAGTTGGCCTGGCCGGCGGTACCGACGACGCCTGAGATGGAGGACAGCATCGTGAAGAAGTCGAGTCGGGAGCCCTGTTTCTCTGCAGCGGCATGGTGGAGGTTCCAGGTTCCTGCTAATTTGCAGGCGAGGGCCTCATGGTATTCCTGCAACGTCATGGTCTCTAGTGTCTTGTCCTGGTGGTAGAAAGTATCGTCAGCTCGTTCTGGTTTTCTGAAAACAATTCATCATGCAACACATAACGTACCCGCAGCACCATAGCTCCTTGGATGACACCCTTGATCGGCAACTCGGAGCCCTTGAACAGTTGTTTCACATCGTCCAAGCGGGAAACGTCCCCCCTTACGATCTTCACTTCTGCGCCAAGGCTGTTTATGTCCTCGATAACATGTCGCGAGCGCTCATCATCAGCGCCACCTCTGGACATGACGGTTAGGCTCTTTGCACCGCACCGCGCCATAAACACTGCAAGACTGCCACACAAACCCTTCAGGCCTCCGACGATGAGGTATGTTGCCTTAGGATCAAAAAGGAGAGAGGGCGGAGCCTGACGGATGGGAACCTTTACGTCCTCGACGTCTCCATCCGAGATAACAATTTTTCCCATGTGTTCTCCAGACCTCATGTACCTGATTGCATCCAGGATCTTACCAAAGGGGAAGACATTCCTAGGCGAGATCGGCTTGATGTTACCCGCAACGAGGAGCGATCGGATGGTCTGCAAAACCTTCTCGACCACAGGGAGATCATCGAGGACGCTTGGCTTGGAGATGTCGATCCCTCGGTATGAGCAGTTGCGGTCGAATGTCTCCATAGCCAGGGCGTTCCGATCGACAATATCCTTCTTACCGATTTCAAGAAGAATACCATTGTCTGCCAGCAGTCTCCACGACTCGTCCAACAGGTCGCCTGTAAGGAAGTTCAGCACAATATCAACTCCCCGGCCGCCTGTTAAGTCCCTGATGCCAGCCGCAAAGTCGGTATTTCGGGAAGAGAAGATGCGTTCGGGGGGTATGTCGCATTCTTCCACCAGGAATCGCTTCTTCTCTGGATTGCCTGCCGTTGCGAATACCTCGGCGCCCAGGTGGCGGCATATCTGGATGCTCGCGAGCCCAACTCCACCAGCGGCTGAGTGGATGAGAATAGATTGACCTCGCTTGACCTGTGCAATCTCCATCAGGCTATATACGGCAGTGAAGAAGACGACGCTCATCGTCGCGCCCTCCTCAAAAGATACCGACTTGGGAAGCAGGAAGACGTTCTCCTTCGGCACACGACATCGATTTCCAAAGGCGCCCTTCGTGTGAATGACCACTCGGTCACCGGCTCGACAAGAAGTGACCTTGTTCCCAACTCGAGTGATGATTCCCGCGCCCTCGTGGCCAAGAAGATATTCATTTTCGGGCACAACGCCGAGGGATACCACAATATCCTAGAAACGGGATCGTTAGCATAACATCTCCTTGTCATCGGAGTGTAAGTCAAAGCTGCAAGAGCTTACCTTGAAATTGAGACCGGCGGCCCGGATTTCCACCTCGACCTCGCCACTACCCAAAGTCTCCGTTTCAAGTCCATCGGCGATCTCATTGAAGTGGATGGAGCCTATGGCGCCGAGCCTTTCACACCATAGCTTCACTGTCTTGGGGTTCTTCCTCAGCCACGTCTCCTGCAGATCACCGCCCGTCCGGCTTGCCAGAGACGCCTTGACGAGCTTCTCATCCGGCACGATTCTGCTCACGTACAGCGCTCCGTCGCGCTCACAGTACTCGTTCTCCGATCCATGTTGCTGGCCAGCTGCAGAGGACAGTGTCTGTATAACGTGCAGCGTCGACTGTGCTGCGTAATCACCACTGAAGGAAGACAAGTCTAGGACTTTCAAGCCGAGGGTAGGCTCTTCGCCTCGGAGACTGCGCGCGAACCCGTGGATGAGGGCGTTGGAGGGCGACGAGACACTGATTTGCGAGCCCGACGTCAACCACAAGAGTTGACGGCCCGCCTTCACCAAGGCCCCGAGGTCGTCCCAGTCCGAGCCGGCAATGGTGGCCAGGAGCGGCGCTTGTGGACTGTCGATGACCAGGATCGGATCAGCCAGCGGCAGATTGTCAGCGGCTGAGGCTTGGATGAGATCTCCGGTCCAGCCGAGATCTTTGAGCGACTTGATGAGGGCCAAAGACTCGTTGCATGACCCTTTGGATAAATCCACGATCGGGAAACTGAGCGTGCTTTCAGTCCCCTGAGCCTGTCCCTCTTCAGCCTGGCCTGCCAGGGGTGAGCAGAGGTATACTGTCGAGAAGACACCGCTTCCGGCAGCGACAGGCTCAGAGGAGGCGGCCTTGGCGCGTACGGCGAACCCTGACGACTGCAGCACGGTCTCGGTATCTGTAAAGGCCCAGGACATGGACACGCCCAGCTCGGATTCGGAGTTCTGTTCGGAGCCGGATTCCGTACTGTCCAAGAGAGACTTCTGTTGCACAAGGACTAGGAAACCGGCGGCCGCGCAAAGCTTGTGTGCCGATGTCAGAGCAGACCTGAGAGATTCTCCCTTGTTATCAGCCGAGGGCATGCGGAGAAGGACAAGGTCAAACTTCTCCGTCGTGTCGAAGGGAAGCTCCCTAGAGATTGACTCTGTGACGTCGTGGATGTGGAATTCCACCCCGGGCAGGTTGTTCAAGCTCTTTTGAGCACCCGCCAGTCTTTCCGGGGCGCTCAAAGCGTAGCAGTAGCGACGTATGGGCGAAAGACGGGACTCGAGCGCCGGAAAGTCCCGTTCTTGAGTTTGGGGCTCTGCGTCTGGCTGTTCATCCGCCACTGGCAGCATGTCCAGGTCGACCACCGAGGGGCGGGCCACCTTGTGCTTCAGCAGCGAGACCATAAGTGCAGCTGTAGATGGCAGAAGAAGACCCTCGGAGAGGACTGACGTCTCGACGTCTGAGGCGGCGAGTGCATCGAGGTCCACGTCATCCCCGAGCAGAGAGATATCAGCCTTCCAATCCATTTTCATGAAGGTCTGTGTCTGTGATGCCTCCTTGGCCTTCGATGTTGGTATGTCCAGCTCGGTGTAGTGGAGGCCGCGGATCTCAGATACGATGGCACCGGAGTCTTCATTGTAGATGACGACGTTGGATTTGTAGTTCTGTGTCTTGTCGCGTCTTCCTGTGATGTATACAGAATTGCTCTCGGCCAACCCGCTCCTGGGCTTTTCTGCACCGGCGTTGATAACGATCTCATCTATCAACTGAGGCACCAGGGCTCTATCGATCATGGTGCGGTGTCCCTGATACAACGACGGTATCCCGGCCTGAAAAAAACTGTCAAATACTGAAGGATGGATAGTATATTTAGACTCCTTAGCCTGGCCAGGAAGATCCGGGAACTGGACTCTGGCACGGTTTGTCCGTTTCCCGGCTCTAGACTCAATCTCGGTCAAGTTCTGAAAGGTCGGGCCAAAGTGGAAGCCAACGTTGTACATGGATTTGTACCAAAGCTTGGCTGGGGATGGGTGGTGAAGTGGTTCGAGGTCACCCGTCGACGTTTTCGAGGAAGACACGGACAGTGACGGACTAATCCGCACGAATCCGCTGCAGTGTTCGGTCCAGACATCATCTCGCAGGGTCGTGACTTTGAAGCGGAACCAAGTGTCCGCCTGTCCTTGGGCGGGACTGAGGGACAAATAAATGTGACTGTCGCTGTCTTCCTCGAGCACGAGAGCCCGGAGAAGACGGACATCACGCAGCCGGTATGACGCCTGAAAGACGCTGTTGACGTTAGACAGCAACTCGAATTCAGAGGCCTTGCCTGTCTGGAACATAGCTTCCACGGCCATTGCGATATATCCTGATGCCGGGAAGACAACCTCGCTGCCAAGTGCGTGGTCTCTGATCCACGGCACGTGCTTTAGGCGCAGCGTTCGTTTGAAGGTTGGAGCACTCCACGGAGTTCCCAGGACCTTAGAGCCAAGGAGATCGTGAGAGGGGAAGATCCGATACCTCCACTCCTTGCTAGCAAGACTCTCATGCCAGTACTTGACTGAATGGTTCCACTGGTAGTTCGGCAAATCGACTATAACACAAGGCTTTGGTGAAGTATTGTTCCCTGCTGATCCAACCTTGGCGAAGTCCACGTTGATACCTGAAAAGAACAATTTTCCCGCGAGCTCATATAATGGACGGGTAGAGTCGTTCACTCTGGCGGATGCCGCCGAGTACTCGACAGATGCTGACCCTTGGTCAGGTGCCTGTTTGATCTGGTTGATGGGACCGGCCAGGGCACCGCTTGGTCCAAGTTCAATCAGATGTGTTGCATTGCCGTTCTGGTCCTTGATCAGGGCTGTCGCTCCTTGCTCAAAAAGGACGGGAGACACCATATTTGCTACCCAGTAGTCAACCCCAGTCGCCTCTTTTCTCAGTGCTCCGCCGACTGTAGAGTAGAAGGAGACAGCGGTGGACCGGGACTCTTGGTTTGTCCCCAAACCTGGGCAGTGCGTCTCCAGGAGGGCTCGGTAATGCTCTGCAACGTCCTTCATATACGGAGAATGGTACGCCAGGTCTACCAGGAGAAGCCGCGCGAAGTGACCGTCAGCTTTGATGGCATCCTGGATGCCTTCCAAATCTTGAACCGGGCCGGAGATAGTAACGCTCTTGGGGCTATTCCTGCAGGCGATCTGGACCCGCGGATACGGGTCGAGGTACGACTGAGACTCCACCATGCCAAGGCCGACAGCGAGCATCCCGAGTTTGGCATGCTCTTGCTGCGACTGCGAAGCCTGCAAGTCCTTGGCCGCCTTTCCACGGAGGTATGCGACCTTGATGCCATCTTCCGGCGACAAGAAGCCCGCAGCAACAGCTGCTGCAATCTCGCCAGAGGAATGGCCAACAACTATAGCGGGCTCGATGCCCCAGTCCCTCAGCACAGCAAGAAGACCCAACTGTAACGCAGTCACGAGTGGCTGAGAAAATGTAGGAAGACGCATGTGATCAGCCGTCCGCGATTCGCGGAGCTCACTGGCAAGGCTCCACGAGGGAGGCTCAGACATGGACTGAAGCTCTTCGTCCAGACGTTGGATGGTACGGCGGGCGACCGGGAACTTATCAAGAAGCTCCAGGCCCATCTGAGGCCACTGGGCTCCCTGCCCGGTGAATACAAACCCAATGCGTGGGGACTCGCTTGATTTGCCGTACACGACCTGGCTCTCCTTAAACTTTGAGCCTTCAGATATGGCGTATGCCCGAAAGAAATGACGAGTGCGCCGGTGTGCCAAGGTGTATTCCAGGTTGGCCGACTGGATCTTGACGGCAGGATCTGAAAGGTGGCGGATGCACTCCTTCACATAAGCCTTCAGCGAGACCTCGTCGTTTGCCGAGAAGACCAGGAGTCGCCTGGTAGTGTCTCCGCTATCATCATCTGCCAGTAAGTCGAAGTCGTCGTTTGCGGGAGCGTAAGACATAACGCTGGCGGATTCATATCCAGGAAGGACAGAGTCTGGGTGCTCGAGGATGGCGTGGGCGTTTGATCCTCCATATCCGAACGAGTTAACGCTCGCTCTTCTCAGAGTGCCTTGTGGCCAGGGAGTCGCCACCTTGGAGGGCAGAATCTTGTAAGCATTGAAGTCGATTCCAGGGTTTGGAATATCAAAGGTTGGGTTCCCCGGGATGATACCCCGTTCAACAGCCAGCACGGTCTTGAGCATGCCCGAAATGCCAGCTGCGGGCTCCGAGTGGCCGATATTGCTCTTAACAGACCCGATGCGTAGGTGTGAGCCGTCGGGTCTTGACTGGGAGAAGACGGAGGACGCGGCCCTGCACTCGATGGGGTCGCCCGCGAGCGTTCCCGTTCCGTGGCACTCAAGGTACGCCGTGTCGTTCAAGCTGGTGATTCCCGCACGTTCGTACGCCCTTCGTATAGCAAGGGCCTGAGCCTCAGCACTGGGACTGGCTATCCCTGGGGTCCAGCCATCGCTGTTGGTTGATGTGCCGCGAATAACTGCGCGTATGGGATCTCCGTCGCGTACGGCATCGTCCAGGCGCTTCAACACCAGGCAGTTGATTGCCTCGGCCTTGATATAGCCGTCTGCGCGGGCGTCAAACGTCCAACAACGACCCGTCGGCGAGGCGGCTGATGTCATTGCAGACTGGTCCATATTGTGCTCGGGGCTCATGTACAAGTTACAGCCTGCTACGATAGCCCCATCCGCGTCGCCCGACTCTAGATACCTGCAGGCCAGATCGACAGAGATGAGACTTCCAGAACAGGCTGTGTCGATGGTCATGCTATATATCCGAGTCCTCGGTCAGTCCTACTAATTGGAGCACTGTACCGCTCAAACGAGCCCATTTGAGCATGGGAATGCTGTGAGAATCTCACCTTGGTCCCTTGATATCCAAGAAGTGACTGATCCGGTTACTCAGCATGGCACGACCACATCCTACGGTGAAACTCGGCACCCTGTCCTCCGGGTCCCTGGTCTGGACGTCACTGTAGTCTGGTGTGCATAGTAACAAGTTAGTGCAGGGACTCAAGGGAGGCGGTCTGGTTGATATCTCGGCAGGGGAAAGGTAACTTTGACGGACCAGAGGCGTAAGATCCGACGAAACAACCGAAAGACTTGGACTTTATTCCTTCCATAGTCAAGCCAGCGTTCTCCAGCCCTTCGTACACTACCTCGAGCAGCTGCCGCTGCTGCGGGTCCATAGACGTGGCGTCGACCTGCGACAGCCCGAAGAAGCCGGCGTCGATATCCCTGGGATCTGCATTGATAAACATGCCTCCTGGCGAACGCATGGTCCATGGCCGCAGTGTTCCATCATAGTGACCCTCTAGACTAAATCTCGAGGGGGGAGGAACCAAGCCGGCGATCCTCCCATCAAGGAGGAGCTTCCAGAACTGCTCTGGCGAGTTGGAGTTTCCAGGGAGCCGACACGACAAGCCCACAACGGCGATGGGGGTTTGACTTTCAACAGCCATTTTCGCCTTTGGCTCTGGATATTGCTCTGTGAAGCTATACCGTGAGAAGAAGGCAATACCACATGGGGGAGCAGGGAAATTGGGTAAAATATGCGTTTGACTTATGTTGCTGTTATTCCGAGGACTTTCGTATATCTCTCCGAGTCTACAGTCCTGCAAAGACCACGGAGTGATTGCCTTTATACTCCTACAAGCTGTTGGCCTGAACTAGGTTCCAGCAAGCCCTAGTCGTCTTGTCAAGCTTGTCAACAACATAGTCTGGAGCTCCCTTGCCCACACAAAAAAGAAGATCTCCTGTCAACTCGTAGCCCATAGGTGGGCCTTTCGAGCCTGCATGATGTTAGCTCACACTTGTTAATGATACATATGTACCGCGACTGTATTTTACGCGCCGAAAGCCTTTCCTCCGGAAGATCATGTTGCTTCGGCCATCGGCGGCTTCACGATTCTCGAATGTCTCATCGTCTCTCTTCCATTCGCCCGGCTCATGAACCACCTATCTTGTTGATAAGGCACGCAAAATGCTGGCTGGGATACACCATATCGATCCATACTATTCAGCCATATTGATCAGCATGAGCACATTGTGACGTTTCTGTAGTGTCAGAGTCGCTGATATCCAGGATCATTTGGGCTCGCAAAAGGTCCACGCGTGCTTGCAAGCTTACACCAAGTCGTTCTAAAGAGGGTATAAACCAATGACCGTCAGGTTTGTGCTCTGTCTGACTGCCTGACTGCATTATCAAAATTGTGACCATAAATGCAAGATTATGCACCATCTTGTCTCCGGCTCTCTTCGCACCAGCCATATAAGTAAGGGCCCCAAACTGTAGGGACAATGGACGCCGGTCATGTTACACAACAGGGGCCTGTGAAATGTAGCGAATATCTTCTGATAAACTCCCTCACACTGTGTATAGAAAGTAATATGCCCGGGATCCCACTCTTCATTTTGCTCAGCTTGGCTTGGTCAGCTTTTTCAGCTTTGTCTCACGTCAGCCAGGTATTCAATGGCCCGTTTCAACTTCCTGGTTGCGTTGCACCGGAGGATGGTCAGAAATCGGAAGGTAATCAAGGAAATTTGGCGCACAATCTCGGACCTGAGATGGCGGCCTGTTGGAGCCTAGCGAACTGATACTTAGCGCTGAGAGGCTTCTGCCCACTAGCAGAAGTGAAGAAACAACAACCTATTGATAGGCCGAATTGAGCCGTCCTTTCATGCAGTTGGTAGTATATGCCGATCGACACACGCGACGGATCGGATAAACAAAGACTGGGTGGTTTGACTACCGCCCTCACGTACACAGCCACTGATTCAGATTTCCTCCACATCTTGACTCTTCAGGCTTTCAGGTCAAGCAAGCATCTAAGTAGCCCGACTGAGCAGGAACTCCGAACCCACCTTCAACCTCCACAGTCACAACAACAACGACACGCTGATTACCGTGCAGACATCCCACTCTCAGGATGTCGGTATCATTATATACGAAATGGACGCAAATGTTCCCGCCCCCCGGACCGATCAATGGGGCCAACCTCCAAAGCCAGGCCGGCAAGGTCTTCGTGGTGACGGGCGGGTCGCACGGTCTTGGATATGAGCTCTCAAAGGTCCTCTACGGCGCCGGCGGCAAGGTTTACATTCTCACCCGGTCTATGGAGCGTGGAGAGGACGCTATATCCCGCATAAAGGCCTCTTACGACGGGAAAGACGCCACGAAGAAGCCCGGAAGCTTGGAGTTCATTCACATGGACCTGATGGACTTTGAGACCGTCAAGACAGCTGCTCGAGAATTTCTCGAACGCGAGGGTGCAGACGGACGACTTGATGTTCTGTGAGTCCGCTCCCAGTTTATCGATTCCAGTAGTGACGTGCGAGTTACTGACTCTGGCATGACCAGGTTCAACAACGCGGGCACGGGAGGCCGCAAAGATGCGCCCCTAGGAGCCCAGGGCAATGAATACCATTTCACGACAAACACACTTGGGCCGTTCCTGCTGGCCCGGCTGCTGACACCCATCCTCTCCAGAACGGCGAGGCGAAGCCCACCGGGCAGTGTACGCGTCGTCTGGCCTGCATCTCTCCTCGTAGAGACGGGTGCTCCCAAGGGTGGCATACGCAAGGAGTTTATCCAGGATCAAGAGTCCGCCAAGAAAATAGACTACGTCGAACTCTACAGCGCGTCCAAGGTGGGCTCTTGGTTCCTCTCATCCGAGCTCTCGCGCCGTCAGCCGCGAGGAGATGGCGCCGTCGTATATGTGGCTGGAAATCCAGGGACCTACCTCACGAACATGTGGCAGTATACCCCGTGGTTCCTCTATATCATCATGAAGCCCCTGCTCCATGATCCCAAGCTGCACGGAACCGAGACTTACCTGTGGATGGGCTTCTCCGACGAGGTTACCCTTGAAGATGCCGTCGCTGGACGCTACGCCATGTGCAATGGCAGATGGCATCCTGGACAGAGGGGCGACCTGGTGCAGGCACTCCGGGGGACGGACGAGGGCGGGTCTGGATGGGCCAGTAACGTCTACGACTGGTGCGAGGAGAAGGTGCAGAGCTATCTGACCTAAGATGATGATCGTGGGTGGGAGGGTGTACGGGAGTGGTCTCGTATTCCTTGTCTTGTAACAATAGTAACTAGCAACAGTATGAGTATCGTAACACACAAGTAACCATCTTTTCCATTTCTACGAGTGGTCACTACGGTTTGGTAATCTTTGTGCGATTCTGACACTTGTGGGTGTCTTGAAAGTTATCAACCGGCACAGCAAAATACCCTCAGTGCTCCGTCATCACCACTTTAGATGCCAGCCTTAGTAGTGCATGCAGGCTCCGCCGTGCAAGAGAACCGCATCATATACGCCAAGAAACTTGGAATAAAGTAACGTATCTCGGTCTTATCTCGGTACTCGCAACGCCGTTTCCGGTCGGGGATATCGACTCCGCCCAGAAGGACTCTACATGTGCGAGGATGCCGGTGTGAGTACCATTGTACCTGTATATGTTGACATATTACCAATGTCTTGCATGCTGTCTGCCAGCGCCCTCTTTCACATTAGTAGCATGCAAAGTGTCAGCACGACTGCAGTGTTGAGGAGTTTGATAGAGACGAAAGTGTCACCTGTAGGAGAGTATGATTAGTCTCCATCCGTCCGATCGCGTAGCGTGAGTAGCTTACGACACACCCAGGGGCTTCACTATCCTCAGGCCCTCCCGGTCCCCTCAGACTTGTAGTATATACCAAGAAGTCATGCACTGTTGCTTCACTCAAAGTACAAATGTTGTCCATTGAGTTTTCCTGTGGAATTTCGACTCACTCACAAATCGAGATCCCCATTGTTATTCGCTCCCACCATGTCTCTTTTATTTGTTGAACTTGTGGCCTCGGCCTTGTGTCTTGTTGCTCTGTGCATCCAGCGTTTGTACTTCCACCCACTCGCCAGCGTGCCGGGTCCAAGGCTCGCAGCACTCACCGGATGGTACGAGACGTATTACGAACTCGTCCATAAAGGACTCGGTGGGCAGATGACCTTCAAGATCCAGGAGCTGCACAACAAGTATGGCCCCATCGTCCGCATCAACCCCCATTCGGTTCATATCGATGATCCGAACTACTTCTCGAAGATCTACACATCCAGGGAGGGTTTTGACAGGCCCGAGTATGTGAAATGGCGCTTCGGCTCCCCATACGCGCTCATCTCGACCCCGGACCACCACGCGCACAAGATGAAGCGTAAGGTCCAGGAGCCCTTCTTCGCAAAAGGGAGGATCGCCAAGCTGTCGCCAATGGTCTGGGACAAGGCGAACAAGATGTGCCGCAGTCTCTCGCGCGATTACGCGGGCAAGAGCCGCCCGGCGAGGCTGGATAACATGTTCGCGTGTCTCGTCGCCGACGTAGCCACGCAGTACAGCTTTGACAGAGATTACGACTGGCTCGGCAACGACAACTTTGAGAGCCCCTTTCTTCAGGCCATCATTGGTTTCAAGAAAATAGGGCTCCCGTCCACGCAATTTCCCTGGATTGCGCGCGCCCTGGTCTCTATCCCGGATTCGGTGGTGAGGTCTCTGCAGCCGTCCAGGTCGATTGTGCTCGACTTCCAGGAGGACAGTACGTTGTGAATCCCTTGCAGATTTGTTGACAGACTTCTCTGACGCCCAGATATTCAGTGAGAAGCATGATACGCGGCGCTCAGAGGGACATCGAGGCGGAAAAGGAGCGCGGTGGCAACTTTGATGCCAACCAGATGGAGCGTGACAAGACCATCGTCCACGGCATCCTGCGCTCGGATTTGCCGAAGGAGGAGCTGCAGGTGGAACCGCTCAAGGACCACGCTGCCGCCCTGCTCGCTGGTGGTGTGGCCAGCACAGTCTGGACCCTGAGTCTTGCCTGTTTCCACATCATCAACGACCGCAACATATACAGGAAGCTGAAGGTTGAGCTGGAGGGTGCCATACCTGACCCGACCGTACCAGTCCCGCTTGAAAAGCTAGAACAGCTACCATATCTGATGGCTTGTATCGATGAAGGTATGTTGATTTCCAAGTTCATACCCACTTTTTGACCACACACCCGTGTCTTCGTCAATTCCTGACAAGCTGTGTAACAAAATAAAGCGCTGCGCCTTGCCCCTGGCCAGATGTCGCGCTCTCCGCGCATATCGAAGAAGCCGATAGTATATGGCGACTACGTCCTCGCCCCCGGCACACATGTCTCCCTCGACTCGTGGCACATGCACCATAACGAGACCATTTTCCCGTCGTCTTTTGAGTTCAAGCCGGAGCGCTGGCTCAACCATCCGCAGGCCCCAGCCCCTTACGAGTCCCGGCCGCTCAAGGCCTATCTTGTGTCCTTTGGCAAGGGCACCAGAAACTGCCTCGGGATGAACCTTGCTAACGCCGAGATGATCATGGGTTTGGCCTTGCTGTTTAGGAGGTTTGAGTTTGAGTTATTTGAGACCACGTATGAGGTAGATGTCAATGTCGTGAAGGATGTCATTGCACCCGAAGTCTCGAGCAAGACTAAGGGGATCAGAGTGTTGGTGAAGGATATCTAGAGTAGATAAGTTCAAACTGAGGCTGTGACAGATAGAGCCGAGCACGGTCCAGATAGATAGATATATATGTATCTTAGACATCAGATGGTCTGCATGCGATTTCAACGGAACTGTCAATCCGTTTGGCGTTGCAAGCCAACATTTCGACTTGAACTCTATGTTTTCGTAGCGCGACCTTGACGTGTCATAATACTAAAAAACTTTCAACTTCAGAATAAATTATAGAGCCGAAAAAAATAGTTTCCAATACTCGCGCAGTACTTACACATATTTGAGTAATCAATACCAGGATACATACAGTGTTACGATTCTTGTGCCAAACATTGTATCTTCTGTATGTTATCTTCTATTTTCATCACTAATTGGAATCATCTAAGTGGTCTACAATGAAGTTAGGGAGACATTTTTGATGAAACCAACGATACCGGCAACCACCTCGTCAAGATGTTGTTCCGTGAAAAGTTCCTCATGCCCTGCACCTTCCACCTCGATTTTGTTCTTACAAAACCCCGGCCCACCATCTACCTCGTTGTAGTACTTTCTCTGCAACGCAGCATAACTCATGGTATCCTTCTCAGGGATGACAAACATCGCGCCCCGAAGCCCACTCCTCGCATCGCCCGCGGCCCCCGTGCCCAGATGCTTCCAAAGGGGCCAGGGGGTCCACATGGCAATCCTGTAATAGGTCATGAGCGTGACGCGGTTGACGTGGCCGGGGGCGATCTCGCGGCCGCCCCGGACCAGCCTCGCGTACAGCTCGGTGTCGACGCCGTGGCCGAACCCGGCGGCGTTCTCCCCGCGCTCGTTGACGAGCGGCACCGTGAAGGCCGGGTTGCCCATGACCTGCGACTCCCTGTCCTGAGCGCACTTGCGCAGCACGCGCGTGCGCTGCGCCGGCGATGCGAAGTCCAGGTCGGTCAGCGGCGCGGCGGCCACGACGAAGCGGCACCGCGGGTCGACCGACGCGGCCGTCAGGGCCACGCTGCCGCCGAGGGAGATGCCGAATAGGCCGGCCTGGGCGGGGTCTACCGAGTCGAGAGTCAAGAGATGCGTCAGCGCGTCAGCCATATCGGCGACGTACTGCGGTGGATCAATGTCGTTGCGCGGCGAACCACCGCTGGAACCGATGCCTCGGGGGTCGTAGAGGAGAACAGTTATGTTGTTTTTCTGGAGGGCTGAGGCGCAGGCTGGGAGGTTCATCATTGAGAGAACGCAGTTGAACTATAATATTCGTGTCAGTGGACTTGGAACACCGTAGACTAACTTGAACTGCCTTACACCGGGACAAACGACCACGCCTGGTCCTGGTCCTGGCTGCGCGGCCGGGTACACTCGCGCATGCAGCTCAGTCCCGTCAGTGGTTTTGAAGTTGACATCCTCGAATGGCATGTTTACAGTTTCCTATATTCTCCCTCTAATCTAGGATAAGTGACAAGTAGTGAGGCGAGATGGGAGGTCGGAAGGTGCAAGTGCTCTGTGTGATTCACACTACTCGTGGACCTCAGGCTCAACTGTGGCATTACTAGTGGTATTGAGGTATAAACGCCGCAAGGCATTGCTCATAGCTGGAAGACTTGAGATACGCCAAACTGGGACTACCTAGATTTCTCCGACTATCATGTGGATATTCCATTCACCCCTCTCCTTGATGAAAATTTGAAACTCATGCAGCCCATCTTGCGTTCTTATCTTGCTGACCGAAGTAATCATCGCAATCTATTCACAGTACTGGTCCGGGACCGCTGGCTGAACCCAGAAAGGCATAGTATTGTTAGACGATGGCCATTGGTGGCGTCTGGTTGATCTGGTATAATGTTGGGATTGATATTGGACATCATCGAAGTGGTTGCTGACGTGGCACCAAGTCTTTTCCATCAGGCATGTACACAGTATGGGCAAGTCAGGGCACCTATTGGCGGCGGATCCGAGCTGATGCGCTCCTTTGAAATTCAGGTCCGCGCAAGTCCGATGTCACTTTGCGGCATACGTATTGCCACAATATGGTGGTGTCCTCGTATCTGCCTGGGGCCTGTATTGAGGAGGCTGCACATGCAGTCAGACACCAGAGGCAGAGACGGATTTCTCACCACATCTTACCTTTTTACTGATCAGGCAGGTAGCACTCAAACAGCTTGATAACACCCCGGCTAACCATAAATAGGATTAGTTGAAACCTTATGATTGGGAAGACAACGCAGTCAGCGCGACTGGATTCCCATGTTGATCGTGAAGGTCTGTCCAAATCGCTTCTTATCTCACCTAGGTTGGCAAAAAGCTGCTGAAGCGCCTGGACGTATAAGCGCTTGACACCATGAAGGGCCGCTAGCCGACGCATGTCGGACGCAGAGGATTTAATACCGGTAATTATGCGAAAATTAATACGTTTCTGATAACGAAGAATCTGGGTATATCTGTGTCACCATCCGATCGTAGATGGTGCGACCCCTGGCGCATGATCACACACTTCACATGTGCAGCTTTAACATTGAATGCAAGCCATCATGACCTCGGGATCAACCTCGACTACCGACACATGTGCAACCAACTATCGTCATCCACCGAGGATTGTGAAGTTAGGGGAGATCCGGCTTACGCCTAGGAATGTTCTCGAACCAGGTACATATGTACTGCTGATTGGGGGCTTCCGGTAGGGTGTAAAAGATGCGAATCCTCAGCCTCGCTTGAAGATTGGCCAGTGGCACTAGCAAAGGATTCGCGATGCTTCCTTGTGTAACACCTCATCACAGGAACGTAATACGCAACAATTTGCCACTCAGCACTCTTATCACCCGGACCTGGGTGTGTGCCTACATGTGAGCTATTCATAAACCAACCACAAGTCTTGATTACTCCTAGCGCCCGGTATGAATCTAGTCATCTTCACCAAACGACATTGGACTCGGCCTAGACTCGTAGAGCGAGACGCAGTCATGGCAGGAAAAAACAAGGGGGGCGTTATCATCGGCATCGCAGTGATGTTTGAGGTCATTGCCTTGACTGCTGTCGTGCTTCGCTTCTGGTCTCTGCGATTGATTAGGCGGAAGTGGGCCCTCCACGATGGGTTGATCATCATAGCATTTGTAAGTTGCCCTCTCAACTAGCCTGGAAGAAGAGAAGCCCCTGACCGATGGTCAAAACAACAAGGTCGGCGTTACCGGGCTTGCCATTTGCCTCATGCTAAGTGTCACCCTCGGTGGACTTGGTACCCACGCAACCGAGCTTGCGAGCACCCCGTGGAGAATAGTGGTTTTTCGGAAGGTAATATCTCCGTTCCTTTGAAAGGTCGCCTCAGAGATTCATGTGACTGATCTGGTCCCCGGGCCGCATCATTCAGCTCCTCATTGCGCTCCAAGTCTGCTGGGCGGTCGCCATGACCACCACCCGACTGTCAATCCTCAACCTATACGTCCACCTGTTTAGTAACAGCAGACTGTTTCGCAAGGCTTGCTACCTCATGATGGCTGTTTCCATCCTTTGGAGCATCGGCGAGCTGCTTTTGGTCTTCCTGATCTGCCGGCCCCTAGCATTCAACTGGGATCCAACGATCGACAACGCAACCTGTGGCAACGATGTCGGTGGCTACCTTTCCGTACACGCCTTCAACTTTGCCATCGACCTTGCCATTGCATTATTGCCAGCGCCAGTCCTCTGGAACCTCCAGATGCCAAAGTCCAAAAAGGTCGGAATTATATTGATGTTCGCCTTAGGTGCGCTGTATGTCCTTGCCCCCCCCCCAGCCAAACACGCACACACAAGCACACACACGGTGGACCCCTTCCTTGACTCGTCTTCTACTAATGCCTCATAACAACCTAGAGTTTGCATAATAGCTATTCTGCGTGTTGCGTTGTACCAAGGTGTTCTAGACTACACCGATCCCGACTTCACTTACTCAAGCACAACTCTCTACCTCCTCACATCCATCGATTCATCATTGGGTGTCACATTGGCATGTATGCCACTACTGCGACCATTGGGAGAGCGGCTGGAAACGTGCTCGGCCTTGAAATGGGTCAGGTCGGTGACAGGTATGCCACGAGTCCAGCCAAGAAGTGCGTCCTCAGCAAGAGTCGGCTACAGGGAGACGGGCAGCTCAGATGGCCTGCATTTTGAGAGTACTGCTAGCGGAGGCGGATATCACATGCAGAGCCTGAAAAGTGATAACGGCATATATGTCAAGTGCCAGTTTGAGCAGCACACGAAGCACACCTACGACTACGAGATGAACCGGATTTGACTTTGATCGTAGATGGACGAGGACATAACCCTCTGTTCGGGTTAACTGTATATTAGCTATAATCAGATGATTACCAGGTATCAGTGCTTATGTTCGCGTATTTGGTGTGAGGAACAAGTTATCCCCTTTTGAGGATTCTACGTAAACAACTTGCTGAAATATTAGGGTCAAGCACGACCATGGGCGACACAAGCCTAAGGTCCAACTACGGAGTGCCTCTGTCTGGATCACCAGGCGGCTGGTTTCGCCGCTTGGATTCCGTGTCTCAGCCTCCCATGTCAACGGTTCAGAAATATGTATCGATCACCTATCTAATCACCGACGATCGAGGCAGGAGGAAGGAAATGTGCCATATTACCATGACAGAGGTCTGTCCGGCATTTGGATAGCAAGGTTTCAAGTACTTGATAACTGATACTCAGCTTGCAATCTGATCGCATATGACTTGATTGATGACTACCATCTTTACTCTGTTTTTGCCACTTGAGCCCTTTTGAGCCTCTTATGCACATGAAGTCAGAACTATGGTTCCTTCTTTCAACACAAGAGGTACGTACTAGGGGAATTATTGGAACTTTTCGTCAAGGTGTAATGTGTTCAAGTCACCGCCAGGAACGCTTGTGCAGGAAAGTGGCTTTACAGAAGTTCTGGGCTCACCGAGCCCACGCCACTACACCAATCGTTGGCGCTTATGGTTGTCTCCAGCTGCCTCAGCCTGCGCCGCATCACTATTCTTAGCTGAGCCGCATCATTACCGGCTGGAGGCTAGACTTCCACAATAAGAAGTAGGATCGAAGGAAGGTTGAGTCAAAGGATCTGGGGGCTGAGAATAACCTTGGAAAACACACCTAGCCGCAGCAAGGTTTCGATAAGCCAGCAGTCTGATTTCGCCATTATCGGTTCACTCGGGAATTTTCCACTCATATTTTCGGCGAAGCCGCGAAGGGCTGGACATGATGAAGTATATAAGGGGGTGGCTTCCGGTAAAGAAAGGCCAGTCTTGTAATGCTAATAGGTAGCCACAGGCGCAATCTGTTCAATTCAATTAGACGTTCAGAGGAAAGCGTCGCCGTCATGTTGCTTTCCAAGATCTCCAGTTTCGTGTTCGCTGGGTTGACTGCCGCCTCCACCTCTGCCCTTCGCAGGACGACAGACGACACGATCAACCCCCAGTCTTGCAAAAATATCCCTGGTGACAAAGGTTGGCCCTCAGCGGCAGCATGGAAGAGTCTTAATAGCACTGTGGGCGGACGACTGATCACGGCACATCCTGTCGCTCAAGTCTGCCATATGCCTAGTTACTCGGAAGCCGCATGCTCCGCTTTGAAGGATGTGTGGAACACGGGAAGTCTGATGTGAGCTCTGTCTTCTCCGCGATACGATAAGAAGTGAAGATTAGAATTGACCAGACACTTTCTTTCAATAGGAGCTCTCAACCAGTAGATATCCAAGCACCTTGGTTTGAGAACCAGACATGTGTCCCATTCACCGACCCTGCAAGACCTTGTGAGCTGGGCAACATGGCTAGTTATTCCATTAATGTCACTGGCGTCAACGATATCAAGGCGGGCGTTGCATTTTCTCGGAAAAATAACATACGTCTTGCCATCAAAAATTCCGGCCATGAGTATGTGCTTCTTTCCCCCCTTTTATGACTTGACCATCGCCTAAGAACATAGCAATGCTAATATAGAACAGTTGGAACGGGAAGAGCACCGGAAAAGGCGCCTTGTCGCTTTGGACTCGTAACATGAAGAGCCAGGAAGTGTTGGCATATAAATCATCCTTCTATCAAGGCCCCGCTCTCAAAGCAGGAGCAGGTGTATCGGGCGGGGAGGCTTCTGAGTTTGCAGCAAAGAATGGCTACCGGGTTCTCACTGGCGACAGCCCAACCGTAGGTTTCGCCGGAGGATTCTCCCAGGGCGGTGGACACTCTCAGCTGTCCGGGCTCTATGGGGTCGGAGCAGACAACGTGCTCGAGTGGGAGGTGGTCACGGCCTCGGGCGAGCACCTCGTGGCCACTCCAACCCAGAACTCGGATCTGTACTGGGCTCTGAGCGGCGGCGGTGGCGGTACATACGCCGTGGTAGTCTCCATGACAGCACGCCTGTTCGAGGACGGCCAGATAGCGAGTGCAACTCTAGCTTTCGATGCCAACAGCACGGGTGGGGTGGACGAGTTCTGGGACGCGGTCGGCGTCTTCCACGAGGAGCTGCAAAGCATTGTTGACAGTGAGGGCGTGGTGGGGGCCTACCTGCTCAGGAACACCAGCTTGACCGTCTTTTCAATCACGGCACCCGGCCACACGGCGGAAACCCTTTCGACGTTGTTGAGCCCCATGACCTCGGCCCTGGTGCAGTCAGGCACAGGCTACATCACGCAACAGTCGCTGGCCCTGACGCTAAACGAGGCTGACGGTTTCTACGATCTGTACGCCAAGACGCTAGCACCCCTGATGGGCTATGTCAGCGAGAGTCCCGTCATGGGAGGCCGGATGGTGCTGCGCGAGAACATGGCCAGCAACAGGAGCGCCGTCATCGAGAGCTTCCGGACCGCCACGGACGGTGGGAAGTTCTACATGGCCCCCACCGCCCTCAACACCAACGGCCCCGCCATTCTCGCGGGGCCCGTCGCCGACAACGCGGTGCAGCCCGAGTGGCGCGACGCCTTCCTCTCCATCAACGTCGTCAGCTCGGAGTGGGACTGGAACGACGACTGGAGCGAGGCCGCGGTGCTGCAGGACGACCTGGTCGACCGCATCCTGCCGGCCATGGAGGCGGCCACCCCGGGCTCGGCCGTGTATCTAAACGAAGGCAACTGGGCGCAGCCTGACTGGCAGCATGCTTTCTATGGTTCCAATTACGAGCGACTGCTGCGGATCAAGGAGAAATATGACCCGCGCGGTGTGTTCTACGGCTTGACAGCTGTCGGCAGCGACTCTTGGAGTGAAGATGCCAAAGGGAGACTCTGCCGAACGGAGTCGAACCATGGAAGTTAGTTACTAGATATAGTCTATTTAGGTGTAGGTATTGATGTACAGACGTCGGCATGTATATCGTTTCACACTCCTGCCTAAGTGAAAATTGTTAGACAGATAGATCGGAATGGACTATGGATATCAAGATCGGTTATGCAACGATGTCGAATCTAGAGAAAGAATAATCAACGCGCAAACACCGGAGTTCCACTGGTCTTCACCAACCTGATTACGACTCCAGCTCTCTTCACTCTTAGTACCTACTCAGAGGTATGTATGGGAGTGCAGGAGTCCAGCAAGGGAATCACAAAAGCACCAATAACGTGAGCAGATAGCTAATACGTAGCCAGGATGGATGCTTTTGATTTCGTACCGCTCTTTGGTTCGTTTTTAAAGAGGCTTTCAAGGTTGTCCTTACCCAGGTAGAGGAGAGATACCCCATTGAGAGTTACCGCCTCAGAGATGTCTAGTCTCAAGTGCTTGGGGAAAGCTCCAAGCTTGGGAAGATAACTGGAAAGTAAAGGTCTGCCTGGTGGCTGATACAGCCAGAGACCGTTGTGTAGAAGTTTGGAAGCCATATTCCCAGTTATGGGTATTTCCAAGGTAGTGGTCACGGTAAGGTACTTGAGTGCTAAGTACTCAGACTCGTTCACGTTTCAACGTTCAGAGGGTCTAGGTTCTTTCTTACCTGATTGGAATGTAGGTACAAAATTAATATTGAATTGTTCGTCTCTCGAAAGTCTACCTTCGAGTAAGCTTTTGTATGGTGTTTTATAACCAGGTTGCGGGTAATTCTGGGGGTGAAATTAAAGGGTGCCTCGATTCTTTCCCTTGCTCAGACTATCGGAATCGACCACTGCACCAGCCGAATGAATCTGGTCTCATAGTTGGATACGGCGCGACACAAGCCGGACACTGGTCTTAAAATACTTAGGTATTCTTGTATATTGTTCTAACATGGCTTATGTAATCGACTGCGCGCTTTTTGGGTGGGGAGGGGGGAGCGTCTGCCTCCGCATACCGTCACACTCTGGGAAGACATCTGACTTTGATATGCCAGGGTCTCTCTGCCGTACGGTGAACGTGCAGACCGTAGAAGTAACGTGAACGGATTGAATTTAAACCCCGTCAGACGGAACTTTGGAACGTGGTTTGTCAGACATCAATCACCAGCGTCTAAGCCCCCCTCCCAGGACAGACAACCTGATAACTTCGAGCTACTGCATCATGTCTGCAATGTCGCCAGAGGCGGTATTCTAACATGAGCCTCTGCCCGACAAAGGTTGGATCAGGCTCGTCACCATACATCCAAACCTCGAGAGCGGCAACATAGCTTGCACGCTGCAACCGTTCGACAACAATGCATGCCCGGAGTACGTTGCGCTCTCCTACCTGTGGGGGGACCCGAACCCCAAGCACACCATTTGCGTCAATGGACTGCCACGGAAGATCCACGAGAATCTTTGGCTTTTTTTTCCATAGGGCATGGCAGAACGAGATGACCGATTATCTCTGGACAGACTCGATATGTCTGGACCAGAGCAACCACAGCGAGCGCAACGAACAAGTGCGGCGGATGGGGAATATCTATTCCCAGGCGCACCATGTCCTCTCATGGATCGGGGAAGACCCAAGTGGTGCTGAAGCATTGCGAACCATGGCAGAGGTTGGCCAACATAGCCTCTGGCTTGATGAACCTCTAGATCTGTACCATCCTGATCCCGCCATGATCCGAGTCCGGCGCGCCTTGACTCACCTTTTTGACGAAACTTATTGGGAGCGGGTCTGGATATTCCAGGAAGTTATATGCGCGAAGCAGTGCTTCGTCGTTTATGGTCCTGTCGAGATGCGGTTCGAGGATCTCGTGCGACACATGCACGCAGCGAGTGACCATCTGTATGATCACAGAAGACCGTCAAGTATTTTACGACACTGGATATACAAGTTGTCCGAGCTCAGGGATGATTTAAAATGCAACCAACGTCTGGGGTTTGTGGAGTTGGTCTCGATGCTGTCGAGCTGCACAAGCACACGGGAAGTGGATCGAATCTATGGACTTCTCGGGCTGGCCGGTCGATTCGATCCCGGTTTCGATCCGCAGGCCCTCGAGGTGGATTACGACAAACCAGTGGACGACGTCTTCTGGGATATCGCATGTCTATCGACGGAGACTCTGCATCGAGATGAGTACCTTGGGTTCATCGGTTCCATGCCAATCTGGGCAGACCGAGCGGGCAAATTTATCGAAACGGCATCCAATGTTGGTGCACATCTGGAGAGATACTCGACGGCCGCCACGACGCCCGAGAAGTGGCGGGGTCGAGCTCGCGTTGCCCATAAGGTCTACATGACAGTTGCGTCTGTCTATCGAAACACCTATGGTAAGGGCCTCGGCCGGGTTGGCCACAGCTTTGTCCAGACATGCGACGCATGGAGGGTGGCAGTCAAGTGCGCATTGAGCGATGTATATCGGACTTACGAACGGCCGAGCTCCTCATCGTGTCACAACACGAGGTTTCTGTTCACCGACATCGATATTAAGATGGGTCTTGACGCCGAACCGCCATGGCCGCGAGCTGGCCAATTCTCGCAGCCTGGAGGTCTGGTACTGGGACTATCTCTGCTTCTCCGAACCATAGATCGCGTCTATGTCATCAAGAGGCTTCTAATTGAATCACATGTCTCTACAGCGTGGTTCTGTGCTGTCCACAAGCCCCAGCATGTAATAGCCAAGGAGTTTGAGGTCGTACCTTTCACATTCTTTGGTCTCTATACCGCTGCAGACTTGGGTTTGAATTGTGCAGCCCGTTCAGAGGACTGTATGTTCTCCACTTTGTCGCTCGAAATCGCAGGCGAGGAGGGGCTCGTCTTGGAAATCCGAGACCTCACACGGGGGCCGTGGCTGCTCGGATCAATCACGACCTGGGCCTTGTTTGGAGAGCGAAATGATCCGTCTGTGCAACACGTGGGCCAATAATCCTCGCTCTCGGTATAGAGTTGTGCCGTTGCGGGCTGCACTGCAGAAGCAGCCCCCATGGCTGCTGACAGCTGAAATCAGCTCCCTCTCAATTTAGCATCTGGCGTCTGCATGGGAAGACTTCATGCCACTCCCTCGGAACAACGCCTTGCCTTAGCCGTATCAGAGCATCCAATCCATGATATAGCTGCAGTCTATCAATTACTGGCAATCCATGTGAAAAGGCGGATTACAAAGGGTCTCAGCCAGTTGACCTGGGGACACGAATGCTGCCTGCTGTTGCAGTACTTGCCACCAGACAGCCCATTGCCGGCGCCCATTGGAAAATCACCGACTGAGCCACTCTTTGAAGTACTCCTGGCGGCGACCACCCCGAGGAACCCTCTCAGGACGACTTTGGACTATTCAAAGCTGAACGAGAACTTCCCGCGATGGCATCCGAGCTCTTCACAACAGAAACGCACTGGCCGCTGCGGCTCCTTCGCTTAGAGGGCGACACTATCAAGTCTATTGAGCGATCTGGACCATGCACCTACAGGGGGATCGAGATTCCCGAATACAACATCCTGAGCTACACCTGGGGTCGCTGGCAGATCGAAGCTGGTGAAACACTGCCGATCGAAGATGTGACGTGGAGGGTTCCCGCCGTAGGCCGGAATGGTTTCTCAGTCGAAGCGTTCACCAAGGTTGTGCGGCATGTAAGTCAGGGGTCACACGTGTGGCTTGATGTTGGCTGTATTGACCAGGAGAACGAAACGGTCAAGATGAGTGAGATCGGGAAGCAGAGTGCCATATTCCGTGGGGCTAAGCATGCCTACATTTGGCTGAGTCACTCGAAAAGGAACGTTCTAAAGCCCTTTATAATGGAGGCGCTCAGTCGAGATGCTCGCGAGATCGACAGGCCCTGGCTGAACAAGGTCTGCAAGGGAATCGAGACGATATTTTCGGATCCCTGGTTCTCATCTCTTTGGACTCTTCAAGAAGGTTTTATTCGACAAGACGCGATTATACTCTTCGACGATGGATCATGGCTGGACATCCCCAAATTCAAATCGTACATGTATCCCCTCACCGGGGACCATGCACTTTGCACGATCTAGTCAAGGGGTACGGGAGGATCTCTTCTGGGGTCAGTGCGACACTTGAATGGTATTCGGAAACTCTTGGGGAGAATGGTACCATTCGAGGCCGAGAGGTTTGTCAGCGTCTGGAGGATGTCGGGATACACTGTATAGCCAATAGTCACGCCATTGGTCTCTACGGAATCTCAAGCCTTCGGAATTCGACGAGGGAACACGATCGTATCTACGGCATAATGCAAGTCTTCGGGTTTGTCCTTGGTAAATCAGCTCAGCCAGATGTGGACTTTACCCTGTCCCATCTCGAAGATCAGTTGGGAGAAGCTGTGAACAAGGCCAACCCGGTACTGGCACAGTCGTTTGTCCATCTCGGTGAGCCACGACCCAACCGCCGGTGGTGCATTCACAGAAACATGCGCGTCTTTTCCGATTCCCCCGTGGCTGGCCGAGACCTCACACAGCCAACGCCGTACTGCCGCATCATCTTTGATGCATCAGAAGGGTTTGCCAGATTCCAGGGCCATAAAGTATTACTCAGCGACGTGATGTTGCATCTCGGTCTCGATGTCCGCATTTCGTTTGAGTTTGACAACACCACGGAAACCAAGAACAAGCTTCCTGAGTCATTCTTTACGGCTTTCCCTGCCGTTGCGCTTCAGAAGGAGGAAGTTGGGACCGCTCTAAAGCGATCATTCGGCCCGGAGACATGTGTCCTGCTGATCGGTGTGCTTCACAAGGCCGCAGTAGAAGAATGGCTGGGCGTTATCGCATACCCAATTTATATCAGCGACGAGCCGGGGAAGACATGTTGGGCTAGAATAGGCACCTGCACATGGTCTTTAAGTGCTGATTATATGCGTTACAATCTGTGGCATATATTCCAGAAGGAGAAAGTTTACCTAGTTTAGGACGCAAGCGCAATAGCAACATTATACTACACTAAGTACTTGGATTTGAAATTGTCTGTTATATTACCTAGGTACCTAGGTAGCTGTTCAAACTTGGCCTCAGGTTTATCGTAGTGAACAGTCCTGGAGGATACCTAGGTAAGGTCCAAGTAAAAACACCCCAGCAGGTTTGGACTTGGAAGCACACCTTTTCCCGTCTCAGTATGCACAGCAACCAATTACTGTTAGTGCCCAGGTAATTACCCCTAAGTATATGTACAGTACATGCCACCAATAAGCTGTTATCGAACAGCATCTCCAATGTCCCAAAAACTTGTATTGCTCTTGCAAATGCAGCGGAAAGTGATGACAATCCGAAAAATGAAATGGTTGAAAACCTCTAGGTACTTAGGTACCTAGGTAGGTAGATACCATAACGACATGGTCAATTTCCTAAAGGGGAAAGCAGCTGCACGTTGCTGCTCCTACTAGATTAGTGGGGCAACATGGGGGGAGTTCCGTGGTTGCAACGGCCCGTGCGCGTATTTGTTATGCCCCATTTCCATCTCGAGCTCAAACCACCGCGATTTTCATCAGTGCGTGAGACATCGACGGACGCATTTGGACCACACAACACCTGCACCATCATCTCCTTCCCTTACAACCGTGCAGCACTCGTCGGTGTTCTCTCCAAAAGACGTTTCATACTGCTGTCAACCCAATTGACCGGCTCCTCTCCTTTCTTGTCCGTACCACTCCGAGGTGACGGCCAGACGCGTGCCGTTGACCCAGTTGAGGCCATCCAAGTCCTGGAACGCTCAACCCGACCAGGTGCATCGACATCCTCGTCTCATTCCCGGGCCAACCTTCTCCGCCCACCGTACACCTTACACCGTACATCCCATCCGGGCAGCGTCGTCCACGGCCAACGGCGCCAGGGATACCAAGACTCGACAAAACACTAGCATGTTGACATAGAGAACAATATTTACATGGCAACTGTATCCCTATCGCCACCCCCCTTCTCCTCATATCCATCCATAATGTCCACCTCGACCCGACGAATCCCCCTCTCCTCCAACCAGAATGCCGCCAATTCCCCGGTCCGAAACTCAAACTCCGCTCTGGCTACGGCCTTCAGCAAGCAGAGGCACACCAAGAGGGCGTATGCCAGTCTGCAAAGGGAAGAGCCGTACGGCCAGCCGCCCCCGGCAAAGAAGCAGATGCTGAATGATGGAACCGAGAAGGCTTCAAGGTCCCCCGTACGGCAGGTCAAAATTGTCCGACGAGATCCTGCCCGCCCATACAGGGATGATAAGACATCCCTGGAGAAGGCTCCCAAGCCGTCTCAACTGGAGGACGAGAGGGCCCGTGTCCAGCAATGGCAACAGGTCACGCGCCGTAACTTCCCCGGATTTGTGTTCTACTTCGAAAGCGTTTCCAGCGAACAGAGTGCGAAGATCGTGAAGCAGTTGGTGCACCTGGGTGCTGTGAGTTGACCCCGGGCGCCCACCCTTTGTTGTTGCTTCGAACCACTGACTCTCTATCAACAGCGAGAGGAGAAGTTCTTCTCCAAGGACATCACCCATGTCATCACTACACGCCCGATCCCTACAGGAAAACCCGCACCTGCCCGCCCTGACGCCGCCGATCATGCCTCCGAATCGATTCACGATCAACGTGGGGCACATGAGATGCCCAAGACTATTGATCCGTCCTTGCTGAGCCGCGACACAGCCGTGAAAGATGTCCGGAGACGACTGTTCGAGAGCGCTCCTCGAAAACTGCCTGTTCCTGTTGCTACAGACGACAACATACTGCATCAACCCACGACCGCGCGGAAAACCGATATCCTCGTTCGAGCGCAAGAGATGAACAAGAAGATATGGACGTTTGCTAAGTTGGTGCGCGTCCTGCAAGTCTTGAACGACCCTGATCCGTTCCGAACTGCAAACGCCCCCAAAGCGACTGAGCAGGCCAACCTGGCCCAGCTTCTTAACAAGGAGCGAACCACTGGTCCATCGGACAGAGACCCGACTGTGGCAACCAAAGAGTTGATTTTCTTCAAAGGCCCTTACATCTATGTTTACGACATTGAGGGAAAACAGAAGCCAATCATGGTCAGGGAGTACGCCAAGGTTGCGGACAAGAAGGATGGAGACTGGCCTCAGTTCCGAACAACTTCGAGCGGACGTTGTCCTTTTGTCGAGGAGGAGGATCCTAATGAGCGGAGGCGCCAGGCAGAGAAGAAAGTCCGTGAAAGGGCACTGGAGAAGCAGCGTCAGGAAGCGGCAGTGGTGAACGCAGCTCCCAAGATGAAGGCTCATCCAGTTCCAAGCACTGCCGGTGTGGGTGCGAAACGAAGTCTCACCGAGATGGAGCATGGCCACAACTCTCGGGCGAATCCTGCACGTGTGCCCGAAGTCTTCGACCTCGCCAAAGCTGCCAATCCTCCCAACCTTGACTTCGCTAAACCTCAAAATGCCTTCACCAGCCGTGCGCGATCGGCCCGTCTCTTGGCCGGTGAGCCTGTTGCATCTGGTATGCAGCCATCGAACATCACATCTGCTATTCGATCCCAGATGATCTCGTCGGCAACAGGCATTCTCGGGGCCAAGGCAGGTACGAGCAAGGAACTACACGGCCTACAGCGTCAAGTCTTGCAGAAAAGCAACGCAAACTCGGTGAACCCGACGTCTCAGGATCTGAGCTCACGTCGCCTTGCTGAGATGAGCATTGACAACAGCACATTCCAGCGCTCGGCCAGTCTCGGAGTCGGTTCTCGAAAGTTGGCGCAGATTGAGGAGAGGCCGCAAGAGCACAAGAGAACCAAGAGCGTCCCCGTTGCCGCCCCCGTCAAGCCTAAGAAGCGGGACCTGAGGCCCGGGTACTGTGAGAACTGCCAGGACAAGTACCCAGATTTTGACGAGGTAAGTTTCCTCGAAATGTCTTTCCTTGTTAACACAACACTGACCGGGATAACAGCACATTCTCTCGAGGAAGCATCGCAAGTTCGCCGAGAACGATGAAAACTGGTCTGATCTGGATAAGTTATTGGGTCAGCTCGAACGCCTTCCGAAGTACTCCGATGAGCTCGGCGAAGAGCCTGGCCGTTGGTAGAAGGCTACAATTTCGCCGATACGCCAGCCCATGACCACCGCGCCAGTTCCACCCTTTGCAACAGCATCTTGACAACCATTCAGCTTCATTCGCTCCGCTTGCTGATACGCATCGCTTTTGGCATCAAATGAATCATTTTCCGCTGCAATTTCTGCAGTCGTCCAGCGAAAAGCTGCATATTACCGCAGCACTGCACTTTGCCCGTCCACTTTTGTTATTCTGATACTTGGTTGGCACGCTCCAGCATGGTATTTATGGGGCCTGGAGGAGTGGCGTGCGATGATACCTCACTATGAAAATGCATTACAACAGCACATGCCCCCGATTTCTCTGGTACACTCCTTGATACCTCCTTTTCTGCGAAGCATCCTTTGCGCGGAGCATATATGGTGGTCGGTACGAGGGGATGATGGGGCGATGAGTCCGCATGAGACGGTGTTAATGGAGTTTTTTCTCGGTACATACTTGGTTGGACTTGAACATGACTTGAAACGATGGAGGGGCCCGGATGGTCGAAAGGGGAGGGGGAGGTGTTGTGCATTGATGAAGACGGGGTTTTTAATTCTGGCCAGCACTGGGTCAGGTCAGGTCAGGTTAGACATGGTTCTCTGCCTGGAATGGCAGACGGACGGGAGGTCCCTGGCGGCGAGGCTCCCGGACTTGTGCACACGAAACAAGGGTTTATGCATATTAAGCTGCATACATATGCTGTGTCAAGAATATGAACATTCATCAAGGAAACTTGACGCCTGCCTATGAAGGAGGGACGGTCCGTCCCGGTCGGTGAAGTGACATGAAGACCAATGCTTCACATGTGTGGTAAACCGGGTATGACTATTGTACAGGGCCCCGACATCCACATCTCGTCCTCTATATGACAATGTTGAGCAAAACACAGCAATATCATATATATCCCTGAAGGCCCGTTCGTAATCATGACCGTCAGGGAGAAGGAGAGGCCCGGAGCTCCCTTATCGATAAGCTTCTCGGAGCTCTCAGCAAGCAGACAGCTGATGAGCTACCCCGCGGAACCTCGATCAACACCATTGTCTCGGCAACCTTAACTTTATTCTCACCTCAGTTCCCACATTGAAATTGTGTCACGCAAAGTCTCCTTTCCACCCCTCTTGTACATGCTGGCCCATCGTATTTACAATTTTAACGATAGGATACAAACGCCCTATTTCAACTGACGGCCCTCGAAAAACCGCGACACGCGGAGCATACATCTGAACCAGCCATGTCGTCCCCGCCACAACCTTCAACGTCCTCCCCTGCACCCACGGGCGCGGGCGCAGGCGCAGGCACGGCCGCGAGCCCCGACATCCCCGACCGGAGCGAGTCCCCGGACCTGCCCCTGACGATGACGGCGTCGCTCGTGCTCACGCACCTGCCCAGGGACGCGACGGCGGCGCTGGCCGAGGTGGGCACGACGTTCGCGCAGGAGAAGGTGATCGTGCGGTTCAAGCCCGTGGGGGGCTCGGCGCCGCCGCTGCCGGCGCGCAGGGAGAGGAGCACCATCTCGGCCACGTCCAAGTTCGAGGCGGTGGTGGCGTACCTCCGGAGGACGCTCAAGGTCAAGGAGACGGAGAGCTTGTTCCTGTATGTGAACTCTACGTTTGCGCCGGCGCTGGATGAGGTGGTGGGGAATCTTTGGAGGGTGAGTACTGGTTTGATGACTGTTTCTGTTTTGTGTGCGAGTGGATGGATGGATGGATGGGTGGCTGACTTTCGCGATTGATGTGACAGTGCTTCAAGGACTCAAACGACCAGCTTAATGTTGGGTACTCGATGACACCGGCCTTCGGTTGAAAACCCACGACAGTGACTTGATGTCACTCGAAATACGCTTGGGACGACAATATTATTATACCGATTGACTGGACAAGAAACAGTGATCATGGCTACTGCTATGCAATAAAGCCGGGACGAAGGATCGAACACGAAACAATACCCTCAGTCCGCCTCGCGGCTGTCTAATCGCACCCCGCAACGCCATGCAAGAAAAAACCTCTTCAAGCCGGCTGTCTAAAGCCCCTTCTCAAACGCCTCCAACTCCTCCTTCGATATGGGATACGTGTGCTCGGGCGCCGGATACGCGCGGCTCCTGACCTCATCCCGGTACGCCTCAATGGCCTTCAAGCTCTCGGACCACACATCACCATACCTCTTCACAAACTTGGGCAGGAACCGCCCCGGGGGGAAGTTACCCAGCATGTCGATCTGCACCAACACCTGGCCAGAGCACCCGTTCCCGGCGCCGATGCCGATGGTCGGGATGGACAGATTCTTGGTGATGAGGGCGGCCACCTCGGCGGGCACAGCCTCCATGACCATGGCGAAGGCGCCGGCCTCCTGCACGGCCAGGGCGTCCTCGAGGATGCGGTGCGCGGCGGCGGCGGTCTTGCCCTGGACGCGGAACCCGCCGAGGGCGTTCTGGCGCTGCGGGGTCAGGCCGACGTGGCCCAGGACGGGGATGCCGGCGGTGGTGATGCGCCGGATGGTGGGGGCCATCTCCTTGCCGCCCTCGAGCTTGACGCCCTGCACGCGGCCGGTCTTGACGAAGCGGATGGCTGTCTCTAGGGCCTGCTCGGGGCTTATCTCGTATGATCCCATTGGTAGGTCGCCGACCTGTGTGCGTTGTGTCAGTGAGGCGGGCTTCCGGTTGTGGTTGGGTGGTTGGGTGAGTGAGTGAGTGGATGAGGTGGGATGGGATAAGAGGGTTGAGATGATATGAGATGAGTAGTGAGACTAACCGTGAAGGCAGACTTGGTAGCCCTAGCAACACTCCGACAGTGCAACAGCATCTCCTCCACCAGCACCTCACTCGTGTCCTCCATGCCCAGGGCGACCATGGCCAGGCTGTCCCCCACCAGGATTATGTCCATCCCTGCCACGTCGGCAACGAGTGCTGACGGGAAGTCGTGCGCGGTTATCACACTTATGGGTTCATTCTTCTTGTGCATCGACCGCAGGGCGCCGAGGGTGACTTTCTTCCGTTGGCTTGGGGAGGGTGTGCCCATGGGTGAGTGGGAGGAGTATCTAGTCTGGAAGAGGGACAAGAGTGGTGTGGTGGCGATGAGGGCTGGTGATGGGCGTGATGAGGTGCGCGCCAGTGAGGCGGCGCATGTGCGCAGGCTTGATGATAATGAAAGCATTATGAAATAATACAAGTTACCAGATCCCGATAGTGTATGAATCGTTTGTCGGATGTTGGTAGTATAAATCGCAAATCCAAGGTTGTACTGTACCTAGGTACGCACAACGGTGAAAAATGCAAGACAAGTTACGATGTATCAATTGGCGGCCGACGTATCGCTTATTCAGAAGTAGGAAAATGAGGAGAAAGAGAAGGAACAGGAAAGAGACTCAGCCATTGCCTTGATTTTCTGCGACGTCTCTTTTAACTGAAATGGTCATGATGATTACTGCCGTGTATTTTCGAGCCCGGCTGTTGGTGTTTTCTAGACCGTTTTCTTATGTAAACGGCCCCAGCCTTATTCCGTAATGGTTTTTTTAACCCCTGACCGGATTCCGAGCAGTAAAACCGAAGGCCCGGAACAAGAAAGGGACCGGGGACTCGGCAGGCCCGGGCTGAGCCGCGGTTAAGGTGCGCACGTGCCATGTGCCGGTTGAAGGGGGGAAAACGGTCTGAAGTCCCTAAGTAAATATGTAGAGCATCTTCATTCAACCAGGAGAGTATATGGGTGCCTTGATGATACTTCGCGTCTGTGAAGGGCCATGTACTTAGTATGTACGAGGTTCCGAAATTCGCGTGAACAGAGCATGCATTCAACCTGGTGTTCCGGAAGCAAGGAGCTACTCATGCCTTGTGTCCCCTGATACTTGACTGTACAAACCACTATGCCTCACTGTATCATCGAGTTGGTTGACTCATAGCTTCCAGGTCTACTACCATGTGAATGAATGTGCATTTATCCGTAGACACTGCCGAGTCACCCTTACTGTGTAAGTGGTGGGTGTGTAAGTCACGCGGCCCCTTCTGCCATTGTGCATGAAGACAAGGGTTGCTTATCGCTTATCAGCTTTGGATCGACCCCCTCTATCCACGGTACTGCAGTGTTAAGGTCCACTGAGCATGTGGTCATGGCTCCGTTCCCCGGCGCCCGAAACGCAACGTCAGTGTAACGACCACTTAAGTGACCTAAGCTGCCCAACTCGACTGACTGAATGACTCCATAACCATTCATCAATTCGTGCCTTTCATCCCCTCAAACCACAAAGAAGTTCATACCAGGTCGTATCTGTTCAACCCCCTTCCTCCCTTCTATTTTATGCAAAAATTCGACAGCCTTTCCCAAGTTCGTTCTACCTGACGCGAATAACAAGTACCCCCAGTGAACTGGGGAGCCATATCGTAATCCAATCCCGGGACTTGATCATCACCAACAAACTGCAGTATCAATCAATCAACCACGCCACCACAATACCCAAAATGGCGAGTCCAAGGCGAAGGATCGAGACTGATGTAAGCCTGCCTTTTTCCCAAACCCTCGGAAACCAAAAACGAGACAGCATGGAAATACTGACCCTGCCTTTTGCTACAGGTGATGAAGTGCGTTCCCGAATCTACCGGTATCGCGTATCGTGGTGATGCTTGACGCTTGCTAACTTGCCTCTAGGATGTATGGCCCGCCGAACGAGCTCCCCTACCTTCAATGCTGACCTCTGCAGGCTTATGAGTGACTACGAGGTTACCCTGGTGAACGACAACAGTGAGTAAATGTTCCGGAACTCCTTCCTCGACTTCCCGTCTGACTGACTGGCTACAGTGTAAGCAACCACCTCGAAACGAGCGAGCTGCCCGATTTCGAAACGATCGACTTACACACCACGTTACAGGCAAGAATTCTACATCAAGTTCAAGGGCCCAACCGAGACTCCATTCGAAGGTGGTGTCTGGAAGGTCCACGTCGAGCTCCCCGACCAGTACCCCTACAAATCTCCCAGCATCGGGTTCACGAACCGCATCTTCCACCCAAATATAGACGAGCTGTAAGTGGGCAGATATTCCTACATTATGGTGTGACGACGAGCGTTGTCCATGCTGTAAATCGAGCAGCAGGTATACTTGAAGAGCACGGCTAAAATAAGGGTCGTGGGAAATAGGTCCGGCTCCGTCTGCTTGGATGTCATAAACCAGACATGGTCGCCCATGTACGATATGATCAACATCTTCGAGGCATTCCTGCCACACCTGCTGCGATACCCAAACCCGTCCGACCCGTTGAACGGAGAGGCCGCGGCTTTGATGCTTAGGGACCCTAAGAGCTACGACGCCAAAGTACGGGGTATGTAACACTATTTGTGGCATCGCTCTCCCAAGTCCCCAGTCTTTGCATATCCTCCTCCTTCACATCACTGACACGACCGATTTAGAGTATGTCCAGCGGTACGCAAGCAAGGACGCAGCCGAGGAGGCGGGCGCCGAGAGCGAGGACGACGACGACATGAGCTCGGTGGGGAGCTTCGGCGATGACGACGACGACGAGCCCGCGGGCCAGATGGACGACGTGTAGGCAACGATACGTCGCGGGGTGCTACCGCCCGGTGCGACAGCAGTCTGCTTTCTCATTTTCATCACGGCGTCAATGGCTATCATGGGGTAGGTTGCATGGGAACTTCTGGATTGTGTAAGGAGGGAGGGCGCGGTGTGTTTCTTGTTTTTTGCTCTAGATGTGTTATTTTTTTGAGAGAGTGGGACGCAGGCCGGAGAGATTATCGTCGCCTCTCTCTTCAGCTCCTAGGCCAGCATTGCCACCGCGCAACAGTTTCGGGGGTAATGTCGTGAGGGCAAGGAAATGAGGCCAGAGGGTTTGGATTTGATGCTCTGAGGGTATTGATCGCTGCGGGAGACCTAGATCTTAGCACTTGCACATAGCAACAGGCCCTAATTTCATTAAATGCTCTGCCAAAGCTAGATATTGTAGAGTAATGTGCTATTGAAGTGAAATATATGGGGTATCATCAAAAAAATGTCTAGAAAATAATCAAAGCTGGCCCTTGTCTCTCACAACCTTATCAGTCTGAGTCGTAATCCACCAATCCCGATGACACGGCGGCCACGTTTCCAGCAGGCCCTTCGTCAGGGGGCTGGGGTGATTCCCTTTCGGGTATTCTCTTCCTCTTCAAACCCGGCAGGGTGGTCAAAGTCTTCGTCGAGTCCTTGCTCCTCGGCTCCAAGAAAGGGTCACTAGCCAGGCGCGTGTTCCCCATGATCTCAGAGACCAGCGATTCCCTCATCTTCGAGGCCGCGATCTCTGACTTGAGTTTTCGTGGGGGCTTGACCGCCTTCCCCTTAGACTTGTTGCTCCCTTCCGCGCCCTTCACGTCACCCTTGTCATCGCCAAACAGCGGCTTCGCAAGGACCTTGACTTCCTGACCAACGACACCTTCCGGCTTCGACCCAAAGTCCACTAGCCTGGCCCAGCGCGCATCCTCCTCGCTCTCGGGCAGCAGCTCGATGCCCAGGTTCATCCTGTCCTGCAAGTCCCCCGCGACCTCGGCGTCCTTCTCCCTCTGCTTCCTGCCGACCCGGAACTGCTTCCGGAGCATCTGGTTCCTCGCGTACGGGTCATCCCACTGCTTGGCGTTCTCCTCGTGGATCTCGCCTATCCTCTCCTTGGCCGCCTCGAAAGCAGCGCGGTCCGCGATCGTCTTCTCGAGGTTCGCAAACGCGCTCTCCCTCTCCTCGGCCTGCTCCTGGAACGTCCTGATGGGCCTGCCCCCCGCAGCCCCACTGCCGACCAGCGAGTCGTCACCACCGGCCCCCTCCTTCCCCTCCCCGGTATCCCTCTTCCGCCCGCCGCTGACGACCACGTACGCCGTGTTCTTGGGGTCCGTCCGGATCTCGATCCACCCGCCGCAGGTGACGTGCCGCATGCGGAAGCTGAAGACGGGGCTCGAGTAGTAGTTCCCGACCTTCTTCTTCTCGGCGTTGAAGCGGACGCCCTGCCCGATGATGACAGGGTGCGGCTTGCAGTGGTCGCACCACACCGCGAAGGGCATCTCGAACCGCACGGTGAGGATGCCCTCGGTCTTGAGCCGGGAGGCGCGCGCGCCTAGCGGGTGTTTCTTGGCGAGCTGGTTGCCGCTGGATACGCCCTCCTGGTCCGGGGGGACGTAGCGTCCCATGTTGAAGCCTTGCATTTTGTGGGGTGGGGGGTGTCGCGCGAGGCGACGACGGTGGTGGCGCGAAGTGGGTTTGATTCGTGGGCGGGAAGAGGATGTCGGTTGGGTGGTGGTTGTGGGTTTTGGTGGAAAGTCGTATGGATTTTGGGATGTTGTATAGGGCGGTTTTGGCACGGCGTTTGGCGGTCGCCTGGACTATGAACAGCACCTCCCCCATCTCAACCCTAACCCTACCCAATCCTCTTGACTACCAACCCCTGAGCACCATCAGATGTTCTTCTGTACTGCGACGAGGCAAAACTCTCAACCTGAATATTTTACTGATGGAACTTTTGCTTTGTCACAAAGTATGTATTCATGAATCAAGGTATCAAGGCAGGCGCTTGAAGGCGTCTCTTGTTCTTGGGAACCTGGGACAGGCGTCTGGCTGATGGTATCAACGTGTCTGCCGGCTCAGGCCTGATATGGCCAAACACCGATGAACAACAAAGCTGTCACAACATTTGATAGCCTCTGACGAGCATCTCGATATACCTGATTGCAAAAGGGACATGACTTGAATACCTGGATGCACGTACTGGGACAGTGTATACAGATCATGCTGCGCACCATCGGTGACTGCCAGGACCCGTAGATCCTCACCGGACAGTCGCAAAATCCGGGGCATTTCCAGAAGATCCCCTGACCGACCGGAGGAGGCTCCCCGAGAACCTCATATCAGTCCCAGGAAGGAGTCGAGAGTAACAATGTGACGTCAGGCTGTCATTGGTGATCCGCTGTGACGTCGCCCATTACATGTATGCTTACAGCAACTGATGTTCCAAGAAGTATATGAGAGTCTCCGACGATACCTTGCGAGTTGTCTAGACTGTTTAATCTTCTAACTACTCACAATCGATTCCCTGTAATTTTCAATTACCCGCACTCCTCGAGCAGATACATTATCAGATTCAGTTGCCGACCCATACGAACATCAGCAGCAACTATGGCACCCACCAAGACAGCGGGCGGCCAGGAGCCAAGTGGAAAGTTCCTCAAGAAGGATGCATCTGGTGAGCCTTGACAGCTGCCCATGATAATCAACACCCATCCGAATCTCGTCGACTGACGTTGTATAATTACAGCCAAGGGCCTCGGTGCCGAAAACACATCAACACACAAGGACGGCCACGCGCCAGGCGAGGCTCCCGTCGCCTCAGACAGCGGCCTGCCAGTATCGGAGGCGAGCGTGGAGGAGGCGAGCTCCGGCACTGGAAACTTGACCTCGACCAACGACGTTGGCCAGACTGGACTCAAGGCTGCGCAACCAGGTAGTGCGGCGCCTGGCCCCGATGTGGCAGGGGCATAAGGTGTGATGGACTAGGAGTGCACGCTGTTTTTATAGTATTTAGAGTTGAATGAAACACCGCGGTGTGTTGGATATATTGTTGGTTGCAGAAATGGCAACATTGAAGTGAAGCACATGCGGCAACAGTCAAGACATTTCGGACACTAGACCTGTGTCCCCATCAGTAAATAATGTATAGTCGGTCCGTACCTTTGGGTGATAGGGCCCTATAGTTGGGACATGGTCAGTAAACAAATAGTAACGAAACAAATTAGGAATCGAAGCAAAAAATACACTGTGATGACAGGTCAAAACGTGGAGCAAAAACTCCCCGCAGGCCGAAGCCCGCGGTCACGAAAAGCCTCGAGGGCTTTTTGATGGTCGTACGTACGGCCCTCGAGGGCCGGTGTCGTCGAGGTTGGTCGAAGAGTTGTTGTTGGGCGTGAGGGAGTCGAACCTTGGGTCTTGGGAGGCGTTTTGGGGGGGACAACCGGGGACGTGGTGCAGCATTGCCGCTGCACCACTCGTCCCCGGTTGTTGAAATGATTGGTTTGCTGCCTATTATATCAGTGATGCGAAGGGGGGCTAACTGTGGCCGAGGCAGAGGGGGCGATGGAAACTAAAGTCAAGAGATGGGATGGTTGGTGATTCGACCGTAGGCACTGGCAGACACAGATAGGTACCTTACACAGTGACAACATCGCCAACACCCATGGACATGTACGTTAACAACGGCAGCTTTCTGGCTTGCACGTTGAAGCTGTATGTGTCACCTTAGATATCTATTTACACAAAGAGGTTTGCATGACATCAATAGCATGCGCCGCACGTGTGATACCTGCCGCATGTTTACCGGCCTAGAGTCTCAAACACATGCTAGGGACGTGCTTTAGCATAGGTACATTATTATTATACCCAGTCAGCTACTCGGCTGCAACCAGTTGGCAGGATCTCTAACAGCTAAATGGAGCAGTATAACCAAAGAGTGTATCAAAATCCCACTCCCATCATGTATGGCATATAGCAACACGGAGTACAGAATGGTATATATATTGCCCGTTAGCAGAGGCAGTACAGCTATAACTAACAGCATCAAGGTATAGACTTCGCGGTAAAGAAATAGCGGTATAGTAACTAAGTTAGTAGTAAATGCCTTCCATTATGTTTTTCCCAAATGTCTTTGTGATGTCGACTGGCTTAATATCTATCAACAGGACAAACTACACATCCGATCACTACACATGTCCTTGTTGCACACTTTTCTTCTGTTGTTACTTGAGTCAAAGGCTTATAAGACGGGCATTTTTATCTGACAACCAACGTCATACACTTCTTGTCTCTTTATACCAAGGTTCATGGGCCCAAAGATCCCCCCGTGCAAAGAGACGGTCAACGAGATGGAAAACACCACTTACTTATGACTTCTGGCATCCGTACTACTTGTATCCTGGCTCGACCCTACTGCAATCTCTTGGTGGCGTCTTCGCCACGTCCCCGGCCCACGACTGGCCTCATTTTCTTGGCTCTGGTCTGCCTCGAAGATGTACTGGGACCAGGCCAATACCTACAAAGAACTAAACAACTACGGGGCAGTGGTACGTGTGGGTCCTAATTGGGTAGTCGTGTATGACCCGAGTGCTTTTCGGCAGATCAACGGTGCCCGGAGCTTGGCCCCGAGGGACACATGGTGAGAAAGCGAGCAAGAGTCGTTCCTGAAAACCGCAAGTTTGGGTTTTGACTGATTTCTGAACAGGTACCTGAGTGTGAAATTTGACTACAAGCAAGACACGACCTTTACGTCACTCAATGTCGCTCCGCATGACAAGCTCAAGGCCGAGGCCTCCTTTGCGTATTCCGTTCGCGATGGCGTGAACTTGGAGGCTTCTGTGGACAGGACTACGATGTACTTTGTAAAAACCATCCGTCATCGGCTTCTTTCGACCGGTGACAGGGTCCAAGAAGTTGACTTTGCGAAGTTTATACGATACTTCACCATGGACCTCGTTGCCGATGTCGGGTGCGGAGAGCGCTTCGGGCTCCTGGACGGCAAAGACAACGAATACAGATACACGGAATCAGTCGAGAAACCCACGCCCCTGATCGCGTTCGCCGCCGATGTTCCTCTGCTACGACGGCTCTTCTTTTCCCCGCTCACCGCACCTTTGTTCGCCCCTTCCGCTAAGGATAAATATGGGTTCGGCAAAATCGTCGGGTAATATTCCATGTCTTGTCTGAGAGGCTAGGTTGAAGCTGACTTTATGATTCCGATCAGGATCGCTTGAGAGACCATCTACAAACGTTTTGCGGCAGACTCTAAGGACGAGAATGATATGGTCGGCGCCCGGATGCGACATGGCATGAATAGAAAAGAGACATTGGCAGAGTTGCTTATCAAAGTTGTTAATGTGACGTGGTGGTAGCTGCCGAGGGCGTTTGTTTTCCAAACCGTGTACCCAGGACAGGCGTGGCACGAGGGCGTGACGACGGCATATCATCATAAAGATATGTGGGTTAGGATTTTTGAAGCTGCAGTAGAGAAAAGAGAGCAGGCATATTTGGAGCAAAACGGTCTGTATAGAAAGTATATAGGTAGTCTAGTCAACCAAAACTCCCGAGGTCCTTCATGGATGATGTTATGCTACTGCATGTATGATACCTTGACGGCAGTGTGTGCACCCAGACATAATTACTGTGCTACTCGCCCAGTCCAGTCAGCTTCAAGCTCACATCCCAGAGCTTCTTCTCTGTCGGAGGGTCAAAGGCCTGTGGAGCATAGCCGCCATGGTAGTACAACGCATCTGGCGGGGTGAGCCATCCTTCAGAAACCTCGTCGAGGTAAACCCCTCCTTTGCCTTCCCACTCCTTTGCTACAGTACCCCAAACGGCAGTCGCAGCGCCTTGAGCAGGATCTTTCAACGAATTGTAGAGCTGTTTGTTGGCCTTGATGTCGTCTGTGGTGGGCAGGTACCTCGTAATGGGAGTGAGGATGCCACCCGGGTGTAGGCTTAGAGCCCGGAGGTTCTGGGACTTATACCTCCGGTCTAGTTCGTTTGCGAAGAGTATGTTAGCAAGTTTAGATTGATCATAAGCCCCAAGCGGGGTGTACTCGGTGTTTTCGAAGTTGAGGTCGTCGAAGTTGATCTTGCCTCTCCGGTGGGCGCCGGAGGACACCACTATAACACGGGAGTTGAACGAAGGGCTTGCTGAAGCCAGAAGAGCATCCTTGAGAAGTTGAAAGAGCAGGAAGTGGCCTAAAAGATGTCAGAACTTGCAATCAGTCTTGCAAGTAAATGGAACACATACTGAGATGGTTGGTGCCAAACTGCGACTCGAAGCCATCTTTGGTTTGGCTCTTTGGGCAGGCCATAATTCCTAACCAGACTTAGCTTATATACCAAGGGTGGCAGTTCTTGGATACATACCGGCATTGGTGATGAGAATGTTGAGCTTGTTGCCACTCTTCTGCAGAAACTCGGCCGCAGCAGTTCGAACGTTGTCCAGCGAGTCCAATTCCAACTGGATGATGTCGACCTTCCCAGGCTTACCATCCGCTCGGATCTCTTCGGCGACCTCTTTACCCTTGTCAAGGTTTCGAGTGGTGATGTAGACGTCAGCGCCCGTCGAATGGATGGCCTTAGCTGTCTCAATCCCGAGTCCTCCGGGCGAGACACCCGTGATAAGAACAACTCTACCAGCCCATTCGGGGCTGTCAATAACGCCCTGATCTTTGATTATCTGGGCAGCCGTTGGACGAGAATCCCCTGGACCTTGGACGTTCTCGAGCTTGTGTTGCTTGTAGTAAGGTGCGAGACGTGCCATCTTGACGGACTAATGGTTGATACTTCGGGGGAAAGACTGAGAAGTCTGTGAGAGTTGCGGGGTAACACACTTGCAAAACTTGGTGCAAGAAATATTTTGAGAAGCGTGTGGGTGTTGGTTGTGAGTTTTGGAAGGTGATATTTGTCAGATTGAGGGGGGACTATTTATAGAATTACAGGGCTAGGGTCGCGCACGAACTATACATTCTATAGTTATTATATAGAAAAGATCTAGCCCGGAGATAAAGTTCAAAGGGCCTTTATGCAACTTGATATATATAATTAGGGCCCTATACGTGTAGCCCTTTAGCCGTAATATATTATATAATACGATACTTTATTACTCGAGGGCTTTACTCGTTTCCCCAGCAGCCTTTACTAAGCACGACGGTCAGGAAGCAGTTCAGCCGTCCGGGTAAGGATAGCCATAGTGAGTTTGCTGTACAACCCCCCCCCCCCGAAGCTCGTTCGAGAGGGAAGCGGTGAAGTGGTTCCTTCATTGTGGCTCTCTACAGCGCATGTATGAACATCGTACAAGTGCGTATTGGATACAAACGGCTCGGAGAATGGGGATATTTGAAGGCGTAGTTCGTGAGGATGTTGGAATGACACTAACGGGACCCATGCGGTCTGGTGTGAAAGGATGCTGCCGAAGTAGACTGTTGGAATCTTGCAGGTGATGAGACTTCGATCTCGAACTGAACACTCTGGATAAGTTTCATGAGATATGTGGTAACATTGTGTAGAATAATTATGTACCTAGTTATGTTAAGTTGCGGGATAAGCCATCGGGGCTTAACCGCACGACCCCCTGGGCGTCTATCTTCACAGGGCTGTCCGCTTAGCGAACCTCCGGAATGTACACTAGGATGGACCCCTGAAACGCTGACACATGACACGGACCGCGTCGCCTTGTGGGGCGCATCCTTGAGGATCCGGCTTGTTGCGCTGACTTACTCCTGAAATCTGACTGGAGGGATCTTCAAACCGGTGGAGCGGTGCTTGACAATATGGTGTCACTCCAGGTTTGTGACAGACAGAAGCTGTTGATGAGCTTCACGGTAACAGTGAAAAACGACGAAATCCAGTTGATGGTACGGCGTACATGGTCCCAATATGGCGGGTATTTGACAGTTCTCAAACGGCGCCAACGTTTGGCTTCGAAATCCTGGGAAAGAAGGAGGAAGGTTGACATGACCCTTTCAACGATGAGGGGTGATCCCATGTCATGACCTGGAGCTACACAGGCCGAATGGGTCGAGTCTGAGGCCACTGGGCGGCCAGTTTTCCATGGCATATCGTTAGGTAAACCGATCGTTGCCCGGCCTGGCAGTTAGTTGGCTGTACTAGCGTAAGTGCCGTTTCGTGCTTGACGAAGCAAAGCCAAGGCATCCTTGACCTCCGTGTTTCTGCCCCTTCTTCTCCTTTGTTTCTTCGGTCAACGACAGTAGTTCTTCCATCATCCAACCCCATCAACCAGCACTTCACCACCATCACCACCACAAACAATAACAGCAACAACCATATCAACCAGCAACAAACAGCCAAACATGTCTCAATCAGGAGTCTGCCCCGTCGTCGGCACCACCAACAGCGTGCTGCCCCCCTCCCACCCCGACGTCGACCTCTCCAAGCCAGGCCAGACCTGCCCCATCGTCGGCGCCAAGACGGACCACCACACCACCCTGCACAAGCACCCCTCGGTGCCCGTCCCCGGCGGCGCCACCAACGACTCGACCTCCTCCGCCGACGCCGGCCGGTGCCCCGCCCTCCGGTCCGTCGTCGACGAGCCCAAGTCCCAGGCCATGGACGACAAGGTGTGCCCCGTCATCGGCCCCGCCACCACCATCCTGCCCCCCGACCACCCGTCCACCGAGGGCCAGGCCGACGACGCCGAGTGCCCCGTCACCAAGGCAAAGATCGGTCACCACAAGGGCAAGGTGGACGTGCACCCGGACGTCTCGCATGCTGCCGCTGGCGCGGTGTGCCCTGTTGTTGGTGCTAGGGGTTAGAAAGGTGGCATCATGGATAACTGCATGTGGCGTTTGGGTTTATTGAGATTGTATTGAGGCTCACGCTCTGTTTATGGACAGGAAGGACATATTTGCGAATTCCAGAACGATAGATCATCAAGGTTCAGATCTCCCTGCCTACCGCATTTGGTGTTGTGATCCGGTTTAGTACTGGCCAGGACCACTCCCAAGAAGTTCCTTCTCAACACTCCTTTCCACATTGCTTGCTATTCGACGCTCCCTTTACGTTCCTCTCCCGCTTCCCTCTATTCAGACATCCCAGCACACTTACCCTAAAGTACCGTGGCCTCCCCAAGCTCCTCCACCTGTGTCTCAGCTTTGTGCATCGCATACACAGACCTCAGATCAAGGCTGTTTCCAGGATAAACCTCTTGCAGAGCCCTCCCCCATCGACATCCATTTGAAGACGGATCTTGATCTTGTTTGAAATGGGACACGCGGTTCAGTTTCCCTGTACTAGCTATAGTTCGCTGCCTCAACGGTCGTCCAGTGCCAAGTGGCGGAGGCTGCTGGCAGGGTTTGCAATGAACCCTGCTTAAACCAGGCCTTTAGTTGTCAAACTGCTGAGGGACTGATATGGCCTCGGAGGCCGCACGCGATCCACTTGCAACATCGTTATTGGTCAGTAAGGGCCGGGGAAGCAAAGCATCTGTTGGTCTGTACTGCAGCAAACCAACAGCCGCACCTGAAACATTACTAAGCTCATTTTGCATGCACGGCACCTTGCTGCTGCTGCTTTGCCCTTTCTGCCTCGCCCATTCTATATGCCTTGGGCATTTTATTCATCATGACGCGCTGTGAATTGTGCAAAAACCTCAATGTCGAACTACTTGACAACAACGATGTGGCGTTTCACGATGACATGTCATCCCTCAAAAGGTCTGCTCAGTCTGGCTGTGATTTCTGTAACCTGTGTTGGGGACGGTTAGAGGCGGATTGGCCCAGAGAACGTCTGGATGCCTGTCTCCAAGGGAAACCACCGTCTGATGACCCGGCAGAACAGCACTGGGTGCCACAGATGTGGTTGCGAGGACATTTCTACGACAGGAGACCTCAAGTTCGGCCTGGAATTCATGTTGAGTCAGTGGTGTGGTTGAGCTGTGGTAAGCTCGGCGAGGAGAATGTGGGCCTGGGGTCGTCCACCAAGCTCAGTCTCTTCGCCGCTCCAGGTAAGTCTTATACTAAACATTGGTGGGCGAGACTGACGTCTGATCAGGAACCCCAGCTGGGTTGCGTTTTCTTGATTGCATGTCGACCCGTGACAGGGATCCCGAGCTGGCCACCCAAATGGCGAAAGAATGGCTTCACTCGTGCAGAACTGGTGCCGGGCCCAATGGTCACAAAAACTGCAATGCCAACCTGCAGGATGAAATGCCGCCGAGAGTCATTGATATTGGCTCCACGCCGGACAGCGCCCGCCTCGTTATCACAGATGGTCTTCGCGAACCATATGCCGCGCTATCATATTGCTGGGGGCCCGGTGCCAGGAACTCCCTGAAGCTGACACGAGAGAACTTAACTAGCCTCACCCACAGCCTACCTGGGGACGAGTTGTCTGCTGCCCATAAAGACATGTTTCGGTTGGCTGGTGAGCTGGGCATCCGCTACGTCTGGATCGACGCTCTTTGCATCATCCAGGGTGACCCCGAGGACTGGGAGTACGAATCACCGCGTATGGGTCGAGTCTACGGAAATGCTCTCTTGACTGTCATCGCCGCGAGGTCTGGCGACAGCGGCCAAGGTTTTGTCGACAACAATCTCGATCAGAAACCACCACCCTGTCCACTACCTCTCGAGAAACCCAGAGAAGGCGTCGACACTTCAGGACTATTTGCCTGCCTCCCTCGCTCCGTCGGATACGGCCCAGTGTCGGATCGAGCGTGGTGCTTCCAGGAGATGCACCTTAGCCGGCGTGCCCTCGTGTACGGCGAGGAGCAATTGATTTTTAGGTGTCGAGAACGAACAGTCTTCGAGGATGGCCAAGCATACGAAAACCAGCCAACAGGGGTCGCGATCACAGCTGGTCCTTCGGCGGGTCTCCGTGACCCTGATTGGGGTCGTGGGCTGAGGACATCCCGCATATCTTTGAGCCGGGGCGAGAGAGTCCTCAAGGCTTGGTACAACATGGTGATGGAGTATACGTCGCGAGAGCTTTCCAACCCTTACGACATATTTGCCGGACTCTCCAGTATAGCGCAGCTTGCCGGAGAGACGCTCGAGTCGCGCTACTTGGCCGGTATATGGGAAAGCGATATGGTTCGAGGCTTGCTGTGGAAAAGTCGTCATCAAGTGCGGGGCGGTCGACTGGGAAGCCGTCAGACGGGGGGGCCCGTCAAGCGGCCGGAGCCAACATTCCTTGCGCCCGGCCCGATCCGCCGCGCCCCTTCTTGGTCGTGGGCCGCCGTCCAGGGACCCACGATGCAGAACTACTCCCTTCAGTCGCGGTTTAAACCAGATAAAGTGGTGGTACGTCCTAAGTGCAGCGATCCCGACCGATGGACGGCTCGCCAAGATTGTTGGGCCCATGTCTTGTACATGCCATCGTGTGAGTTGCAGGTCATCGGCCGCCTGAAGGCTCTGCAAGTTATGAAGTCCAAGGGAGTGTCTGACTGCACGCCATGGAAACCCGGTGTGCGCCCCAACTTCTGGGAAAAGATGTGCAGGTATGGTGTTCTTCTGGAGCCCCTAGAGGCGTCGACACAGGTGGGGGTGGATCAGACGGGTTCACTCTCCAATGCTATGGCTATGGGGGTCTTTGACATTGCTCATGAGGCTGTGTCACATGTATGGTGTCTACGGTTGGTTGAAGCCGAGGGGCTGATGCTTGTTGAAGCCGGAGATGGTAAATATGCGCGGGCTGGTTGGTTCACAGTTGAGAACCGGGAGTGGTTTGAGCAAGGCGATGAGGTCGAAGTTGTGTTAGTGTGACGGTGGCCAAGGACAGTAAACTAGAGACTCGATTTTTATTCACAAGTTCCGCATATGATGCCATTTTGAGAAATGGGCTTCTCAGTGTACAGAGCAAAGCTCGGGTCTTTTCAATGCAGTACCACCCGTATTCCACGGCGGGGCAGTACAGTCAGTCGCGGTCTCATGACAGTAATAGATTTACAAGGATGATGACTATCGTAGCTTTGGGGACAGTACCTTAGGCTAGTAGAATCTATTAGAGAGTTTTGTGATGGATCGTGATAGGTCTTGAAGCCAACCGGAGCGCGGTATAGCAACCTACTGCCGGTACTTCCAGCAAACATATTCGACCCACCTGCTGGATACCTCCAGTGTCTCTGTCTCATTAAAATGATCATGACAGAATGTCTCGTCATGAGGCCATCAGAGCAATGTGCCTGAGTTCACTGCAAAACATATCAGTATTGGTGACACACACTCACTGGAAGGAAAACTCACCTCTGAACCTGCTGTCCGACCTTCATGACCGGATAATCAACGTCCTCGCCCTCATCCTTTCCCAGATTCAACTGCTCTATCTTCAACTTCTGCGCCCTGTCCGACAGCGCAGCTATGGGCTTGAGTTCAAAGTCACTGGACAGGTGCCAGAAGAATGTACTCGAGATCCTAACCAGGGGGCGATCAGGAAACTCCTCCTTCCTCCTTTTGATGGTCTCTAACGTCTTCTCATTCACGACAACCTCGTGATAGCCCGCCTTGACGAGGCCCCCCGTTAAGTGCTCAAGTTGTTTCCCGGCCTGGACGAGGAGGTAGTTGCCGGGCGGGATCTTCACGGGGATGCGCTTGCCTGTGTTCCGAGCCCAGATGTGCAGGCCTGGGTAGCGGGAGCGGCCGTGGATGGTGAGGAAGTTCAGGTCTGTGTGGAAACCGGCGAGAATTGTGTCTTTCTTGCCGTATTTCTGGACATCTGATGATGTCGGTGCGAGGACGTGTGGCCCGTAACGCCCGGCGTCTTTGAACGTCGACTCGGGGAGGCCGAGTCCGGCTGCTGCCATCTCTGCGAGGCAAGACACGCTGTGATTATCTCACCCATATCAGTCTCATAAGCTCGACCTTAAGACAGCGTAGTCCTCACTCACGCATTTTTCATCGAGTTTCCCCACTGATCCATCGTCGGCGCCCACCTCGTCCTGATATGCGGCGCCTCGGGGACCACATTCTCCACATTCAACCCCAGAAACTCAGTCTCATAAGGCGGCCTCTCCACCATCTTCCAGAAGAACCTGCACTTCGGATCCGGCTGGTGGCCCATGACATCGAGCGGCCTCTGGTCCGGGGCCAGCCTCCTGATGACGTCCCGGCAGGGCTCGTCGACGGCGCACTTGGGCTTCTCCGTGTTCTCCAGCGTCGCGCCGATCTGGTAGCTCAGCTCCGGGCGCTCGTCCCTCTGGAGCGCCTCCTCGGGCTGCGCGAAGTAGTCCTCCAGCAGGTCGAGGAAGACGTCGTTGTCGCGCTCTGACACGCGGCTGTCGTGCAGCAGGAGCGCGCCGTAGGTGATGAGCGCCTCGGCTGCTTTGCGGCATTCTGATGTCACAACGGGGGAGTCGTGCGGCTGGTTTAGGAAGAGGTCTAGGTCAATGATGGGGAGGTCCATCGGGAGCTCGTGAGTCGCGGCCATGTTCGAGGTTGAGAGTGCCTCAGTACACACTGTGAGGCTACCTATTAAGGGTTTCTGAGGCAGCTATTGACTTTTTCTCGAAGTATTTTGCTGGAGTCCTGGAAGAGCCGATCCAAAAGATGTTATGGTATATATAATGTAAGCCTCACGCTCATGAAGAGAGGTTGGAAATATCTTCCACGTGAGTCGACGGCAGGTGCATGTGATGGACCGCGTGTGTGTGAGTGGGGAGCGTCCCATGACCCGGGATGGTCTAACCTCTTTAGGCAGTATTATACTCTGGCCAAACCATGAACACCCTCTTAGGTTTGGCTAAATGCACCTCCAGTATGGTCACAAGTAGCACTCGATCACTGCCCCCTTATGAGCACCCCCGGGGAGTGACTGATAGAGCTTTCTTAAAGCCACATGGTTTAACTCCTCACAATATCTATATTATGGAACATTTGGCGCTGTGATTTATACACCTAGGAAAAGTCAAATGAAGAGGTGGCGTGAAAAACCTAGAATTAGACACAGGAAGAAGAAAATCCCAACCATTATGGGTCCTCATCGCGCAGGCAGAAGCTTACCGTTAAACCATGGAACTATAAAAGGCATTCTCAATCTCCCAATAAGCGAGAGGAGCTCCGATAATCTGATGTACGCCTAGGAGGTGGGGAAGGACTGACTACAGAGGGCAAGATAATATTCTTTAACACTGCCGAGGATGACGCTGAATGGAAAGCTGGACATAACAAGATGGGTTGTATTCTGTATCGCCGTATCAGACAATCGAGAATCTGAGCTCTTCCCCTTCGCGGAGCCATTCACTATCCTAGGTTCTTTCAATTATCCCCTAATTAGTGTCAAGATACCAAGCCCACATATGTATGTATCTTCCAAGGTTCCGAAGACAACGACCCGTATACCGTTATCAGGGTCACACCAACTCAATCAATATAGGAAAAACGGCACCATCAGTCCGAACATGGTGTCAGTAGGGAACCACCACGACCTCTCACAGCAACTATGCCATGGAATGCATGTTTTTCTGTTATACCTCTATATAGCATACAAGGTTTCATCCTCTAACGCGTCATTCTAATCAGACAATCAGTCACTCATACGATCTACCCTACAGTTCCCTTATAGTATTAGTTCTATATACAGAAAGCTCGCACAAGCGACAGACTTCTCAGCCAGCCTATCGAGCATGATTCCCACCCAGAGACATACCATCTCGGGTTTCGAAAAAGGTCTCCACCAGACATAGTGACCGTAGGTGTTCAGGCACATCAGGCTGACCCGAAGCTTGGGACCAATAGTCCAGTGAATCCACGCGGCTGGAATGGATATAATCCACCCCCTGAGCATCCCGTTGGATATGTTCGAGTCTGACCGGGACCGCCAGCATTATTCCGCCTGGGAGGAGAAAAGGAACGGTCAGGTTAGGTGGCAGCTGCACCGCGGCGATGTAAGGGTGAAGTGTGTCCTAGTACTCCCTCCCACCGTCCTTGCGAAATCGAAGGGGGGCGTCCGTGTTTGAAGGATCCCAGAGAAACATCATCCATTTCAGGCCTGTGGCAAGAATAAGGTACAATTTTCGCAGGCCTTTCCCGCCATCTGTGACGTCGGTTCCGTGAGCGACGAGAAGCTGATCCGTAATCTCCTTCATCAGGTCGTTCCAGTTGTTCGGCTGTTCCAAACACGGTGCTTTAACCTTCTTTATATTAGCCCAGATCTTAGCCAGCACGTTTCAGGGAAGATGGCTCTTGTAACCTTCACCCAAAGGACTTCCTTCAAATGGTACGACTTCTGGGCGCCCTGGCCAGAGCCAAGCCTCCTTGGCCGCATATGCTGACCACGATATCGTCCCGACGTTACGATGTCCCAGAACCTACTTCCGGGGGCTTGATCAGGGACGTGTTGACACTCTTCTTTAACGAAGTACGTTGTGAAACTCGGGCTGGCAGTGATGGTGAGGTTTCGGAGAAAGTAGAGTTCACATATAGAATACCAAACGTGAGATACATGCTCCTCGCTATGATAGCTGGTCCCTAGGTTATTCAGGTGCTCTTGACGGCAGAGGCCATCGTCGTCAAGCCAGTAGTGTTGCTGTCCATTGGTGGAGGGGGAGGATTGTGATGCACTACGGAGAAGGACATAAGGAAGATATAATATATGATTTGAGTAGGAAAATAGTTTTAATATCATTTGCGAATTATTTCCTTTGTTAACCGGGAAATCCTCCGCTCTCTTAGATGACTTGATGCTAGAGAATGTTGTACGCAGCTATATGAAGGTTTGAACGGTCTGACACTAATAGTGCCTGCCACTTTGACTCTGATCTTTTCTCATTTGGTATAGTCCTCTCGTGGCTGTGCCACGTCTGTACTTGGGTATCCACTTTATATAACGGCTGCCTACAGCATCGTTTATGTGTTTCTTCTCTTTACTTCTCCTTCTTCACCTTCTTCGTTTATAGTAAAAATTGTTGCCATCACATTGACAGTATGGCTTCATCTTCAGACCAGGAGCTACTCCAGACTGCGGCGCAGACCTTGACACTAGAATACTTGGTACCAGAGATTCTATGCTTAATTGTTTCTTCACTAGACCCTATAAGCCTTATATCCTTGTCCCAGAGCTCTCGAGGCTTTCGAGTTTTATCCAACCAACAAGAGCTCACTTCGTCGAGCGGCTTCTCTCCCTTGAGCTCCTCCCGGAAAACAATGGTCGCAACCGGTCTGTACCCCTCTTCAGGGGCCGCGACAGCACCATGCATCCAGATTCAACGGATGTGCAGGCTTGGGAAGGGATGAGATATGCCTGTGCCGGATGTTTGAAGCTCCGTTCTCATATGCATTTCGACAACCACTCCATCGTGCGACTGGGTCTTAGGAAGCCGCCGCCTGGGTCTACAGAGGCTACCAAGTTGACCGATTGGGAACCTCATGATGATCACTCCGAAAACCATGGAAAGAGGCGGCAGCGGATTCAACAACGCAAGGAAGAAGCCCGGGAAAGACATAAATACTGGCGGAGGGAGTATCACAACGCTATTCACATTCCTTGGGGAATCGTTTGGACCCCGGAACTAAAGTCTCTACGAGACCAGGAGGCCGAGGAGGCAGGTAAGCTACTTCTTTCGTTCCGTTATATTTCGCAATCCGCAGTAGTTTTCCGGCTCGAAGATACCCGGGCTACTTGCGTGTAGTCTCTCCACACGCATTCGATAGCTACCAATGTACCCATGCAGGCGACGGTGCTTCTCCTTGATATGTGCCTCTTCCAGACCGACGAATATTAACATGAATCTCTTAGAAAAACACATATGTGGCACAAAGCGTCATCTGAGATTGTGCCTTGATTGCACATACGAGCGCGGCGTGTGGCGCCGTCACACTACTTCCAACTACGGCACGTCCGAAGTGCCCCTAATCAAGAGTCGTAGTCGTAATTGTCATACTGCTTTCGAACGATACTTCCCCGGCTTGTTTTCGGACCTCATCCCACCACCCGAGCAATGTCCTAGGCACACGCATATGTACAGTTCTAACGAAGAGGCCAACCAGGGCACCCCTTGGGTGCTGAGTACGGCCCGTTGCAAGGACTGTAAACTGTTTAAAGAGCTCGCCGTCTTTCGCCATGGCGGTGCTTTCAGGTGCTGGCTGCCCTCGGGTCCCGCACCCTGGTACCACAGGCATCCCAATGGAGACAATCTCCTCTCTGCCACCGATACCAGGACATGCAACTCATGCTTTGCTGACAAGTATGGGCCCGCAGCTCTTCAGCAGTCGCTTGCGGCATTTGCCCTGGACCTCGCCGAAGCAGCCCTGGCTGAATATTCCAATTTCCTCAAGAGTGGATGGTCCAGAATTATCGGCGGCGATCTGTGGCGGCTGATAAAAGACGACGGCGAAAGACCCATTTATGATGAGTACGTTGCGAAAGCTTGGCGTGTCTTACATCCGGATAAAAAACGTTACTTTAGGGTCGGAGGAGACTTTGTTTTCAAGGAGCAGGATATGGAGGCTCTCCACGCCATTTACGCCGAGGTTGTCCATTTTGTCTACCATAAAACCGAGGGAAATTTCTGGCGTTTGTCGAGCTCTTTCAGAATTTGGCTCAATGACTACGAGAAAGGGGAGGGGGCTTACAGGGGCTTCAAAAAGGTCATTGGGCGTATTAAGGCAAACCCAGGCCTTTTGCTTGACCACGCAATGCTTCAGGCTGTATAGAGAAATAAATAGTTGGACAATGATTAGAGGATATATTGCTTACATGGAGGATTAGTCTGCTTGCCGGATTCCAGGCCACGAAGACTTGATCCACGGGTTAAGATGGGGTCTACGTGATGGCAACGAAGAGTGGACTAGTGGAGAGTACTTGGGATCTTCACTCCATGCATATGCTTGTATTTGACATATTTAAAGCAGCGCAATGTGCATTTTATACTGGTTTATCGATGTTATATATGACTACAACGGCTAGGTTTTATGTTTATGTATCATTATAGCTTCCTATAAAGAAGCCGCCTAGCCCCACGGAAAGATCCACTGAAATGGAATGGGAATGATTCCTCTGCTGCAGCAGTGTTTTGACGATGTAACCACATCCTTGCGTCTGAACCAACGATTGTTCCCCGCAATCTCATGGTGAGCATCATCAACCTCTCCACAGTTTCGGTGCAGCTTCCGCCGGTCACCAGCCAACTTGCAGGGTTCGCATGGAGAAACTCTGACCGCATTGGGCCGGTTATGGACAACAACATGTACTACCTACTATCACGATGGGATAAATACGAGAACCGCCGGCCTCGGCGCGGTTCCTACTTTGAATAGTCAAGACGCGGCTTGTCTTCATCGCCATCGTGAGTTGGGAATCCAGGACTTCGCACTTCGGCATGTTGTTTACCAAGACCTTGGCCCTGATATGGGCGCTCCTCACCGCCGGGCTGAGCCAAGCCCAGAACACCACTACCTCCACGACACAGTGGCCGCTACACAACGACGGCCTGACGACCCTCGTGGAGTGGGACCACTACAGCTTCAAGGTCAACAACCAGCGCCTCTTCGTCTTCTCAGGCGAGTTCCACTACTGGCGGTTCCCCGTGCCGGAGCTATGGCGCGACCTCCTCGAGAAGGTCCGCGCGGCCGGCTTCAACGCCTTCTCCATCTACGGCCACTGGGGCTACCACAGCCCGTCCGACGGCGTCCTGGACTTCACCACGGGCGCCCACGACTTCACCCCCATCATGGAACTGGCAAAGGAGCTGGGCCTGTACATGATCGTGCGCCCGGGGCCGTACGTCAACGCCGAGACCAACGCGGGCGGCTTCCCCCTGTGGGCGACGACGGGTGAATACGGGACCCTGCGGAACAACGACCTGCGGTACACGGCCGCCTGGGCGCCGTACTGGGGGAACATTTCTCGCCTGATCGCGCCGCACCTGATCACCAACGGGGGGAACGTGATCCTGTTCCAGATCGAGAACGAGCTGGGCGAGCAGTGGGAGGACGTCGCGACCAAGACGCCCGACGTGGCGGCGGACGAGTACATGCAGCTGCTCGAGGACGCGGCGAGGGCCAACGGCATCGACGTCCCGCTGACGCACAACGACCCCAACATGAACACGCGCTCGTGGTCCAAGGACTTCAGCAACGTCACCGGGAACGTCGACGTCGTGGGCGTCGACTCGTACCCGTCCTGCTGGAGCTGCAATCTGTCCGAGTGCACCGGCACGAACGGCAAGTACGTCGCGTACCAGGTGGCCGACTACGACGACTACTTCGCTGCCTTCTCGCCGACCCAGCCGAACTTCATGCCCGAGTTCCAGGGCGGCTCGTATAACCCCTGGGCGGGCCCCGAGGGCGGATGTCCGTCTGATATTGGCGCAGACTTTGCTAATATGTTCTACCGGAATTTGATCTACCAGCGGGTTACGGCCTTGTCGCTGTATATGGTCTTTGGGGGTACAAACTGGGGATGGCTGGCGTTCTCTCTTGTGTCGACCAGCTATGACTACTCCAGCCCCGTGTCCGAGAACAGAGAGGTTGGCGACAAGTACTACGAGACCAAGCTGCTGACCATGTTCACCCGTGTGGCGAGGGACCTGGCAAAGACAGAAAGGCTGGGGAACGATACGAGCTATAGCGATAACAACGTGATCACCACGGCAGAGTTGCGGAATCCGGATACCGATGCGGCGTTCTATGTTGCCATGCATCTGGATTCGACGTCAGGTACCGTAGAGACGTTCAGCTTAAACGTTAGTACGTCGCAGGGAACGAGACTGGTTCCACAGTATGGCGGAAGAATCGCGATCAATGGACACCAGGCCAAAATCTTACCCACAGACTTCAAGTTCGGCAGCAAGAACTTGCTGTACTCCACGGCTGAGGTTCTGACGTACTCGGTGTTGGGTGGCAAAGAGGTTCTGGCCGTCTGGGTACCGACTGGAGAATCAGGAGAGCTGGTTGTGGAGGGCGTAGCGTCTGCAAGCCTCGCAAAGACCACGGCGAACACTACCTCGACAACTGTCAGCATCATCCTCGGAAACTCGAGCGTAGCCATCAACTGGTCTAACACTGGAGGCTTGACGGTCGTCAACCTGGAAGATGGTGCACAGGTGGTCATCCTCGACCGTCCAGCAGCCTATGTCTTCTGGGCGCCGAGTCTGGGAAATGATCCCTTGTACCCTGAAAACGACACAGGTAAGTACAACCACTAATTGTGCCAAACCTTTTTTTGCACAGATTCAGGAGACAATGCAGTGACTGACAGCGAGAAAAGTCCTCGTCCAGGGCCCCTACCTGGTCCGCTCTGCAGCCATCACGCCAGACAACACTCTCCAACTCACCGGTGACATCAACAACTCCACGCAATCCATCACAATCTTCACACTCCCGGTCTCCTCGGTAACCTGGAACGGCAAGCCCCTCACCATAACCTCCGAGGCCGGCAACATGCTCACCGCAACCGTCAAAGGGCCACCCGCCTTCACCCTCCCGTCGTTGGGGCCCTGGAAATGGCACGACAGTCTCCCAGAAATCCAACCCAACTACACTACCTCCCCCGCCGTCTGGACCACAGCCGACCACACCAACACCTCCAACCCGTCAAAACCAGCATCCAACAACCCCGTGCTGTACCTCGACGACTACCACATTCATGTCGGCAACAGCATCTATCACGCCACCTTCCCCAGCACAGCCTCCCCACCGAGCGGCGTGTACCTCAACATCACGGGCGGCACTGCCTTCGGCTACTCAGCATGGCTGAACGGTGTGTTCATCGGCTCGTACTTGGGTACTTCAACCTCTGCGACAGGGACTCTGGAGCTCTCGTTCGCCAATGCGACACTCGCCTCTAAGGGGAGTGACAACATCCTGGTCGTAGTGATGGACAACTCGGGACACGACGAAACAAGCGACGCAATAAAGCCCAGGGGTATCTGGAATGCCACGCTCATCGGCGACGGACAGAACACCTTCACGGAGTGGAGGATAGCCGGGACAGCCGGCGGCGAGGAGAACATCGACTCGATCCGTGGAGTGTACAACGAGGGTGGGTTGTACGCCGAGCGCATCGGGATACACCTCCCCGGGTATCCGGACGGAAGATGGCCAACCAGCAACAGCACCGCCCTCGCGGTACCTGGCGCCGGGATCCGCGTCTTCCGCACCGTTGTTCCCCTGTCAGTGCCCCCCGGGCTAGACGTGTCCATCTCGTTCCAGTTTTCGGCCCCTGGAAACGGGAGTTCCAGCAGCACGTTCGTGCCGACCGACGCTGGGTATTCGAACCGGGTCCGGGCGCTGTTGTTTGTCAACGGGTACCAGTACGGTCGTTTCAACCCGTATATTGGCAACCAGATCAACTTTCCCGTGCCGACTGGGATCCTGAGCTACAACGGCGATAATACGGTTGTCGTGACGGTATGGAGCCAAAGCGCCGAGGGTGCTGAAGTGCGGCTGGACTGGGACTTGGAGTATGTGCATACCACTGGGTATGACATGGGTTTTGATGCAGAGTATCTGACGCCTGGGTGGACGAGCGATCGCCTGGTATATGCATAAATGCTTAGTTAGGTACTTGAGTATACATATCTCTTACCGATCAGTTGTCGCATCGTAATGCGACCAACGCCTTGATTATCACGACAAGTTCGGACGGTGGGCTGTGGTGAACTTGGACCCACAAAGCTCATGTCCATCCTGCCTCTAAGAGTGAAAGTCGTGGTGGCGTACGGACATGTATCTGCCTTGGCCACTTGCGCGACGCAACTCGTGGATATCAGTGTAACTCTCTCATAGTGTCCCCTGAAGCCACGATAATTGGCACATGGTAGGGTCCAGACCGGTAGCGTCTGACCCTCAGGTTCCCTCATGGTGCGGGGGCAAAGAAGGTTGCATCGGATCGGCTGACGGCAACTTATCCCGTACATAGATGCTTGATATAGAGTTGCAACCCGTGTCCAAGCAGTAGCGACCCAGAATGTCGGTATGATAGTGACATGGGATTGGTTGAAATTTATAGTGCTACATGCAGAATATCCATGTTGATGGGAATCTGATGCCTCGTTGCACGACCCTCGCGGAAACGAAGATGGGGTGTCTCGTGCCTGCATCAGCGTGAACACACTCGTCCAACCGCGAGTGAGTGAAACGTGAACAGGATGGTCGTCAATATCTAGGGTAAGACAAAGCTGATGATGGTCTGTCTGTACCGTCATGTTCGTCGTCGTCGTCGTCGTCGTCGTCGTCATTTCCATCATCATCTGTGTAATCAGAACAGATGAAGCGAAAGCAGTCATCAGTCTTCAGTACTGTACTGTGTAGAAGATCTAGAAGGTGCGATGTGGAGCAGTCGTTGTTCTTTCCCCAGGACTCCAGGACTCCAGGTGCCAGGATCCTGTTCCTCCCGTTCACCACCTAAAATACCCGTTAAAAAGATTTGACGTCAATTGGCTGCTAGTAAACGGCTTAGTGGGGAACAATGCAGGAGTGCATAAGCACCCTGGCACCCCTGACCCTATCAAGCAGGTACCATGTATCTACCTAGGTACAGTACTCACGCTACCTACTCTAGCTCAATGACTCGGATAAGCGGGCGATCAGGGATCCCCATGTGTTACTACAGTTTGACATGCCTGCCAGCCTGCGATGAAGACGTCGACCAAGCATGCACGCCACGCTCTGTTGGTGATAGTAAACCAGATCTGTTCGGTACAGAGGCCTAGTTCCCGTGGACTGCAGGTGTGTCCCGGACATACCAACAGAGTTCACTCCCTGGAAGCGTAAGGCTTAGAGGCTGATCGGGGTGTCGGATATCGGACACTACCCTGACACACTGACGCGCGTCTCGGGTAGGTTTGTGTATTATGTATGGTTGGGTGGAGGGCAGCACTTGGCAAAAAAACAAGTTGATCGCCATCTTGGCAAAGCCCTCCTGGACACTCTCCTCCCACCTTTTCGAGGTCACCTCCACTGTTTATATCCCCTATCGCCATGCCCAGCTGCTCAATGCCACGGCCGGCCCGTGGATCAAAAATTGCTCCAGACCCACAAAGACCCGATGGAGTGCCGTACAGTAAGTATGTTGGTTAACCTCCGTAGTCAGGCTCTGTCTGTCTCGCCGATTTCCTTCCTTGTCGCTATGGATGCCTTTCTTGTCTTCTCTACTCTCCTTTCAACCTCTTTCCCATCTTGCCTCGCTCAGTGATATCCTGTATATTCATCTCCCTTTCCGACATCCTTCGAGAGTCATCGAAGATCCACCCGGCGATCCCTGCATATCATCCAATCCTTCCGGTTCTGAAGCGGGTCGCATGTCCTCAAAAGCTACCATCGCCGGTGAAGCCGCAGTTGTGTTGGGTTGAGCCGGGTTGAAAGTGAAGTGAAGTCAAGTATACCGGAGTAGGACGAGATCCAGCAGCCAGAGTGTCGAGACAATGGCTCGCAAATGGCTGTCACAACTCGTGGGCATCTGCGCCGTCTTCGCCTTCGTCACCGCCACTCTCGCCCAGGACATATTACAGTCGCCAACCGTCTACGACTGGGGTTTCTACGGCCTGTACCCAAGGACCTGGTTCCAATCATTCAACCTCGCTGCACCGCGCCTCAACTTCCTCAAGTGGGAGGAGCAGTGCACTGATGGCTTCTATCTGCTCTCCCCGCGTGGCAGTTATGTGTCTGTGCCTGGGCCTGTGATCATGGATGGAATGGGCAACATGGTCTGGAGAGCCGACAACAGGTTTGGAGACGCCGATGGCATCACCGACTTCAAGGTCCAGATGTACAATGGCAAACCCCATCTGACCTTTTGGGCCGGTACCAACGGTGCCCATCACCGCTTCGGATATGGCGTATACTATATGGTGCGTATGGTCGCGCATGTTGACTGATTTCCTGGTGTCATTCCTCTCACCGAGACAATACTAACAATTATTCTCTGGGGCAGTTGGATGAGACCTATCAAATAGTCAAGATCGTCACGGCCGTCGAGACCCGAGGCCATAGCCTGCGAGCCGACCTGCACGAGTTTCACATCACCCCCGAAAACACCGGCCTCATGTCCATCTACTACCCCCAAGCCACCGACCTTTCACCCGTCGGTGGCTCCGTCGACGGCTGGGTGCTCGACAGCATCTTCCAAGAAGTCGACCTCGACACGGGTGAGCTGATATTCGAGTGGCGCGCATCCGAGCACATCCCCGTCGAAATGACCATGCGCTCCTTCGTCGGCTCTGACCTCGGCGACACCCCCGCCAGCGGCTTCGATTACTTCCACATCAACAGTATCGACAAGGACCATCTTGGCAACTACATCATCTCTGCGCGGCATACACATACTATAACTTGCATTAGCCCCAAGGGCGAGACGCTGTGGGTCCTGGGCGGCAAGAAGAACATGTTCAAGGACCTTTCGGATGGTCGCGCGACGGATTTCTCCTGGCAACACCACGCGAGGTGGCACGGAACGAACATGCTCACTCTATTTGATAATGCCAAGTCGACCAACGGTGGGAACAAGTACATCGGCGACCACAGCCGGGGGATGATGCTGGAGCTCGACACCGAGGCCATGACGGCGAAGTTGTTGTTCGACTATTATGACCCGAAACACCCCAAGCTCGCCGAAAGCCAAGGTTCGATGCAGCTCATGGACAACGGCAACGTCGTGGTTGATTACGGATTCTTCCCCGCCTTCACCGAGTTCTCCGCAGACGGAGAGGTCATCTGCGACGTCAGGCTTGCGCCCTGGCTGATCTGGCAGGCCGGCATGGTTACGAGTTACCGCGGTTTCAAGACGGACAAATGGGTGGGGAAGCCCTGGTATGCACCCGAGGTTATCCTGCGACCGAACGAGGGCGTGCTCTACGTCAGCTGGAATGGCGCAACAGAAGTCGACAGATGGGTCCTCCAGGGCGCGGACTGGGAGGGAGTCGGCCATGATATATACGAGGACCTTGACATCCAGATCAAGGACGGCTTCGAGTCGAGTTTCCATATCATTGGCGACTATCCGCAATACGTGCGGATAGTGGCTCTGGGCAAAGATGGCGAGGTGCTCAAGCACACCATGGTAATGGACCGGTACGTGGGCAATGCCAAGTCCTCGGGATTCCACGGGTTCCTGTTCACGGTATGTGTGGTAACCGGCTTCGTGGCCGTGGTGGTCCTGTTCCGCAAGAACCTAGGTGGTATATGGAGGAAAGGGTTCCCACAGGGAACAGTGGCCGGCGTGCGCGGCGTCTTTGCTGCGGTGAGTAGGAGGAGCGCCGAGTGGAGGACCGGCGGAAAAGCCGACTACAACGAGCTTCAGACGTACGAAGATTAGCATTTGCGATGGCGTTTGTATGCATGGCATGGGATGGGATTGATTTTAATGATGGATTTGAAGGATCGATGGGATCGATGGATATTATACCTTAATTCAGAATGATGCAAATTCGTGATGGCATCTGTATATAAATCATAGAAGATGAACTCATATGTAGACATCTAATGGATCTTGCGTCCTGCTCAAACCTGGCTGCATTAACGACTTCAGGCAGGGATTATCGCTTTGTTGGAACCCGTGATTATGGTGATGCCACCCACGTCCAATGTGGTGGATTCCTGATCGTCCGTGAAGTTACATCCAGCACACTCCCTGCCGCCAAGATGGATCAATAGTAATCACCGTGCGGAGACCGCTACGTCTCTCCTCGGCAACGTTTGTGGCAGTTTCTAAAGTCCGTAACCCGCACCCGTTGTGAGTTTTCCCAATGATCGATTCCTTTACGAGCTCGTTCTCTCCTGTTTCATTTTAAGTTTGAGGAATCTCAGTTACAATCGTGACGACCAGCCTTTTCTCACCCGAGCTGCCGCACCGTCCAAAGGGTTACTCCTCGTCCACGTCAGCATCGACAAGCGCGCCAGACAGAGAGACAGACACACCAACTCACCAACTGCGAATTATCATCATCCATCAACATCATCATCATCATCATCATCATCACCACCACCACCACCGCATCACAAACCATGGGACCTCCAAAACAGACCAAACACCCCCTGGTCTCCTACCAACCCATCCGCATCATCTATCACCTCGTCAAACTCACCACCACCCTCACTCAAGTGCCCTTCTGGCTGATCCGCGCCCTCGTCCCGGCCCTCCGCCAACATCCCAACTGGACCTTTAAGCAGTCCCTTTTTGCAAGCCTATCCAGGGCCATCATCGGCCACAACAGCGCCATCGCCATCACAAAGACCCAATCCCTAGAGCCCGGCAAGCAAAGCGACAGATGGGCCCTCCTCAAGCCCTTTGAAGACGACCTCTACGTCGGCCCGCTGCTCAGCGAGCTCGTCCGCCCGGGCGAGGCAGGCGGGACATGGTACCCCGCCGCCCCCGGCCCGGCGGCCGCATCATCATCATCCCTCAAGAAGGTCGCGATGCACATCCACGGCGGCGCCTTCGTCCTGTACGACGGGCGCGACGACGACACCGGCTACATATGCCGCAGGCTCACCTCGGCCGCCGGCTTCGACGCCGTCTTCGCGCCGCAGTACCGGCTCGCGGGCCACGCGGGCCGCGACCCCTTCCCCGCCGCGCTGCAGGACGTGCTCACGTGCTACCTGTACCTGGTGCGGACGTTGGGCATCCCGGCGGGCCGCATCACCGTCAGCGGGGACAGCGCGGGCGGGAACCTGGCCGTGGCGCTGCTGCGGTACCTGGAGCGGTTCGGGGACGGGCTGGGGATCCCGCGGCCGGGGCACGTCGTGCTGGTCTCGCCGTGGGTGCAGCCGAGGGAGGGGCTGGAGGTGGATTACGGGCGGTCGCGGGAGTACGCGACGGATTTCTTGCCGACTGGGTTCCTGAGCTGGGGCGTGCAGGCGTACGGGGTGCAGTCGGATCGGTATGCGGACTGCGGGGAGTATATCAACTCGCTGGGGCATCCGTTTCGGACGTCGGTGCCGTTGTTTGTGACGGTGGGGAGCGTGGAGATATTGTGTCCGCAAGATGTGAGGTGGGTGGATGAGATGAGGGGTGTGGAGGGGAACAGGGTCGAGCTTAACTTCCAGGAGGACGCGCCTCATGATGTCCTGTTTGTTGGGGACGTGCTGGGGTGGGATGAGAGTGTGGTGGAGGTTATGAGGAAGATTGGGAGGTTTGTGGATGAGCAGTAGGTAGTTCGAAGTAGTATGGAATCTGTTGGTCTGGAGTTGTGCCTTCCAAGGTTGCATTGTTTGCTACCCCAGGTGGAAGTGAATCGCGGTCGTCATATTTCGAAGGATTCTGAACCCACTCCAAACATCGCCAGTCTGAACCTTGAGACCCTTCCTTCGATCTTGAGTGACCGTATATTGGATTGTAAAACCCTCACCCCCGCTCCTCTCTTTCTATTTCGGCAACCTGCCGGTTGATGGATATGTTTGTGTCGCAACTCTATGAGTATTAAATATCCATTATCATCATTCGCTGGTAAATTGGTCTTGTTGCACCAAGTTTGGCACATGGTTTCTGGTAACATCGCCTTCGCCGGCCAGAGATGGAGACAGCAAACTTGTCAATATGTCGTACAAGGCCGGTGTGTCCAAGGCAAACTTCAGCTGGAACGGGAGAATTCCCCAGTCTTTTAGGATCTGGAGATTGTTCTCATTTTGCTCATGTGGTCCTCTCGAAACTCTTCCACTCGAAGGTGGCAAGCATCGAGCACAGATAGTAGATTATGGTTCCATAACGAGCCTTACGAAATTATCTTGTCATCTATTATAGCCGCTGTGAGAGACTTTAGAGGGTGCTGGCCTCTTTTCAAGCAGTAAGTACCCAGCTATATGCACCAAGCTATTTCGAGGAGCTACTCGAATATTTTCCATCTGAGGTACAGTCGCTGCTATACTCCCCTCCCATCTTCACCCTCCCTCTAAAACCCTTCCTACCTAGAAGCTCCAACGCGTTATTGTCCGCAAGCTCAATCACTCCAGGGCGGCTTCTCAACGTCTTTTTCGACGCCATAACCTGCGAGTACCTATGCGACCTTCTGACGTGCACATAACACAATCTTCTCACCTTCGATAATAGTCGAATAGCCTCTACTCTTGGTTAGTATCTGCCCTCACATTCGTATGACGCCCTTCCTTATTCAGCCATCCTAATTTGTCAATAGGTTCAACAGCATCGTCGAACAAAATCAATTGTTTGTTAGTTAGGGCTTCAGGTTCAACTTTTCGACAACACTCCACCATCGCCCAAGATGAACTTCCTCATCACCATCGCAATGCTCGTCAATCTGGCCTACCTCACCGCCGCCGCGGCTATGGGCGACTATAATCAGACCTCTGACAGCCTCGAGAAGCGCACCGAGGTCACCTTCGCGTGGAAGCACTACCCCGTTCAGAACTGCAGCACCCCCGAGCTCACACGCCACCCTCCCGAGAACTCCATCTCGGCCGAGGACTGCCAGTGGGTGCTCACCATGATCACCAGCAACAACGGCGGCTACTTCGAGCTGTGGAACTTTGACAGCCACCAGTTCAAGCCCATCGTGGGATACCAGTCTTGCGTCCTCGCTGTGTATCACGCTATCAACAAGAACTCCAGTGACTACGCCATGTAGGTCCCCGGTTCCTTATCCTTTGCTCCGGTCTCACACCTATCATGAATTACAATTCTAACACTTACGTCCTGCGCAGCGTCGGCAACGAGGATGTCGCAGGAATCATGAGAACGGCCCTGGTCAACTTCCAGAACGACGGCCACGTCGCCACCCTGACCGGAAGCATGACCTGCGGCCCCAACAACGCCAGCCTCGGCATCCTCGTCTATAACGGCATGACGGGCGGCTCTGGTGGCCCTGTCAACGCCAGCACCACCACGATGATCGGTGATGCCTGGGGCCGCGCGACTGGTACGGGCAAGCCTCCTGCTCTGCCTTCGGTCACGATGCTGGTCCCCTCCAATGGGACACTTGGCTAGCTCGACACTCACTGGTCGACCGGGGTGGATTGATTGACGGACAGACTAGCAGCGACTGCTGATCTATGTGAAATGTTGGTCGATTCCCTGGTTCTAGTCGAGACGGGTGAGCATGTGGGGTGTGTGAAGTTGGAATAGTCAAGAGACTGTGTTTATGGAATCCGTTTGAATTACGAGGGGATGATGCTTGGTATTTGTGTTACGATTAATTCGAACTGGAACTCGTTAATTACGGTCGAGCAGTTGAAGTACAGAACGTCTGGGCTCATATCAACTTGATACGCCTAAAAATACATCTGAATGCCCTGAATTCTTCAAGGGGGTTCTTGGCTGAGTTCTACTGCCTATGATCTAAATATGCACAGGGTCGACCTGCTACATAGCCGTTCTTCCAGACGAGTCAACACCGCTCAAAATGGCCACTAATCCTAAAATCACTAGTCCTTGTCAGCCACGCAGCATCATAAGTAATCACAGGACAAGACTTACCTGACGATGAGGTAAGTATGAAGCTTGCCACAGTGAAGGCGGACTGCACGTCTCCACCGACAGCAGCCCACGAGATGCCCACGATACAGGAGCTAAGCCAGGGGATAGATCCGGCAACAGCAATGCGAGTTGTGTTCCAGCCTTCGACAAATTCGACCGCGTGACGCTTGTTCTCCCCCCTCAGTCTGAACACCCATTCGATCCATTCGTCGTTTTCCGGAAGGACCTGAGGGTGCTGATATGCGTACATAATCTCTTGAAGGACGAAATCCCCGAATGGAACAACGACTGGACGCGTGGTAGGCGTGTACTGTCCTATGTCAGCCTGTCTTGAATAGTAAGACGGAACGCTTGTGCTCGTAGAGGAATGTTTTGGAATTTTGACTTACGGCAAGTATTTGAAACCCACGCAGAGACTTCAATGAAAAGTAGCGATATAGGAAGCTACACATCTCGGACTTATATAACCGCCGCATCTGGCTGAAGAACCGGACATCGGTATATACCAAGTTTTTATTCGCCTGGACGACCTTTTCGAAGCTCTCGTCGTCCGGGAACCTCGAACGCAATATGCATTGAACTTGCTCCTGCTTGCAGCCCTTGGCCCCAGATCTATAACAGACAAGGTTGAAAGAACAAGTAGGCTTGTTCACATTGTAGCATTTCCCCACATCTGCGTCACTTGCTTGGACAGTCGATCCCAGCTGTGGTTCTGCCGCCATGGGGTTTCCGTCATCGCTCGCAGCTAGAAGGGGGCCTGTGGAAAAGTTCCCCACCGGAGGGTGTAGGTTTCTCATGCTCATCGTCAGTGCCTCTCCTAGGGTCGGTATCTCTAACGTCGTGAGAGATTTGGAGCCCAGCGGTGTTCCAGGTCGAGGAATCTCGGCGTCCTTGATTGTCTGCACAGAATCCGGGTCGATGACGTTGGCAGGAGGTGGCAGGAGGTGGCAGGAGTGTCTCTGCTGTTACAGCTGGACCTTGAGGTGGTTCTATAGCCGCTTCAAGGGCCGACTCAGAAGTATCATCTCTAAACGAGCGGCTAGAAAAAAAGCTTTAGGCATCCACGTTGGGAGGTTCCTGGAAGCGAAACTGGGACCATGAACTCGGTCCATTACTTGAAGAGGTTTGTGGATGGTCCATACTAGTACCGTATTGAATGATTGTGCTCGTGGAATTTGAGGTGTTATGTCCTTGGGCCATGTCGATATTTAGGTACATCTTCAGTCAGCTGCCAGTGAAGCATTTCCCAACCCTCCAGCAGCGAGCTGATTGCGCCTCCTTTCAGTGAGGTGTTTCGGTGGCAGTGCTCCGGTGTATTGCACATGCAGCACATGTGCACCTCTGTCATGGGCAGGGATTTCTGGCTGTGTTGGACGTATTGAAATCTATAGGCCCTGGAGGGATAAAACATCAGGCTGTGCTACATATACGATGATTGATAGATGCCCAGGCAGCCTAATTTTCTGCACAGCCTGGAAGTGATTGATGATGCTTCACTCATAGCTTGAATTAGACATAGATAATTGCTGCTTGCAACCCGGAGGTGTGCATGGCTGTTAGTACCCAATCTCAGGGGTAGTCATTAACTAGTATGTTTGGACCCATTTAACCTGACCATCTGATGGTGTACTAACACCAGTGACCATCAAACCGGCCTTGGTCTGATGGTCGTCTGCTTACGTTTCGTATCTCCACCATCAATCTCATGAGAATCAAGCTTATGAGAGTCTCATTGGTGGTTCCTCAGCGAGTTGACGTTGCTTCTAACCAGAACCAACAAACAGTAGTGTTGATGTCTTGCATTCAAAATGGATCCTCACAGTCAACCGCCCGCTTGCATGCGAACCAGGATCGGACAGATCTCCGACACCATTTATATTTGTGGGGCCGGACCCTTGGATCCCACATCTGCTCTACTGTGGTACCGGTACTGCATGTTGACGACCTATTGCTGGGGATACCAGTAGCCAGGACACATCAGCTTGTTGACCATCTAAACCTTAACGTCCAAACGGCTGCGATCTTCAACTTCACTGCAGAGCCCCCAGACCGGAATGGGACAGATAACCGAGCATTAGACCCCTGAATGAACGCGATTTTCAATCGCTGACCTCACCGACGATCATCATCACCTTAACCACCACCACTTTCCATGCCGCCTTCAAGCTGGTTTGAAGTTACAACGCCACTCCTCAGCGACATCACCTAGGAAGTCTATGATATCCAAGCTTGATTTACACATCGACCCGACTCCCCAATTCTAGCCCAGGTCCCGTCATAACTTATTTCATTTTGTCGCCGGCGCGCTGCGACCAAGTTGCCCCCCGGGCCGTTGTTCTCGGCATTGAGCTTGATAGAACCTTAGGCCTCTCATCATGGCAAGCGGCGCACTGCCCCCAGGCGCCAGGTACAAAGAAAAGATCGGGGCCCCGTACCAGCCCAAACGGAGGATGCGCAGGCCTACCAGGAGGGCTGCAGTGATCTACTTCCTGGTCTTTTTCCTCGCTGTGGTGCTCTTCCCCGTGCCCGGGCTCGTGGGCTTCCGCGAGTCGGTTCTAGACCTCGTCATCCCGGGCCATGCCCTCCCGCCACGGTCAACACCGCCGCGGGATGTTCTGCGTTATATCGACCCTCTCATCGGGACGAGCAATGGCGGCCATGTCTTTCCCGGCGCGACGCTGCCGTACGGCATGGCCAAGCCCGTGGCCGACTCAATCAACAAGGCCGAGAACGCAGCCGGCTACGTGGAGGACTTCAGCTTCATCGGTGGCTTCTCACACCTTCACGACTCTGGCACGGGCGGGAGACCATCCATGGGCCAGTTCCCCCTGTTCGTGCACCCGGGCTGCCCGGACGACGACTTCACGCAGTGCAAGTACACCACGGCAAAGCGGGCCGTGATGCGCTGGCCGTTCTCGGCCAAGGCCAAGCCGGGCTACTTCTCGATCCGGCTCAAGAACAGCGTGGCGGCGGAGATGACGGCCGCGCAGCACACCTCGCTGTACCGCTTCTCCTTCCCGGACAAGGACTCCCCCGAGAACGGGCTCGACGAGAAGGTGCCGTACAGCCCGCTCATCCTGGTCGACCTGCAGGACTTGGACGGCACGCGGCACGAGGGCGGCGTCCGGGTCGACGCCGAGACGGGGCGCATCACGGGCGACGGCACGTACAGGCCGTCGTTCGGGACGGGGCAGTACCAGGCGTACTTCTGCGCGGACTTCAAGGGGGCGAAGATTCGCAAGGCGGGGACGTTCATGCAGGACAAGCCGGATGCTGGTCGTCAGGTCCTCGAGACGGACCCCGAGGGGGACTTCAGCGTGCCGACCGGCTCGGCGGGCGCGTGGGTCCAGTTCGAGAGGCCGCCGGCGGACGAGATCCTCGCGCGCGTGGGCTTGAGCTTTATATCGAGGGAGCAGGCGTGCCGGAATGCCGAGCGGGAGATCCCGAAGATGGATTTTGCTGCGACGCGAATGGCGGTGGAGGACGCGTGGGTGAATAAGCTGTCCGTGGTTGAGGTGGATAATAGGGACATTGACCCGGCTCTGTTGGTTACGTTCTGGAGCGGGTTGTACCGGACGATGCTCAGTCCGCAGAATTATACGGGCGAGAACCCGCTGTGGAAGTCGAGCGAACCTTATTTTGATTCGTAAGTGGACTGTCTGGTTTCTAGCAGGTTGGCCGAGTGGGATGTTGTGAGCTAATCGTTTTGCTTTGTAAGGTTCTACTGTATTTGGGATTCGTTCCGTGCTCAACATCCGCTGTTGAGCATCATTGACCCCGTCGCACAGACCCAGATGGTCCGAGGACTGGTCGATATTTACCGATTCTTGGGTAAGAACTAATCCGTGCGAGAGATCCAGGCTAGGGAACAACGGCTGAACTAACATCGCGACACAGGCAAACTCCCAGACTGCCGCATGGCCTTCTGCAAGGGCTTCACACAAGGCGGCACCAACGCAGACGTCGTGATAGCAGATGCATTCCTAAAAGGCCTCACCGACGGCGTGGACTGGGAAACTGCCTACGAGGCAGTAATCTCCGACGCCGAAGTCGAGCCCAAGAGCTGGAACACCGAGGGCCGGGGCAATCTTGTCAGCTACCACGAGCTCGGTTACATCCCCTACGACGACAAGGACACCAACGGCACAGGCCGAAACACGCGCAGCATCTCACGGACGGTCGAGTACGCCTACGACGACTTCGCCATCGCGCTCCTGGCCTCAAGCCTCGGGAAGGAGGACGAGTACACAAAGTATATGCTGCGCAGCGCGAACTGGCGGAACCTGTGGAACGCCGAGCAGGGCGACGTCTGGGAGCGGGGGAACGACGAGGTGTACACGTGGAGCGACTTCAAGGGGTTCCTGCAGCTCAGGTCCGTCGACGGGAGCTGGAAGCACCATGACACCAGGACGTGCAGCCCGCTGCACGAGCCGAACAGGTGCTACCTTGACACGGGCATGGGGACGTACGAGGGAAGCCCGTGGCTGTACTCGTTCTACGTGCCGCAGGACATGGCGTCGCTGGTCCAGGCCATGGGTGGGAGGAAGATGTTCACTGAGAGGCTGATGTACTTCCACGACTCGGGGCTTATATACATGGGTAACGAGCAGTCCTTCCTGCCCGTCTTCCAGTTCCACTATGCGGGCCGGCCGGGGCTGAGCTCGTACTGGACTCACCGGTACATCCCTAGCCTGTTTAACACTACGTTCGGCGGGATACCGGGTAATGACGACTCTGCTATGGGGGCGTTCTCGGGGATGGCGATGATGGGCTTCTTCCCTGTCGCGGGACAGGATGTGTACCTGTTGACGCCGCCTTTCTTCCGGGAGGTGAAGATCCGTGCTAGGAACGGGCAGTGGGCTGTGATCAGGGTCGTCAACTTCGACCCGACGTATAAGGCGAAATATATACAGAGCGCGACGCTGAACGGCAAGAGCTGGACCAGGAGTTGGATCACGCATGATATCTTCATGACAGGCGGCGTGTTGGAGTACGTCGTTGGGACGAGGGAGAGCACCTGGGGCACGGCGGAGGAGGATTTACCGCCTAGTTGGACTGTAAAGGCCATTGAATAGTCTATATAGAGTGGGGTTTGAGTGTTAGATCATCATGTACATGCATCAATGCGACTTAATTGAATATTGGATCTCGACGATGACTAATGATGCTCTGTTGTGGAAGCATAAGCACCTGACAACGCGCTGCGGCAGGCCAAAAACGCGTCCAGCTTCGGTGGCGTCGCGTCGCCTGCAGCTGAAGCTGAACCACTAACCACCACTACGTTCACCACTTGATCCAAAATCCCACCGGCTTCTTTGTCCCGTTCCCTCTCTATGCATTGCTCTTCTGCATGATCCCACCACCAGTCGATCCTAGACTTGATAACGCATCGAGACCTCGAACAATGCCAGCCAAGAAGCGATCAGCTCTCGAAACCACCAATGCGCCTGGCCGCCGGCGGTCGACACGCGCCAGTTCCTCAAAACAGAAGAGCCGGTACTTCGAGTCCGATTCAGACGATGCCGACGATGCAGACGAACTTGGGGCTGGTCCGGCGGATGAACTGAAGGTTTCCGGCGGGAAAAAGAGGGGTCGTCCAGCGAAGAAGCCCACGGCGACTCGGCGGAAGTCTACCGGCAAAAGGGCCAAGATCGAGCACAACGATAACGACGATGACGACGCCGACGACTTTAAGGAGGACGTGGAAGACAAAGAAGACGAGGATGATGATGATAATGACTCGGATGAAGACGAGATGCCACAGGTTACGATAATACCGCTGATCAAGATGCGCGACACTGGAGGGGTGGACTATGAGGACGAGAGGTTGCACAAGAACACGCTGCTGTTTCTGAAAGATCTCAAGGCGAACAACGTCAGGGACTGGCTCAAGGGTAAGCCATCAATCTGCACAGTCAATCACTCCTGCAGTCAGTTCGCTAACCTCTGCCCTGCCCACGTAGCCAACGATGAGGAATACCGCCGCTCCCTCCAAGACTGGAACAGCTACGTCGAGAGCCTCTCGGAGAAAGTCATAGCCACCGACCCGACTATCCCTGAACTTCCCCTCAAAGATATCATCTTTCGTGTTAGTTATCTGATTAAACGCAGTTCATTTTCTATTCTACCATTATTTGGATTAATAGGAAGATAGATATACCGAGATATCCGCTTCAGCAAAGACCCCACGCCGTATAAGCCTCACTACAGTGTTGCATTCTCCCGCACCGGGCGGAAGGGACCCTATGCTTGCTATTACGTCCACTGCGAACCCGGTTCTTCCATAGTGGGTGGCGGGCTGTGGCAACCCGATGCACAGGCCGTGGCCAAGTTGAGGGCTTTGATTGACGAGCGGCCACGGCGGTGGAGGAGGGCGCTGATGGACGAGGAGTTCAGGAAGACGTTCTATCCTACCGCCAAGAGTGGCGACGAGAAGAGCTGCCTGAAGGCGTTTGCTAAGGCGAACGAGGGCAATGCGCTCAAGACCAAGCCGAAGGTGAGCATTACGCCGGTGACCACTTGCGAGGCTGAGACAGGCATAATTTGGCTGGTCACAACCCCTCAATTCGAAAAGGTCGAACACTAATGCTTATGCGTGTCTCAGGGCTTTGATGCTACTCATCGAGACATCGATCTCCTGAAGCTACGCAACTTCACAGTGTGGAAGAAGATCCCTGACAGCATATTTATGGCAGAGGACGGCCAGGAACAGATTATGGGCATAATCAGTGCTATGGTTGGATTTGTGAGTTGATATGGTCACTTCCCAGCTAATATCCTCGGAGACTGATATGCTCTAGATTACTTTCTTGAACGACGTTGTCATGCCGGACCCAGATATGGACAGTGACTCAAGTTCAGAAGACGAGAACCAAGACGGAGAAGAGAACGGAGAAGAAGATGAAGACGAAGATGACGATTAGTGGCTTGAAAATCGGAGAGGCGCTCCTCGACTCTTGTTTCACGTCTTCCCAAACGCGATGGCGAGGGCGTCCTGACTCTGTTTTGTCTCTCATAACCTCATGGACTATTAGGACTGGTCGCATGCATGTGCCTTGATAACATGACCCAGCAGTTCTGTGATGTGTCTGCGACTACGAACGCGATACCGCCATTCGCTTGTTCACCCCCCTCTCCCGGCTCCGCCCGTCTTCTTTTCTCCCAACTGCAACCTTACATGGCTGCGCCCAAGGGATTTTTTGAAAGGTGTTCGAGATGAGAAGTTCCCTTTTGCCGCAGACATCGTTGAATAATGGCGTCAGGTATGTCTAAATGGGCCACGGGCCACCATCATGCCCGGAGCCTTGAGGATGCCTCTGATGCGATTGGTCCCACATTGACCTCAGAAGCGGCTATGATCTTTAAATCGAAACGCTATGCCTTGACTTCGACAGGACGGCCGGCAAATTCTTGGGTCAACCCCTGGGTAATCAAGCGACAGGTCCACTTGTGGTGGTTTCTTTTTGGCCCCAGGCTGTCAGCCCTTTCTGGGTCTCGGGTTGATTGCTTCTCGCCTTGGGTGGTAATTAACGTAAAAAGCATGGTGCCTGTGAAAGCATGCCTGGCTCCTTCGGCCTCAAACCTTGCCCAACAGGCATGATTCCCACATCACGTTTTTCGTCTTTCCCTACCCCATGATGGCCGCATGACCTGACAAGCGGCAAAGGCAAAGGCTCTGAAAGCTCAGCCTCGTGGAACCATCCTCGGCTTTCACATAGATGAGCGGAAAGTAGGCGGATGAAGCTTGCGACCCTGTCCCGTGGGTGGGAGTGTCGGTAAAGGTCGCATCACCAACGGCGGATGAGTGACCGCTTCGTGTTGGTATTAGAGTTCAAGACAACCACTATCTCTCCATCGCGCCCACTTCCCGAACGTTGCACATTTACCCGATCGCAAGAACTCGCATCTGTCTCCTGATATGGCAACATGCATGTCTTTGTCACTCACCTTGTTGTCTATATAAGTCGTCGATGGTTGCCCTGTGAGTTTCCAGTTGTGACTCTCGACTCATCCCAAGGCAACACATCATTCACTCTCTTGACATTTTCTACTTCGCACACGATCTTTTAAACCACAGCTTGACGCTGTCATTCACTTCGCTGCAACTTCACTTGGATTTCTCGAGCACGACTTTGCGTCCCAATCACAACTGCAAAGATGCATTACCAACAGCTTCTCATCGCCTACCTCTCCGCCACCGCGGCTGCCCTGCCGTTTGCCCTGAAGGACAGGCAGTCCAGCGGCATAGGAGACCTCGGAGGACTAACAGGCGGCAGCGGCACCGAGTCGAGCCCCTTTTCCCTCCCCACCGGCCTCCTCGGTGGCCTAGGCTCCACGACTGGAAGCGGCACCGAGTCGAGCCCCTTCTCCCTCCCCACTGGCCTCCTCGGTGGCCTAGGCTCCACGACTGGAAGCGGCACAGAGTCGAGCCCATTCTCCCTCCCCACCGGACTCCTCGGCGGCCTAGGCTCCACGACCGGAAGCGGCTTCGTCACCAGTAGCCTCGCGTCCAGCCAATCCAGCGGCTCGAGCACCGAGAACGGCCTCGACGGCGCCTGCCAGAACGTTACCCTCATCTTCGCCCGCGGGACCACGGAGTTAGGCAACATGGGCAGCGTGGTCGGGCCGGGCCTAAGCAGCAGCCTCAAGAAGGCCCTGAACAACAAAGTCGCGGTCCAGGGCGTCGACTACGCGGCCGACGCGGCGGGCATCGCCGAGGAGGCCGACGGCGCCACTGGCCTCACCGGCGGGTCGGGCACAAAGGCCATGGTCAAGGACGTCCAGTCCGCCCTGAGAAAGTGCCCCGACACCCAGATTGTGCTGTCCGGCTACTCGCAGGGCGCCATGCTCGTCCACAACGCCATGAGCACGCTCACGTCGACCCAGACGGCCAGCATCAAGGTGGCCGTCACCTTCGGCGACCCGTTTGTCGGGACGGCGCCAAAGAAAATCCCCACCGGGTCGTTCAAGTCTTACGTGAGTACTATTCGAGAGAAAATGATTCCCCCTCGTGTGTGTTTCCTGGGTCCTAAGGCTTGTTTGATCCGTGAGCAACAAAGCCTGTGCTCTTGAATTGCGTCTCGCGACTCCCCTTTCTTCCTCTGGCAACCAAATACTGACTCTCATTCTCGTAGTGTGCTACTGCGGACCCTGTGTGCCTGGCTGGTGCGAGCACTTCTTCTTCGTCTGGCGGCACGTCGAGTGCGAGCACATTGAGCCACTTGGGCTATGGATCTGATGCCGGTGCGGCTGCTACGTTCATCAAGGGCAAGGTCACCGTCTGAATGCCATTCTCGCCTGGTGTGGGATGGATTCTCGTGTTGGGTTGTGTGTACGAGTATGATGCGCTTTCTGGTATGAAATGTAGAGAGGGACAGGATTGGGCAGCTGTTGGAAACAAAAGGCTCACACCCTTGTATTGTGTGTTGTCTATGCTTCTTGGACTTGACAGAGGGTTTTTCTTCTACGAATTGTTATTATAAGCCGTTTATTTGGACCAGAGTTCGAGTTCGCTACACTCTTTATCAATCTTTCAGACCTCCAATGGTTCATGCGGATGAGTCTGGGCCCCCAAATTTTCTCGAAATTGTGATTTCCTTTCTCGTTTCGGCACGGCCTCGTCAATTCGGATGATTTCTGTTGTTTCTCACGGTGGTAAGATGGGGAATTTGACGCGCGTGTATACCGTGAAAACGATCAGAAATATTTATTACGGACCGGGATGGTTTGCAATTTAGCATTTCGGAGTATCTGACAGCGCAACAAATGCAATACGCTATTCTCGACCGCTATTATACGGGCCCGGGTGTAGTGTCCTAGGAGAAACTCCATTCACCGCTGTGCTATGCAAACAACAGACAAGCCGCTAGCCCGTCCGTAGATCTGGAATCCTGTCAAGATCGAGTCGTACCCAATATGCTGCCGCTCAGTCAGCTAAGAAGCTCGGGTGTCCTTACAATATTCGTGCTAGCCTATCAACTGACTCTGGGCCTATCAGAAACCATCGCATCCGTTCCGCGGACCGTAACGGAATGTCTGAAGCCGTTAGGTTAGACAGAGCTTCTAATTTCCATCGCCACTAGTTGACAGCTGCCTAGGCTGGGCGATGATCGCTACCGCATTATAGCGTTCTCGTCTTGGAAACTGACTCTTGTGAGGCTGGGTTCATAATATTGTGTGCTTGTGGCGAACATCGTTTCCATGTTCTCCTGACCATCAACACCCCGTAATCAGAGGCCATGCTTGCAGCTCGAGCGGTTGAGGCACCATGGTGCAAACATATCATGAGAGGCAGGACGTCCTCGTCGGGCTGTCCATCGCCTTCACAGTAATATCCAGTAAGAAGATCATATCTATTGCCAAGGCGCAATGTTAACGATTCCTGTACAGCATTCATCGTTCTGGCGCGGACCTTGGTACGATGTTTCATAATACGGAGACCATCATATGACGACTATTCCATGCTTTTGGCACTTGTTTTCGCTATTGGCTATATGGTCGAGATCTTGGTAGGGAGGGCGAACCACGTTGGCTTTCCGGCCTCGATGTTGACGTTCGAGAATAAGGTCAATCTTCTCAAGGATGCCTTGGCCATCGAAGTAACATACTGGATCATCCTGGGCTTTATCAAGATTTCAATCCTGTGCATGTATCTAAGATTTGGTACGTTCAGTGGGTGGGACTTGTCTCGAGCTCACGGACTGACGTGTACAACTGCTAGCTGTGAGTGACATATTCCGGCATCTGTGCTACGGAACTATCGTCTTCCAGCTTGTCTTTACAGTAATCTGCGTATGTGTGAGTCTCGGCCAGTGTCATCCCATGGACAAGCAGTGGGATGTTACAGGAATGAAAGAGGGGTCTTGCATCAAGTCAACAGTCTTCTTCTATAGTACGCCATCACCTGCCTTTCAGTCCATTGTCTTCCTTTGCTAACCACTCAACAGCAAGCTCGGGCGTCAACATTGTAACAGACATATGGATCACCGTTCTACCCATCAAAACTCTTAAGGGGATCAACCGACCATTGAAGGAGAAGATAGCCTTGACCTTGGTCTTTGGTGCTGGAATATTTGCGACCATCATGAGTGTCGCACGATTGCGAAGCGTCCACACGTACACGCTGTCAACAGACCCCTACCACTCTGCTATTTCTGTATGTATTTCTGAGCCCGTCAAACAAATTGGACCCTTCGCGAGATACTGACCAGTCTCCTCCCTAACAGATAAACATCTGGAGTGTCATCGAGGTTAATGTTGCGATACTCTGCGCCTCGGTTCCCGCTCTCAAACCCATTTTCACGCCTCGCAGTCTACGGGAAAGCAGGCGTAAAAACCAATATAAGTATCGGGGAAGAGACGACTCGTCATATGGTGGAAGTGGAAATAGTCATAATGGCCAGATGAGCAGGGGACCATCAGACGTGACGGGCCGCGCTGACCTGCATGTGCTCGACCTTTCGGCACTGTCACCACTTGAGCGCAGCAGGACAGAATCTTCTTCCCGGAATAGTGTGGAAGGAACGGTCGACGAAGGTGACCAGCGAGGCGAGCAATCCACAAAGAGTGAAAATGATGTATAGTTCGACGTTTCAAATAAAAGGTCTTGCAAATCATGTACAACCCCTCGCTGGAGGAGTCTTGGCAGCCTTGGTGTTTTCTGGATCTGCGGTTTTCGTTGTTCACTAGACTACATTTCTACCCACATGAAATAATTCTGTCTAACTGATCGTTGGATGGGGCCTTACGTCCATTGCAAAGTAGGAAGCATGCCGATGCTCTTCTCGATGGACAGGACTGCACATATTAACCCGGGGTTTCCTCAGTATATTTTCCACATTTCCAGTTAATCCACATGTGACTGAGAGTGTAGCCAGCCAGTGGAACCCCTCTTTTATCGTTATGGTGGTTCTTTATGAAATGGATTCAAACCTACACATACTCACAAAGTAGGTCGAAATGCATATCATGATCATCTGCGGAGTGTTTGGAACAACAGGCCTCAACCGAGCATCCAGGGATGGCTTGATTCACATGGTGAGGAACTCTTTCAACTTTTGTTTTTTGTTCATTGCCATTGTATCCGTCCATACCGAACCATGCCCGCCATGCGGCCAAGGATTAAGTACGGCTTCATACCTGAGACATCAAAACGCCAGATGCCATTATTTCGGAACAATTCGCAGTAATTCTAGCGGTATAGAAAACCATTGTCAAGTGTTCATAGAAAGTCTTTGTCTGTTGGAGGACATATAATACTACGGTGTGAACCTGGCGTCTTTGATGACACTGGCAGCTGAAACACCTTTTACGAAATGATCTGATATGACAATGCACTTAACGCGGCTTTCAAGTCCTATGTAGCTCTACGAAACAATTGGTCACTCGATTCAAAGCGAAGTAAGGTCAAGCCTCTTAAGATCCGTTCTCGAAACAATGATAATTATGCGAGAAGTGATCCGTCATTCGAAATATGGAGATTTTCTCGTGGATTTTAGGTCGTCTACATCTCTCCCAAACCTGCACCACCGGGAGCTGAAGTATTAAACTGAACCTCATGACCTGCGGTGAACAAATTCCCGTCATCACACGAGCAACTCCCAGTACGGACTCGCCAGCATTCGAAACATACATATCCTCCGCTGTCTCAACTTCTATACAGAAATTGATATACTACAAACCTCCACAAGTCGAACTGGAAATCCTGAACAACGCCAATATCCCTGCATAGTAGCGGGAAGCATGTCCCACCGCCGACAGAAAAAGAATTGTCACCATTGTCCAGACAGGAAAAAGGGCAACTGTGTGAAAATTAAGAAACCAAACACCACGAAATTCTGCAAAACGCACGAGACGACGTGTAAGATTCATCCCGATTTGCATTTCCTGAAACGTCAGATGTGCCGGAGGTGCCACCCAACATTGCCACAGGCCCCAACCGGCGGTCAAAAGAAACCGGAGCCGAAACCCAAAGCCAAAGGGGCCACTGGGAAAGGATGTGGTCGAAAGAAGCGGAGATTTTGAGTTGCTGTACAAAGAGGATGAAATCGGTTGAGGATGATGCCTTCGCTACGTCCATGTTGCGATTCAATGTTGGGATACTGGCCCGGGGTGGAAGGGTCTCCGCGAGAAGATTGTCAGGTACAACTTATCACACTTTTCATAGAGGCGGCATTCTGGGAAAATATACACATCAAGTGCTGAAACCATCCGACTCAAACAGCCTTTTCCGTTCGTTTCTAACTTCCCTCACAGAGTGCCGTACCCGCCGTTAGAGAGGCCAGTGTCATCCTGGTCATCATATATCTCGCCCTCGGTACCATACGACTCGACCTGGCTAACAACCAATGTGTCGACCTCGTCCCTTGGCAATGCGCCCGCCGATGCCAAAACATTTGTAACTGCCTCCGCCGCAGTCCACTGCACAATGCTGGTGGAAGTAGACGCCCAAGGCGCGTCAAGCACCGTCGCATCCCCCACAGAGTTCTCCTCGGCACCATTCAGCTCGCCATCCAAGCTCGAATCGCCATAGTTTCCAGAGGCATAGACGTCCTGGTTTGCCTTCATTTGGAAGTATCTGTCGTTCGGGCTGGACGTCGACGGCCCGGCGATGAAGTAGTTGTTGATAATATCATGTGAGAAGTTCCCGCCCGTGTTCGCGGCAGTGTACGCCGCCTGGTAGTTGTAGACGACGTTGTTGATGTACTGCGTGTCGTCCTTGGCCAGAGGCTGGCGGTTGTGCGCGCTGACCCAGAGGTTGCCGAAGAACGTGGACGGTCCGGTCTCGACGTGCGCGCCGAACTGCTGTCCGATGGGGAAAGCGATGATGGAATTCGACACGGTGATGTTCACCGCGCCGACGGCGTCGATGGTGTCCCACTGGCCGTAGGCGAAGGAGCAGTGGTCCAGGATGACATTGGAGGCCTTGCCCATGTTGAAGGCGCTCTTGCCTGAGTCAGAGTCTAAACTGCCCTGCCTGAATCGCATGTTGACGATGATGATGTTGTCCTGGTTGCTAGCCGATACTTCACCAGCCATGACTCCGATGCCTGGGTCTGGCGCGGTCGTGCCGTTGATGGTGAGATCGCTGGAGAGGGAGACGGCCGATTCCAGTTGGATATAGCCGCTGACATCGAACGTGACAATGCGGCCGGACTCACTTACACAGTCACGGAAGGAGCCCGAGCCGGAATCGTCGAGCGTAGTGACAACACATTCTGTGCCTCCAGTGCCACCTGTGGCGTCTGCACCAAATCCGACGGCTCCAGGGAACGCAATGGCAGTAGCGAAGGGGACAAGGCCCATGAAGGCTGGGAGAAAAGTAGCTGGTGTCAGCATCTTGAGGAGGAACCTTGTCGAAAGTTCGAGGCGGAAGACAAGCTCGTCCAATCCATAGCAAGATCATAGGCGCAGCTTGGCGATCTGCCAGCTCTTATATGAATGTATCCAGGATACCTTTACTTGAAAGATCCCGTAAGGGGTCGCGGATGTCATGGCTTGTATGACCCGAGTTCCCAATATGGAAATGAGTGCTCACTTCAAATGTGGGGATGGTAACCATGTTTCGTTATTTTTTCCTCCAATGTCCAGCTCGTTTCCAATCCTGACTTTTACGGGTTCGGAGGGAGTGTGGTAAATGCTACCCCGGAATGGTGTCGGTTTCAGACAGCCACATGCTGTTTGTTTGAGACACTGTGGAGAGAACAGGGACTCGAGGCGGGGGTGAGGGCCCGACAGGATTCAACGTCTTGTGTTTAGGGGAAAAGGTGCGGGTAGACTTCAACAATCTTGACTCACGAGACCTCAGATGTTGGATATACTGAGTTACAGAATAGTGTTGCGACAAGAAAAAATATTCAGTCTATAAAATACGCTTCACAGGAGGGATTGCAATTATTAGTATCAAGAAACCCCAATTACCGAGACGGCCTCCTTGCCAAACCACCATGTCTGGAGAGATGTTCGTATCTATACACAAGGTTACTGGTACCTGACATTTCCTGAATATCGAGAATGGTATGTCACTGCACCGCACGGCTGGACGCAATCCCAATACCTGCATGATGTTGCTTAGAGGTACAGAGGCATTCCATCTGATAAGGAGGAATTTTGTCTCAACATGTTAGCGTCGTGGCCATGAAAACAGAATTCTTGAAGCAACAAACGGGATTCTCGCATGGCATGGACCTTAAAGTGGAATTTGACGTCGACCTGTGGTCACCACGCGGTTTGGGGGAAGCCCCTGTCCACTGTCACGTATCGAAAGAATATAAGTAATCTTGATATCCCGATAATAATAGCCTCGGTATCCTAATACAGATGCTAATTCCAGCAACTCGCTAGATCATAATCTGCTCTTCTCCGTCATAGCCATTTCACAGACGCATACAGATGTATTAGACCCCCCTTTAATGGTATATTCGCTGACCAGTCAACATGAGGCCCCTGTGGAAGGAATTGATGATTGACATACTCTTAGTACATCTGGTCCTGCCTATCATACCACGTCGTGAGCCATTCCGACTTCTCGGCGGGCGCGGAGGGCGTGTCAGGAGAACTGTCGTCCGCTCTCGAGGCAACTTCTCCATCTGCGCCTGTCTGCGTCCATCTGCTCCATTGCAGGCTCCACCATCTCCTGGGTGGCCATGGGAACCCCAGTGTCAGGGGACCTAGCCAGTTCCATACCCAGAACAAATAAGACGAGACAATTGTTGACAGACATTCGTCGTTTGCCATTCTTAATGGATGAGTGTTACTCAGGGTATAAGTCGGGATGTGGGGTGAGAGGAACACCATGTTCTCTTGTTGTTTGGAGATCTGAGAGTTGTAAAGACCCTGAAGAGGATCACCAGAATAATTTGAGGAGGAAAGGATGAGGATATCGATGGTGAGAATCACTGTCCATATCTGATGAGACGATTCCTCATCTTTTATATTAGGGGAACACTGCGAGCAGCGAGTAATCACTGTGCGGCTGTGCCGCTGCAGATCCGGCACCCCTCGATGCATATGACGGGCCGCTCAGCACAGCGTCCAAGTTGTCTCCCGGGTGGTGTATTCACACCACAATGGGTCCAACCACGCATTGATACGTGAACACGTGATGGCGCATGAAATCGAAGACAGGGTTTACATATATGAAGATCGTGATAGACAGGCTGCAAGATATGATCAACTTGCCTCTATTAGCATGATAGACGCCGTGCAGCCCCTGTATGTACATAAGCGCCGTCTATTTGGTATCTCCCCCACAACACAGTTGACCCCTGGAAACGCCGGAACAGTATCCACTTTTCCCTTTCCTCAAGCCAATGCCTCCTCCTTATGAATCTCAATGCTTGGCGGGGCACCAACAAGTGTTTTGCACTGCGCGTAGATAACGAACTGGCCTGCAACCAGACCACAGGTCATTACAATACGAGGTCCAAGTCCAGTCGTCAACAGTCTCTTGGGTCCAAACTCGCGCGCTAACGTGAACATCCTAGTGAGGGTGCCCTGGCTTGAGTCTCCAGCGCCCTTGTTCATAGCCGAGAGCAGCGTATCAGCCGGGTGCGACAGCACGGCGGCGGCCACACCAGCCATGATGCCCGACGTCAGCTCCACCCCCGTAGACTGCAGCTGCGTCAGCTTGGCCTTCTTCTCCGGGCCCATGGTCCGGAAGATGACCTCGTTGACGGCCTCGTGCACCGAGAACTGGCCCACGGCATACGGCACCTGCTTGAAAAGCAGGGGCACGAAGCCCGAGTAGAAACCGCGGAAGCCCTCCTCGCGCGCCATCCTCGCGAAGCCGCTGGCGAGCCCGGTCGCGTACCCCCTCTGGCTCACGAGCCGGATGCGCGTGGCCTCGAGGGGAGACAGCGCGATGTCTGCGAAGAACTCGGCCGTGGCGGACGCGCCGAGGTAGATGGCCGTCCTGTGGGCCGTGGCGGATTCGGGGGAGCTGGACATCTGGATGAACTGCTTCTTGAAGAACTCGTAGCCTGCGAACTTGCCGCCGCCCTGGATCAGGTAGCCGACTGCGGTGGGGCCGAAGCCGGTGAGGAGGGCCGAGGCGCCCTCCTTGGCGACGATGGACCGGCCGGCCTTGAGCATGTTGAGGCCTTTCATGGAGTCGTCGACCTGTATTCTCGTCTTGACGACGTCGATTGGTGTTGCTGCCTGTGGTTGCGAGTTAGTGGGCGCTGTCCGGCTGTTTCTTATCTACATAGTGAGGTGTTTTGGGTTGGAAACATACGCCATGTGTGAGGGTTGCCGCGAGGGCACCGGCACTGAAGAACTTGGCATAATCTGCTGGCCCGTAGTTGGGCAGGTCGTCGTGGCCGGGCATGATGGATGGAATGTTGGTTTGATATGTGTGGGATGGTCGTGTTCCGGTCACGAATTGGTGGAGGATGAATTGGCCTGTCTGGTAAAACGTCCGGAGTATCCGCGATCGCAGAAGGTTAGATGTGATGTGATATGAGTAAGCACCGGTGTTCGGAGGAGAAGAAAATCAAATGGATATCAAGATGAAATGCCAGGAACCGTCTATGAGAAGAGAAACCTTGTTGTTTGCTGTGTTGACTATGACTGAAATGTGCAACGTTGATGATAAATCAAGAATGTAGATATCTTCGAAATGGTGGTTTCTGCGAGAGAGACGCGTTATGTATGATATCCAGCTGGATATGTATGATGCGGTCCGGACTCTTCGCGACCAAATCGTCACAGCTCGGCACCGCGAACCTTGGCATGATGAAAGTCAATCGACCTGATCGTTTGTCGGAGAGCAGGGAAAACGCGATGAGAGGACACTGACGTCATTTGTCTCTGCTGGTGAGGAACCCATTGTATTCGGTCCGGAGAGTTCGGCATTGTCGCACGGCCCACAAACGCGATAAGAAGAAAGATACGGGGCGAGCGCGGATGGCTCGCGGGACGAAAGACAAAGGAGAGAGACACTCTCAACTCTCCTTTTGCCGAGTGCGCTGCCGAATTACTTGGACTACATAGTACTTGTACATAGTATATGTAGGATTCCAAAGGCTTAGCGTCAATATCATCCCGATGTCTCTCGTCTATTCTTTGCCGTTCTACCACCCAGACTCCCCGGATTCCCCGGGATTCATGGCCCCGGGGCCGGATCGCGAATAAGTCCACAATCGACACCAGACAAAGTCCATCACTGCTGGGCTGGGCAGGCGTATAATCATGTGATTTTCCCGATGAAACAACAATTTTTGCACCCTTGAGCCGTCAAATTTTCCAGTATCAGAAAGACAGACATCGAGAGGTAAAGACGGCTGACCTCGACGACCGAAAGGCTATGCACCCCCCCCCCCAGATGGGGCTTCCAGAACATAAGGTAGCCGTTTCACTGTAGAGAGTCAGCAAGAATGAGGAGCATCATCACGTCGAACTTCACCAGAGTGGGTTGCGAGAATGACGGTCGCGCCAATCCTGCGGAGGAGACCGTTCCGACCGAAGACACGCTTGAAAACCAATTCCTCAGTCACAGAGTCCAGGCCACTCAGAATATCGTCAAAGATGGCCAAATTCTTTCGGGAGTACACAGCTCGCGCGACAGACTGCGATATGGTCAGTCTGGCTCTCTTGTCCAACTCTGGGGGTTTGGTGGCTGACAATTCGTTGCTTCTGCCCACCACTCAACTTGACTCCCTTGCTGCCAACAACGGTTGAATCTCCATCAGGCAACTGACGGAGGTCGGTTTCAAGGCCACATGCTTGGCAAACGGTTGCATACCAGGCTGCGTCGAATTTCGATTTAGCAGTGATGTTGTCCCGGATCGATCCGTTGGTAATCCATGGTGCCTGATCACAGTACGCGATCTCTGAAGACGAAACTTCTACCCGGCCTCCAAGCCCGGGGGTCTCGCCGAGGAGCCCTTTGAGCAGCGTTGACTTCCCACATCCTACTGGCCCAACAAGGATCGTGAGCTCAGAGCCGAGATGTATGGCCGTATCTACTTCCTTGACGATGTGGGAACTCGAGTCTGACCACCCAAAGCTGCCTCCGGTGACGGTGATCTTGTTATCAGAAGGCCTTCGTGTCGATTCCAGTTCAATGCCTTCCTGACCCGAATCTGAGCCAGTGCTCGTTCTGGTGAAGGGCAAAAACCTCTGTTCGGTCCTCGAAGCTTCCAACAGGAACCCTTGGATTCTTTCAAAACAACCCAACGCAGCCCATCCTTGCGGTATCGCATTTAGTAGCATACCCAAGGGCGCTGCCAGAAGGTTCAGAGCCGCTAGAGTCGGTATTGCCTGTGACACGGACAGTCCATTGCCTCCTTGTACGTGAGTCACTATCGCGAAGGCCGTAAAGACGAAGAATCCATTGAAGGTTTCGGGGAGGTTGACTGTTGGGTGGTCAGCTTTCCTTTCACCATTCAAGACTTGAGTTGCGATGATGACTTACCCAGAGAGATATTGAGACTTTGCACCCTTCTGTATCTTTTCGAGGTGGCAAGCTCGCTGCTACGCAGCTGCTGTATGTTGGCAGAGAGTTGGTTGGTGAGACCAAGTATTTTGACGTTTCGCATCGATCCCAGGATCCCGGAAGTGAAATTTATCCTGCGCTGTATTGCCTCGAGCCAAGCCCTCTGTCTCGATGTGATGAACCCAGCAATTGTTACTGACAGGCCAGTAGAGACTACAACAACGCATTAGCCTTGAGACCGTCAACCAGCCCTTCTTTTTCAACACCTACCGAGTGTAACAAGGACGGGCGCCGCAGACTGCCCCAAGTTGGACATAGAGCAAGTACACAGCTATACCCACTTGCACGACGCTAGGCACAACCTCAATTATCAAGTACCAGAACGACTCTGCAATTGTCTGCACGTCGGTGCCCATCAAGCTCATGGCCGCTGATTCGTTGACATCGGCTATTGGGAGGGTCAACATCTTCGTATAGATGACGGAGATTAATTGGCCACGCATCATTGTCATCAGACGATACGAGAGGTGAGATGACCATCCCATCATTATCTGTGCAACATTGGTATTAATTAGTATTCAGAACACTTGGCGGGGCACCTCGAAACTCACCGCAAGACCGATATAGACAAACGCAAAAGCACCGATCAAGCCATATCCGGTATTGGCCGGATCCGTTCCCTGCACAAAGCTGACGGCATCCTGGATGAGATAGACCTGACTTATACTTAGTGCAGCATAACAGAGCTTCGGGACGTAGATTGTGAGAATATCCCAACGTAGACTCCACACACATGCACACGCCAATGCGTGCTTTCGCTTCTGATTACCTGGTCCGCTTGAGTTTGTATCCCATTGATGCAGATGCGGCGTTTCTTACATTTATCCCAAGTGGACTGCAGCTGAGTAGCCAAACGTGCCGAATCGAGCTTCTCATGAATAGCTGGCAGTTCTTCTAAGGTCAAGACAATTTTGAACCCGGTACGCAGGAAGGAGTTCAGCCACCAGAAGGAACTACGGCTGAACAGCCCGCTTGTGCTTTCGTGTGAGAAGCTGCGATCCAACCCAAGTAGTAGAGAGCGTTTCTCTACAGCCTCTAGGAGAAGAACCACACACTTCACAGCCAGAGAAGTCGTCAGGACGCCAGCAATTGCGTCATTATTTCCGATAAGCCACTGGGTTCGAACACGGGCGGCGTCGAATATCACCGTTGCGATGAGATATAAGTTGATGAGAAAGGAGGGCCTGGCGGACTTTACGTGCTCGAAGTGAGACTAGACGGCCAGGGTCAAGCCTGAGAGGACAGAGAGCGTGGTCGATGCAACTGAGACATCGGTTCGGATACCAGAATTTGTAGTTGTCAGCACTAGAAGGGCGACTTGGAGAGCGGTATAAATACCGATAGTTCCCTGATTTTGTGAGTTTGTGTCTCTCTTGTGTGCCATATAGATGCCATGCAACTTACCAGTTTGCTGATATAAAGAGCATTGCGTTTGACTCGAAGCCTTCGCCGAAACAAGCGCAACGCCCGGAACGGCGTCAGGAGGATAAAGCAAGCCGCAGGTAGAATTGAAAAGATGGTCTCTTCGAACAGGACTGTAGTTCCCCCGTCAGTATCATATTCTAAAGGACATGGATGCAGTCCGATTGACAGTGTTACCTGTGAAATCAAAGCCACCGCGGCAATTCGCTGACTTCACACTCGGGCCGAATGATACGTCGGCACACACTGCCGGGAACTCCATCGCCTGTGATTTGTGGCATGCAACACGATTGATTTGCTGCAGGTGGGGGACTATTGCAGAACTTAGTTGCTCTGGGTGAAGTCGAGGGACCCGAAGTACTTGAATGCATTGCCTCGTCCAATGCAGGCGTTATCTCTGCCCCGGCAGCCCGGCAAGTCACCCCTTGACAGCACAACAGTAAGTATGGAGCAAGGCGCCAAGAGCACCAGGCTAGCTGTATGTGATTTACCTTGCCCCGTTAAGGCAGGTGAAGGCCTTAAAACTTAAGACAAAGACAAATTGGACAAACAAGGAACTGTAAGACGGGTGATTATTCCATCCATGTCACCATTCATATCTATAAGTTTTAGTGAAGTATTTACCAACTGCACCGTGGTTTTGAACGATGTGCGTAATCATGTCACAATATGCGTGATCCATGGAGGAGGTCGTCATCACCGTATGATATAAATCGAGCCCTGTTCTTTATCAGGTTTTTTGAATTTATAATGGTATCACTTACACGCGTAGGTAGTTCTGCTATGTCACGAAGTTGTGCATATAATCTTAGGACGAAAGGGAAATTCAATGTTTATTATGAGGCACTCGCGAATTCCTGTATCAATTGATTAGCCTTGCTGTTCAATTTAAGTTGTCCCGAAACCCGCCATGGTATGAAATGCAATGCCTGACGCCTGAAAAAAGGAAATAAGAAGACTGTCATGGAACACCATCACTTGATGGTATAATAGCTGACAGACGATGTACCGTAAGGGGTGTGGGGGCAGAGGGGGTAACAAAGTCGAACAAAGAAACCAGCGCAGCATTGAACTCGCAAGCGTAAGTCACTGGACTAAGGTAAGGGCCCATGGGCTTCAACCCTCTCAAAAACCTTGAGAACAACTTTACACCTGCGAGGTTTTGCTTCTAGCCGCGGCCTGCGGTCTAGAAGGTCCCTCTCCCGCATCACCGTCCTGGCCACGTCTGCGCTTGAACAGAGCACCAGACATGCCCCAGGTCTTCCCCCTCCCCATCCCCGGCCTCACCTTCTCCTGCTCGTCGTAGCCGAGGCTGGTGAGGATAGTGGGAGACCGCGCACCCTCTCGCAACAACTCCAGACAGTCCCTAAAAACGTCCGACATCTCGCCGGGAGCCTCGATAGTGGACCCGTCGACATCGACCTCGACGAACTTGGCCTCGCGCCCGGCCAGTGTTGCCTTCTGCTCCAAGATCCGCGAGTCGGGGACGAAGGGACCACCGTGTTCCCAAACTGGATACTGTTCCCCAGTCGAACCAGATGCATCCTTACCAGTTTCGGTCTCGGTCATGTGGTTGTTGTTTTTGTTGTTGTCAGAGTCCGTGTTCGTCTGGAAAGTCGTCTCGGCCGGCTGGGCACCAGTCACGGTGGTGAAGACCTCCGAGGTCCACTCGTCCGAATTGTAAGTGTCAGCCTCGCTGTCAGATGCAAAGACCTCCCAGCTGTCGCGCTTGCTGCCGAAGTAAAATGTCTCCGGAGCGGGCAAGGGAGCGGACTCAGCCACGCGCTGAGGAGCAGCATCTTCGGGGCTGGGAGCACGAGGCTTCTGGCTGGGTCTAGTAGGGCTTAGACCACGGTATCGAGAGACCTTGTTGTATGGTGCCAGCTTCCATCTTTGCACGTCCTCTTCTTCGCTAGACACGTCGGTGACTACGACCACAAATCGCGATGGGTCAGTCATTCTAGAGGGCCCAGGAACAGTGGCCGAGCGAGTATAGACCGGGCGCCGAGAGACACTACGACCACAAGACTCCCTAGTCATTGCTGGCCTGGGCATAGCAGGAAGAACACCGTCAAAGGCCAACGGAGCAGGAACCGAGTTGGGAGCCCGAGATCCGGCACGAGGCGACAAGTATCGAGAAAGACCAAAAGGTTCGGAAGAAGAAGAAGACTCATCGTCATCAACCTCTCGAGCCTTACCCTTCCCCTTGCTTTCGCGCTTGCTGTTCTTCCCCATAGGAGCACCAGCAGGAATGAGCATTGTCTCCTCATCATCACCATGGATCAAGACAGTCCCACTCATCACAGGAGGCTCCAGAACACTGTGCTTGACGGCCTGTCTACTGCGCTTTCCAGAGTTAGCACCAGCTGCGTTGGACTTACCTCCCTCAACCTCCTCGGGGATGACGAACATGTCAGGATCGGGCAAGTGGGCACGGTCGGGGCGGACAACGCCAAGCTCGAGGTCGCGAGCGTCGAAAAGGTCGCTGAGGTCGAATTCGGCGCCATCTCTTGAAGGATGTACGGGCCTATTGGGAGGACGCGAATACCATGAAATGCAGGAAGTCACCACGAGCGCGAAAATGAACAAGGCGAACGCCCCGCCAATGTAGGCCCAACGTTCTTTCTCACCTGCAGACACCACGGCGGGAGTGGTGCATGTGTCGTTGTCGTTCATTCTTGCTTTCTTTCCGTTTCTCGTCTCTGTGTCTGCGTGGAAATATGTCAGCAGTTGTCCTTTCCGTGAAGGCTCAAGTGTGTCAAAATGTCAAAAGAGTTGGGTGTGTTGTGTGTTGTGTGTGTTGAGATCAGAAGATTGTGTTCAGACCAGAGACTTTGGTTGAGATGAAACTTGAGCTGTGGAATAACAAGAAAGTTGTTACATGCAGAAGAGGGAGAGAGATCCAAATTTGAGAACCCGACGTGGAAGGCAGTTTATATACTCCACGCCCACAGGTGTCCAGGACCGATACAAAGACATTGTTGGTGGCACGCTCTGTGACCCAGCACAAGGACTATTGTCTACCAACAAAACGTCGCCTCCAAAGAAGTCCAAGGTTGTTGGTTGCTAGACAAGAGCGTGACAAAAGATCCTAGAAAAAGGCTGCTCTGTTGTAAAGAACAAGGCCTTTGTCACTTAGGAGGAGGCAGTCATTCCTTGTTCCCCGTCTCCCCGACACGCCAAGGCAGTTGGATGGGAGCCGGGAGATCATGTTGGTTGGCCATTATTGGGCATCCTGGAAGACACTCGACTCCTTTAGCATCCAATGGTTGATTTGAATTGTGAGCTACACATACCGGTCCATAGTTCCAAGGCAGGCTGGTCTGCACCGGATCGAACGAGGCCGTCTCGCCTCGTCATACGCACATACATGTAGTCAGCAGCACACAACGGAGATGACTCTATCCAAAGCCATCAAAACCTCGTCCAAAGAAAGAATTGTATTAATCTACGTTCATGCAATATCAATAATTCCACGGGCCTCGCTCGATGACGGCCACCAAAGATTGCAGAGTTGAGAGTTGTCATTAGGTCATGACCGCTTCAGGAACACCCACGCCGACTCCGAACCCCTTTCTCGAAGACACCACCAAAATGAACAAGGCTGACTGAAATCAGTACCGATACGACATGCGCTTACAAGTCTGGCCGTGGAAAAAGAAGCCTTTCGTTGTCCGGCAAAGGCGAAGAAGGTCGCTCAAAATTCTTCCTGGGGCCGTCGACGGGCCAGTGCGTCTTGCTCTCAATCCCATTTTTGGGGATTCTCTTGGTGGGTTTCTTGGCTCGCCGCACAGCAGAGGCCAGGTCAAAATCCGACAGAGTTGCACACTCCAGGCCGTTCCAAGGAATGGGGGGCCTAGTGAGTGGCTCACTTGTTTCCGAGAATCTTGTTGGCTTTTATGGTGTTGGCCTTATACTCTTCAGAGGTCCAACCCCTGTTGTTCAGGTCCTCCTGCATTTTCGCAACTTTTTTCTGGGCGCGCTCGTCACGGATATTCCTGTAAATGTCTCGCGGTAGTAGGAATATTTCCCGTGCAGCGTCAAGAATCTTTTGGAATCGACGATGTAACCCTCCTCTCAAGCGCGTCGATGCCTCCTCGATATCCTGGTCGTTCTCCTAGTCGACCTTCGTTCGGTGGAGGAAAACAAGCCCTTCTTCGGAATTCATTTCAGAAAGACGTTTCTCTCGATCGGAACACTCCTCGGTAGGCTTTACAAGAACACTGCTGGAGTACTTCCCACGACATTGGTGGAACAGAGCCTTGATTGATTGTCGAATATCGAGTACAGAAAGCCTCCGCAGACCAGGGACAAAGCCTCCTCGCAAGCCGCTGCCCATTCCACCGTCCATTGCAAATGCTCGTCCGTCCTACGGGTCGCTCTTCGCATTGGAGAGGGTCCTCTCCATCGGATTGGTGATGTTGTTGACTTGTGTGATCGGCATCTTCTTGTACTTGGACTGCTTCCGGAGCTTCTTGCGTGCCACCATGACAGGGACGGAACTCTTGGTCACAAGGTAATTAGAGAAAGAGCCAAGGATCACACTGAGATATCTCGTTAGCAAAACGTGATGTTTGTTGCCTGGATGGTTGATTCGACTCACCCCTTCAGCGCACTTTGCCCGCGGCTGCCCACTACAACGAGGGTAGGACTGACAACATCAATGATTTCCAAGATCTGATGTTTCGGGTTCTTGCAGTGCAGAACTTCAACAATCACACGGACCTGAAGCCTAGTCTTCCTGAGGAGCTTAGTCACTCTCTCAGTGATATCTCGAACTGCCTTGTGTCGGTCCTCCGCCGCTTTCGATTTAGCAGGGCCAAACGCGAGATCCGAACCCTGACCTGTCTTCTGTACATCTAACACGCTGCCGCCAGGCGTGACGGGTGCTTTGTTGTTTGCGATTACGTTCAACGCAGCGCCTTGTTCCTTCATTGCTTTCGGGTCGTCGGGTACTTGAGCACCGCCTCCTGGAGTAACGCCAGCGTCCTCGTCGACGCAGGAGATGCATATCATGGTATCGCCGTCTCGAAGTACCGTGCCCACTGCCCATTCCAAGGCATGCGTAGACTCATCGCTCAGATCGGTAGCAACGATGTACTTGCGGAGGGGTCGCTGTTCATCCTTCGCATCCTGCACGACTTTTCGCCAGTCTCCGCGGTAAATGATGCGAAGAGCCCGAGAGGCATTTGGCGTGTCCCTGATGGCAGTCTGAGAGAATGAAAGTTTCTGTGCCCGCCTGATGTCCGTAAGGTCGGCTTCCGTGTCGCTGGTCAAAGGTGTCCTGGTGCCCGAGCTTGGGCCATCGTCAAAGCTGGTGGCGGGATGTACGCCACTTTGTCTCGACTGCTTAGGTCTCTCGCCCGAAGGGCCAGTGAGGTTAGCTTCGGGTTCATCCAGCAGTGAGCGGTACTGGTACTTTGTGTCTGGATTATTCTTCGCGACTTCGATGCCTGTGTCATATTTGTTAGACTGTACGTATTTCGTTATTGAGCGCCCAGCCCGCTTATAAGGAAATGCGATCGAATGCGAGGCTGTGGGCGTGCTCCTCGCATCAGGAGCCTCATCGTCAGGGGAGAAGTTTGGTATCCTCCTGGCATTCGTGTCGAGAAAGGAGAATGACTCCCTCGACAGTGCCGAAATCGTGATGTGGTTTCGGGAAAACGAAGGCATGGTGCATGTGTCGAGTGGAAATGGGTGGGGATATTTCTTTCGGGTATAAGGAAGTGATCGAATGTGTAGTGGTTTTCTCAATGCCGAAATACTGGGGGGTAAGATGATATGTGTTTCGAGTCCCAATGAAATGTATGTGAATAAGTCCTTAAGACTCGGAAAAGAACGTGTGTGTGATGTTTGTTCCGAAGGCAGAAGAAGGAGAAGGAAACAATTGACTTACGCTCTTCCTCGGCAGCCGCTAACAAGCTCAGTGTTTTCCTAGCAGCGTTGGTCTTCGGTCCTCCCTTCTTATCAGAGTCGGAAGCCAGCCCCTCGAAGTTTCTAGCTGCCCTGCGACCACGCTCGCCTTCCTCTTGAGACGAATAACCATCGTCGCTGCTGTCTTCAAGTAGCTCATCGCCGTCGGGACTGAGATAGTCCTTAGTCAGCCTTCCACCACCGGACTGGTCATCTGATTTCTTTCTGCGCCCGATTTCCGCAAGAGCCCCACCCGATCGGAGGAGGTTTGCGTCGGAGAGTCGCCTGTAGGCATTGTTCATGTCCAAGCCATATGTCTCCTCAACAACGGCCCTAGCAGCTGGACTGAGGTGCCTACCGCCAGACAACAAGTGAGGCGCTGGTGAGCTAGATCGCATAGCCAGGCGGTTGTGTGGAGACCTTGACTTGCTGCCGAGACGCAGGGCAGGAGCAGCATTCGAATTGCGTCCTCTATCACCAGGAAGGGGTATCCTGTTGACATCATTGCCACGCACAAGGTGAGCCATGGAGGAAGACGGCTGGGCGCTCTTCTTATTGCCCATCGAGACTCTCTTGGGCATTGCCTGCCCAGTGTTGGCTGTTATAATGTCGGAAAATTGGTACTCGGAAGTAAGGTCTCGATTGGCCTCTGATCGTGGGCCAAAGCCGACAGGTCGCGCCGCTACGTCGGACATGTGCCGGGGGTGCGATGAATTGGAAGCGTGGGCGAGCTTGCTGTGCGACAGCACAGGTGAGGAGGGAGTACTGAAGACCTGTTTGTTCGCATATCCAGAAGATGAAGGGCTATCCATATCGAGCATGCTCCTGACGGGAGTGGAGCTGACATTCAAGCTGCTCCTTGATGGACCTGCTCGATGGAAACCTAGTTAGCTTGCTATAAACATAAAGAGAACCTGGGCGAGATGGGCGATATTCACCTATGTCAAGCATACTCCTAACGGGCGAGCGAGCAGTGTATGGGGATGGAGACCGGGCGCCACTGAGTGCGCCGGGTCCGCTCCGGGCCGCGATGAGTGCCTCAACCTCTATTCTCTCCTCCTCCAACGCAGCCTCCAGAGACATGGTTTTGTGTGGTGGTCGCGACATTTTCGATTGGCGTATGGTGTGATTCGACCTGATTTAATGTCTAGGTTGGGGCGGTGGTCGAGTACAAATATAATTCAGACAGCGGGATCCTGTTGAAGGAGGATGTCAAGATGAAGAGCCACCAAGAAGAAGCCGACAAGTCTCGATTCAGGTGTATAGGCTCACGTCGTGGAGAAGCCAGGGATTTCCAGATAAAGAAGGATGTAGTTGGTTTCGGGGATGGCCAGCGAGGCGTCTAGCGTGGGATTATGGTTGGGCGTTCGGTGTGGATGTCGAGGTCAGAGGGGAGAATAAACAGCATCGTGTGTCGGCAGGCAGAGTATGGAACGGGAGGTTGGTTGCGACTCGCGAGAGATATCAGATCATGGCTTCGCCGAGCCTGGGTCTGGGGGTGCTGCTGTTTGTCCACTTGCCAAGAAGATTTGCCGTAATTTTTTATGTAGAGCGGGAGATGCCAGGCGGGGAACACTGGGTGAGGCTTGACAGTTGCCAAGTCTTAGGCGAAGGCTGCGATCGACGGAGAAAGGAGGGGGGGCTTTCTGTGGTGCCTTTTGTCTTGCCTTGTCAGGTTGGTTGTCTTGTCGGATTGTGGGTGCGTTCGGGGTGATGTGATGTAATAGTAAGTAGGTTCTATTGACGATAGGGTAGACAGTCTAGGTCTTTATTTCTTGCAGCCGGTCTGTGACGATGTTGGGTTTTTCATCGGCGGCGGTGAGGACGCCAGAATATTCAAAGGTGTCTCGGCCGGGGAATGTCGATGTCAACGTCGATGGAGGCTCTAGTCAGTCCCGTGCTCTTGATGAGTGGCAGTGGTGGGATTTATTCCAAGGATGAACCGGGGCTGACACGGGCGCTAGGCTACGACCGGTTATCATAGCAGGTGCCAGCTTTGGTTGTGGCAGGTTAGTTCCGTATCTAGGTACCTAGGTATTCTGTATTGTACTCCGCTTGGGCACCGTTGAGGATGCTAGTTACAGGAACGGGTCCAACGAAATTCAGACAACCTTGGAAGGCCGATCAGAATATTGGTATCGTCCTTCTTACTACGCTAGTATACGTTCCATGGAGAATTCCAAGGTTCATCACATAGATGGCTGCTCAGCTGCTGTAGTGTCCACAAGCCCTACTACATGTAACTTCCGGATCGCAACCCTGGAACCACCTCTTTGGCAGCTGCTTGGAAGTACCTAGGTACCTCGAGCTTGTAGAGGTAGGGCATGATGGGGCATGCTGGGGCACCTGAACCTTTGGGCCTCCGGATCCCCAAAGCTCCAATTCTCCCCACACGTCAGCCAGAGACCCCCGCTGTCGCGATGCTGTACATAGCTCCACGGCCGCTATCATCCCTGGCCTTCCAGGGTCTAGGCTCTAGGAACACCCGCTCACGCCGCTCCTCTCCACAACGGAAGCTGCCCACGTTGACAGTGCTTCCAGCCTCCCTTTGCCTCACCAGACACGACGAATACCCAATACTATACAAGTTTGATAGCAAACTCGATGGAACACCCCCCTTGGGATGCATGCCTCAAAGTCCTGACTGAACACTGCCTACGAGCATTGAACATGGTCAGGATGAAGCCGTGATTACTACATATAACGTCCAGCAGCCCCTGCTACGACTTGTTCTCGATCATGTGAACCCTGGAAAGACATTTCTATGGACTTCATAAGCAGCACTAGATTTTATACATGTGATGTGTACTGTACATACAGTCCATTTCCCCCCTCACGGCTATCCGCCAAGACGCCACGATATTGTGCACGCGACCAACCCCTCGATGCACGTTTCCATCCCAGTGTCCTCGAAGGCATCGGGCTTAGTGCAAGTAACGGTCCCCAGCAAATGACAGCTTCTCCCTCTCGTGCTGCTCACAACACTCCGTGTCACCACCTAGTAGCCGTAGACGAGGGCCGCCATAGACCTAGCGGTAGTAAAGGGCCGCGAGCCCGTGGCACTGCACCACTGGGAAGGACTCTTCCTCCAATCCGTGGGAAGTGACAAGACAATCCACCACCCCAGAAGACGCAACTATCCCTTATACCACCTTCCTCTTCAACAGCGCGGGCGAGTTCAGGTTCGCTCTCACACTAGTCCCCAGCTTGTGCAGCTGGTTCCTCTTGTCCCACACGCTACTCCGCCCCTCAATCACGGAAACAATCTCCTCGCCGATCCTGTGCGCCAGCATCTTCTTCCCGGAGCCCGTGGACGGCCTCTTGTTGACCGCGTCCATGATCCACATGAACGCCGTCCGCCGCCTCGCCCTCCGCGAGATGGGCACCGGCACCTCGAGCGCCTTGCCGCCACCGGCCAGGCCCGTGAAGCCGCGGATCCGGATCAGCGGCGCCACCGAGTCCAGCGCGAGCATCAGGTACAGGTTCGGGTTGAGCGGGAGGTGCTCCGGCGGCGGGGAGCCCGGGAGGAGCGGCCTCTGGGGGTTGATCTTGGGGGAGGGCGAGGTTCGGAGGTAGTTGAGGATCATGGCCATGTCCTGTCGCAACGCGCTTGGTTAGCTAACCTGTAGTCGTTGCCGAGCAAAAACACTCGATGCCCCGCTAATATATATATATCTCCATCTAGGGCGCGCAGCCTGGGCAACTCACGGTTTGCGCCTTGCTCAGCTTGCCGTCACGCATGAGCAGCCTCGTCAACTGGTCTATACCCTCGTCGTAGCGGTGCTTCATGTGGAACTGGGTCTCGTGGAGCTTCCCCTGGGGTATCTCCGGCTCCTCGAACTTGAGACCCGTGAATTTCCTGTCGAATGGGTTCAGGCCGTTCGCGGTGAGCTCCAGCTGCATGCGGGCCTCCTCCTTCGCCGTCAGGGTTCGCATCTTCACGTCCTCCTCGCTAATTCCACCTTCCTCTGGGGCACCCAGTGGCCTATCCATCGGCGGGGGTATGTTTCCTGCATTGAAGCCGGGGATCGTGCCTCCGACGGCGCCGGGGATGTTGGGGATGTTCGACGGGGGTGGTCGTGCGCCGTCGGTCAGTTGTCTCGTGGTGGCGGCAACCCGAGACAATTGGGATTGTGCTTGTGGTCGTAGTCTGACGGACAAGGAGCGGCATGCGCCCCATATACTTGAGCTTGGAGGCATCTTGTCGTTAGTCCAGAGGTGAATTGCTAGCCGAAAGCAACCATGAACCCACCAAATCGCGACTGTAATTGATGAAGTCGACATTCGTAAATTTTGCTGCCGGCCGTGCTCACGTGGCCCGTGCACCCGTCTACTTGTCTGCAGGGATCACCCGTCTAGAGCTGATTACCGTCAGCATCGGGCCCGTCCACTTCGAAGCTCCATCATGCTTCGACGGCAACAACCACTTCATTATAAATAAAATATGAAAACTCAGTGTTTCAACATTATTGCTCCCTCAACATCATGATCTACCCATTGCCAAAATCCAAACCCAAACCCAACAGCGCCGCCCTATCTCACTGTCAGATATATCCTGTACCGGACTGACAGGTCAAAAGACGTGAACCGACCCCGGAGAATAATACAGTAAAACACGGCCGATACCAGGCAGCAGCACATCATCGGGGACATTTTCTTGCATCTTCCATGGGACGAACCTTCGGGGACCTCCGCTGAAACCCCATTGATCTGATCCGCTCTCAGGGCTGTCAAGTACCATCAGGGATCAAACGCTCTTTTCAGTTCACCTTCTCCTTCCAAGCTCGGGTCCACTCCTGCTGTCATCGAAAGCACCATGGGAAACCTGGGCACAATGTGTCCTTCCTCTCTTTGTCAGATGTCTCCCACTCTCCCCACCTCCATCTCCCTTCCTTGCACGTGGAAAACGTGGCAAAGACCCGGACCGTTGAAAGATCGCGGGACAAAACCCCGGCACGTGTGTTCAAGCCTGACTATATACTCTCTGTACATACAAGAACATGGCCTGGACCTCCCTGATTGGCATTTGATCATCGCCGGTCGTGGTCACAGGCTATGGGGAAAGTGACCCGGGATGGGGGATGGGATGTCTGAACCTTCCTCACTCTCAGTGCCCGACAGTAACAAAGGGATGCCCATGCTGCCTGCTGTATCCTCGAGCAACAATACCCGAGCCCGAAGATCATTGTCCGGCCAGTAGTTCATCCCACCCCCCCAAAGACTTCAAGGGTGTATGGTGTACATAAGTACAGAGAGACATCATCTCTAAGACAAGGGAGGGGGGCGAGCTGAGTCCCCTCCACATAGTACCATGCCCCCTGCCAAAACAATGGCGAGTGCATGGCACAAGGGGTCATCATTGGACTTTCGACACCTACATAGAATCCTCCGACGCAATACATACTTGCTTACTGTAAGTACGTACTTACATTCTTACATTGCAGCCCTGGGAAGACCTGCATACTGCAATCTGCAGTTGACAGCCAGGTGGTCGAGGTTCATTGACCGGAACGATCCTCGCACGCATCCGGACACCACCACCAGCTTTGAAACCTACCCAGGTCTCGATACGTACCAGAATCGATGACTTCACTTCCGCCCATGCGGAAAGGAGGAAGCGATCTAGAACCCCTCTCATGACAACCCCATGAATTAACTTGATGAGGTAGGTACCGTAAATGAGCACACAACACGCTACGGTACATCCATGATCGCGGACCTTGGCTTCAACGCCTGACCCCGGTCCTTACCCCCTGCCCTGGAATCCAATTACCTACTGGGGATTTCACGATAAGCCTCATGTATTCTTGCTTTTTCCTGCTCTGTCGGTGAGTGATGTTCGAGATACCTATCAAATGGAAAGGAAGTTGCGGTGGGCAGGAATTGTGAATGCATCTGTATCAATTAATCGTAAGACTGTCCTCCTTGTAAAGAACCTTCCTACCTGGAGATGCTGCTTTGTTGGTGCCAAGGAAAAGAAGGAAACTTGCGCCCACACTGATTCCCGAGATGACCCTTTGCTGTACTGTTTTTCCCAATCTGTGAAGCCTCTTTCCCCCTCCCGTCCCAAGCCCAATGATGTTCCGAACTACCGTCTCCCAACAAGCAAAGCCGTAGTGAATATCGACCCATCTAAACCACCCCCGTCTCTCTCAATCCTCCCCCTGAAGTTTTGGTTTGCGCCCGTCCAATCTCATTACCCATACAGGAAGGGCAAAAAAAAAAGTAACAAGTCGCCCGCAATGACCCATTGTTCGCTCAAATTTTCCTCTGCGTATCCCGGCCGCCTCCATCCGACATCTCCGGGGTAGAAACCATTGTGCCCCGGACCAGGAAAAAGAAAGGTAGGAAAAAGGAACACCGAAGCTATCTTCGCCCTGTCATGAAATTTCCGGCAGGTGGACCCCGGCATATGACATCTTGTGTGACGCAGAAAGAAGAAACATTTGGTTGTGTTCGACGGCAGTTGAGTCGATCATGCATGAATTAGAAACGCGTAAGGAATGCAAGGAGAAAAACCAAAGAAAAAGAGCATTCGAGAAGTGCGCTCAAATAAACAACAACACCGACAACCAACAACGATAACACCACCACCCCCGGTAAGATTGCCAAGTGATCCCTTGCCGTGTGGCTCCGCCCCATTTCTTATTTCCCAACATTGACAGACGATGATGAGTATCCCAATTGATGCTTTCGAGTGTGGTACATGCAGGTCGTACATAAACGAATGAATGAATGACTGGCTGGGTAGCTGTGAGATGAGCTCCGAAGTAAGGTCGGGCAGTAATACAGCTGAGAACAAGTGGTGGAATCAACCTGACGGGTAGATGTGGTGGATGACAAGAAAAATGGGAAGAGGGGAGATGCACATGCCGTGCGGTCGCCACGCGTCGTCGACCTCCTGTGCTTCTCCATGTGTCGCGCTGTGGCTTGTCACAAGGAAATCATGATGTCTGTCGGAAGTAGATTCGTAGGCCCCAAAGACCAACGGAGCATCGTGAGATGGGAGGGGTGACCCGGCGAGCCAAACTGCTCGGATCCCCTTACCATCCACCGTGGCGGTGTCCCCTCGACGACGGTGAAGATGCTGCTGACGCCGTATATACCCATGATAGGGCCACCTCGGCGGCGTCCTCCTTGGCGTTGTTAAGGTTCTTGCCGTCGTACCAGAATCTGGCCTGGTGGACCGTGCCGTTGACTGTCACTCGGCTCGACCAGGCTGTACGACCACCTGTCGTTTGTCAGTCAGTCAGTCAGTCAGTCAGTCAATCAGTCCTGTGTGGCCTCGCACAAGAGCCCCCGGGAGAGTGATTGCCGAAGAAATTCGTACCTCTTCTATCAGAGACGATCTGAAACGTTGGTGTGGCTATCTGGTACTCCCGGCACGCATCTATCCAGTGCATTAGTGGCCGTCTCACATTTTTGGAGAAGGAAGGGAGATGGTCGAGAAGAATAATTACCTTCAAGCTTGTCTTGCCAGGCAGTGCTCTCACCCACACTGCTTCCACTGTGTCGAGAGCTGCTGTGTCGAGAGGAGGACATGATGTTGTGTCTTCGCGTAGGGGACTTGGGGTGCGGTGGTGATGCAGTGGTGGGGCTGTACTGAAGTTTCCAGAAGATACGAATACACTTGTAGCTTGTCAAGAGTGGACTTTACAGACTTTGTAGACCAGATCAATGAGCGAGGCTGTGATTAAAAAAGAGAATTGTGATGATGGCAAGGACAATGTCGTCCTTTGGCGACGGTTGAGGAGGGGGGAGGGCAGTCGATGCTCGTCTTATACTCGAGCGAGTGACCTGGCAACACAGCAAGGAGGTTAACGACAGAGCGTGGCGTGGCAGAAACAATGAATGACCGTTGGGTATCGTCTCAACCTCAGATAGATTCTGTGTTGACTTGTTTGCGCCAGACGTTGCAGGTAGACGGCAGGACAGCAAGAGAATAATTGGGCCTCGGGCGAGTGCATCGTCTGGCCGTTTTCGCGGGACGAAGCCGATATTTGACACGCAGTCAACCTAGACCCCAGTAGGAACAGAAGTGACAAGCAGCTTCATGCCCTTTTTTTGTCCCTTGGGTAATAGCAGATAAGGCCATGATTCCTTTTCTGGTGTGTCAAGTCGTTTCCCTGTCGGTCAAAAGTATGTATGAAATGGCTGGCACAGGTACATAGAGCCCTCCCCTGTCCACAAGTAAGTACCGCGGCAGGATCAGCATTTCCCCATTAGGAGAAACAGCAACAGCTCATCGCCGGGAACCGAAGCCTGGCAAGGAAAGGCTTGAAGCCACCAAGAACACTCAAAATCGGTACATAAGTGTACAAATAATAGCTGCCGAGTTTATAGTCTTGAGCTTGTCTTTCCGTGTGTCTTGTGTGAAGCAGGCGCAGTCGACTGGACCGGGCAGGTGGAATTATCAAGGTTGTCAAAAGCAATGTGAGGGGTGAGGGAATGATGCAGCATCATCATTGCAGGTGAGGTGGGCTATCGTGGATCCATACGGAACTTTGCTTTCTTGCTTCCTCAGACCCATGAAGAAAGATGAGTTGCAGCTGAGGGCCAGAACTGCTCGTGGAGATCCACGCAGCCAACGTTAGGCTCAGATCTTGTGGTATTTCAGATACGCCTGAAAGCAGGCGTACGGAGTCTGAGGGTGCCAACATGCTGTGGGCAATTATGCAGCCATGGGGACTCCAGGCGGGTGTGGCACCTGCATGCAGCAGGCGGGGGATGCACGCACATCCAACCCGGTTTGTCTCTACTCACCATAATGCAAGCCCCAGGCAGATTCGGGGTTTGGGCTGCTCTTCATCCCACACCGGACATCGCCCCCCTCCCTCCAAATAAGCTTGTCTGTTGGAGGAACTATTGCCGATTGCATCTTTGAATATGGGGCACACTCTCGACTCTGTTGGTATTTTGCTTTTCGGCAAGCTGCCGGATTGCTCGCTTCTGACGGCCTTGGTCGTTTCTCAAGTGGTGGTCCGATTGTTTGCTTTTCTTAGCGGTCCTGCATTGAAATGTCTGGATCCATCCGTATGTTTGACGACATAGGGAGTCATCTTCGTAGCGTCCCAGACCTCCGGGCCAAGATGATGACAACAGGACGAGACAAACGAGCAGCCCGCGCCTACGAGCCCAAATCGGTCGGCTTGTATCATGTCAGGCACGGCAGGCCCCCAATACCACCCTCCTCCGAGTACTGTACCCGGCTGGTTTCATTGGCTATAACCCTGCTTGGAGGCATCTTGACACCTGACATATGCAGGTGCGTTTTATCAGGAAATTGGTCTGCTCAACATGTGAAGTGGTCAAACTGTTCCGCTGACAAGCCAACGGTCAACGGCATCCTCGAAACCGGGGACAGTGACTGGACAACGCGGCTAGCTGAAGATGAGCTGGCTCCATCGTGATCGGAACCGTGTTGCATTGGATCCAACGAAGAAGACACGGTTGCAGGGCAAACCTGCCTACACTAATCCAGTGGCCGCAAATGAGGCTTCCAGCCCAGGCCGCGGAAGCATGCAACTGCATAAGTTAGATCGGTCAGCGAAGCCAACGTGTGCGAGTTCGTCACTCGAATTGCGAACTGATTAGAGTTAGCGTGACAATAGCCGTTGCTTCTTGTGACTGTGAGAAGCGTGATGAAGTCATGGTGAATTGGCGAGGTGTCGTAGAGCTAGGTGTCAACTTGTCGAGAGACTGGAGTGGTCGAACATGCAGGCAGAGAGGCTCATCTTTCGAATTGCTTCTCACTGGTTTGCTATGTAGCATCGTGTTTTTTGTTGTTGTTTTTTTGGCGTACATATGATCACGGCAGAAGCGGTGTAGCCACGATCTGCCTTTACCTCGAACCTAGGTAGGACAAGACGGGGCTACGCGCAAGTATAGCGCGAAGGCAAGCATATTCGTCGCCGCAATCGGGATGTGGTTGGGTGCGCCGTTTTGCACAGGCGGGAGTCAGAACTCGCTGATGCAGTTGACCTTGCTTGTGACATTTGCACCGTGCTTCTCGGCATCAGCACCTAGAGCATGCAGCCCGGCGTGTGCGGATTGACCTCCTCCGTATCATCTGCGTGATCTCATCTTGCTGTGAGTCAACGGCTTCAGCAGCAGGCTGTAGCTGGTGGTTGTTGAGACATGGGTCAATTGACACGCGACTCTTCGAGCTTCCCATAGGTTGGGCTGTCAGTCTCTGCAGGAGGAGCAGGGGAGAAGCTCTAGTCAGAAGAAGCAAGACCGTCTCACCAAGAAGGGTATTCGTTTCCCAGGGTCATGCGGAAAGGGAAGAGCATGCTGTGCCCAATCGGTTCGCAATCAGGCCCATAACACCAACGTCGAGGATCCCGATCTGGTATACCGCCCACGAATGATTCACAGCCGGGGTCGGCAGTGAGACCGTAGCTCGCCGAGGATGGAAGACAGCCCTTTGAAACCAGCTCGATATTGGCATATGCCGTGGTTGCATCCAACGCCTTTTCCCCGAGTCCTGCAATGCTGTGTCACTCGTCTCACGCATGCACAACGCTCGATAATGGCATTCTGTATGAAGTCGGACGATTGAGGATTCGACCAGGCGAGAGAAGCAATATTGAGACTTACGAAGTCAGGGATTCTGGGAGATTGAACAATAGAAGAGGATGAACGGGCTTGAAAGTGAGAAACGTGCCCATCATCGCTGCGGCTTCCTGGAGCAAACTGCAACGACAGCAAACCTTGCGAAGCATGACTTGCAGAAGGCCACCATGCAGGTCGTACCTGCGGCGCCAAGAGACATTGCAGAATACAGTTACGCCACAGTCAATTTCCAGGAAAGCCTTGACAAGCCTCCGTCCGCTGAGTGACCTAGGCAGCCCAATCCGTCGTGGTCGACAATGATAGACGGTTGGTAGCTGTATTGCAATGAGGCGAAAATCTGATAGGCTTTTCGTCTCCTTCGGACCGCTGCAGGCCGCCTACAAGCCCAGCAAATACGTGAAAGAGCAACCAACGCATAGACTGGACTGATTCTTCGGAAGGGCGCATGGCTCAGTCGTGTTGGGCCGGCAATGGTTATGTTCGTGGAGGGAGGGGGGGTTTGGGGTTGACGAAGGCTGTTTGTGAGGCAATAGCTGCAGAGAGGCCCAGCGAAGGGAACGATACCCGGGTAGAACAACGCACAGGGAGAACCTTGGAAGAGCCTGGACCAGAATGACGATGAGGCGTTCAACGTGTCACTGCATGCCATCGCAGTGTTGAGACGGGCAGTGTTGGTTGAGCTAGAGACGGAAACTTTCGCGCGTTGCGGCGGAGTCTCATCGATACAGACTTCATGACGAAGGAAGAAGAGGGTAAAAGATAGCAATAATGGAACCGGGCCAAACACTAGAGAAAGGTTCGAGATGTGACGTGGCAGGCGTGGTCATTCCAAGTTCTGTGTTTGCGGAAGCAATTACCTACTTACCCAGGTAGGTAGGTAGGTAGGTAGTTACTTAGGTATACAGGGAAGTGATTGCAGCAGATCCGGCCTGCTGTAGTTTTGGCTGCAGCATGCCCCTGAACCCTGAAACCCGGAAACCCTGGAACCCTGAAAGAAACCCACCTGGGCAGTTACAGCTGATTGAGCTTGCAACGCACCATCAGAGCCGAGCAATAGACTCGAGCGTCTCTTTATTTTTGATTTCATTTTTCTGCGACATCGTGGATCCAGTTAAGAACGTTGCTGAGGAAATGTCTCGATGACACACTTGTTGACTGAGTACCTGACTGATGGACTGAAAGACTGGCTAAGCAGACATTCATACAATTTCCTTGCGCTGTTCTTATCAAGTTGGACACATCTGCTTCTTCACAATCCCAACCCGAAATGACTGGATGAGCATATCCCAAAGCTATTGTCGACAATTTGCTGGGTGACATCAGCACAGACGTCATCCCTCTGCATCTACTCCTTCTCCTTGGCCACCAGACTGGTCTTCGAGTACAGGTTCTGAGGGCTAGCGTACAGCTCCTCGCGCCTCTCCTCAGAACCGGCGTTGTCCTTCTTGTCGACCTTCCTCAGTAGAGCAGCGGAGTACAGGTCCTCGCTGGGGCCGTACAGCTCCTCACGCTTTTCCTTGTCGTTCATCAGAGTCGAGATCCGGTATGAATCCCCATTACGCTTCTCCTCTCCCCTCTCGGTGATGCTATGGGTACCCCTCGGGTATACGTCCTCCTCGCGCTTCCCCATAGCATCGGTGTTGCCCTTCTTGTCGATGATCTTCAAATTAAGAGCAGAGTACGGGTCCTCGCTGGGTGCGTACAGCTCCTCACGCTTCTCCTCCCCCGTCCCGGTGATACTGTTAGTGTCCTTGGGGTAGACGTCCTCCCCGCGCTTCTCGCCAGCAACGGTATTGTCCTTCTTCTCGATGACCCTCAGAGCGTTTTCGGTGTACTTCTTCTCCCGCTTTGCCCGCGGTTCGTGAGCTCATTTCCCTCACACGCAGGACGACATGAAGAGAGAGGGGAGGGGAACGACAGTGTGCCAGGGGGAAGTGTGCTTGAAACGTACATCAATGGGCGCAGCCACCGCGAGGGAAGAGAGGAGAGCGGCAGAAGCCGCGAGGAAGTTGAGGATCTTCATCGTGAACTGAACTAAATTTCAGGCTTGATAGCTCTGGTGGGTGATGCGGTCGTGTTTGGCCTTCCGAGGTAGACAGTAATGTTCGAACTGCCGAAATCTTCTGTTCGGTCTCCTATCGTACGATGCTGGTCGATCTATATGTCCAGACGACTACATATCCGTTGTATCGGCGGATGAGTTGCCCCGTCTACTTGACCTTGCGCATCCTTGTGCAACGTCATCAAACTGGAATAGCACAACATGCAGCTATCCTGATGACTTGGAACACTAAGCTCGTTGCCATCAACCTTATCGTCATTCTTTCTCGTTCAAGAAGGTATGTTGGGGAAGGATTTGTGATGATAAGTAGGCATGCCGCTTGCTGGAGTCTTTATCTGAGGTGGCGTTCATCTCGTGATCGTTCTCCTATAAGATAATGCCTTGGCCCATGGTTCTGCATATACACCAAAATGTGGTGTGCCCAATGAAAACCGTAACGGTCGACAAAAGATCCCGGATGGACTGCATGAAGCGCAGAATAGTTGAGCCAGAAGGATTCACTCGTCAGCACTATGTTATCGTCACTCTTAGTCTGTATTTGTTAATCGACTGGATCGCGCGTAATCTCTTGAAGCAATGGTATAGGACATGAACTCATACCGCTGAAGGTAGCTCGAATCGTTTGGTACGGGACTTGTTACTTTATTCGGACATAATTTTCGAAGAACCCACGACCACGGTGGATGGTGCTCAGCATACGTCTTGCATCATTCATATGTCAACGTCAAGCTCGTGTCCCCATACCATCGACTCGAGCCAGTCCATTACTGCTCCTCATACTTTTCCCGGTTTCGAACATGGACTCAAATTATCGTCAACGTGACTTGGGGAAATCCTCATCAGAAGATGGAGACGGCGAGAAGCAGTCGTTCCTGGGCCATGTTGAAGAGAGACAGCAACTTTCGTGGACAAGACCCAGCAGAACATCAATCGTCTCGAGCGTTCTGAACCTGCTCATCCTGCTGGTCTCGTCGATATTGTTCGTCACATCGTGGCGCCCCCGGGCACATGTTCTCAATCCCGAACTTCGTCAAGTCTCGACGTACAGTAAGTTGCCTGTCACCGAAGTACTCACCCTCCTCACACTGAAACTAACACCAATCCAGGCCCGGTCCATGAACGAGTCGACCTTGAGATGCATCCCATCGAAGTCAACGGTTCAATCTTCATGTCGTCAGAGCCCTCCATCGCCAGGGCGATGCCCAACAATGCTTCTGACGAGATCTGGGACGAGATCGAGCTCACTCGCATCTTTCCCGTCACCAGAGAAGACATCACCAAGATGGGTAAGGACCCCAGCACAGCCGTCAAGCTCGACAATGAGCTTTGGGGTCTAGGTGATGATGCCTACGCAACAACCTTCGATGTGTATCACCAACTACACTGCCTGAACAGTCTCAGGCAGATTGCGTACGGGAAACACTACGAGAGGGTCATGGGCAACACCGAGGGCGAGCCCTCAATCCGGGAGATACATATCAACCATTGTGCCGACATCCTATACCAAGCTCTTGTGTGTAGCGGCAATGTGAATCTCATCACCATGCATTGGGTCGAGACCCAGTCGTTCCCGTTTCCTGATATGTAAGTGCTGAAGCCGGGTATCCTGCAGCAGGACTATTTTGGTACTAACCCACAATCTTAGGTCCGTAAACAGGCAGTGTATCAACTTCGACAAGCTGACCGCATGGCGGAAGGAGAACACCATTGATATGGATCGTTACGTGAGAGTAATGCAGAAGCCAGAAGGGGTCAAGGAGGCGCCAATTCCGGATGGGTATTGGAACTTGCATCCTGATACCTTCGGTAAGTACCCAAATCACCCGAAAGGGGAGCCCATTGGATGAATTGTGGTATATATAGCCGAGCATCATGTTTTCACTCAGTTGTAATGTTGGTTTCAATTCCAATGTAACGTCCCCTGTTTGATCTGATCCTCTGCCCTGTCCGTGATCTATTTCCCGCCTGGTCGAAGCTTATGTAAAGCTCAGAGCTATGTGCACAGCAGCTTTTCTCTATTTCACCGATAGATTCGTACATCGGTACAAGTGCGCAGGATGATACTGGGGGGTTTACACCGTGTAAGTCAGTCCTAACCCTTGAGACGTCTAAATTGGGAGGGTGGTGTGTTCCATGCTGGGTCGCATCCGGATCCGAATTCCGATGTGAGAGTCTGGAGCGACCTGTTTGAAGTTGCCCGGCATAGTTGGCTGAGCGAATATGCCCATGTGGTCGAATTCATCACGAGCAGCACCACCACCCCCAGACGGTCGCCAATGGTTTTCTTGTGTCCATTCTGAGTGACGATCTCGTTGGGGGCCTGGTCCTCATCCATTGTCGCGGTCTGCTTGGTGTTGAGCTGGGGTGTGACTACCGACAATCTTCGACGGAGGGTGGGTATGTACGAGTTAAGTACTTAATATATATACTTTTTATACTTACTTTCGTTTTTAGAGTAGATAAGGATATTATCGAGGTATACTACTAGGAAGTATGCAGATTAGATACAAGATACAAGATAAACAACAGATTGTTACCTTCGAATTTGAGACACAACAACATCACCAGTCTTCTCTAAATCTAATTACACGATCGATTCTAGAACAATGTAGATAAGGGAAGTCGGCAAAATAGATCCGTAACTTTGGGAAAAGTATTGGCTCTAAGATCGACGAATGAGTCTGACGGGGCTGCCGGTAGGAAAGGAGTCTCGGGAAGCATGGATGGGGTTGGGGAGAAGGAGGAGCCGAAGGAGTAGGATTGTACTTGTTGACGAGGCTATGACGATTGGGTAGTTGATCAATGGACTGAGCATGGCCTGTCATTCCATACTCATTCCACAGAGTTCTAAAATACTTAAGTAAGCTACCTAGAAACAGACTGTCGTCTTGTTTGAGTTGGCGGCACTTTCAGCTGTCAGATGTCAGCGGCTCCATCTTCCCCAGATTCGGGACCGTTTTGAGGGGTCGGTTAAGCAAGGGCCAACCTGGACCTCGGAGAACATCTACTTGTAATCTCCACCCAATTGAACCTCGGCTCAATGAACGGCCAAGGTTGACCTTCCCCGGGACGTCGACGTTTCTCAGAACCCCAGCGTCAAACTTCCATCGTTCCAGATAGACATTGCGACTTGTGTGATAGATTTGTTTGATTTTTGGACTTCATTCACATCTTTCTTCCTGCCAGGCCTCAAAGCAAACATCATCTGTCCATCGTCGTGCCCTCTTCGGCCGTCCTCTTCCAATCTCATATTGCGTCCATCTCACAAATCAATCGCAAACATGCCGTGGAATACAGAGCTCACCCGCCGGCTAGGCATCCGAGGTGAGTCGTGGCCAGACAATTCAACCCCTCGAGGCACACTTCGTACATCATGGCTGACACCTGCTTTAGTTCCCGTCGTGCAGGGAGGCATGATGGTATGTGTCCCGGACTCGCCTCATCTCACCGCATCCCCGATGGCATGGTGACCTAGCGGGCTCCCAGCCACCGCCATCGGATCTCTCACATGGCACACTAACGCATAGATTCATTTCATAGTACGTCGGATACGCAGAACTCGCCAGCGCCGTCTCCAACGCCGGCGGCCTGGGAATCATCACCGGGCTCATCTTCCCCACCCCCGCCGACCTGCGCAAGGAGATACAGAGATGCAGGACCATGACCAAGAACCCCTTCGGCGTGAACATCACGCTTCTACCCTCCATCAACCCGCCAGACTACGGCGCCTACGCCCAGGCCATCATTGACGAGGGTATCAACATCGTCGAGACGGCTGGCAACAGCCCCGGCCCCGTCATCAGGAAGCTAAAGGAGGCTGGTTGTATCGTGATGCACAAGTGTACCACCATCCGCCATGCACAGAGCGCGGTGAAGCTGGGCGTCGACTTCTTGAGTATCGACGGGTTCGAGTGTGCTGGGTAAGTTGCACCCCCCTCCCCGACCACCCTTTCAGAGAAGGAGAGAAGGAGAGGGGGACAGAATGACCAGATATCATGCTTCTGTCCCCGTGATTAGGCGGGCTGCGTGCGTGATATGTCTGTTGCCTTCGGTCCTTCTCGTACCTACGGAAGGAAGGGAGTGGATGTTGTGCGAGCCGCGGCGAGCAACCTTTTGGTGTGCAGAGAGCCAGGACTTCTCCGGTGCACAGCCGGCGAGAGTTCCTCCGCTCGCTCCGACGTCCCCGCGCGGTCACCACTGCTGCGGCCTGCCTCATGCGCGCATCCTGGCCCGAATAAAGGCCTACCCTTACCTCTCCCCTTCTCCTCTTTTCCCTCCAGCCCCCACACCCCAATACCACCCCGAAACAAAGCCCACACCCCCCAAACTAACACCGACCCCTTCCCCAACCAGGCACGTGGGAGAATCCGACATAACCAACTTCATCCTCCTCTCCCGCGCGCGTCAGTCCCTCAAGGTCCCCTTCATCGCCTCAGGCGGCTTCGCCGACGGGCAGGGGCTCGCCGCCGCGCTGTGCCTCGGCGCCAGCGGCATCAACATGGGCACGCGCTTCATGTGCACCGTCGAGGCGCCCATCCACCAGAACATCAAGGAGCAGATCGTGCGGGCCGAGGAGACGGACACGGCGCTCGTGCTGCGCCGGTGGAAGAACACCACGCGCCTGTACAGGAACAAGGTCACCGAGGAGGCGCTGCGGGTCGAGAGGCAGAGCGCGACGGGGGAGTTTGCCGAGATCGCGCCGTTTGTGAGCGGCCAGAGGGGGAGGCAGGTCTTCATCAATGGGGATCCGGAATACGGTGTGAGTGCCCTTCGCGGTCAAACCTCCCCTCCCAATGGAACGGGTGAAGAGGTCAACATAATATGTGTGCTAACGTGTTATCAGGTCTGGACTGCTGGCCAGGTCATCGGTCTGATCCACGATATCCCGACCTGTGCCGTGCTGGTGGAGAGGATTAGCAAGGAGGCCGAGGATTCGCTGAAGGAAAAGTTGACGCTTGTTTCACCTACGCAGAGCAAGTTGTAGATGAGTATGGATACATGAAGTAGAATGTTCTGTTCTCATGCGCTGTTCTCATGCGCTGCATTGTTCTAGATAGACACTGTACAATGCATTTTGTTTTCTATTCTTCCATTTTCCATTTTCCGATTGCTCGAGGTTTCCAGGTCTATCGGTCCCGATGCACGTTGTCTAAGTCGCCTCATCAGTTCCACCTCCCCTCCGTCACAGCCCGCAGGTCCACATCGTCGACGAAATCGTCCAGGATGCGATACCTCTTATCAAGCCTATGCCTTCGTTTCAACTCGCTTGGTATCCCCTCATAGTCCTCCCATCGCATCTTACTCCTTCCCTTACCCCTCATCGGCGGCATCCTCACACTCCTGTCGTTATCCCTGTACATCATCCCATCCCCGGTCTCCATCAAGCTGGCATCCAAGTGCATGGTCGAATACCCCGCACCGAGGTCCTGTCCTTGGCCAGTGGTACAGCCAAACACGGGGTCGACCTCGGGTATTCCATTTACCACTGAACACAGGGAAGCCTCGACGACACCGCCCGAGATGCCGACGTAGAAGTTCGGAGACAAAGGGGAGGCACGGGCGAGAGACCAGACGCCCGCGTAGGCGTCTTCTCGGGGGAGGGACTTGGAGAAGAAGTAGGTCCCGTTGGGCCGGTAATACAGATCCCTCGACAGCTCATGCCAGCGGCACCGCCGGCCCGCCACGTGATCACATCGCTCACGGCACTTGGCCAGGTGTTCAGGAGGCGGAACAAAAGGCTGGTGGGGTCTCGGACTGGGTGCGTCGGAGCTGCATGGCATCGCCGCGGTGTGGTAGTAGTTCCGCTGCCAACGGAAGTCAAACACCTTGATCGACGCGCCATGTGCACCTCCGCCTACGAAATGAGAGGTTCCGAAAGGCAGGAGCGATTCGAATTCGGACCAGGGGTCGATGTTGTCGCAGTATACCAGATCGAAGGGGCTTGGGGTGCGCAGGTCTTGTAGTCTCACGCTCCCGTCACGCCACGCGCTGAGGAGGAGATTCGAGTCGCCTCCGGTGATGGAGGATGCATCGATCGGTGTTAGAGAATTGGTGCATAGTCTGCCCTTGGAATAGCTGACGTCGAACTTGTCTTCCAGTGCGGCGTTCTTATAGGTCGTTAAACTTTCGATGCCGGTTGGCGTGAGTGTCGCGTAGCGTAGTTGGTGCTGACAGCCTTGAAGGGCGAGGACCATGGTATCTTCGTTCATCCACTTCGCATGTCCCAGAGTGGTGCCCAGCTGCTCGAAGTGCTGGTTTAGGTCGAGATAGGCTGATGGCTGGACATTGACATCGGACTCCTCTGGCAGAGGATACAGATATACGCCCGCCTTGGTAGCAGCAGCCACGAGCCTCTTCTGATGTAGAACGTCAACCGAGTTGACAGTTTTCTGGTCATCCCCTTGCCCTTCAACTCGTTGCGCAGCGTGTGCAGGGCTGAAATCCGCCAACCGCTGTCCAAAATTCCCCTCACTAACATCCAACAGCGCCAAGTGACCGTTGTCCCTCCCCACGAGTGCGCCAAGCCCATCTCGTCCAACATCTTCCACAAGCGAAACGGCTCTGATATCATCGTACCCAGCCACGTAGTTCGTCTCCTTCCCGTCGACCCGGTGCCAGACATCCTTCTCAGAAGACGCACTGGTCTTTCCCCTCCTGCGCCGCCGCGCAACGAGGTTCTCGCCCGCACCCCAGACCACAAGCTCCTCCTTCATGGAAGGGTCAAAGTGGGCGTCCAGAACCGGATGGTACGGGACTGCCTGGCGCCGCCGGGCAGCTGAGCGCTGGTTGCGTGTGGGTATGGGAAGCATGGCGTTGAAAGAGAGGGAGCGGCGGTCCCATAAGCGGGATTGCCAGGTTGTAGAGTTGGCTAGGTCATGCCATCCTAGCTGGTTTGCTGGTGCGTCTCCTGATGAGGTGGATGATAGAGGTTGGTGCGGTAGAGACACGCCGGGAAAGCGGGAGCGGACGAAGATGCGCCATGCTTCATCATGGGCCTGATTGACAGTAATGAGACGTCTGTTGGCTAGGAGCAGGGACCGAACATCCTTTGCGCATTCCAGGTGAGTCAGGATAATGAATAGGATGTCATCTGGAAGAGTATCGAGCATTGTAATGGAAGATGACGAGTGACAGGCGTAAGGCTGGGAAATGAGAATAAGGGCGAGGAAGAAGGAGGACCATAGGTACAAGTCCTGCGAAATAGTACTGGGATGAAAAATATAAACAAACGAAGCCGAGTTCAAAGTGAGGCTTGTGCGATATTGAAGGGCCTCGGTGGAATGGGTGGGTTATCGCAGTGGGAATTCTCGTATCGATGAAGTCATCCTGGACCCCTAAAGTTCGAAGTTCCAGTGGCTTGGGGGAACGTTATGGCCTGTGCGTAGGGCTGAGTCAAGTTCGTTAGCCGCCCAGGCAGCAGTGTCACCTTAGTCAGCCTTGGAACAATGAAGAGAGTTTGGGGCATATAAGCAGACAAAACGCAGCAAGTTTTGTAAGAATATGTGAATGATGCTGATATCCGTATGTTGATATCCATGAAATGAGTACCACATGCTAAACACACTAAGCCGAGCCCCCCTGATAAAAACATTAAATACATATATGCCATGACGCCCAGTCGCAACGCCTGCCCTTATGCCGTGAAGACAAACCAAACCAAATCCAATAAGTTCCCAAAGCACCCTTTCAGCCATGGGGTGCAATGACCGTAGCGAACCCTCCCTCCAAATACCATACCGTACCGTACCCATCCATCCATCCATCCATCCATCCAGGCAGCCAGGCAGCCAGGCAGCCATCAAACACCATGCACCACATATCGACAAGATTCGCCTGAAGTGCCGTGATACCCAATCAGAAAAAAACGTACTCCTAAACCCCGAAGGCGGAAGTTATCCGCGTTACCCACAGTATCCATCATGAGTTTGCAAATATGCCTTGAGTGAGTCAGTACATATGACCCATCAAGTCGCATCGAAGGTGGGAGACAGAGAGACGACTCACGGGGGGACCTACTCCCAAGCCACTGTCGCAGGCCCGCACAAGCAAGATGATTGCGAATCGACCAGGAGCAGGATAGACAGGGCGTGCCCGATCTCCAAGACGACGGTCCTGGGACGATCCGCTGCCTATCTAGATGCCGAATCGAACCACGACACGGGCCATCCACACCCAACGTCGTCACCCAACAACCTTCACGACTCAGAACAGCCTCCTCCTCTCAACACTCTCCGCAGATCCAGTCTGGTCAATAAGCCTCTCCTGCTTGCCACCCCCCACCCCAGATCCATACAGCATCTCCATCAACTTCCCCTTCTGCCTCGTCCTTACCCCCTCCAGATAAATTCCCACATCCTCCAGCCCGCGGATCTGCTCGTCCACCGTCAGCGTGCTACTATTCACGCTCCGCACCAGCGGCGAGACCAGTTTCCTCCGGAGGCTTTCCAGGTTGGCCTTGAGCGCGAGCAGCTTGTGGTTGTGCTCGACCAGGATCCCCTTGTTGCGCACCGTCTTCTCCCGCACGTTCTGCAGCAGCAGGCGGTTCCGCTCGTACTTCTTGACGTCGCTCGCCTTAGGCCCCAGGATCCGCGTCCACAGCGACGACAGCAGGTCCGTGTGGATCTCGTCCTGCGCGTTGGACTCGCGCACCACCGTACGCGCCAGGTTGAGGAACTGGTGGTCGATGCTCTCGAACAGCCCAAACAGCGCCAGGCTGTGCTGCAGCTCGTTGTTGATGGCCTCCTCCAGCACCGCGAGGAACTCGTTGAAGGTCCGCTGGAGCGTGTGCCGCGTGCGCTGCGGGTTGGACATGCCGAACACGCTGGTCGCGATGGCGCCGAGGCGGGTCGGCGTCCCGGAGGGGGTTTCCAGCACGCCGGCGGTGGTGAGGATGGTGTGGATGTTGTCGAAGGCTGAGGTTAGGGGGGCGTTGGGAAGGGATGCTACTTGGGAGAGTTCACGGCGGGCCCAGTCCATTACGATGAGTATGCTATGTGCGTATGTCAGTAAATGGAGTCACTTGCAGGAAGACATGGCCAGAAGAAGAGGCGGAAATACCCGTCAATGTCCCCATCGACATTGGCAAAGAACTTGGTCAGCTCGATGGCCAGCGTCTTAAGGCTATCACTCAGATCATCCAATTCTTTCACAATAATGGGCGCGCTGGTCAAGTTGCTTAGCCGCACACTCTCGCCTAGATCCCACACCGCAACGCCGGTGGCTTGTAGGTCACCAACTTGCGAGACGCCGTTTTCCGAGTAGTAGATCAACGGCTCGAAACTCCGTGCTATGCCGGCGACTTTCACCAAGTCGGGCACTGGGCGACCGTAGACAGGTTCGAAGAGCGCACGGGTGGCTGCTATTGACATGAATGCGATGAGAGTGGACAGGATTATGGAACTCCAGGACTTGGTGACCCGGCGATATATTGACCGCACAAGATTGATAGCCGCTTCTATGGGCTCGGTGCGTTGGTTGACTTCAGCACGGACGGCAAAGCGTATGTCTGGACATTGAATGTCAGTTAAGAATGTTCACTCTCCGCAAGATCAGGGGAACGTGCAGTTCTCGGGATCGTCTTTCTGCGGCAGTGCGGCGAGTGTCGCCTTCATTTCCTCCATGGAGGGTTCTTCGCTCTTAATCCGGACATCTCCATGGTGGACGCCGTTTGTGGCTGCGGCGCTTCTATTGCCGTTCATCTTGCCGTGATAATCCGGATCGGGACTCCTCTCCTTCTCGGGGCTCATGCTTCCAGTCGGCAACTTCGTCCTTATCGCGGCGGCCAGTATCTCCTCGTCATCTATGTCCTCGTCCGCGCTGTCATATTCCGGGCTCGACTCCATACTCCTCATCCCCTGCGGTGGTAGTCCACCATAACCGAGCAAGTTGTCTCCCTCGCGCCAGAACCCAGACGATCTATCACCGTTTCCGAGGCGCCTCCAGGCCGGCGGGCTGTAGCCACCTGCGGACACCGTCGAATTTTCCATCTCGCTCAGGTCCACTTCGGTGTCTGACTTCAGGAAGCCGCTGTGGGTAGAGGGGTAACCGAAGGGCGGCGGCGATCGGCTGTCCGATTCGAAGTCTAGCAGAGAGGCGTCGAGGTGATCGAGCGGGTTGAATGGCATTGCGCGTGAGGTCTTCGTCAGGTGTGACAGGCCTGTCCCTTTCCTTTCCTCTTGTTTTCGATGTCCTCCTATCTGCGCGCACCGCCAGGCGCGATCCTGTTCCTAGTCGGCGACGTCCGTCCTCGATCGCAAGTGTCGCGCGGGGTTGAGGGAGACCTTCTATCAGGGGCGGATGGTCGCGCAACTCGATGGGGTCGGGTGCGCGATTGCGGTTCCAGTATGAGTACCACCAGGTATTGTTGAAGTACGGCGCGAAACGATTGCCGTCGCTTTTAGCGCTGTCTCGGGTGTAGTAGTCGTAGTCGTAGTCAGGGTCGGGGTCGTGGTCGTAGTTATGGTTGTAGTTGTACTTGGCGGTCGGGGCCGAGGTCGATCTCCCGCTGCGGAAGCGCAAGGGCGGGAGATACAGAGCGAGGAAGACGAGGGATAGCGTAAGTGTCGCGATGAAAGTGCTTGGTGCGATTGTTATACTCAGGAGGCTCACGTTATTGTTGACAGTCAGGAGCGACTGCATTGAGAGCCTCGAAAGGTATGTCGAGGTGTGGTGGGGTGTAGTACTTGGTATGTACTATGGTAGAGATAGAGCGGTGCTGGCGGGTGTCGCGGGAATAGTACTAATTAAGGGAGGGGTGGAGAAGTAGAGGGGGGGGGGTTTGCTCTTTATCTCTAGTAGGGGAGTCGATTTGACCGCCGGTCGCGATATCTTGGGGGATGTACTCCGGGAAATAGGTAGCTATCCGTAGGTAGTAAGCTGGAGCTGTGTCGTATTTATTGATGGTGGATAGTGTCGACTGTAGTAAGGTACTGTATTGTGCTGCAAAGGGCTATGGCCTTCTCTTGCTAGACCGGGGAAGGATGTGAATAGTCAAGGTTGGGTAGGGTTGAGAGGGATGTTTCTGTTCCAGTAGGCTGGGATTCGCTTGCAGCTTTGGTAACAGACGAGGTGACGTTGGGACGATCAGGTTTAAGTTTCAAAATCGGGTTGATTGCGGAGTGCTTGCAGCGCATATGCGATCCGTTTGTTCATGTCCACATCAAGTGGGAGGGAGGGAGACATCGGGACAGCGGGAGACATGGATGGGAGGGAGGAAAATGGAGAGGCTGGTGGATGCTCGAGTGCAAGGGACAGACGAGACGGGCTGGACGGGACAGGGAGGAGGTCAATCGGAGGTCAGTGTGCTGTGTGGGATGGGCCGTTTGGAGGAGACCGCCCTACAACACACTAGTCCATCAGCCAATCACCAATAATAAATCACCCACCACAACGGTCCACAGCGCCCCGCTACTTCTGTTAGTGCAGCTGGACAGTGTCTCGTACCCCTTCCAGATTCCAAGGTTGTCTTTGCCTTCTAAGATCGTTAAAATAAACACACACAAATACACACAGTTCCCTTCGTCCCTGGACTCAGTCTGCAGCATGCTTCTTCCAGAATTTATGACATACATACCCTCCAAGTTCGAACGAAATAAGATGGTCGGCTCCGGCACGACCACCTCGCGAAGAATGGATACACACCCAGTACCCGCTGAGATGCAAGCACTTAAACACACCTCCGCTCCCTACCTTTGGCAGTATATATCTACCTAGGTAGGTACCTACTTGGGTAGGTAGGTACGTACCTAGGTAGGTAGGTAGGTAGGTATGTACCTAAGTACTTAGGTACAATATACTATTCAGGTCTCACAGATCTTATCAGCCCCCCGCGTCGACAGGTCGATACCAAAATACCTTGGGCTCCACTGGATATCCACCTCACCCGTCCACCTGACATCACAGTATCACAGTCAACCCCGATACGCTCTCCTCTGTGCCTCCCTGTTTCCCCAGTTACTCTCTCAACTCGCTTTCACGGCCGATGGTGGAGTTGCTGGGGGGGCGCATGGTCTCCATCGTACATAGTAGTCAGATGGGCGCTGCACGATAGCCGTTGCCTTGTGGATGTTGCGATCGTACATACTGTAGGTAGGTACCTAGGTAGTCTGATGATGGAGCAGAGCCATCTCGCAGATTTGGGACATATGGAGTATCACGCTGCTCATATCCTCCCTCCCGCATACCAGAGCCGGAGCCATCATCAAGCAACCCTCTCAAAGCGCAACCAGAGCTGCTCACTCGCCGGCCGTCCAGTATACCCGTCACCTTGCTCAATCCCCCCATCATCCAAGATATGTGTTGTGTATTTCGAATACACCGCAGCGGCAATGAGTTTCATCTCTATTCGCATTGGGCAATTCCCAAGCAGGGGTTAGCCTAGTCTCACGGAACACGTAGCACTGCATGCAAAAAGAAACCTTGCTTATCCCCCCTTGGGTAGTAGGTACTCTGAGAAGGAGGGGGGAAGGAAAGGGAGGGGTGAAGGAAGAGTGAAGAAGACGTCATGCAGCCAGCCAAGAACGGTCTGGGTCTTCGTAATGCCATACAGATAGATGTTGGCCAGCGCTGCAGTAGGCGGAACTGTCCGCAGCCAGTCTCACATGTATAAGGAAAGGCAAAAAAAAAAGAAAAAAGGCAAGCCTCAAGTATGTAGAACAGACTCACCATGCATGGCAAAATGGCTCCCAATACACATCCTCCCGCCCGAACTAAACGCCCAAAACTGCCTATTCATCTCCTTCTTCCTCTCCTGCTCGTCATCCCCACCGTCACCCTCCAACCAGCGGTACGGCTCCCACCTCTCCGCCTCAGGAAACACCCTCTCATCGCGATGCAGCGTATGCGCCAGCGCCGCGATCCTGACACCACCGGGAACCTCATACGGCCCCACCCTTGCGCCCGGGTGGGGCACTTCCCTCGGCTGCGGCCCCGGGATGGGCGCGTGGAGGCGGAGCGTCTCCATCACGATGGCGTGCAGGAGCGGGAGCGCATCCAGCCTCTTCGGGTCGGGGACTGAGCGCTGGTTACCAGTGAAGTTGGGCTCTCCGAGGCTGACGATCTCCTCCCGCAGCTTGGACTGTAGGTCCCGGTGTTGGGACATGTGCCACGAGAGGTAGGTCAGGGCCAGCCCGGCCGTTTCCTGGCCCGCGAGGACGTGGTCCCAGAGCTCGGACTGGACCGAGAGGTCCTTCTGCAGAATGGTGGTAGTGTAGAGTGGGGAGTTTTCACCATTGGATTTTTGCTCCTTGCGGATGCCGTCGAGTAGGGCATTCATCACCACGGGCTCGTCTGCCGTATCCTTCGAGACACCCTCGCCAGTTTCGAGGTGCTTCGTTGTCCGCTTGCACAGGTCGGTATTCCACGCCGCAAGCTCCTGGTTTGCGGCATCTACCCAGCCGGGGTACAGATCAATTCCGACTCTTCTACACAGGGCAGTCAACCGTGGTAACTCCTGTGGAAAGAAGCCAAAGTCATTGCGAGCCTTGTAAAGCTCCAGCCAGTGCTCACGGTAACCTTGGTTGTCAATAAAATTCGTGCTCCGCGATATGCCCCAGATATACGCCGATATGAAGTCCATCACAGTCGCAAGGAAGATCGAGTAGACATCGATCCCACCCTCAGATAAAGAGTGCTCCAAGGTTGGGAATAACCTGTCGTAGAGAATAACACTCGCTTGAGCGGTCATCGCAGGCGATGACTGGATGTACGACTTGGAATAGACATTCGAAATCATCCTCTTCCGCAAAGAATGTTCCCTCGATCCGCGTGAGGAGAATATATTCGGCACCCTTGACATACACACACGATCAGTCAGCTTATCTTTCCCGTATACACACTTCACTCTCCCCCTCCGTCACCATCTCTACTCACCCATAATTATCAAACAGCGCATACCACCCCGCCTTATCAAACCCACCCCCATATACCCTCCTCACCCCCTCAACATCATCGACACTAATCTCCCCAGGCGACACACGCACGTACGGCCCAAGCCGCCTATGAGCCTCCTGCAGCGCCGCATTCTCGCGTTTCCAGAACCGCTTGTGGAGGATCCAGAGGGGTGACACGGCCGCTGACCAGTGCGCGCTGGGGATTCTTGAGACAGGGGAGAGCAGCGCTGGGTATACGATAAAAAGGTACGTCACGAAGACGAGGGGTACGAGGACGAGGATTGGCAGGACCAGCGTGGATGGCATGACGGTCCCCATAATAAGTGATGAGAATCGACTCGACCAACAATTCATGGAAATGGGCATTTATTGATCAGGCAAGGGCTGAATGAGAGGGTACTGGTTCTGACGAGGATGCTCCATTGGCTTCGAAAAGCCGAGGCCTTATCTGAACCTCTGGAAGAAACCTGGGAGGCGAAGGTGCGGGCGTATTACCCCAACCCTAGATTCGGAGTCCGCAAAGGGCAGTAGACTGAGGCCTTCGCAGACCTGCCTTGCCCGCGATTGCCCATGATGGGTTCACGGGTGCGTACGTTCACGTTAAGGTTATTATAGCTATCGCGTGGTGGAAACATGGCGCCCAGTATTGATCAAATAAGTTCATGACTTTTCCGGTCTATCATTCAACCTAATCCTACCAACCGTTGCCACCCATAAAAGTAATCGTTCGTGTTCAGTCCACACTCTCCCCTCCTTTTCCTTCCCTTTTCCTATTGAACGGACGTAAGTCGTGTGGCACCTCAGCGGTTTCAGCTGGGCCATGACGACGGGGGTATTTTGATCAAACTCGGCCACAACAATCAAGTGCGCCAGAGCGGGCAACGAGCAACCAGACCGGGAACCTATAACGCCAACAGCCGAAGAAACACAAATCGTGTGTGCATCCATCCTGATCGTCCAAGCCGTTGTCATCCATCCCTCGAGAGTAAGAAAAGACGCCTATCGATACATGGTAGAGCCTATGAGGCCAAAACCAGGCAACAAGAGTACATTCTTGAAGTACTGTGAAGCACATAATGAAATGGTCCACAAAGAATGTCGTAAAAATGCCACCTCAGAGCGGCCGAAGATACCAGACTCTAGGACGCCGACGTTCCGTTGGCTATAACTTCCATAATCAAATAGCGCTTCCAGGGAACGTGCGAAGCCGCTGAACTCTTTGATGAAAATGTCGTCAACACCAAAGTCTGGTAAATGCGTCGTCGAACGAGTCGAATAACCATGGGTTATCATGTTCGGAGCGCTCGAAGTGGCCGAACTTGGAGCGCGGGGGGGCCTTAGGTTCTCTAAGCCTTGGCCTCCGTCTCCTCCTTCTTCTCGCCTTCGACCTCACTGCCCTGGGTCTTGACGTACTCGTCATAAACGGTCATGGCCTCGTCGACCTTGGCCCGGAGGGCGCTGTCATCGTCGATGCTATCTAATATTAGCAACACATCGTGCAGTAAGGGGACACGTCCGTAAATACTTACAGGTTGACCAGCTCCTGGTTATCCATCTCAAGCAGCATGCCGGTGATCTTTCCGGCCAGCTCGGGCTGAAGAGCCGAGATCTTGGGGAAGATGGCCTCGCCAAGAAGCTGCTTCTGCTGAGGAGGAGCTGCGGCAGCAAGCTGAGACTGGAGCAGAGCGGCGGCACTCAGCTCAGGGCCCACACCCATCTGGCCTGGTGCACCACGTCCCTGAGGACCAGCAGCGAAGCCTTGACGGCTACCCATGTTACCGCGACCTGGAGCACCACCTTCTGGAATGTTAGTGGGAGGGAACCCGGGTACGTTGGGGGTTTCTGTGGCATTCTGCATACCTGGCATGTTTCCAGGCATGCCCTGCATGGGACCGCGACCAGGCTGGACACCACGTCCGCCGGCGAGAGCTGCGGCTTGGTGCTGGACTTGCTGGAGAGCAGCAATGAACTGGGGGTTGTTGGGCTGGTTGTAACCAGCGGGAGGGAAGTTTCCAGGCATACCGTACATGTTGGGCGGCATCTGCTGAGGAGGCATGCCGCCCCGGCCACCGGCCTGAGCAGGGTAGCCCTGGGGGAACTGGCCTTGACGACCGCCCTGAGCACCGGGAATGGGCATGCCGATTTGGTAAGGCATGCCACGACCAGCAGCGCCAGGGAAGCCAGCCTGCTGGCCAGGGGCGTAGAAGACTGGTGGCTGCATGAAGTGGCCAGGCATACCGGCAGCGGCAGCCTGCTGCATTCTGATCTGGTTGCGAGCCTGGATGCTAGCCTCAAGCTGGTTCTTTCGCACATCCTTGCGTTGAGCCAGAGCGACATACAGTGGCTTGCTGTTGATCATGCGCTGGTTCATGTCGGCGACGGCCTTGGTGGCATCGTCAGGGTTGCTGAAGCACACGAAACCGAAGCCCTTGCTCTTGCCGAACTTCTTCTCAGACTTCTTCTCGGTCTTCTTCTCGCCAGACTCCTCCTCGCCGGAAGTCTCGTCACCCTCCTCCTTCTTGTTCTCCTTGTCCTTGCCCTCCTTGTCCTCGTCGGACTCGGCAGAGTAGGCATCGCGCATAACCTTGGCAGAGGTGATAGGGCCGTACTCGACAAACATGGCGCGCAGCTTCTCGTCGTCAACATCATCGCTCAGGTTCTTGATGTACAGGTTGACACCTTGGTACTTGTTCTGCTTCTCCATGCGGGCAGCCTCGTAAGACTTGCGGAGCTCCTCCTCGCGCTCGTGCTTCTTCTGAGCACGACCGACGTAGATGTCTTGACCCTTGAAGTCGTTGCCGTTAAGCTCGTCGACGGCCTGGTAAGCAGCTTCATGAGTAGTGAAGTTGACAAAACCAAAGCCACGGTTCTTGCCGGATTCCTGATCACGAGCGAGCGAAGAAGAGGTGATGTCACCGTACTTGGCGAACAGTTCACGGAACTCCTCATCACTGGTATCAGGGTTGATGTTCTTGACATAGACGTTGGTGAAGTTGGCCTTCATCTCCTCGAACTTGCTCTGGCGATCCTTCTTGGGGATATGGTGGCCGACGTAAACCTTCTTCTCGTTCAACAACATGCCATTGACGTGCTTGATAGCTTGAGAAGCGGCCTCGTCAGTCTCGTAATGCACGAAACCGTACCCCTTGGAGTTTCCGTGCTCGTCCTGGGCGACCTTGCAGCTGAGAATGTTGCCGAAAGCAGCGAAGGTGTCATGCAGAGCCTTGTTGTCAATGGCGACATCCAGGTTCTTTATGAAAACGTTGCCAGCACCAGTCTTGCGAAGGGCGGGGTCACGCTGGGACCACATGATGCGGCAGGGGCGACCCTTGATGATAGTGTAGTTGAGCTCCTCAAGAGCCTTCTCACCATCACTGGTGGTGTTGTAGTTGACGTAGGCGTATCCCAGAGAGCGACGGGTAACGGCGTCACGGCAGACACGGATAGAGGCAACGGGACCGATCTGGGAGAAGAGCTCGAAGAGCATGGCCTCGGTAACGGTAGGGTCGAGCTCACCAACGTAGAGGGAGGCGGAGGAAGCGTGGTTAGGAGCGGCGGAGTTGGGGGTGGGACCAGCATCCTCGCCGTTGAACTCAGAGGGGTTGACGGCGGTGTCGATGCTGGCGGGGGCCTTGTCGGAGCCGTTCAGGGTGGTGTTGCCGAGATCAGCAGCGAGCTGGTCAACAGCGGCAGCGGGGGCGGGGGCAGCCATTTCGATTGAAGTCAGATGCACTTGACAACACTACAAAGAAGTGATGATGATTAGCAATCGGCTTAGAAGAGTACAGTCCAAAAACTGATGTTGAGAAACAAGATTTCGATGGGCTGCGTTGCTTTGCAATATCGAGTATCTAGTCAAGATGATGTCGCCTTCTCTGTTTGCTCATAGAGGTAAAGGATAAAACGCACCTGAGTAAGTTGATGTCGAGAGGTCGTGAGACGACGAATGAATGGGATTGACCAGACGGAGAGCGACAAAGCAAACCAGGAGGGTCAAAGGCAACCGGGTGGTTGAAAAACCTGTCGAATTTGGGATCGGCGGTTGCAGTGATTGATCAAAGAGAAGAGACGACAAGGACCGCGTCTCTGAATGATCAAGTGGTTGAGTTGTGGAGTTTTGGGTTTTTTGTAGGTGTAGTTTGGGTTTTTTCGTGATGGATTTTCAAATTTTTTTTGTGATGTTTTTCTGATGAAAGAACTCGACGAGAACAGAACTCATGTACGTGGTGACCGTACGTGGGGAAACTGAAACTCGCTGCGACCGTGAAGGTTTTCTTTGTGGATAAGAGGTTGAGAGTTGTTGGAGGGAGGAAGAGAAGGAAGAAAGGCTCGGCGGAAGAGGAGTCGATCTTTTTGGGATGAATTTTTTCTAGTAGCTGGCAGTCGCGGGTGATGCCAACGACGCTAGTGGGGAAGTGCCCACGGACCTCATCGCGCCTGCCAAATCTGCGCAGCAGGGATGTGCACGGCAGTTTGTACGTGCCCAAGTGCTTTAAGTGTATGACTAACGGGGCTGCTCCTTGGAATCTCGGCCAAGGCTACATACCGAGGCACGTGCTAGGTACTTTGTGTACTTTCAAGGTTTGTATATATCGCCACGCTCCGGTGGACCGGCTCGAACTAAAAAGAGTCTACGCGGTAGACTACCAGATTTACTTGAAAATCTGATTGTTGATTTTTCTTCACCGATCTAAGATCTGTTGGAAGCCAATATTGCATGGCTGTGGTTGTGGTTGTGGTTGTGTGGTTTTGGTGGTGGTTCCGTTTCCTTGAAGCTTAACACTATGTCATCACCATTGCGAGGCTGACGTTTCCTTCAATACGTTTTCTATGACAGGGAGAAGTGTCAAAGGCCGAGCATATCCATGGATCTCATCCATAGTTCCAAATAAGTGAGGTATTCGTAACAGCCAGTTGGGTGGGTAGAAGGGGGATTAAAACGACGTTTATGCTTAAAGGGGGATGCTGTGGTGCAAGCGAATAGATGGAACCTCTTTACCTCTTATCGCTTATCAGTCAGCCTCTCATTGATAGAGGGGTGCGGCGGGGTGGGCAGTAATGGTAAATTCACTATCCTTGATGGGACTGTCACGGCTGTTTCGCGGTCCAGTTGGTGCCAAATCGGTGGGGTTCTAGTGACGTGAGTTCGACTGGGCACCGCTCATTCCCTATCAAGGCTGACTAAATGCACGGGCAGACCGGCTGGACTTTTCGGGGGTCACCCGGGGTCCCTTGGCTGACGACTTGCCTGCCTGGTGCTCCATCACCTTTCTAGCTGAGACCGAAGCCGAAGCTGCCTGTTATTCTAATTCCGTATTAGATGACATACCTGTCTCTCATAAGACTTCCCCCTCGACCCTGGTGGCGGCTTCAAAACAGTATTCTCTCGCGACTTTACGCCTCCGACGACTCCCGACCTGCTTCGATGTGTGGTTGTGAGCACCACCAGCTCAGCCCGCCACCAAGATGTTCCCTACCTTCTCCGGAAGCTCGCGGCGGCCGCGAAATGTGAACATGAGCGGCCAGAAGAAATTGAATCCGTTCGCCGCGACTTCATGGACCCCATCGAATGCCTCCAGTGCATCAAAGACCGTTGCCGATGCCCAAGCCGAACGGAACAAGCGACAACTGGAGAGAGACAAGCTCAAGGCTGCACAATCCATACAGCGGACTTGGAGGGGCCATAGGTCAAGGAGGAACTTGAAGGATGAACGGCGCCAGGCTCTCGATGCTCTTTACGGCGATTCCTCCATTTCAGACCCTCGAACACGAGCATCTGAAGCTCTACCTTTTGTTGTTTCAGCTCTCGATCCTCGATTACCTGCCGATCGATTACGGCTAGAGCGCTTCGCCCAAGACTTGGTACAATCGAACTGCTCCGTCGTCAAGTCCGAGTCAACATCACACACATCCCAAATAAAGAGACTGGCGAGCCTGTTGCTAGCTTTCTTGCAGAGGTATGTGTATTTCAGTCCTACAGAAACCTCACTTGCCCACCTATACAACTTCTTGATCGTCCGCAGCTGACAGCAGTATTTAGCTCCGTCGTCGACCGAGTCCCACATTTGGTTTTCGTACCGATAATAGAGATCCTCGGCTCAAGATTCGAAGCTACGCAGGACAGTCTCGACAGTCTATACGATGTCGTTGGGAAATACTGCCGCAATGGGAACAATAAGGAAGCCGAGAGTCTCTCATTGTTGGAACAAGCCATATTGGTACCACTATCGCAGGATACGGGGCGGCGCGCTTCGAATGCGTTTGCTCTGCGCTTCCTGACGCAGCCAGATCTTGAGTTATTCGAGGGCAACGTATCCGCATTTGCAGAGAGGGTCAACACGGAAAAGGTTTCAGCTGCAATTGTGGAGGCTTACGCCACTGGATGGGCTTCAGCACAACCAACGGTCGCACGGCTCTGGCTCTTGGCCCATTTTATTGCGCTGGGTAACAGCAGGAAAGACATATCTCCGGGACCTTCCTATTTGAATGCGCTGTACATCCAACTATCGAGTCTGCATGGTGAGTTGAAGAAGTATCACATCGGCCAAGGCTCGAAGTCCCCGACAGACCATGGCAGCTCCAAGAAACGTCTGCCACCATTCATTGAGGGAACCATTGAATCATTGGTCGAGAAGGACGAGATCTCCAACATTCTGGAGAAGTTCACGAGGTGGGTAGTACCTTACGGGTTGATGGGGTGACACAATTACTGACTGAGTCCTAGCAATTTTGCCGGCGCTTCCCAAGAGGAGCACAGCGAGGCCAGCCTGCTCGCCGCTTATATTCTGACCCTGATTCGTTGCTTCCCGGCTCTTAGTGACGATATCCGTATGAGGCTGTACCTCGCGGACATCCCTTCTCAGACGGGGCACCCCAACTCTGTCAAATTCTTCTGGAACGCCATGGCACGGACCAAAATATTCGCTAGCATACAGTCTGATGAACAAGGCACAACTTTGGACCTCCTACAGCGGAGAGAAACAAAACAGCTCGCCTCAATCAACGATGCGGTGTGGGACCGTGAGTGGCGGACGATACTTCTTTTCCTCGAACTCTACGTCTTCGTTCTACGGCTTACCGATGACGATGACTTTTTTTCTCCGCTGCATTCCCCAGGTTTCCGTGTCGAAGCTACATCACGGCTGCGACAATGCATGCTCACATTAGATGAACTGAAGAGCCTCACTTTGTTCATGAAGAATCTCGCGTTCACAATATACTACAACGCGAATGACCTCCATGAGCATGCGGCACGACTGAAACCACGCGAAACTACCACCGTGGATGATCTGTTCAGCCCTCACTCAAAAGCATCACAGAAGACAGACAATACCCAAGAAACATACAATGTGGTCTCTGGAGTGGATTTTGACACATTTAGAGGCACCATCACGACGGCCATGCGCATGGTCTACGAACGTGATTCTCGGCGGCGGTTCCTACCTCTCGATCACTGGTTGATGACTTCCAGGTTCGACATGGAGTCTTTCATGTCTGCCGTTGTGTCAGAGGACCAGCGGCAACGGGAAATCGATGAGGATGGTAGCGATGACGAAGACACGAAGATGGGCGATGATGATGACAATGATGCGGAGGACCAAGACTCTTATGTCCGAATCACGTCGGGTTCCACGCTGCAAGCACTCCGCATAGAGAGGCTAAGAGCAGCACACCAAAGAGATCAGCGAAAAAGGTTATTAGCTACTGTTGCACCGAAGCTTGAGGTTCTGCGTAACATGCCATTCGTCATACCTTTTGATACGCGAGTCAAAATCTTCCGCGAGTTCGTGTATCTTGACAAGCGTCGACGGAGAGAGGGCCACGTTGAACCAGATCAATGGCGTATGAGTGTCTTGCATGGAGTCCGAGATCCTGGTAGAGCCCGAGACGTCCTTGGACAGCATCATGCCAAAGTTAGACGAGGCCGGGTATTTGAAGACGCCTTCGAGCAGTTCTACGAGCTGCGCGATGGCTTGAAGGAGCCAATACAGATCACGTTTGTGGACCAGTTTGACATCCCCGAGGCAGGCATTGATGGCGGGGGTGTTACGAAAGAGTTCTTGATGAGCGTTACCAAGGAAGCTTTCACAAATGACAATGAGCTCTTCGTCGCTAACAGCAAGAACTCACTATACCCGAACCCATGCGCCATTGACCAACGGCAGCACAAACTTCGAGAGTTGGGATTGGCGCAAGACTCGACAGATTTCAAGGAGACGACCACAAGTCTCCTCGAGCAATACGAGTTCCTCGGTCGGATCATCGGCAAGTGCTTGTACGAAGGCATTCTCATCGACGTCGTATTCGCGGGCTTTTTCCTGCTGAAATGGGCAGCGGCAGCGTTGGATACCGGTTACCGAGCCAACATCAACGACCTCCGAGAGCTTGACGAAGACCTCTATACGAACATGATGAAGCTGAAGAACTACACCGGTGACGTCTCCGAACTTGGCCTTGACTTCACCATCGACGATCAGATCTCCATGCCCGGCGAACCCGTCAAGATCGTGGCGCGCAACCTGGCACCTAACGGCGACAAGATGACTGTCACGAACGAGAACAAACTCCTCTACATCAACTACGTGGCGCGGCACCGCCTCCTCGTGCAGCCCTCGCGGGTAACCCGCGCCTTCCTCACGGGCCTAGGCACCATCATCGAGCCCGCCTGGATGAGCATGTTTAACCAGTCGGAGCTGCAGAGGCTCGTGGGCGGCGACAGCTCCGAGATCGACGTCGAGGACCTCCGGCGCAACACCTTCTACAGCGGGCTGTACCAGATCGGCGACGACGGCGAGGAGCACCCCGTCATCAAGATGTTCTGGGAGGTCTTGCACGGCCTCGAGGACAGCCAGCGGCGCGACGTGCTCAAGTACGTCACCAGCACGCCGCGCGCGCCGCTTCTGGGGTTCAGCCAGTTGAGGCCGGCGTTCAGCATCCGCGACGGCGGGAGGGATGTGACGAGGCTGCCGAGCGCGAGCACGTGTGTGAACCTGTTGAAGCTGCCGCTGTATGAGTCGGCGGAGCAGTTGAGGGACAAGTTGCTCTATGCGGTGAGCTCGGGCGCCGGGTTTGATTTGAGCTAGTTACTTGTAGGCGTCCTGTCAGAGTAGATGCATACTTAGGTAGTATTTCGGTACACTTTCTGGAAGACGGCCGGTGTTGGGGCCTCAGATCTGATTTCCGGCAAGGAGTTCTAGGCATTTGTCATCATTGTGGTGAAGGGTTTTCTTTCTCGTTGCTGCTGTGAACACGATTAATGAAGTAGACTGGGGAAATAATTCAAAAAGTTACCATCAGGTTATGCTCTATATGTAAAGAAATAAATTTAACTAACTACAGGGGTATCATCCACACCTACCGGCCCTCACCTCATGGTCTATATCCAGCCTTCCTACCTCTCCTGGAAGCTCGTTTTCAATATCCCCGGTTTCCTCACCCGTAAGTCAAGAATCATCTGCCCAAACAGCCCATTGGCCCAGCTAAACCAAGGCCGCGTCCACCTTCCTGCGTCCCACACGTTGACGCTCTCATGAATCAGCCCCAGCCCGTCAGTACTCGAAATTAACTGGCTCAGCATATCCTTGATCTCGTCGTCGTCGTCGCTCGTCATTATCCCTACGATAAGGCTCATCGGCCACGCCATCCCCGGACCGATGTGTGCGCCGCCGGTGCCGTTTATCACGGGACCGTGGTCGTAGTAAGGGTTGGCGTCGGAGAGGACGAACTTGCGGGTTGCTTTGTAGGTTGGATCGGCGCGGCTTATGTAGCCTGTCAGAGGGGCGGAGAGGAGGGAGGGGAGGTTGGCGTCGTCCTGGAAGGTTAGTCAGAACGGTGTCCCGGGGAACAAGGGATCAAGAGACTTGGGATGTTCGCTTACCATAAGACTTGCGGACCAGTACCCATCCACCTCATAGGCGTATATCTCGCCAAACTGGGGATGTTTTATCTTTCCATATGTCTCGACGCCATCTTTGATCTCTTTGGCTATGCGGCGCATCCTGTCCGACACAGACTCGTCGTCCTTTTCGTCTTCAGTTTCCTCGTCTGGTTCTTCCTCGACATCCCCGTCGACCACAGCCTGCGCCTGACTTCCCAATACCGCAGCTTGCCGATCCTCCTCCTTCTCAACGATCGCCACAATCTCGGCACAAAGTCCCAGGTACTTAGCCAGCATCATGTTCGCCGGGATCAAGAACTGGAACGTCGTCGCGTCGTCGCTCGGTCGGAAGGCGCTCCTCACCAATCCCGTATCACCTTTCACAGGTGATCCATTTCCCCCGTTGGGCAATGTCTCTGTCGCCACATTGGTGGTTCTCCTGAACTGATAGGGAGAATCGGGTACCTTGCCGTCACTCTCGTAGGTCGACCGGCGCATACTATCCGTGGTATCGAGGATCGCAACGACGGCATCGAGCCAGCCGTTTGTACCCTTCCTCCTTCCCTTTCTCTTCTTCCTTTTCACGACTTGACCCTTCCCAGAGCCTGTCATAGGAGCTCCACCGCTGCTGGCATCGATGAAGAACCCGGCGTCCTTCGTCCGGCTAAAGTAATCCCAGCTCAACTGCAGGAAAGATGCCAGGCTGTCCAGCTCATACTTGCACTCGAACACGACCTCGGGATTGTACGGAGGCGCCACGAAATCCGCACTATTCCCATCATTCCCAGGTGTCATCCCAGACTCGATCGGTGGCTGAAATGCGTTGCAGTGTGGCGAAGCGAGGAGATACCGACTCTGGAGGTTGATTGCGCCGCGGAAGAGGGAGGCGAGTTTAGAGCTGGAGTGTGAGGTGGTAGGCTTCTGCCCGCTAGCCGATTTGACCTCTTTGCCTTGTTCATTGACGGGCCCCAGAAGGCTGACGTAGCTCTGCAACTGGTTGGCGCTGTCGCGCAGCCACATGGCGTGGATGTCGCCCGTAGTGATGAACGTGAGCTCCTCCTGGGCGTTTGTGCTGCTCACCCCCGTCCACGTCACACTCGTATCCAATGTATTGGGGAAACAGTTCTCAAATAACCTGAACAGATCCGGATTTTTGATCGTCTTGTTCATTTCCCGAATCACCTCTTCCACCTCTGGGATCACCACCTTTCTACACTCTGGCGCCGGGCGCATATATGGGAGGTTGTACTTCCCACCCGTCAGCGGGTCGTGGGGGCGAGTTGCGTAGCGCTCATATTCGGGACAGTCGCGGCCTTCCGCTACTCTTATTATCTCCTTGTCGTAGGAGGATGATGGTGGCTCCGAGGCAGCAGGTGAGATGAACTCCCCGCCATGGATAAGGTTCCTGGCAGTGCTGAAGAGGCCGTAGAGGATGATCACGGCCACCAGGACGGTGTATGTTTGCTGTCGTGAGCGCCATATGCTGCGCCGTGTGGAGGGCGAGCCTCCCGGGTACAGTATCCCTCGATCGGTCTGGATGGTCACGCGCTTCTTGATCGAGACCATCGTGGCGTGTGAGAATGGGAGATCAGGGGGTTGTCAGTGGAGTAGTAGAAGGGACTCGTGGTACCCTTTCAATGAATCATCTCTGTGCCGATTCTGGGTCTCACTCAACGACGTCTTCCACGAACAACAGCAAAGATGTCGACGAATCGAATGGGTCTGGGAGAGGTGCAGCTGCGGCGCAGGTCGTTCCGATTTAAACCAACCGGACGGCCCAATAGTTTGGTATCGGCCGAATGATTGTTCACAAAAGGACAATGGGAATACGCAAGCAGGTCCGGAATTACCACTTGAACGTAATAACGGCCGATATCCCTAAGCGGCCGCTGTGGTCATGTGCCTTATTTACTTATTTAAGTAGGTACATCATATTTACGTACCTAGGTAGCTTTGGCAAGTTACCGTCTGCAACAATGCATATTTCAGGGGTTAAACCCGTCGCAACCGGATTTAGGGACCTCTGCGGGAAGTCCGGGGTGGAAGATCAACTGGAAATTGTCCGGTTGATTGCTTCAGGGTGAAGCAAAGGGCTGACGTCTGTTGAAACGCGTGGCCCATGAAGCTTTTGTGGGCACCAAGTGTTTGACCATGTCTTTAATGTGGGTGCTGCCAAGCACTTTTCCTCCTATTTTCCGAACGAAAGTCGTCCTCCACAGCAACTTCTCACCCAGCACAGATAGACTACCGTCTTCTCCATCGTCCCGAGTACCGTATAAGATTACATAAACGCACCTCCATCAACTGCCGGTACAGTCTGCCTTCTAAGATCCCAGTTTCACTCCACCTCGCAACGTCCATTATCAGCTCATCATTACTAGACCACATGTTCCCGGGTCGGTGAACCGGATGGTACATTAATTACCCTGCCGCATTCGGGATCCGGTGTGCGGTCCTAGTAGGGTCAAGACCTTCGCATTCTCTTTCACTATCTGGCAACCTTGGAAACAAAAATCATATCAGAATCGTCACGGCCAGCATCGCCAGGACAATTGCCTGGGAAACATAAATATCCCAAAATTGCACAGGTAAGACGATAAAAACCGGCACAAAGGCGGCTGCCAACTGGCCAACAAAAGCTACGAAGGAAACAGCTCCAACGTGCAGCTCCTTCGGTAGCAGCCCTGTGATCATGACTATCCCAGATGGGAACAGTGGTCCTAAGAAAAAACCCAACAAAATGACAGCAATGATAGACACGACGACGTGGTCGACGAAAGCAAAAACGCACTGAAACAAAATAGCAGTCACCAGATAGCAAGGCGTTGTCCTTCGTACCCCGAGCTTGTCCGTCACAGGGCCTAGGAGGATACGACCAGCTGCCATACCGATCCAGAACCCGGAGGAAGTGAGGAAAGCAAGGTGTGTGGTAGCGTGCCGAGCATGGAGCATGAACGTGAAGATCCAGCCACGTATCGCAACTTCCGTACCGACGTACACGAGGAAGTAGGCAGCGCATATCCAAGTGATTGCGTGCCCCAGAATTCCTCTACGACGTGCCACTAGTCATACTTCGGAAGCCTCATGCAGTTCGCTTGGTCTTAACACCCCCGAGTCCTCACGGTACCGCCTCCCATCCTCGAAGCGGAATGCCCAGCACAACAAAATCCCCTGTAGGATGGCCGCCCCGAGGAGCACATACCACCACTGCCACCACCGTGCCTCCCATGCGGCTAGGCTGGGACCCAGTCCCATACCAACGGCAAAGCTCCCTTGCAGTAGGCCCTGCACGGTATTCCTCCGCCCATCGAGACCGCCAGCCCAAGCAGACCAGCTCCCATGGAGCAGCCCGAAGCCAAAGTTTCCCACCACACCTATGACCAAGAAGACCTTCAGATCGACATCGGGTGGTTTGTGATAGCTGGCTGCCAGAATCACCATGTGGATTTGGCAGACGGGCGCGATGATGGCGATGCCCCTTTGTCCGAACCTCCTGTGGATAGGCCCGTTGAGAAACGCGCCGGCAAGGTATCCCACCGACGATAAGAGGACGGCCCATGCCGTCGAGCCCATGAGCCCGAGGACCAGGAAGGAGAAGCATGTGGCGAAGATCTTGGACTTGAAGACTGTTGGGCGGCCATGGGTGGTGTCGTGTTCGTGGGCGTAGTGCGCCTCGGACTCGGAGAGCTGGTCGGCATCACCAACCGGGCGAGGCGATACACGCCTGAGGAGTGGCTGTCGCTCTGTTCGAGATGGGACGGTGGGCTCCATGCTTCTGCAGCCGAAAAGACAGGACTACAGGGGCCTGGATACAAGCTCTGACGGCTTTGGTATCGTATTTTGAGAGATAAGCACGTGCTGACGGTGAAGTGTTTCGGAAGACTGGACTACCCACACGCCTGTGCGAGCATGACGTTGGAGAACCGCCGAGGTTTTACCGAGGCTGAGACATGCTTGTGAATTGTTTGAGAGATTCTGAACGGAGGCTATGGTTTCTGTCAGTATTTATCGGAACAACCCGATGGCGGATTTGCTTCTGAGTCTGAAGGTCAAGTGAATGAGGAAGCAGCAAAGCACATCTTCCTCGATAAAGCCTTTACTTCCTACGCACACGAGATCCAGTACCAGTGTGGGAAACAGCTTATGAGTTGGGTACTTAGGTATGGTCTCGAACGGGTCTTTCGCTGGCAATTCCGGGCGGTGGCACCTCTGGCGGTCGACCCAGTTGCCATCGAATCGGGCGAGTATGGAGGCGCATGTGAAGCAGTCCGCAAGCCATTGTCGGATGCCACTCTTGGCCCACTATATGTGTTCTCACTCGTATTAATCAACTTGAAGCCACCTGACGTATTGCCATGCCACCCACCCGCAGCACATGACCTGATGCTCCATGAGCCTGTGGTTTGTGATTATTTCCTGTTCCCAGGGAAGTAAGTTGTTGACTCCGGTCCGTTCTACCGCTTTAGGGCTTGGTGAAAGTGTTTGGGGCATTTCGAAGGAAACTGTTCCAAAGATTGAATAGATGGTATAGTACACAATACATATGTAGTCATTCACTTATGTATACTTAGCTAGAAACATAAGTCTCACTGACACTTGACTAAGAAGCCGGCCCCTTCTTATGAGTAATAATAATTCAATTGTCATGCAGTCTGACTATCGAATATTACCATGAGTCCAGGAATATACTCAATCCTCCCCCGGTGGGTTCTCATCTTATGTATAAAGAGGAATGTAATAGCCAGTGCTCGTATACAAACACCTACTAAAACAAAACCCCAAACCGTCTGCATGTTGTGCTCGGGTGTTTGGCCCATGTCTTCTGAGCATCTCGTATTGTGCTTCCCGTTCTCCCTGTATTCATCCATACGATGTGTTGCAATCCTGTTAGGCTATGACATAGGGTATGATGGTAGCTGTCCTGTTTGTGGTTGAATTTGCCGACTTTGTGGTCCGACAGGTCCGGCAGGCCTTGGATGACTGGATGTTGACATGATATGAGCTTGAGTCCCTGTATTTGCTTGTGAGCCAGCCATAGTTGCTGCGTACCCTGGAACTCCCTGATTTCCTGGGATTTGTCCCACTTTTTTCACCTTATAGTCAGCATTGATTCCATGCAATGGCTTGGTGTTGTAACTGTTGCCAGGGGTCTTATACTCACTCATAGCTGGAGGCCTTTGCGTAGTAGGTGTTGAGTTCCCCATCATGTAGCCCGTGCCTGGATTACTGTTGGACTGACCGAGTCTGGGTGCGGTATCAGAGAGCCCAAGCTGTTATATCTGTAAGCATGTGTCATCTAGGCAATTCGAGGCGTCTCACCTCGTCGTTTTCGGCATAAAATTCCGTGAAGTTCTTAACCGCCACATCCCGTTCCTTCATTCGCTTTTCTCCCTCTTTTCTTTTCTTCTCGTATTCCCAGTCTTTGACCCGGCGGGCATTCTCTTCTGTTCTGGCTCTCCTTCTTGCTTCCCTTTCCACCTTTCGTTCATGCATTCTATCCAGCTGCCGCCGCGACCACCGCTTCAAGAGTTCCCAGGCAGTTGTCGTGCAGATCGCCCCTACCGCGAGGTGAACACAGGCCAGGATGATAGCCACTTTGGTGAGCGAGAGGCTGTCGCAGGTGAAGGTGAAGGAGAAGTCTGCTGCATTCCCACTCTTCTGGCAGCCCTGCGCCACAACGAGAGGGCTCTGGAAGTAGGCGACACTGGTGACGAGGATCGCCGGTACCACAAGCCCGACAAGGAAGCAAATGGCCGTTAACGTCACGCTGTGAGTCCAATAGGAACGCCTCGTTGGCACAGGCTTCCTGAGGCCGGGCCCGGCGATTTTGAGAAGCAAGCGCTGCAGCTTGGAAGGGTTGTCATCGGGGAGAGACATGTCGAGTGGGCGGATCCTTGAGGGTCTCGCAGAGGGTCTCTTGGGTTGATGTGTGTGTCGATTTGTACGATTGTGGTTGTAGCGGCTTTGGAAACAAAAGAACCCAGGAGTTCGAGACCGGAAGCTCGCTGCTGGCTGGAAATTTATAACTAAGAGCACTCTGGTAACATAAGTCACATACTCACGGTTGCAAACCTTGATGAAGCTAGTCAGTGGTCTGAGTGAGGTGCTTGATAAAACGCACTGGGTGACTTCGACTTCATAAGTCTGACTCTTCCACAAGTGAAGTGAGTAGAGGCTGATATAACACGGTTACATAATACCCAAGCGCAGACGATAGCCACGCTTGGGTCAAAAACAAAGCTCTATCCGTCATGAGCCTTCTACGTAAAGCCGAATGTAAGTTCTAATCACCTTTTGGCAAAGATGTCCGACAAATCGGATGTCTGTCCACTCCTTATGAATACCTGCATGTGTACCATAAGCTAGAAAACAGTATAACCTCGACAGGAAGGAAGTTCCACGTTGTCAAAATTGGTTTGAGAGGCGAAGAAATATGGCATTGCTTGAAGACATCAAACTATTCAGGCGTATTGTACATGTATAGGATATGACCGACCTCGGGAAGTCCTAGTGGACCCTTGCCAACACCCCTGGCTGGTCCAGTTGAATCCGATAGCCAGGCATGTACCCAACCCCAGCTCTCTCGTAGAACGGTCCTCCACGGCCGACCTGGTGAACCTTTGGCCTTACCAACAGGACATAGTGAGTACTATCCCTCACTTGTTGCTCTGGATTCAACGTCCTCCCTAGTACAACGCACTTCAAGCCTGACCATGACCCACTCGCCTGAGGTGTGTCGTATATAACCCGTTCGTTCGATCTCGCCGTGTCTCCAACTTCAAAGTCCCTGACCAAGACGCTCAATCCTGTAAGACCTGATCCAGGGTCGCTACTGTACCAGGTCCCTGGCGGGGGACTGGACCACGGCGTCAGGATGTCGACTTGCTCCCATTCAACTTTGCCAAAAGGCAGATTCAAGTAATCGATGCCGCCCTTATAAGCCATCCAAGACCATGTAGGGGGTGGCGGGACTTCATGTGCCACCTGCACCCGCTCATCACTGCCGAAACTGATCCTCTCTAGGCTGTATTCGTCAGAGCCCCGGCACCATAGCAGGCTTCTCCGCAACAGTCCGGGGCCATCGTCGTCAAGGACGCCAAAGCCTCCGTGGACACCAAAGCTCTGGATCAGTCGTTTCTCGAGGCCTGCGATGGCTATCGGGCGATCCTTCTGGTGGGAGAATGCTAAGCGGGAGTAAAGCATGTACAAATCTTGGTATAAACGTATTTTACCCCCTCGGGAGGACTCAATAGCAACATTGGGAAAGACGGGATCTCCGAGGAAAGAGGCGAGGGTACTTGGAAGGAAACACTTGGTCAGCAATTGTTCGATAGAGTGAAGGTGTTGAGTTTGAGCGACTTACTTATTCATCTTTGTCATGGTCTCGCACCGAACACCCTGTCCGCACTCCCAGAAAGCCTGCTCGGAGGTGAAGTAAATGGTACGCCTTGCAAGAGCCCTCTCTTGTAGCACCCATCCGCGCTGATTTAGACGACTATGCACCACACAGTGTTCGAAATCATCAATGAACTCGCTAACATATATCGATGACTTTCCGCCGCTCCGCTTCAGAGGTACGTATTTTCTTTTTCTGCGAGGCTTAAGAAAGCCATCGTACTGACCCTTCGCGGAGCTTGCAGCAAGGACACAATAAGCCTGGCTGAAAACGTGTTCCATACGCTTAGCTTCCCGGGAAAAATCTCCCCCAGGCCCCTGGATTATGCAAATTGAGTCGATCCACAGGTACCGAACCCCAAGGTTTCTGGTAATAGTCACTGCGTCCTTGAATGTTGCCGGAATCTCGCAAAATTCGATCGTCTGTTTATACCGGTCCACGTTGCTCATGAAGGTGCAGAAATGTGGAGGCTTACCCCATGGATGTGAGAGAGCAAAGTAGTCCATACAGTCGCCCGGCTGTGTCTCGTATAAATGCATGATTGGGTTATCCCTAGATCCGACGTCAATGAGCCTTGTGGGTAAACAGAAATCCCCTACCGGCCTGCAACCTGGGTGTTCGTCGTCGCAATGGACAAGCCATCGCCGAAGGATCTCCGAATGGGCGGGACTGCCGGCTTCTGGGAGCTCAGGAAAACCAATTTGCAGTTGAGAAATGGGAGCGTCACCATCGGAGTCTGTTTCATTTACGCACTCATCAGCAGAGTGCCCACCCTTTTTAGTTTACTATCTTTTAACACACCGCCAACCTGCATACCTGGTTCTCGACAAATATTGAAGACTGGAGGGTATCTCTCGTTGATCCTGATCATAGATCCGAGCCGGTCGAAGCGTATACCTGAGAAGTTCTGCATATGCAGTCCTTTGCAAACGCTCCATCTCATCCGGCAGAAGTCACAGCTAGTTGACCGCTGCTTCAGGTCCGATAACGTGTCTTCAATCTTGGATGGCTGGGCCCAAATTTCTATCCCCTGACAATCTTCGCACAACCTCGCCGAGGCTGATGACTGAGGAAACGCTTCTATCATTTGTACATTGCGTACCAAGCTTTCTGCGAACTTATTATCCACCGAAAAGTCCCAAATATTATTGAGCTTGGTATAATCGTCAGCGTTAGCCCTTGGGGGTGGCCCAGTATAAAGTCTAAACCTACTGGCTGAGTTTCGTCAGTAAACCGGTCGGTTTGAAAACATGAGGATGAACCTACTGGCTGTAAGATGACTTGACGTTAGCTGATATTGGCCTACATGGATAAGTCACCAGCGCCTGAGTTTCTAGGCCTTGCTTTCTGATGAGACACCACTCACATGCTAGATTGCCAACGATGAATTAGCTACTAATTGAAATGTCGGAAGAAGGAATGATCGATGTCAAACTTACATCCTGCGGTATAAACGTGAAAATTAGTCCTTTGTTCTGTTATAACCGAACCTTTTGAAGCTGAAGTGTCTCACATACTACTTCGTGTCAGTGGTGTTTTGATGATTTTCTGTATTTTGATGAAGGATGAGCCAATCGTTTGCGGAATAGCTCAAACTAGAGGTCTCTGGTCTCAGTAGAAGTAGAAACCGCAGCCCGAAGCTCGCGGTTAGGAACGATCGGCACTAGTCTGGCTTACATCCTGTCTAAAGCGCTCACGCAGACCACCTTGTGATTGTAGTCTTTGGACTGTCGGAACGTTCTTGTCCTTCGCCGAGGGTTCCATGTTTGCGGACGGTATCGAGTCGACCGGGCCGGTGAGATTGTGTCTCGGTGTGCCTGTAAACCAGTACTTTTCGTTGGACTTCCCTTTTTCCAAGATATCTTGGAGTGCACCGTGGAAGTCCTCTGCTCTCGCACGGAAATGGCCCGGAGGAGCTGAGGTCGAACCCGTGCTTGCTTTCGCGGCCATTTGCTGGCGGAATGGCATGGTCTTCGGTGGAAGTTTCACAACAAGTAGCTTCGTCCTGACAACCCTGAGAAGGTCCCCGATTGCCGTTGACCCAGTACATTCTGGATCCTCGCCGATGATGTCCATACACTTCTGGACACTAGGGTGGACTTGGGGGTGCTTGTTGTCCAACGCCCAGTACGGACTGTGGTTCTTGAAAGAGTCGTGCAAGCAGTTGTTGAACTTCTCGAGCTCCTCGTTTCCATATAGTAGCCAAACAATAAGTTCCAGTATAACACAGCCCATAGACCAGATGTCATACTGCCGAGATCTCGCTTCCTTTGAGTTCGAAATAGCCTCCGGGGGCTCATATAATGGAGTTCCGTAACGGGTGGTGGTGGGACCGCGGACTCCAGTCTCATCAATATGATGCTTTGCCAACCCCATGTCGGATATTTTCAAGGAGCCCGTTCGAGTACCATCTTCAAACCTCAGGATGTTCTCGGGCTTGAGATCGCCGTGTCGGTATGAGCCTGCGTCTTTGTCGTGTTTCTTGTAGTTGTGCAGAGTGTTGAGGGCATCGGCTAATCCCACCAGCTGTCGGATAATCTCCCTTATAAAGCCGACGCTGAGCTTGGGCCGCGGGTGACTCTTATAGAAATCGCGGAGGTTGCCCCCATCAGCCCATTGGAACATGAAGTATTTCCCCTTCCCCGTCCAAGTAATGATGGCCTTGACTTCGATGATGTGTGGGTGCTTGAGACCGCTTGTGTCCTCAAGTGCCCTCGCCTCTTTCTGCCATTCCTTACTCGCTTCTTTCTCTGACTGACCGGCTGATTCCGTGATTTCTTTAATCGCTGCATTGGCTCGGCTTTTATCATGCTATTGAGGGTCAGCGAATATCACTTGACACCGGAACCGTCAAGTGTTGACGCACCTTTCGCATCGGCTTCTCGAGATGGGACTTGTGGATCTCGACCTCCCAGACGTTACCAAACGTTCCAGATTTTTTTTCCTTGCTAACCAGAGAGAATGGAAGAATATGCAGATTCTCAAGGTCTAGCTTAATCTCCCTCTCTCGAAACACCGGGGCGAGGAATCTCCATTGCTTTTCTTTGAAGTCTTGCAACTTCACTGTCGTCCATTTCAGTCGAGACCAGGGAGACTGACCTAGATCCGGAGAGTTCATTGGAAGCTTGTTGTCTTCGAACGCACATGACTTGAATGTCTTCATAGCTTTTTGGAGTTTGTTGGTATCGACACCAGCTATAAGACAAATGGCCAACAGCTTTCGAGCCGACTTTAGAATGAACTTGAGCAGGTCTTCGTCGACATTCTGTTCCTTGTCGGAATCATTGTCTCTCGAGAACTCCCGGATGATAGATTCTCTCGTGATCAATCTGTTAAGGCATCCTTCGGGCACGTAGACCTGCTTCCAGCCGGGTGGGAACTCAGCGTCCACGTAATTTCGCACAATTTGATCTTCCAACAGCTCTGAGGTCGACATTGGGCCAGAAACTGCGAGGATGGCTGTGAAAATGACCTTTGGCAAGTAATTATGACGAGCTTTTGCAGGCGTGGTCTCGGCTTGGTAGGAGTAGAAAATGAGCGGGGACAACTCGAGGATTTGCAACCCCGACCCGAAGATAAACAGCCTGAGGCTCTGCTGATGCACGTACATTCGATAGTTCATGCAATGCATATGCATAATGATAGCTCATCATCGACGAGACAGGCGGAACGTTGGTGGGTTCAGTGTGGCATCCCTGTTTTTCCCGGTGAGTATTAGTGTCACCCACCACGCTTGGGTGCGGATATTTTCGCGTCTTTAAGGGCCAGGGTGGTTTCCGTATTCGATACCACAAGTAATCTCGGTCTGCCTTCCCACCCTCAGGCCTGCTGTCAGCACACCACTCCCACCTTCTTTCTCACCACCCTTACGCCCATCTGTGAGCGCCGATTCGTGGCCTTCTCTGGTCAGTTTTCACGCTTGACCGCATTCTGCCACTTTACCACCTTCGATACGACATCTTGACCGATATTCACTCAGCTGCTCTCGCTAGTGTACTAGGTGTACATGCGTGTCGATAAGCAAGAATACCACCCCCCCCCCCACCTGGGCAGCATCACGTGTGCGCTTGCTCAACGTAACTTCCTGCACAGAGCTATTTCCGTGTTGGCTTTTGACCCCATATCAGTGAACGCCACGTTCCATCAATGGGTTCGGGACTCCGATAATGCCTACCTGTCGCGACCCTCTCGGCAATACCATGTACACTCCACGATGGTCGTATTTCCCGGAGAGAAGTGCCACTGAACGCGAGCAAACTTAGGACTTCGCATTGTCGAGAAGCATGAGCACAGGGTTACAATGTTTTGTCTACTTTGTTGTTGAAGAGGATGGTCTGCTGAATTGGTACTATTTTGACCCGGACATGGGCGCTCGAAGTTGTCCCGTTGCTGATGGGGTTCATTCCGTCTAGGATGCGTCGCTACCTGCGCTAAACCGGTTTTGAGGCTCTAAGCTGCGTGCGGCACAGCAAAACACATGTGGCTTTCGCGAATCGAGATTCACGGATCCGTCGACTCTACTTCAGTAAATATATAATAATAGCAGCACCTTTCCGAAAATCAGTAGACTGTCGGCTGTGAGTTTTCCCGGCTCTCCAGTGTTGTGAAAGCTCAGTCTGGGTAATGGTGTAGATGCGGTTCGTGTAGAAGTTTGTTGTACTGATCATGTTACACGGCGACCGGGCGGCTGTGAGGTGAGAATTTAGGTACCCTCACGAGTCACGTGACCACCCTGGCACAGACCACTGCCCCCACTGCCGCCCCCAGCCACTGCACATGTGCTACAAGCCACGTGTAGGCGTAGCCTGTCAGCGCAACTTGAAGCACCTGGGCATTCATTGTACGGATCCTCAAAGTGGAAAAAGTCAAGAGTCAGGGTTTCGCAAGCAAGTTCAAAAGGCCTTTGGCCCAAGCCAACTGTTCCAACCAGGCTGGATGCAGGCTGAGTGCGACGCAATCCTAAATTTATTTCAGTGTTGTATTTAGAAGATGACCCCCAACACCCAAACCCCCAAATCCCCAACTAAGCCCTCAGATATGCCTACGAGGCTGCCTCAGATACTTCGTTTCACCCATGGCAGCATCAGTCGGCCGCCATTGGGCGATGTACCTGGATTCATCTACCACAGAGCCTCAGAGGCATCCTGTATGTCCTTAGCCACTTTGGGGGTTGGAATTGGCGCTAAGAAATACTCGCATTTTTTTCTATTATAATTAGAGTGAACAGTCCCAAGAGCGGTATTGTACAAGTATGAGTTGTTTCTTCAGGTTTTGAACTCCCATCATTTCCTCCCAATTATTCTTGCTCCCCAAAACCCTCTCACCTGAGATATAGGATCTTGAAAAAGATATGAACCACAGCAACATCATGTGTTCCCGTACCCAGTCTTCCACAGGTGAGCCACACTTGATTCCGAATTGGGCCCGGCAACCTCATACCTGCATCGGATATGCAGGTAACTTTCTGTCGTGCCCAAATTGGTGACCCAACCTTGCTTGGCCAAGACTGATAGGGTTTGCACAGATTTCAATGTTGGCCGGGAACGTCATTTGCCAGCCATGTTACAAGAATCCAAATGTGCAGCGGCACAGAGCGACCCTTGGAGAGGTTTTGAATACATCAACCAAGCCGCCAGCACCGATGCTTCCAGTCTTGGATTCCAGAGGTTCCTTGAGTACAATGATGACGATGACCACGACGCAGCTTCCGTCACATCCTCTGGTTCAACATCGCCGAGTACCTCAAGCCTTCATTCAGCCGGCCTGCACACATCACTGGACATAAACATCCCCCTCTGTGGAGGAGATGATCCAGTCAGAGAGCAACATCTGGAGGAATTGGAACAAATTCCAACTGTAAGACACCCTTCAGAAATCCTTCTTTCCATAACATTTCATGATATGGGTTTTGACAGCACCTAACCAATTCCGTCAGCAGAAATCAAACTCCTTGCTTCAAGTCAACACCTACGACCTTCATGTTGCTATCGACCGAGCCGCGAGGACGGGCCGTGGGTTGCCTCTCCTAAGACGCACGCCAGATACTTCTTACGAACCGAGTGAGAAGTCGAATATCACCGATCTAGGGGCCCGTGCACGTGAACTCGAATATGAAAAGGCAGAAGAGAGACGTGCACCGGCTCGATCACTCTCGCCGCACTCTAACGTTCAGATTCCGTTGCAGGATCGGCTCCTCGGCATTATTCAAAAGATTCCGGGGCATGATGAGAAGAAGGGTTTCTTCCCGGAGAAGCAGCTCACAGAGATGATGACGGAGGAATGCATTAGAAAGGAGTTGCAGCTATGCTCCCAACTAACTCGGAGCTTGAATGCCTCTACGATTGAGGGACTTGCGAGGACGATATACGGCACAGCTCCCACATATGACGAGCGAAGAAAGTTCAAGAAGATCTTCACTATTCTTGTTCTTTGCGAGAAACCCGAAGCCATCCTGCAATTCCTAAAAGAGAAGGTGTCAGACCAGGACCTCCCTTTGTGCAAGATACCCTCCACAGACGGCTCACCAAACATCTTCCACATGGCCCGAAAGGGACATCAGGATAGATTGGAGTGCTTTCGTGGGTGGTCCTCTGCAGCAGTATGGAGATTTGAAGAGTGGCAGTGGACCACCCTGGCCCCATTCTTTCACCACGGTCAAAGAAAGGATGTTAAGCACTTTATTCTTCAAGACCAGGTTCCCCTCCCTTTCAAAATGGACAGCCGATTCCCTTCGAGAGACTCCCCATATCAGCGACTGGAATTCGAAGGTGGCTTCAGCAACGTCTTCAAAGTCAGCCTACACCCGGAACATCATGACCTCTACGGACCCGATGTTAGTCTCCTACATACATGGACATTTCGTAACTTCGTATAAGCTAACTGAACTCATTAGGTACGCCATCGGGATTTCGCAGTCAAATGTCTTCTTTCTCAGGACAGAGAGGAATTCAAAAAGGAAGCCGTTACGCTGATGAAGTTCAGTGGTGACGCCCACGGACATTTGATTTCACTGCTTGTAACATATGAGCAATTCGGAGAGTTCTATCTGGTATTCCCCTGGGCCGAGGCCCATCTTCAAGGCTATTGGAATCAAAATCCAGAACCAGACTCGAGCTATGAGGCAGTCCACTGGCTGGCCAAACAATGCAGCGGGATCGCTGATGGCCTCATCCATATTCATCGCTATGAAACCAGCATAATCAAGCAGCGCAGTAGCTTCAAGAAGGGCGAGGCACATCCAACTGCAATTCAACCCAAAGACCGGAAAGAAAGCTTTCGTATGCAACAACTATTCGGCCGCCACGGTGATATCAAGCCGGAGAATATCTTATGGTTTCGTGATCCCAGCAAAGAGAGCGACAGAGGGGTACTGAAGATCTCAGACTTTGGTCTGACGGAGTTCACCACCCAACACAGCCAATGCTACAAGCAGAACACACAGGTTGCGCATTCTCCATCCTACAGGCCCCCTGAGTGCGACCTGGAAGGAGCAGTTGTTGGCCCGTCGTATGACATCTGGACGCTTGGCTGTCTGTACTTGGAGCTCATCACTTGGCAGCTTGGTGGCTGGAGCCTGCTTCAAAGCTTCCGTGAGCGGAGAAAGCTGCACGATCCCATGCGCCATCACATGCCTACAGAAACGTTCTTCGAGATTGTCCGATGCGAGGCTACCAACACACTTGGAGCCATGATCAAGCCTGCAGTTACAAAGGTAAATGCACATGTAGTCCGAACCTTTCCACGCCTGCGGGTTGAGTCCAAAAATGCCAAAAGACTAACTTCGGCAGTTCATCCTGAACCTGCATGCTCACCGGGTATGCACCGAGTACTTCCACGACTTCCTGAACCTGATCGCGGAGGACATGCTCATCATCAAATCACCAAATCCGAATGAGAGGAGGCGGGCGGGCATCGAGCATCTAAACGCCAGCCTTCGGAAGATGTTTGTGAGGTGCGAAAAAGACGTGGATTATGCGTCCCGGCCTGCACCCTGGCCAAGACGCCCGGGAGACAACAAGAACAGAGGGGAAGCAGTTGAGACCGACGTGGCAAAGGTGCCCGCAGAGATACTCCGCCTGAAAGAACTACGGGTTCACAGAGGCAAAACAGTGATGAGGGGCCGTCTATTCAACTCTCGGAGTGCATGACACTCCGATCTGGTGTCATACAGGCTCTGCAAGGCATGCATACATGTACCGGCTATCTTGCTCACTTGGTTCTCTCGTGCGCTCGTATTGTTTCCTAGTACTGAGGGTTATTGCCATTTTCTTTCAAGCTGTACACGTGTATTGTCAGGAACAATATCATCACTTTCATCATCCATTTGCGCCCACTCAATCAGCGAACATATCCTGACTTTCTAGCCATTGCTACGTACTAAGACAGGTATGAATTAGAGCTCTAGCCCAGCGAAAACAATATATACTTTAGGCATGTAGTCCCAATCCTCAGATCACGTGCGACGTGCAGGACGTTGCCGCCTGAAACCCGGCTCGCATCACCAGAGCAGCATGAAGTGCCTTGGTGACCAGGTAATGAACTTCTTAACAAACCGATTTGACCCCTTCGCCAATTGAAATTTAACACTCTACTGGTGAAGTCGTGGAAAAACGCCAACAACAATCTCTGAAGTCCTCTTTCCCATCCCGATGACCTTCGACCCCATCTGCTCGAGCCTCCCTATGTGACCGGCCGCCCTAGGTGTAACATCAAGGAAAGACCGGGCATGAAGCACTCGAATTCACCTCGGGGGAAGCTTTACCGCTTTGTCCCTAGAGGTCTCTGGAGTGAAGACAACAGGGGCGCCGTCCGGTTGCGCAAGAAAGTTGTGAAACATATTGTCCTGGTAGTGGAGAAGTCGGACAATCGCCAAGGATGGTGGAAAGTGGCAACGGTCTGGGCTCCCCGATCAGTAAATGTTGATTACTGTATCAAAAATTCTGACTTGGAGCTATCTATAGATCGATGTCACGACGAACGCGGAGGATGTTCACAATGACCTTTACGTCCCGATCGCTCCAACATGGAAGGACCGAAAGACCAAGATGCAATTGAAACTATCCGATGATCCCCTCGGTACAAGAGGCCTCCCTTACCCCAAATGTTCCTTTTTACGAGTGGATGCTCTTCATGAAGTACCTCTGGAGATACTAGAGCCCTTTCTAGGCAACGACGGGAGACATCTGGAGTTGAAGGAACAATCATATCGCGGCTTGCTGCATTTCTTGAGGCAAAAGCAACTTATGCAACCAGTCGATCGGCCTGGTGCATATCAGGGCGTCACGAGAAGACATGTCCATCCTGTTGACATGGTTGACTCTCTTGGGTCTGTCAATCCTGTCGTGGCGGTTGATCCTGTTGGACCTCTTGAACCTGTCGGATCTTTGGGCATGCATACGTCAACAGATGAGGCGGAGGAGCCGGCTATGGGAATGGATCAACCGTCGGTGGAAGCAAACCAGGTGGAACGTAGCGAGTATATGGGTGGGGACGCATGGCTCGCATACCTACATGCGTAGGCAGATGAGCCGTGCAGCAGGACCGCTGAATATCGTTCATTTCGAAGAGTAATGGGGCAGCTCGATGGCCGCCTCAATCAGGCACTAGAGACTGTCAAGCAGCCTGGAGCCAGCCCGATAAGATTTTAATGGCCTGAATGCGCGGAAGAAGATTGGCCGGGCGACAAGGCTCGGGATGGAACCTCGGAAATTAGCAGCAGTCAGTCTCTTTTGACAATAGTCAGCTTGGCAATCAAGGGCCTCTCCTGCAGAGTAAGTGGCTGGCAGCTAACAACTATGGTTAACAAAATGTTTTAAATAGTGACCTTTCTAGACCCCAGTATATCATCCGGTCTTTGACCAGATGCCCAGGTGTTGGAAGGCAGAGTGCCTACCACAATTGTCCAGCTTAATAAAGTGAGCTTCTTCAAGCAGCCTGACCAGAAGATCTCGCGTCCTCATTCCCTTTATCTCAAACATAATTATTTTCATTTTCATCCACTAATTTAAAGTCGGCTTTTTCTCCAGTTCTGATGGCCAAACCGACACAAGATCGAGTGCTAGATCCCTATCTGCGAGCACGCACTCTTGATAAATTCGAAGCCATAGATCGGCAGCCATTTTCTCTTCTCTTTGCGCGAATATGGGGACAGTCTGGTAAGGGGTCCAGTGAAGGAGAAGTAGATAGAGAAGGAAAAAAAAGGGGGGGGGGATCCACTGCTTTACCGCTCCACTGATATTAAGTCCAGACATGAGAAAGCTGGTCCTGCATTGGCATATCAAGGGTAACTGTACGGTGATGCGCTGACGAGTTGAAAGTCAGCAAAGCTGAACTTGTACTCCAATTAAGCTGACGGCGGCCGCCTCGTACACGTAGGGTTCAGGCACAAGAGGCTGAAAGGCAATGCCAATCTGTGGCACAGTTGATCACCACATAAAAGCGGGACCTTGGGTATGAGCTGGCGGTCAGCATTTTCCTGCCACCACTCCATGTTCACGATCCAGGAAGTACAAGTATATAACTTCCAGCTGGCACGACAAACCCGATTCGGCTGTAAAACCTATCACGACCGATATCCCACCACGAACAGACAATGTCATATTATCCAGGCCAACACGGTCAACAGTACCCTCCTCCCCCACCAGGGCAGACTTATCCAGCACCAGCCTACCAGTCTCCCCATCGTATGGACCAATCCATGAACCCCCTCCCCCGAAAACGAGTCACTGACCTGCTTTTGAAGCATCCCAACAATATCCTCCTCCTCCTCCTCCACAAGGATATCCTCAAGCCCATGCTCCCCAGGGTTATACACCCCAGAGTCATGCTCCTACAGGCCATGCACCCCCAGCCCATGTTCCCACAGGTCCTTCCCAAGTGCCCCAACCGCCCCCGTCGGGCTCCGGCATGATGACGACACGCGACCACGGCACCTTCGCCGGCGGAAGCTACGCCATCACCCACCGGGACACCAACACCGTGCTGACGGTCGACCTCGCCCAGGGCGGTGTCGTCAAGTCCCAGCCCGGCGCGATGATCCATATGAGCGGCACCGTGCAGCTGGGTGGCAAGGTCAAGTTCAGCTTCGGGAAACTGTTTACCGGTGGTGACATGGCCGAGTCCACGTACACGGGCCACGGCAAGGTCACACTGGGACCCACGCTGTTCGGCGATATCATCACGCTGCCGATCGATGGGAGCACCCAGTGGAGAATGGGCAAGGACGCGTTCCTCGCCTGCACGGCTGAGGTTAGGAAGGAGACCAAGGCGCAGGGCTTTGGGAAGGCGTTGTTCAGTGGGGAGGATATGTTTTTATACAACGTCATTGGGAACGGGCTGATGTGGATCAAGAGCTTTGGAGCTGTTGACAGGATCGATGTAAGCCTAATTCCACGTTACAAGACTTGAGCTTATCTTCTGGGATCATCTGCTAACTCACGGACTAGCTACGACCCGCCGAGCAGCACATCGTCGACAACGGTCACCTGGTGGCGTGGAGCTGCGACTACAAGATCGAAAAGGCAGGCGGCGGGATGATGACCAGCCTGAAGACTGGGGAGGGTCTCGTATGTCGCTTCACAGGACCGGGATCCGTCTACATACAGTCGCGGAATGGAGAAGCGTTCGAGGAGTACATCAGGTCCGTGGCGCGAGTAAACAACAACTAAGCCTGTTTAGACTGTATTTCAGGCACAGTTATAAAGCTCCTTGCAAATTAAGAGTATCTTGCTTTGGTTACATATGTATCTCAACTACATATTTGTCTGGTATTATTTAATGAGTCTCAGTATTCGCAGAACGACATAAGTGAGGATAATACCTCAAAGGCATCATCCCACCAGATTAAGAATTACTTAGCCGCCAACACAGGATAAGCGCGGCATTTGGTCATATGCCCAGGTATGGACGTCGAGAATCTATGAGAACCCGTGGACCCGGGTATCGGAGTAAAGTTTAATGAGAAGTTGAGTTTAATACAACCGAACATTCAAGGTCGACGCTTTGGTCGATGTGACGATTTGACGTTTAGATGGCTAGCCCCCAGTTTTGTTGCATTCCGTCGTCCTCCCCTGCCTCTCGTGGTTTGAATACCTTGGTGATATTGCTAAGCGATGTGGTCACCGCACGCTCGCCCCACAGCTCCTTCATATTTTCGAGAAACACCGCCTCAAACTCGTCACACTCAGTCATGTCTGGGTTCTGGAGACAGGTCTTCTTCCATATGGCGCAGCAGCAGTGGAAGTAAAGCAGACCAGTAATAGGTCGTCCTTCGGTATTGAAGGCGAGCTGCCGTTCGTCGAGATCCCTCCCCATTATCTCCGTGGTTTCCTCGATGGGGCCTCTCCTTGGATATATCGGGACTCGCAGGCCCTCGTTCTCTGGATCTAGGACCTTGAGTTTGTAGTCCTGTAGAAAGTATTGGCCGCCATTCTTGGCGGGCACGAGGCGGGCGCCAGAGCGGTCGGGCACAATGGCCAGCGCCCAGTCGTGCAGAGCCCGCCCGATAGGTTTCGGGAGAATGAGGCCGTTGCCCCCCTGCCAGAGCCAGGCGGACTGCATGGTTTCCCATTCTATCTGTGGTCCCAGCGATGGTGGGTAGATGTGCGTTGGATGGATCATGTCCTCCCAGACCCATTCTCCCGTGAGGACACTCCAGAGCTTCCTCCGCTGGCCGGAAGGCCGCTTGTTGATACCGTACCTCTGGAGGGTACTCTTCTTGAATTTCAATTGCTTCCGAGTTGTGAACATGTGGTGTAGGTGTGCGTCCAGAGGGACCCTTTCTTGGCTTGGGCCGATCCACTCTTGCGGGCTCTTTGGCTTGCGGAAGAGATGCGGCAACTGTACCCCCAAGAGTGATCGTGGCGACCACCGTTGGGGTTTGATCATGGGCATGGTGAAATGCCTGACACGTCCACGTGTCGTTTGGTGTATGGTTTTGCTACCACTTCGGAAACAGATTGAGGCGTGTCCCGCGCCGCCGAATTCCTAAGAAGGGAGCGTGGCGAGACGAGCTTGACAGCTCCACACAGCCTAGACGTGACTGGCAATCGCGGAAAACCGGCTTTGGTGTTTATCGACTATATGATTCATGCGCAAGGACACGGAGGAAGTTATTATGGCTTTGTGGGTGGTTGTCTGCGTGCCCAGATGAGATGACCAAGTTGAAGTCTCATCACTCGGGATGCAAAAAAACCAACCCGGACTCAGAAAAGGGGGGATGCTGGGTCCGAGGGTTAGGGTTCCTAGCCAGGGGCCTTACGTATGCCACCACGGTCTCGGAGGTGTAATTTATCCAGGCTCACATAACTACCTAGGTACTTAAGTACCTGAAAGTAGCTTGGCTTTGGAGTATATGGGCACAGGTGTATATTTACATACAGTATACCTACATTCGAAGTCAGAAAAGTTGAATTACTGCCTTAGCTATAGAACTGCATATTAGGGCGGGGCTGGGATGTATCGTGTACATGAGTAACCTACGCGCCTCACTGTTAATGACCCCGAAAATAGAGCGTTAGGCTAGCTAAGATAAGCAGCTCCTATAGCGAATTCTCTCCTTATACAGGAAATATAACGCACTGTATGCTAACTTGCTTAACAGTTTCTTGTACCAGCGGCGCAAATGTTTTGAGTTTTGCTGCTTGCGGCAAAATCTGTAAGAAATATTTATCTGCTATATTCGAAGCTATAATTACTGACTATCTTGACTATTTAGGCCTCGAAACTTCTGGATGTACCAATATTTACTTCATTCTAAGCGAATACTGTAACTTACATTCTGGCGAAGAAACACAGTAAACGGCTTTCCTGCCCTTGATTTATAACCCCCTCAGAGCGGGTTCTAAGGAGACATGTTTCGATAGCTGTACTAACTCCTTCGTAGCGTAGCAACATGCCGACACAGAGTATCGTATCTATAATGCGACGTGTTTCAGTTGTTCAGCCTTAACAGTCTCAACACCAACATCTATTACTACTCCATCAACATCCGTTGCTGCTCCATGCACGACAGATGCCCTCGGCTGAGCCTCTCCACAACCCTCTAGAGCCGTGTGTGACATCCCTGCTACAAGCAATGGTAGTGTACTCATAATCTCTTATACGTCTAGGGAGTATGTCCTGAGCATTACCCTTTGCAATAAGGTCTGGTAAGTGTTCTGAAGTTGCGGGAGCGAGAATTCCTATATTGTGTCTGGAAGTAAGAAAGCTGACTCCATATTCTTCATCAATCTCAGCCTTGCAACAGCTAGGTGTACCAATCTATACTATGTAGAAGGGTTATACTGCAACTTGCATTCGGGTAATGAGACGCATGTAGAAAATGCAGACGCGGCTTACAGTGTTTATGATGCACGCTGCTTCGTATGCTCGGCTGTATCATTCTCTATCAGTCGAACCACCACGTTGTCTGTAACTACCGCCGCCTCCTCAAGCTCGGAGCCTCCACTTCTACATCTTTCAAGACCTCTTCCACCACAAGTTCCGTTAGTCCTCTAGGAACTCGGGTACGGCCGTACGGGCCTCTCGCCGGACTCGCCCCTTCACCCTAGCCGGCCCTCTTGCGTTTCAAAAGAATAAAGAAAACAGGAAGAAAGAAGAGCTGTGTTTAAAGTCGTTTTAGTCTAAAAGAGCGAGGTACCGTACTTTAGTCGACAGGGGGGTAAGTAGTATACGGAGCGCGGAATGGTCTGTGCGGGGAGTATCTCTAGCAGCGTCGGAAGTACGTTCACAGATCCCGCGTTAGACTATGCACTCGATACCAACATGACCATTTGCATACAACCTCATTAGAAATCTAAATACTAAACGTTACACCTGGCCCGAGAGTGGGTATGCAAATATTATTCCCTTTGTCGAGGTGATGACATGACATCATGCACTATCTGGAGCGATCCGGCCCAGAGCCAGGATGAAATCACCCCGCGTCCGGCTGGTGTTGGTTCGTATGTCCACGCATGCTTTCACGCAAACGCCGTCTCCGCTTACAAAAGCAGGGCCTCTCGCTTCATCCACCTGCCCGAGGTTTAGCGACAACGCAACTTCCAATCTAGGACAACCCTGATACTTGACTTCCCACGTCAAACGCAAGGTCCGCAACCATGCCTCACACGCACAGCGCACAAACGACCGGCAGCGAGCTAGTGAAGGCGCTCGCGGCCGAAATCAAGGGCCGAGTCATCTTGGTGACAGGCGTGACGCCGAACGGTCTCGGCGCAGTCTTCGCTGAGGCCGTTGCTCATGGCCAGCCAGCCTTGCTGATCCTTACGGCTCGATCCCCCGAAAAGGCGGAGAAGACTGCTGAGGCTATCAAGGCGACCGGTGTACAGACAAAAGTCTTGCAGTTGGATCTCGGCTCCCTAGCTTCCGTGCGCAAGGCGGCCGACGAGCTGAACTCATGGACCGACGTGCCATACATCGACCTGCTCGTGAACAATGCAGGCATCATGGCAGTCAACTTCAAGCTCTCGCCGGATGGATTCGAGAGCCAGTTCGCTACGAACTATCTCGGCCACTTTCTTTTCACGAACGTGATTATCAAGAAGTTGCTGGCGTCCAAGTCCCCGCGCATCGTCAATGTCAGCAGCGATGGACATCGCCTGGGTCCGATTCGCTGGGGCGACTACAACTTCATGGTCAGTCCTTCTATTCACGCCCTGGAAACGAGCACGATGGGGTTTCCGGCTAACACCGAGGGGACGAACCGCAGAACGGTGAGACGTACAATAAGTGGCGCGCGTACGGACAATCCAAGACGGCGAACATGCTGTTCTCGCTTTCTCTGGCCGAAAAGCTGGGAAGCACGGGTCTCCAGTCGTACAGTCTGCACCCCGGCGTGGTTTTCAATACCAACCTGGGAACCCATATTGACTGGGACCAGGACGGGAGCACTCTTCGTGAGTCCAATCGCGAGAATTGCTCGTCGGTACTTTGGCTAACCATGACTCCTTCATCCAGAGGCGGCCGATCGCGAAATGGGAAACAAAGAGGGATGGGCCGAATTCAAGTTGAAGTCGGCAGATCAGGGCGTGGCAACCCACGTCTATGCTGCCTTCGACCCCAATCTGAAGGGTGCGTCGAAGATCGAGACCTGGATCGTGTCACAGTAGCATCTTGCTAACTACTCTTCAGAACACAACGGCACTTACCTCGAGGACTCGCATGTTGCAGACCCCTGGGTTGAGACTGTGAAGCCGTGGGCAACGAGCAAGATCGAGGCTGAAAGGCTGTGGAAACTGAGCGAGAAGCTTGTGGGCCAGGATTTTAGCTATTAGCCTTGGAAACTGATGGGTGGCTTTGTCATGAGATCGTGATCTAGTCTCACTTGGCCCACGTGTGGTTCTTTTGACATACGTCGAACAAAAATACCGAAAGTCCATTTGATTGTACGGCTATTTGCCCGGGTGGCCAGACCTCTTCCAAACCAACCAGCACGCGCACGCTAGCTTCCTGTCCGAAGCCGTCAGGGACTCGCCCAAGGCGTCAGCCTCGTCGCCCTATGCCGAGTGCGTCGTCCTGCCTCGCTCCACGGCCGGTGCACGGCACGCGGCCGCCACTCACTCTGCAAGAAACACCGCCGGTGGCGACTTTTGGACGCAGCAAAAGGGGCTCGCCTCAGCCGTCGAGATGCGCATGCAGGCCCTGGCGACCTCGGCCTCTTGCGGTAGCGGTCGTGGCGAAGGAGACGCCCTGCTTCTGCTTGCGCACATGCTGGCCCACGGCGCCGCCATCCAGCAAGGAGGGGGCTCGTTGTCGGCGTGGGGCGCGACGACAACGGTTGAGCAGCAGCGCGCGGGGGCCGCGGCGGCCGATATGGTGCGGCTGGTGCGTCTGCTGCCGTCGTCGGGCTGCTTCAAGGCGCACCCGTTCCTGCCGGACCCGCTCGCGTGCGCGGCCGGCTATCTGATGGCAACTTCTGCTAGGAGCGGCGCCGCCGGCGGCCGTCCAGACCATAGTGTAGTCGTGCAGTATCTGGTGCGCGTGTTAAGGGACATGCAGGGCATGAATAGTCTAGCGAGGGGGTATATACATAAGTTGTATGCCGATATATAAGTAGAGAACCTTTTATAAAGCTTCATAAAATATATAGTTTCCTTAGGTTTACTAATTTCTATTATAACTTTATCCAGAGTTTTTCTAAGATATTATAGGCCCGAGCCTAATAGCTCGTGCATAGATTTAGTAGGTAGTAGCCCTAACCTTAGCAGTATAGGATTGCTACAGGGTTACTACGGGCCTATAGCGGGCCTACGACGGCTTCGTAGTAGGACCCCTTAGAGTATATCTACTGCATCAAACTCTGTCATACTACTTAAGTAGGTAATCCAATGCTGATATCGACTTGCGTTGCAAATCTCCATCGTACGTTTTTGATGAGTCTAGGATACGTTGAGGATCCAGAGCACGACTGGGGCCAGGTTGAGATGGCCTCATGTATCGACCATGAAGGGGTTGTGTATTTCGTGTTGCTAAACACTCTCAAGACTAGTAATCTCGTGAAATCATCGTAAAACAAACATAGGACTGTCGATATCTCAGCAGCACTCCAGAACCAAGGAATGTAAGCCCGGAAAATGCAGACCCTGTTTCAATGTTCGTGTAAGATGCCAGCACACCCTGAAGCCTCCCAACATATTCGTGTACGTATAGGGTCCAGGCCCTTCCCCACACCCACTAATCAAATAACAAAGGGAAATACAGAAGGGGGACATGATGTTTTTCTGTTTCCTTGGTTCCTTCTGATTGGTTGACGCTGAAGCCAGTACATGTAACATGTGTGGCAGTCTTGGCTGGGAACGGGGACGTGAACATCGAGGTCGTTACTGATTGTCGTTTCGTGGCTTCGTTCGATGTCGCTCCCAAAAACATTTCCGTCGTGGTAGGAAATCTTGTCGTACCAAAAAATAGGTAATAAGGAAAAAACTGCGGCCCTGTTGGGGGACAATCTGGCAAACAGTCTGAATAGGGAATATTATGAGTAATAGATGAGTCTCGCCGACTTCCATGGTAGCATCCTCGCGCTCGGCACGGTGACGTTCCAGGGAAGAAAAGCAGACACATCGTAGGGGGATAATGGGGTGGAATAACGTATATAGGGCAGTGATCAGTGAAAGCCCATATCGTAGAGTCCCCCATCAAACGTATAGTTCATTGGGTCTTCCGTTTCCGGAAACGACCCACGCTCTGGAATGGCCTGCATCCCATCAGTGAAACCAGTGGCACCTGGGGACGCCATAAGCTGAGGCGAAGGAGGCGCATAGTGGCCAAAGACCACGGGTCCCTGTGGTATCGAGGCAGATGGCCCCTCATCACTCTGGGCTCCAGCAAACGACAGCCAGTCATCATCCAGGTCGGTATGCGTCATGCCGACTGTGTCATTGGACAGGAAGCTGGGTGAGAACATATCGATTCGTGTGTGAACTGCTGTTTATCAGCCGCCAAGCCCCTATGAGCGGTTTGTAGTTCTCAGGGGCAAACTTACTTGGGGAGACGCCGGCGAATCCCCCAGCGTAGGCGGATGCTTCGTTTTGAGGCCATCCAGGTAGACTCGTCGGTATTGTCTCTGTGGTATTCGAAGACGAGACAATCGATGGCTGGGTAGCAAGCATGCCTCCGAGCTCTGAGACGTCGTACGGCGGCTGGTGAATAATACCAATCTTTTCGAGAAACTGCCTTCCTAGACCAAGGTCTATGCCGGTGTAACCGATGTTATCATCGCAGACAAGGAAATACACAATTCTGGCAGCAGGGCCTCCTTGGATTCTGACTGTGACCTTGACGAAACGATTGAAACGTTCGGAGCCGTAACCGGAAGATTGGTTGATTATGCCTAAACCTTTAGGAAAATTCATAGGTTCCAAGCCGAGGCGCCTCAAGGTTTCTGGGTGTATGACAGAATGTTCATAGCTCTGATAATATCCAAGAGTGACATTCTCAAACTGCTTCGATGCGTTGCAAATGGATACCAGCATGGGTCCTTGGGAAGTTGGCACCCCATCCGTCAAGCTTAGACCAGTGTCGGAGGGTGAAAGCATTTGGTGTCCAAACTGTGCGGCAGACTCTATGCTGTTCTCGCAATAGGTATTGTATGTGTTTGACGTGGACAGTGATCCATTCGGCACTTTAGTCGGCTGTTGTTCACGTCTGTCGGACGAGGCCCCGGGGGAGGTAGTGAGTGTCATCGACGACTGCTCCAGCACCGCGGGATCAATAGCGTCTTGGAACAAATTGATGGGAGTGTTGTTTGTGTTGTAGTAAGTATACCCGCTATTCGAAGAGGGTTCGGGTGTTGAAGGGTTCATGTCGGCAGGTATAGCAACAGAAAGATGGTCTGGGCCACCGCTGGTGGCTTCTTCGGACTAGAAGACGTCAGAACCCGCTTCGAGGAAGATACAGAATGGTTACAATACTGACCGGTGTTTCGACACGCTGGACTGTTTTCCGATGACAAGGCTTTGATTTTCCGCGCTTTTTCCCATAGAAAAGGGGCCGTCGTGTGCGTTGGATACTTCTTCGATTCCCCAAGCTCCCTATAGGCCCAGGACTTCGGCCCATGATGGAGTGTACGTCGACACGAAACGAAGTGGTTTGGCAAATCGAAAACACAACCCTTGCTTCATAATAGCTAGCAACGGGCGAGTCTGAAGTCAGAGCTGATATGTGAATCGACACAGACAGTATGGGCCTCAAGATCTGAGCGCTCCAGCTTCTACCAACCGTTTGATCTGGACTTGGGTGAAGTAAGGAAAGAAAGTAAAGAAGGGCAGCCTTGCGGTCGAGTAACACACCTGGGCATATATGGTGTGATCGCAAGCCCCTAAGCCCAACGACTTTGGAATTTAGACCAAATGATAATGGAAAGACATAATTCTTTCAATGTACAACTCTTATGATTCACACAAGATGTAGATTATGAGAAAGGAATTCCAAGAAAATGTCAGGGGGCTTGGGGTTTCGACGGGACTAAACTTGGTGCGCGAGGACCAGTAAACCACCGTACAAGCGACATGACAAGTAGCAGAATACTTTCTTCCAGCTTCCATGCAATAAACATATTAGCTTCTAGACTGACCGCTGCGCCCTCTCCTGTAAATTGATATTTCATGTGACCACTTGTCAATGTGTTCCTGATGTGTGATGACTTCATCGACAGCATAGCAAAAGTGAAGGTCTTCAAGAGAGCCGATTTGCCTGGATGGCTTCGCCTACTGGGAAGTCAGGTGGGAGTAACTCGATAGGTCCTGTCTTTTATATACTTCTATTCCATGTTATTTCTATTGGAGGCGGCCATGAAGCCATCTCCTGCAAGCCGTACGTAAGATGGTCTGAGAGGGTGTGTGAGGGAAGACGGTTTGGGGTAGTTCGCGGTTCGACCAGCTATGGCACTGGAATTACATTTCATGCAGCCTCATCTGGAAGCGCCATAGGCTATGGTATTGTGCGGAAGTGTTTCCGCTTGCCAAGGTGGTCAGCAGTCCCCTTCAACGGGATATATCATTCACAAGGATTACAACGCCAGGTCAGACAACAAGCACGGTAGACACTGTATATTTGAAGGGGTTGCTAACACGCTCGTAGTCCATGACCATATTGGAGTTCTGGTGATTTTTGGACAGCCCTGGAGTTGGGGCATGCTACACTCCCCATCATCCCCATTGCGAGATGGTTGCAACCTCTGACAACCTGCATGACACCTTCTCACTTTGGAGGATTCCCAGCCGCCCGCTTCTTGAGGGACACTGGAAATAATGGCTACAATAGGCTGCCCTGAAATCGGGTCTTTTACTTTCAGGTAAGGGGCATTTGAACTATTTTTGCCATAAACCCGAGGCGGCGGAATGAAGGAATCTTTAGCTGAAGGATAAATCGGGGTATTAAACCCGAAGACCAAACATGAATATCTTCAAAAATATATTTCTATCTTCCATGTCTGTCTTTCGTGCCTCGGTAGAAACCACGACGCAGACAATTTGGACCGTTTCTTGACTTTTCCAGCACATTATTACACAATTACTTTCACAAATGTTTGCGGACACGTTACGTGCATCATCACATCAGTAATGGTGGCAAAAGGCCCAAACACCCGGTCCATTCCCTATTGTCGACAAGACGGCTCCTCGGATTCGCCCACCACTTGCATTAGTTCGGAAAGTAGTACGAAGTACTCAGACGACTTAACACTCGTGGGGGAGACACCCGCTCAACTCGACCAGGCACTCTGGCCACGCAAGGCACTCGACGATACGAACGACAACGACAACCGCAAACCTCACTCACGCACACTCTCTGACGATGTCAAACTACGACAGCAAGCACTGGATGAGGTACTGCGTCGGGGGCGCCGCGAGGCAGAAGCAGAATACCTCAGGACCTCCGACGCCAGCGTCTTCGACCCATACCTGGCACCCTTCGTGGCCGGGAAGAAGAGCTCAGAAAGGAAATGGGTATTGGATCAGCCGACACAACGATGGTATCTATATGACCCAGACACAGAGGAGGTTCTGTGGTGCCCTACCGCCGACTCCTTTGCATAACCCCGTATCACTTCGTATGGCGTCCCATGGCCTATTTTCTAGAGCGTGTCCCTGACACTAGACAGCAGATCGACTTGTGTAGATGCGGGATAATTATCAGGTTGGAGGCGTTGTGGGGATTACTGGGTGACAGGGCGTTATAGACATCTGCTTCAAAGCTCTCTAATACATACATACATTGAAATTGCAACCTTCGACTCCCTCCAATCGGTCTTTGTGAATCGTGCCGTGAAAGCTACCACCTGCTGGCGTCCAAGGCCAGGTGCTGAAATGTGTCCCACTATACACATAAGACTGAACATGAGAACGAAATCATCTCTGTTAAGAGCCATATGCAAGCTGCTACCGTTGAAGAGCGAGGTACGTTGGTGACATTGACCAGCAGAGCGGCCGGTAGACGGGACCGGGGGACGGGACAGCAAAGCCGGGGGACAAACGAGTTCGGACGACATCCGAGACAACTGGAACGTCACTTCATATTTCGGGCCCTCCTCTCTGTACTTATGGGTAGTTTTGAGGACTAGTTTCAAGGACATGGGAAGATATTTTAAGCCCTTGTATGACTGGAGCCATGTTGACGTCCAACACCCCCGCAAATTGTGACTGAGAAACCTCAGGAAACCCATACCAAGGCATAATTGTAATCTGGGGTTTCACTGCGTAGACGCGTCGCAATCCGGATCACTCGTGTGGCTCTTGACAGCAGTCACTTGACTGCGGAGGCACGCCAAGCAAGCCACTGAGGTTGGGTTCGCCGTGGTTGGCCCTTATTGACATCTCAAACCATCCCAAGAGACCAAAACTCCATAATGGAGGCCTCCGCGGAGCCGCAACTTATCCTAAACGAGGCACACTTACTGCATGACCACCACAGTGGCCAGCCCCCAGGACCCCCACGTCACAGCCATCTTCGCCGTAAGCTCTGCCGCAGTAGGACGTGTACTGCACCCGGAACAGAGCGAGGACTGGAAGTATGAAGACGCCACTTGGCGTCCAATGTTTCCGTATTGGGATATCAAAACCTGGAAAACCCACCAATGATGCTCTGCTCATGCCCAACCTAGGCCCCCCCCCCATCACATGCTCCCCACACTGTTGTGAACATACAGTAGAGTGTCGCGGACGTCACCCATGCGTGGCTCCGGGGCCCCAGATATTACCTTGCACAGCCCCGACCTTAACACTCCGCATCACTTCCGTAGCTTCTTGTCCAATACCCTTTTGGAAGGTTTCTGCTGACAGAAACAGCAAAATCCCCAAATCGAGGGAAAACAACATCGCAATGCCACCAGGCTGAAGCGGAACGGAAGAGGGCGAGAGCTACAGGATGGGATAACTGCCCCGGCTCCCGCCCCGTTAAGACGACAACGTCACATAACACGCAATGTGGACTGTAGCGAAACTCGAGCCATTCCATTTCCCAAATTCCACAAGGCTTTTTTATTGACTCAAATTATGTACCCCCCCCCCCCCAGATCAGCTGAACATCTAGAAACGACAAGTTTGGCCAGACAGGCTTTCGGTATCCAGACGCCGGCAATAAACAATACGGCACGCAAGACAAATGCAAGACAGAATCCCGTCAGACACGATTTGACCCGAACGCCAGACTTGCAAAGATCGATTGGGATACCCAGATCGCGGGGAAAAAATTAAAAGCGCAGACAAGAACAGTTTGGGAAAGAAAACGAGGCAGGGGTCAGTGGTCACTCCTAGTCGCCAGGTCCCGTGTCCATCGGGCCAGGTTTGGGGACTAACGACCAACCACTTCGTTTGGAGGCTCAGGGAGACCAAGACCATTGTCGTCTCAGTATGCATAGGAACCTTGCATTCGTTTCCCAGCTTCAAGACCAGGGCCCATCCTGGGGATCAAGACCCCGTTTCCAGGTCGGGATGCTCGAATCATTACAGCCCGTCAGATTGTATTAGCTCCGTCTTTCGGCATCATGCCCAGTAGTATCCCGGAGCAATCTACTCCTTCATCTTGACGTAGTTGCTCGGGAACGTGCCATGCTTCGTGCCGATCATGCCAGTCCTGCGCAATGTCCAGTTAGCCATGAATCCTCATAGACTGCCCCCCAGAAACCGCAATTTGGCAAGGACGATACGTACCACCAGTCATTATCACTCTCCGTCTTTTTCAACACCGTAATGATATCCCCCTTCTTAAAGCCCAGATCACCCGGCTGCTCCGCCTCAAACGTGTACAGCGCGACAGCCTCGTTCTTCTTGACCATAGCCTGCTTGCTCACAAAGTTGGGCTTCGGCGCCGCGGGCCTGCCGGGTCCAGGCTTCCTCGCTTCGGCGTAGGCCGGTCCCGCCTGGTATTCTCGCGGCACTGTCACGTCCTGCTGGGTGCTTGATCTCGAGCCGGAGTTGAACTGCCTTGGGTTGTCGTAGATGTCATCCTGCCACGTCGACGAGCGCTTCGGCGCGGCGAACGAGTCCCGGGCGGGGCTCGGGGCGCCGTACGCGCTGTGCCGCGTCTGCTGGCCCTCCCCGTATGCCGAGCCCCGCCTGCCTTCCCAGACCACGTCGTCGTGTCGTTGGTCGTATACGGGTACGTCGTTGTACATGGAATCGGATATACTGGCGCTGCTGCCCATTCCGGAAAAGACTCGGGAGTTCAATATGCTGAGCAGGGGCGCAGCTGCCGGCGGCGGCCTCTCGGCCCCGGTCAACAAGTCTCTCGCGCTGATGGGCCGCCCGTACAGCTTGGTGTTCGCATCTTTCCGTTCTATTATGGCGCTGCCTTCCAGACTCACACCGGCGAACAGCCCCTTCGTCTTGGAGTAACTGAATATACCCGCCACGCCCTTCAAACTTGCGGCACCGGCAGCCTCGGCGTTCCGGCCCACCGGACCGGCTGCAATGCTTACGTTTCCACCGAGAGTCAGGGAGCCGGCTTGGGAGAAGGTCTTGACGGCGGAGGCGTCGTTGAGGATGAAGACGAAGTCGGTCAGCTCGAAGCCGATCTGGCCACCGAAACCGGCGCCTCCGGTAGCGATAGCGGTGGGGGCGGACCAGGATCCATCGGGAAGACGGGCGACGACGAGGCCTGAGCCAAAGCGGGCGGAGCCGAGGAAGCCGGCCTTGATGACAGTGAGGATCGCGAGGCCCTGGAAGATGCGCACAGAAAGTCAGTCAAAGAAAGAAGGTGGCCCAGGACGTTCAGAGCGAGGTTACCTTCGCGGATGCGAGCACGGAGGGCGGTATAACTTTATCGGGGCCGAAGGCTTGACGGGGGTCGACGAAGGCAGCTAGGATCTTCCCACATTTTTTGCATTCCGCTGTTGTTCAGTAGGGAATGTCAGTCAGGTTGTCTATTTTTCGCCGGCGCCGCAGTCATGCTTGTGGGATTCGGGTGAGGCTGAAGCCGGTGGTTGGGAAAAAGGCGGGTTGGGCTTGGAACTTACACGCCATAGACGACGGAAGGGGATTGTGGATACCCATTTTTTGTGAGGGTAGATCTGCTGCAGTTGAAGAGGAGAAGTAGCGAGGAACTGGAGGGTGTAATAGATTTGTCCGGTGAAAGAAAGGATATGTCCAAGATCGGGAAGTCGTTGGTGTCGGTGCAGCGGTGTTCGATGTTGTTGTTTATTGGAGAAGGTCGAGGCCAGTAGCTTGATATTAGAGGGGCTTAGACTCGCATAGAGCAGCTGATGATGCCTAGGCCCACGGCTTGTGTGGGGAACTTCCAAGGTTCCTAGGTTCCTTCCTTTAGGCACCAGATTCCTTCCCGCTCTGCCGCTGAACATGGACATGAACATGACATGAACTTCAACATGCACAGCTGGAGATGCAGTGCGACTCTAATCCAATCCAAACCAAGATGAATTGGGGAATTCTCTAGCCCTTGGAGAACGTCACCTGTCCCACAAGGCAGGCCTTTGAATGATAGTTCCAGGTGTACAAGACCCAATCAATAAAATGAGAACGGATTAAATACCAGGTGACTTTGCTATGACTGACTGCCTCCGAGTGACCACTGCTTATCTATCTGTCTGAAGGCCCTCCAGTGTGTACTGTGTGTACTGTACTTCCAAGGTTGCTTCCAAGATTCTTTAGGCTGATTTTGCCATCCCAGTCAACCGCCCCAGGTACCAAGCAACCACGTGCTGATCACTGCTGCTGCTGCTGCAAAGCAAGGCTTAAAGTCAGGTGTGGCTGTGCACCATTACCCAATGGCAATCCGGCTGAGACCCGAGTTTCAACCTCAACCGTCATCATCGTCACTTCCCAACCAATTCAATTCGGCCCCCCCCCCCTTTCTTTGACCACGACACTATACCACATTACACCACACCCCACGATAATCGGACCCAGCAAACCTATCAAATTTTCATATCAACGAATTCCATTCCCACGATACCTAGAGACCGTCTTGTCGTCTCACAAAGAGAACTAGAAAACCAAAACCGCCAATATGTCCGAAGCATACGAGCGCGAGCGCCAGAACAACTCCCGCCTCGATGAGCTGTCATCCAAGGTCTCCGCCCTGCGCGGCGTGACCATTGACATCTACGATAATGCGAGGGCCCAGGATGTCATTGACAATACCGTACGACTTCTCCCACGTCCCTCTCCTTCCCTCGCCCCTCCGCCTTCCCTCAACACAACTTCAACACAGACTTAACCTAACAACAACCTGCTAATGATTCCATTCTACAGTCCGATACATTCTCCTCCATGCGCTCCCAAATCACCGGATCCGCGGGCCGGATGGGCAGGATGGCCGCCGCCGGAAACAAGGTCGCCATCATGAAGCTGTCGGCCATCATCGTCGGCACCGTCTTGGTGCTCTATTATGCCTGGAAGCTTTTCCTATAGTCGAATCTGGATCAGGGAATAATGTTGTACAAACCGCGACCAACCTTCCCGAATTTCAACACACGATATATTGTTTGGCAAGCCCCTGGCAGGCGTTCGAGGTTTTTGTTTCGGGGGAGGGGGGCGATGCGGAAGCGAAGGACGGGCGCCCACGCATTTCAAGACATGCTCCCCTGGGACGATATCGGGATGTTGCTGAAGAGGAAGGAGAGCTTGAAGGAGACTGGATCCAAGGTTCGAAAGTACACATTTGAAAGGGAATGGCGACGAAGCATGACGAAGCAAGATGACGAGTGGCTGATATGCAGCTGGGGAAGACAACCTACGATTGAGGCGGGCATACGATACGAAAGCTGTGACATCGGACTTCGACTACCCCTTCTTTTCAGCTAAGAAGTTGGAGCGTTTTACGCCTTTGGATTTACACCCATGGAGGTTAGGGACGCACGCGCCCCGCGGGGATCATGTATTGTGTACATCAAGTGGGACTGGGACAGAGCCAGGCAGGCATAGCAAAGGCGTTTTAAGGATTTATATTTGGCACGGTCCGAGTATTCAGGACTGGGAAGAGGGCTTTGCGGGTAATTGATCATTCGTTCCGCGCTTCATCTAACCACCATCACCATATTGTCATCACGTCCCTGCATACATGCATGCATGCATACTACCACCCCACCTCTGCTTCCCCCTCGACCCAAAATCAGGGTAGTTTGGCGGTTGTATATTTTCTAGAGTCGTCTGCCAACTTATGCCGGTAACGAGCGTTCGCGACTCGTCTGTTTGTAGTCATCTTCCTCCCTGTGCAAACCATCGCACTTTCACTCCCATACGTTCGAGAACAAATCCTCACTCCCCCCGAACCCCTTGGACCCATTACCTCCTCCACCCGTTCCACTCGGGGGCCCGGTGCTGCTCGTCCACCCACCAAACTCCTCGTCAGCTGCGACCTTCGGCTGCGTCACCAAGCCGCCCGACGCGCCAGGCACGATCGAGGTGCTGGCAAACGAGCCACCCATGCTGTTGCTGCTGCTTCCCCAGCCGAAGTCGTTGGCGGGCGGGGGGCTGATGGCCGGCTTGCTGGCTGGTGCCGGCTCGGGTGCTGCCCAGGCGTTGCCCCCTCCCCACACGTCTGCGCCCGAGAGCGCACCAGAGTTGCCGAGGGAGGAGAGCGGGCTAGTTGTCGTCGCAGGGGCGGGCGGGGACTTTGACTGAGACAGGTTGAAGACAGAACTTGGTATGGAGGATACCGCGGGGGCAGGAGCTGGTGCCGGCGCGGAAGCGGTGGAGGTAGCACTCGAGAAGTCGAACAGGTCGTTCATGGCAGAGGATGCTGGTGCTGCGGGCTTGGCCGGTGCAGCAGACGAAGAGAAAGCACTGAAGTCCGCCAGACCGCTGCCAGACCGCGAAGGCTGGTGGGATGGAGCAGACGGGGCGGGCTTGGAATCAAAGAAGCCCCCGCCACTGAGGCCAGAGAACGCCGATGCTGACGAGTGCTGCGGCGTCGACGACCTGTTAGGCGCCGAGAATGCGGATGACTGCTGCGGCGTCGATGTCGATGACCTGTTAGGCACCGGGTTCAGATTGGAGAAGGCTGAGTTCTGCGGGCTCTTAGGGCTGGACACATTGGAGAAGCTAAGGTTGCTGAAAGCGTCGTTGAAGCCTCCCAGGCCTCCCAGCGACGAGCCGGTGGGCTGCTGTGTCATCTGCGGCGCGGCCGCGGGCGTCGACTGCATGCCTCCGAAAGATCCAGAGTGGGAGTGAGAGGGTTGTGGCCTAGGGGCTGTGGCGTAGAGAGAAAGGATGGACTGCTTCAGGTCAGGCCTAGATTGGCCGCCCATTCCACCCGAGCCCGTGGTGCTAGCAGGTCTTGGGGGCGGTGACGGCTGCGATCCCAGGAAGTCCAAGCCCAGAAGCGAGCTGTTCGTGCTAGTCGCCTTTGGCGGCGCGGGCTCTGCCTTGGGAGGGACCTTGGTTGCAACAGGTCCTGCCGTGTTCGCTCGAGGAATAGGGTCGTCACCGCCGATTAGGTCGACTTGTGGGGCTGGGCGGGCCGAAGCCGAGGGCTGTCCTTTCCGTAGTGACTCCTGCCTTTCGAGAGTCTGCTTTTCCTTCACGATACTGAGTGGCACGTCGTCGTCACCTTCGGCATCCAGTGTAGCGGGATCAGGCAGTGGCCCATCCATGACCCATCTCTTGAGTTCGTACTTGGTGCGGATGAAGTTCTCGATCTTGCCCTCGGAAGGGACGTGGCCAGGGGCAAGTTTCGACTCCCAGTACTTGTTCGCGCGCGCATTTCCCCAGTTCAAGACGCTCTGGAGTTGTTCGTCGGTCCAGGTATCCAGGTCGACGGACTTGACTCGGCTAATGTGGACGCCCATGCTTCGGTGAATGCCTGAGCAGCGGATGCAGATGAAGACGCCCAGGTTCCAACTCGCCCATCGAGGATCTGTGGTTGGTAGACAATGTCAGACTCAGAAGACATAGCAGGCAAGGATATATGGAATGAATATGCGGTCCGCTTACGCTTGTTCCTCTTGCAGTCGGCACACATCTTGTTGGGCTCCAACTTCACCAGCGACTTGAGTGTCGCTTGGTTCTTTGCTGCCCGCTCGGCAGCGGGATTCGGCGGCCGCCTCGACATTGCGTGGTCTCTGGATGATCAGGTCTGGAATTGGATTGGTCGAGGGGAAGTGAGGAAGAGACACAGCGCGTCGGTGTTTGCAGCAAAGTTGCTGGTAAGTAGTTCGGATAAAGGGAGACAGACGGACGAAGACGGCGTGTTGTCGTATGTAGTACGGAGTAGCGGTACAGATTACTGTTACAGGCCCAAGGTTAGGCCAGGGTTGCGCTCCAAATTTAGTGGGGTCAGGTATTGGGCTTGTCAGCCTGTTCGATGTTGCACCACATCAACGTCAGCTTTCCCAGCGCCGCCAGGGGCTCCAGGCTATCCAAGCTCCCGAATCCGCCTTTACTGGGAGGTTCATGCAGGGGTTACACTGCCACATACCGATAAGATCATCAGCCACAGCAGCAGCCGTGCAGCACATGCCACATGCAGACGGGTAGCAGCCACAACAGCACAGCGGGTGGGGACCGTTCTCAGATCTCTGACGTCGGCACCGTCGGCGATTGTATCGAGGGGGCGATTTCCGGGAGTGTCGAGCCGCCGTTGATATCAGATGCAATCCCATCCCATCCACTCCCTAAAGTATTTGTAAGTGAAGAAGCTGGTTTTTTAAAGTCTTACATACGAGTGTGTATTTGGAATCCAACAACTTCATTCTCACTTTATTAAGTTCCTGTAAATTCCCACATACCTATCTCCTCCCGTCTCTTCATTCATCCATCCATCTTCTTAATGCGCTTCCAATTCTCAAGTGTACTGCGGACTCTGTACACTCTCTCAACCTTCACTCGCACCCGAGCTTCACAACAGTCTCCCCTCCTCCGGTCTCTACCCCAGCGGCCTATCTCACTTAGTTCTATGAACATTCCCTTCATCGGTGGTCTATTCAGCTCCAAGGCCAGCACCGACTCCAGCAAAATGTCATTACCCGTTCAGAAGAGTGACGATGAGTGGCGGGCTGTGCTGAACAAGGGTAAGTTTACCTCACGGTTGCACACACCGCAACATCTTTCCAGTTACCAGTACAGTCACCCACTAACAAAACCCTCCCAGAGCAATTCCGCATCCTCCGCCAAAAGGGCACCGAGGCACCCGGCTCCGGCACATTCGACAAGCACTACCCCTCCGAGGGCGTCTACACCTGCGCCGGGTGCAACACGCCCCTGTACAAGGCCTCGCACAAGTTCACCAGCGGGTGCGGCTGGCCGGCCTACTTCGACAGCATCCCCGGCGCCGTGGTGCGCCACGAGGACAACAGCCTGTTCATGAAGCGCATCGAGATCACATGCGCCAGCTGCGGCGGGCACCTGGGCCATGTGTTCCAGGGCGAGGGGTTCCCCACGCCCACGGATGAGAGGCACTGTGTGAACAGCGTCAGTCTGAATTTTAGCCCGGAGGATAAGCCTGTGCAGAAGGCTGCGGACGGCGAGAGGAAGGAGTGAATGGTTTGTTTTGCTGGGCTTGCCGTGAGGGAATGATTTTGGGCTGGCGTTGTGTGGTTTGGGAACGGTCTTGAAGTGTTCGCTCGCTGTGGTGAGATACATACACGTTCTTTCCTACGAGAATATGAGATGGTCTTTTACCTCATTGCTGCCCCCTGTGCTTATATTATCGTGTAGATTTCTATAATGCACACTGAAGAGAACGGCTCATCCTGACAAACCCGGTGCATCTTGATCAAGCATTCATCATGTGTCTTCCATTTGCTATCCTCATCATCCGGAGACTTCCAATATTTGGAAAACTACATGCCGTTATCCTTGCAACCGCCACTTGACCAGAACACGTTACGCTTCATAATTATCACCAACCGCTGAATCGCCTTGACCATGAACCACCCAGAATGAGCTTCTATCTAGCGTAAGCCTCTCAACAACCAGCTCCGACATACTTGGATCAGCCTTGCAGCAGAAGAGTTGGTTGGGTGCCTGGAAGTTGACTGCACCAGTCATCTGAGCGAGGAAAGTGTGTGTATGGACCCTCCGACAAGAACACCCTTCAAGGCAACCCATGCAGCGCAAGAACCCTTCCTCAAACGCTGGACCGTTCCAACTTCCCGCACCGCGACATCGTGGTAGCCTCGCTGTCGCCCCCAACCCCCCCCCCCTCGGAGTAGTTCCTTCAGCCGCCAACGATGTTCACCGTTGGCTTTTAGCCCACCATCTCAGGGACAGGTTCGCCACGGATCATATAGCCACGGGGTGGAGGGCGAGCATTTTCCGACTCGTACATCGCCTCGTACTCGTCCGGGGGAATAAGATCGATCTGGCAAAACGTCACCCGCGTGTCGATAATTTTGTCAGGCTTGCTGTGGCTCCTGGCTTCCAGCTCCTTGTTATCTGCGGTCGAGTTCGCGTTCTCGTACTCTGACCAATCTGGGGGTTCATCGTCATCGTCATCGTCATCGTCGTCGGTGTCGGTATCAGTGTAGTCTGGGACGGTCCCTAGACAAATCTTCTTCGCCCGGGGTGCAACCGGACTAGTCGACGCAGCGCGACTCCTCTTCCCGGGGCTACACTCCGGTGTACCCAGCTGACTTCTCGGCTGCTGAGGCATTGTCTCCTGGCTGTCCTCCTCGTTGGTATCAATAGAGAGGATCTTCTCTGTAGTCCCGATCATAGCCCTGGGGATCCCCGCCACGACATCCGCCTTGTCATACTGCACCACGAACCGCCCACGCGTACTCGTCAGCGTCTCAAAGGTGCCCCACTTCTCCCAGGAGGTAAACGCCTTGTCAAGATGCGCGGCCTCCTTGACGAGGGAGCCCTGATCGGTGGTTCGCTCAGGCAACAGGTACACATGTTGCCCGCGGAAGGTGACCCGTACGACACGAGCTTTGACCTTTGCAGTCTCTGCCGTATCTTGATAATGCGTCTTCTCGACCTGTGGTATTGTGCCTGTGCTACTGTATGTGCTTCTGCCCTGGAAGAGCGGCGAATATCAATACTAGACCTGGCTCACAGGAAAGAAAGAAAAGAAAGAAAGTGACGGGTATGCGTACTTGTGCGTCTCAGGAGACTGGATATTCGCCTCAGAGAAGGCTTTGTGCCATTGGGCACGTGTCTTTGCCATCTTGTATTTGAAATATGCTGTTTGAATATGTCATTTGAATCTGGGTAACAATCTTTCTGGAATTCACCGTTCCCGTTGTAGGTGGGCTTGTATGTTCTTTTGGGAGAAAGAAACTCTCTCTCGATCTCGTATGTGAAGACGATTATATATTTAGTGGCAAACGCCATAATTCTTTCAAGCTTGCTATATTTCATATTGTGTTAGTCGACTTGCACAGTCACAAAAACTGGACAAAACTGACTACTAGACGGTTGTGACTAGACGAAAGTCTATAATTCTTTTTCTCTCAATATCGGGGGACGAACTCTGTCACCGACTAACCAGTCATCAGCGTCCTTTATTGAGGAAGAATGGACCAGAATCCACACATGGTATAGCCTTGACGAACAATATCATGAAATATATATGTACACATATCAACAGATGACCCTTACCTCAACACACAATAGCTGGTCCTGAGGTCTAGATAATCCTTGTACCAACAACGGGGTTACCAATATTTGATCGAGATCACATTGTAAAGAATCACCAGAGATGGAAACCAGGCTGTGCTTGGACAAACAAAAAGAATACAACCATTATGGTCCCCCAGCTTATTTTTGGCTGCTTACGCTCTCCACGAACTTGTACTCCCTGGTTTTGCCACTGGACGACGACCGTCCTCTTCTTCTTTCCCCCCTTCCTACAAATACACTGCAAAGAGCCTTTATGTTAAGCAGCTGCGCTAGCATGGAAACAAGCTTCATCAGGTTTGACAATCTTGATGGTCATACTGACCTTGGGAGTTTGGTACCTTGGTTTGGAATCTCAGTCAAAATGCGTGCCAGACAGTCAATATGTACTTGTTTGTCAGGTCCAGCTTCTGATGACATTGTCATGTCCAAGTTGGGTCATCAAACTGTTATTATTCTCATAGTTGCCTACCACAATACAATCCACCACTTTTAAATCGCCATCGTGAGTATGCCTCTAGTAATCTGAAAACCAACCAGAAAATACCATAACGGGACTTTCCATTCCCAGCCAATAGCTTACATTGTCTCCCTAAAACAAGAACCCTCCCCAACTTAACAGAATGTGGCGCCACTCGGAGCCGCTATCCAGGAGAAAGAACAAGACCTGTTTCATCTATTCCTTATCCTCTGATACCAAGGATATCCAGGATCCTTACAAGTCCCATGATAGGTATTGACATCAAGTGATGCTCCTGGCCATGTGAGCAGGTCAAGTCGCGGTTGCCTCCAAGGGATATGTCGCTGCGAAACGCAGTCAAGGAAAAGCGTCGGTCATCTGTATATAAGAAGTCAGCTCAGGGGTCAAAGCAAAACTCAACTCCAGCCCCAACAATACACACCTTCGAGCCTGGCTCTCAATTGCGTATCCATCTTCACCGCCTTCCCACAAAACCGTTGCAATCGTAGAACCAAGGAGTTGGCGTGCACATCTCCCCAGTCACCTCCTTCGAGGTGATTTCAGGAGGCACCCTCAAGCCCATTCCCGCCATACTCCTAGCATCCTTGTTCCAACTAGGCGGCACCCACCAAAACGCGACCTCGACACCCCAGACGCGCTTGATATGGTCAAGGACATCCAGCAGCTTCTCCCACAAGTCCCAGTCCTTGACCCTCGAGGGCCCACACATGATCCAGCCCTTCTGCATCCACGTAAACACCCACTCCGTCGCGCCCTTGACAAGGTACTCGGAGTCCGTCTTGATGATGGCCCTCCTCACGGGGCCGCGGCAGGTTAGGCCTTTCTCGAGGGTTCGGACGACGGTACGCAGGGCGGAGATGGCGCCGCTGAGCTCACCCCGCTGGCGGGACTGGAAGGCTCCGGGTGGCGCGACGAGGGACTTGCCCATGTCGTTGAGGTCGTTTCCTGGGCCGAGGAAGACGGAATAGCTTGCGCGGGGACCTGTCAAACCTCCCCAGTCAGTGATGCTCATATCCTGGGAAATATTGCGCGACTCGACAGCATCGAAGTGAGCTTGTTTCGCAGAGGTTGAGGCATCTAAATCTCCTTCCTATTGACCTAGATTGCCTACCAGGATAACAAAATTTCTCGTGCAGAAAGCTGCCTGCCGTTGCGATGATCAGGGAGTCAGCACGATAGAAAGGAGTTGAGGTGTCTGTGTGAGGGTCGCAGTAGGCCTCGTAGATGAAGCCGTCGCCAGGTGAGCGCTCAATCTGGTAATGGTTGGCACGGGTGCCCTGGGGGTCGGTGACAGGGTTGCTGAGGCATGAAAAGTCAGTAAATATATTCTGTGATGATGGCCATAGGAAATGGGAGGAAAAGGATATACTAGGTAACAGTGGGGCTGTAGAGAGACGCCATTCTGTCTAGACAGTCTCACTGCTGCACACAAAACAAATGGCCAAGTATGGTGACTGTTAAGAAAATTGAATGTGGCAGACGACGGTGTAGAAGCAGGAGATCGTCAAATATGATGTGGAAATGAGTGAAAGAATGTCTTGAAAAGATATTCTACAAGGCCTTCAGACACGAGATTTTGAAGGATTGGAGGGTTTGACAGTGTGGTGTTGATTTTGGCGACGAGTGTCTACATTGGGTTGTCAACTTGGGCGGGAGATGTTGAGGTGGAAGGCGCGTCGCTTGCCAACGAGACACAACTCTGCAACACTTTGCAAAGAAGGGGCTCACGGGGCAATCACTCAGGTATCAAGTGTTCAGGTACCGTGCACTTGGGTGACTTGATGCTTCCAGTCAAATTACCCAGGTACCTAAGGTACCTAAGGTACCTAGGTATATTTAGGCTTAAGCACAAGGCTTCCAAGGTTGCTTGCAAGGCTGGTTCTAATACTTCCCTCACTCTATACCTAGGTACACGAATGTTTGTCCCTGGCTAGCTGTTTCTTCTTAATGCTTTCAATGATCCACTGAACTGTGCCAACAGTACATGACAGCCACAAAAGAGTTTTCGATATCAAATATCACTACCGTTATGCCTATTCGTTTACCATTTTCCCAACTGAAATACCACCACATCCTCACCCCCTGCAAGCCAAAGGGTCAAAGCAGCCATACTATCAATTTAAAGACCGTCCAAGACTTGACCTGAAGGCGTAACTGCTTTGGAGTGTCCGTTACCAATACCGATAGAACCCCAGCCCACCGTCAAATATTTGCCCTGCGCAAGTGCCTCGCGTCCATCCACTCCGGACCTTGTGGTGGTCAAGCGGCCACATCAGCTTATCATAACCGTAGCCAGATGATGTGGCGACAAGAGCTCCATTGTCATGCTCACCCGTCGATTGTGGCATAGCTCCGCCTGGCTCTGAGTGCATTCTCGATTAGTTGGGAGACGCAGGAATCCGCAGTACTGCATCCCTTCACTCGACCATAGAGCCAGACGACATGCGCCCAAGCGACGGCTGATCCCTCGGCTTGTCCAGGATGTTTGAATAGACCTCCAATCCATGTCCCATAGTCTTCACGAGCTCGAAGATGTGCTCACCCTTGAAGGTCTTGGCCCAAATCCGAAGGACGGCAGAGGCAAGCTGACGCAGCTTTTGTGAGTCGTTGAGGGACCCGTCCATCCTCGACGGCTGTTGAGCAGCGAGAGAGGGGTCGATCGGTACGGCGTACTCGGTCTCGTCTACTATGTTTCTGATGGACGCCAGTATCGTCTTCTCTTCACCTGTCTGTACCTCAGTGGGGCTCATGGACGCCATCGTCATGAGCCACTTGGCGAGGAGGACTGCGCATTCGAGATTGCACACTGCAGAGACACTTGTCAGCAAGAGCCCATATCCCCCGTCGACACTGAGTTCCACGGTTGATAAGGTAAGAGGTTGCTCACAAGAATGCTGCATGCTCCACTCAAGGGACTTGGTCCTGGCAATATAGTTGATGCCGGCCTTAACCAGCATCGACAGCGCATGAACTGCTTGCAGAATAGCATTATTCATACGGGGACCTCGGGGCAACAGCGGCAGGTTATTGAAGATATTGGCAGCTGCATACGGCTCACGGCTCTCCAAGGCTCGAGCAGGCACAAGGTCCGTATGTAGTCGAATATGGGCAAGCCTGGAGAGAGCAGTTGCGTCGAAGGACACTGGCCCTCCCGGGAAGTTCTCACTGCCCATCTGTTGAGCTGACTGAGTGATCCTCATTCGATGCTCCTCGAATCCCATCTGCCATACCCGCAGTGCCTGGGCGACTTCTTCGACATCCTCGGCTTTCAGCCCCCTATGAATGTCGAATGGTGGCGCGTGCGCAAATGAAGTCTGCTTAAGCAAGTAAATATGCTGTATTAAGGCATGTATCAAGACGTAGTTGCCCAGAGACGAGAGATTGTTGAGCGGCCCTTGAGATGGTCGATGCAAAAGCCTGGTTAGTGCGTCCTGGAGGGTGATCTCTGTGTACGCCACAGTTGGCCGGGCATCCCGCCAAGCCCATGCACTTTCTGCCCTCCAAAGTCGAGAAGGACCAGGCAGAAGTAAGTTCGTCTCGGAAGTGAACAACACTGGCGGGCTGTTGTAGGCAATGCTGCAGAGGTTGAAGTAGCAAAAGGCGATGAGCTTTGTCCGGTTGCTCCCTTCGTTTCTCACCCATGTCTCCCAATCGTTGGTCTGGATAGGACTAGAGTTTAGTCTCTCATCGCGAATCAGCAGGGCAAGCTGGCTTTGCAAGGATAAAGCGTCTTGTAGAATAGCCTTGGCGCCCCAGAGCCCCACTGAGAATAGTAGAAGGAGGGCCTGTATGGTCTCGAGGCGCGACTGAGGATTGTTCGGAGAGCTACTAAATTGTCAGACACAGTGCAGCCGTAATCAGGGAGATGGCTTACTATGGTTCACGATGTGTCTCTTGTGTCATAGGCCGGTCTAGATGGACCGAGTTGTAGGAGTGACGGAATCCAGGGCTAGGAGACGCCCGTGTTGAATGTGGACTATATGCCGCTGGCGTGGGGAGCAAGGTATGAACTTCATGGGAGTGTCGTCTCCGAATCTGCTCAAGCGCCACAGCTTTGGCTGCGTACCAGAGCGCATGGCCACGGTGGCTCTCGAATCGATACTGAGCACCGACAGAGGCCATGGCCAGGAGGAGCTCCGGGGCAATCTCGATGGGGTTCAGCGTCGGGATGTGCAGAAAGGGGAGGTGCTCTTGAAATCCACTGATGTAACCCTCAAGATACCTTGTCAGGGTGTGTCGAGATGGGAAGACGAAGTCGCTTGGTAGGACGCTCGAGAATTCGTCCAAGCGGCTCTTGATCACCCCGTGGTCATTACCCGAGATTCTCCAAAGAGGAACTCTCGTCCCCTCGTCTGGCAACCTACCTGTGCCGTCTGTAGACGTTTCAGGTGCCAAAGACGGAAATCTCGAGGGGAAGGAAGAGGTGCCCCCACGCCATCCTCCAAAGTTCTGTTCCGTATCAACCCCAGCAGGCAAGAAATGGGACTGTGTGCCAAAGTCATCCAAGAAGAAATCGTAGTTGGCATCCAGGGACGACTGCGGATTGGAGGAGACAGAGAACCCTGCCGAAGTAACAGGGAATGGACCCGATGACATGGAAAACGGTGCCGAGGAGACTGCATATGGAGCAGTAGTGACAGGGAATGGGGTAGAGTATACAACCGGATCCGACTCTCGGCCTCGATCAGCGTAGGATGGGATGCCGTCCACTCGGCCGAGACCTGGTTGGGGCTGGTTCAAGTCGGACATCATGGGCTGCATCGAGGGCACGTCCCCGGCTGAAGCCAGGTGTGTGGCGGCGTCGGATAGTAGGTCTAAGTTGCAAGCCGGTGCTGGCCTAGGGGCAATGCGAGAATCCGGCGACAAGGTTGACACCACGGCGGACATGGCGTCGGATGCGAAGTGCGGTTGCGATGGGGTCTGTTGCATGCCGAGCATATCGGTGTCGCCATGGCTTTTCGTCGGGCTCGACCGAGCATTTGCCGCAGACGACTTTCTCCGATGAGAAGTGGTCGTAATGCTGCCGTCTTTGTTTCCATCGCTGAGATGTACAAGCTTTTCATGGCGGACGAGCAGATCTCTGATGTCCATATAAGCATACTTGAATACGTGGGGTATGAAGGCGAAGGGTAAGATTCGCAACACAGCCGTGGAGCAAGGCTCGGGATACAAGAGCAATATATGATGTGCATTGGTTTGGGGTAATGCTAATGGGAAGCAGGCAATTGGGAGACATGACTGGTGGAGGGACAAGGCCAGGCCCTGTCCGGCACTCGAAAGGAGATAAATAATAGGACGGAACAAGGATACGAAGATAGCTTACCGTCTGCCGAAACTCTTTCCACAACCGTCCCAGTTACAAGAAAACGGCTTCTCCTTGGTATGCGTCCTCTCATGTCTTTGTACGTGCTCTACGCGTCTGATGGGAAAGTGCCATGTAAGCCAATATCTAGACCCACGAGAATATCTGCCAGCTTACCTGAACCACTTGTTGCAGTATTTGCAAGGTAGGGTTTTGGGCTTCTGTTGTTTGAGTTCTCCGTTTTCATCAGCAAGAGGCGGGCTGGGCCCCTCTACGGACTGAATGGACATCATCTTGGCACAGCAGGTTTCGATTATGCCACGAAGTTGGGGTTTCGGAGCGTAGGTGTCGTTGGATTGTGGGGGGGGGGGGGTTGGTGTGGGGGGAGACGAAGCAGATCGTCGTGGAGGGGAATTCGACAGTCGAGACGTGTCAAGGGTACGAGCTGAGTGTCAATCGAGGTTGCCCGTCTGTAACCCGAGTGAGCCCAAGAGCCAGGTGGAGGTAGGTAGTTTGTCTTGAGAGATCACCCCTCGTTTGACCAGATGATTTGGCGTGTTCCCAATATTATGGTGATACTTTGGGGCGGCCCTCGACTCGCTCTACGCATGGGATGCATAGATGAGGAGGATATTACCCCAAGTGGGACACGGGAATTCAAGCCGGGGCGAGATTGTCGGTGCTGCCAAAACTGAGAGGCCTTTCCTGGAGAATAGTGACACGCCTCCCCAGACCATTCAAAACCCTCCGTACGGCGGGGTCAGTGAGACAAAGACCGACGGGGCCGAATAGGTGTACAAGAGGTACGACGGGGCTCGTGTGAGCAGTAAGTGTGATCAATGGTTCGCGGTTGGCAAAGAGTGCGCCAAGTTAGTGAGATACGGTTGAGCCGTATCTCAACTTTGCTCCGAATGTTTTGATCTGGAAAGACGTAGACTGTTGGCCAAGGCAGGAGAATAGGCTCGGGTACCCAGGTGTGCACTGGAGCTCAAGTCTCCGAGGACACAACTTGAGATGGAAAGGGACGCTGCTGAATTTTAGGGCCCGGCGGACAGAGTGGGAAAATGGGGATCGTAGTCTAAGTACATGTTAGTGTTTAGAGTCGAGCACTGCTTCCAGTATAGTATAGACCAGTGCCAGGTCTGACGCTGGACAATGGATGGTTGGTGTGTGAGCTCGATGTTGAACATTCCTGAAACGTAGGGAGGAGTCTGTAAGGGTGAAGGCTACATAGGCACGCTGGGGAGGAGCGGGGAATCTGGAGTTTGTGATACACAGGAAATGTTTCGGCAGTCGATGGAATCAGTCACACCTTGCCGTGACCGAGATAGGATCAATTGGCCTAAGCCAACGGCCAGATCGAGAAGGATAAAGTCCAGGTTCAGGTGCAAGCCCAGGTCAGGTACAGGCCAGGTCCAGGCCAGGTCCAGACGAGAGAAGACAAAGTTGGAGAACCTGGGGAAGCAAGATGGAACCTTGGAAAGTTACGAAAAGGGAGATTGGCCACCAACTTCCCAAAAGAACAACGTACCTAGGTAAGCTCTGGAACCGAACTATCTCTCTTGCTCTCTCCTTCTCGAGAAATGTTCCAGGTGGCCAACGAGAATGTGTATGTATCCCGATGGTCAGGAACCTTGGAAGTTTGTTTAGGGAGTGCTAAGCTGCAACGCGTGTCAATCGACGACTGTCAATCATCAAATATAGAAATGGAATGGAGATGTACAGAAATGTACGTACTCTGTCGATCTATTGCCTGTGGTATATGTTTCTCCAAGAGCCCAAGTTGATCTCGACTCCACAGAAAGACTGATTGACAGCCTGATGCTTTGGGGCAGCGGGCACCGCCTGGGTTCTTCAATTGGAGAGTGACCTAGACGTCGTCGTGGAAGAAGACGGAGGTGGAGACGAAGGAGGATGAATAGTGATGTTCTGAGGATAAAACGCGGGGTTTGGAATGATGAAGAAAGCGTTCCAAGGCTGAGGTCGCGTGATGGAACGACGGACAACGCCAGCAGCTTCGAAAGAAAGAACAAAGGTGCGAACCGATCAACTATTGATGCAAGAGTGGACTTCAGGACCAGCACGGTAATGTCGTTTCGTTTGGTTTCGTCTTTCATTGACGCATCAACAACAGCTGCGCTACGGTCCCTCTCCCTGCTTTGGTGTCTGCGTGCGGAGAGCTCGCGTCCCCCTTCCAATGTGCTCCGCAAAGCTGCAGTGGTTCGTAGGTGGGAAGTGTGGGTAAAAATGCGGAGGCGGGGGTGGTTTGGACGGTAAGCGGTATACGGTGTACGCTATTCAATGCGATAGCTACCTACCTAGGGTACAGGTAGGTAGGTGTTGGGCAGTCCCAAGCTTGGGGATCTGGGGAAGGCGCAGGGGAGTGGGAAGAGGGGTTCGCCTTAGGCTGCTGGATCTTAGGTAGGGAGAAGAACACTGTGAAGGCTCAACAACTCAACGTCATGTTTGACAAGTTGCATTCATTGCAGGCCCTTTGGTAGGACAGTAGATACCTAGGTGACTAACGGACTTGCCAAGGTGCATTTTGGGTTCCGGGTAGCATATTAGCAGTGTCATGGTACGTTTTACCAGCAGGCCATAGCGGACGAACCCTATACTATCTAGGTTACCTACCTACCGACCTAGCTAGGTAAGTAAGTACATACTTCAGACCGGAAATTGAATTATACAGATATCCAATCCCTCCGTCAATACTGTACTGAATACCTAGATATGTTCGAACCCCAGGAAATGTTGTCTAGATGCTGGTATGTTCCCCATGATGATCATCTCCGGCTGGTCCCATCCCCGCATTAGAAACTGTGAGTACCTAGGTAGGCTGGCACGTCTGGCAGGGAACAGCACCTGGGTTCCCAACGGGGGAAAAGAGGGGTCGCCTCGGCATTTGGTTCCACCGGAAGCTTGGGTCTTTACTCCAAATAAGCTAGCGCCCGTGCTTGGATGACCAATGATGCGCCGGTCGTTACAGGCTTACTGTGTCAGCAGAGGTCCTTCAAGGCTCGGTCAGTCGGTGCTATTCACCGACTGCACCCCCAGGGTAAAGGTTCCAGAGAGGTCAAGTGTGGAGGTTGTTCTGATATATCCTGTAGCTTGAAGAGATGGTGCTATATACATAAGTATGTGCCTAGGTGAAATACTCCCCAATGTTTGTCAGGTCAACTGTGGGGATCATGTCCGTCCTGTGTGTTGCTCCAAGAGGAAAAGTCTTGGAGAAGCTGGAAGACCTCAAAATCCGGGGTACTGGGGAAGGACAAAGAGGGGAAAGGGGAAGGAGCCCCGAGGTGTGGAGCGGATCTCGTCGGAACATTTTGAAATGTTGAACATCGAACTAGGAAGGACGGACGGACGGACGGACCCATTCAAAGATAGTTGGAAAGAACAAACGGGGCTGGATTCCCCCAGCCTTTAACGTCACTCACCGTTGGCTGTATAATTGAACGGTTCACCTTCACACCTTCCAAGCCTCCAGGAGTCTTTCAGACAACCATCTCTTTCCGCTGTGATACCTCCTACTTGGTGACCTACTTCAAAGTTAGGGGAACCAGCCCCGCAGAGGAACAGCCCGACGCAAACTCCCTTTGTTGGTTCGACTCAACACTCGACTGTCTGCTCCCACGGTGCTTTCAACCCTTGGACCAGCCACCAGCCACCAGCCACCGGCTGCCAGCTTCAAGTTTGTGCACGAATAGCGGTCCAGAATCTACTTGTCGCATATATATATATACATATATATGCTTGATGCCATGTGACAGCTTCTTCGCACGGCGGCGATCTTTCCCAGATGCGGACGACTTGTGGACGACGAACCTGTACTCTTCTAAGCAACCCGGCATTGCGTCGCCACCATGACCGATCTCGCTATGCAACTCCTTCTGTCTTTCTCAACTTGATTATATCTCAGTTACACGGTACAATGACGGTCAAAAAAAACAACAACAAAAACCCACATCCACCTTGGGACACGAGATGAGATCGATCTTTGGGCTCCGGACAGCCAAGCTCGAGTCCTGTTTCCCCGTCACTACTCGTCATAGCCCGTTACCACACACGGATTCTCGGCTCTTGTTCGGTGGAGGCGACATCTGAGTTCTACCACGATCCTCGATTGAGTGAGAATCGACCCGGCAGTTTGCTCGGATGTTGGGAAGGGAGTGCCATCTGGAACCAGCTTGCAACAGTCTCAGCCTCATTTGCAGACTCATCTTTGACTCGAAGCTCCTCCATCGCATCGCTGCCCTGGATGCGGTCACGCAGCTACGCGAGAGTTACCACGGGGACGCACCCAGTCTGACGAGGTCTGACCAAGGACAGAACAGAGGTGTCACCCAAAGGTGAGGCAAGACAAGAGGAGGAGAAACAAAATGCGGAGTGCAGACGCATATCAAAGACAAACCCTCACGTGCCTGCTTTGCCTTTTGATGCTCATTGAATGGGTTGCATCCCAGGTGTATTGCGGAGCATGTGTCGACGGAGCCTGAGACTCCCCCGCAATTTCAGGCCATGCGGGTCCATCCACTGATCAAACTCTTCCAAGCTTCGCCTACCCAAGCCCTGGGCACTCCTAAAATATCTTCGGCTCTTCGATTCCTGTCCCGCCGTCGTTTGGACTTCTTCATTAGGAAACTCGGCTGGGGCCAGCGCTCGGGGCCACCTGCGGAAGCTATACACACACACACATGTCACGTGAATATGTCTGGCATCCAGTTCCACCCCTCGCATGGAACGTTCCGTCATCAATCATCTGGCGATGGCCTTCCCTATTGAGAGGCGTGGAAACGAGCGGCCGGCCGGCCACCCTCCCCAATCATGAAAGCGTCACTGGCCATCAGCTTTGGCGGCGCCTCTTGAGGCTATCCTGTCTAATACCACCGACGTCGCCCCGTGTCCATCGTCTATCCTGAGGCTTGACAGTGGAGCTGAGCGCCAGTCTCCAGCTCATCTAACGATGTGACCCTCTAATGGTCCTGTTGCAGCAATGGCGGCCTTCAATTACCAACTTGGGTAATCCAAATGCCAAGGACGAAGCCATCATGACTTGCATCGAGTTACCGGGAGCCGCTGCCGATTGGCGGAGATGATCGCCAGCTGCAAAACCAGGGCTCTCAGGGCACGGCCGCGATGTCTTCGCGCCCAACTCCACTACGGACCATCCCCCGATATCATATTTTCCGTGAGCGAGGAATGTAGGGGCATTCCTTAATCTTGAGACAAGCGAATCACTTCGGACGACCCCTAGCCCCATCTGGACCACTGGCCGCCTAGTCCAATTTAAATTGATCCACGTTTGTCAAAGGCCGCGTAGCTGCTAGCTAAACCGGGGGCCTTTGAACACCATTACTTGTCTCCTCTATTCCACGATGATCATCACATGTAGGGCAGGATGGACGAGTCACAGCCCAGAACCGAGTGCAATACCAAAAGAGGCTGATTGTGTGAGGCAAGCATACGGCCCATGTGCTATGATCGGACCATTCACAGGTCCCGTGCAGTGGTGGTCCGGTGCCAGGTGCCCGGTACCTGGTGTTCATTTTGTCCGTTCGGACGTGTCAAGTGGCTCAACTGGTCCAGACCTCATTTTCTCATCATAGTGCTATGTCTCCACACAGCCGGGTTGACAAGCATTACTTTTGCGGTTTGCCCTCGGTCAAACTCAGTGCCCACATGTACACTCTTGGAAGGTGGGTTTCCACCAGATGCCATGATGATTCCAAACATACCAATGCCAGCCTTTTCCCTAGCCTCTGGTGTTTCGCACGGTTGTCCTCGTGGGCTTGCCGCTCTTACAAGGGTGGCAGGTACCAGCTCTCTCCGTCAACCCCCTTTTGTGGTTGGCATCGATTACTACGAATATATATAGTTATGCCATGTTCTTCATAAAGCGTTCGTTCCATGTTTCCTTCTGATACTATACCTGTTCAACAGATAGGTACTTCTGTCTCTCGGTCGCCTCGAAGCTCGAAGTTGACCATGCGTTCTTTCACCACTCTCCTCCTGGCGCTTGCCAGTCTTCTTCTTGCTGTGCAGGCTGACTACTGGATGGGAGGGATCTCTCACCAAGGTGTTGCTCCTTACGCAGAATCCGGATATTCTGTCTTCAGGAATGTCAAAGACTATGGCGCCGTCGGTGAGTCGACAGGTCCAAGGCTGTGCTGGGTTGAGGGGAGACTGACAATGGGATGTAGGTGACGGAGTCACGGATGACACTGCGGCCATCAATGCTGCGATCACAGCTGGGAACCGTTGTGGAAAAGGATGTGTATGTGACCACCGAAAGGAAAACATGGCATGCATCAGCCTTGCTATGCTGCAGCTGAGGGCATGGTCTGTGACAGTGGGGTTGGCTAATATTTACTAGGATTCTACGACCACAACACCGGCTGTTGTCTATTTCCCTGCGGGAACATATCTCATCTCCTCTTCTATCGTTCCATATTACTTCACCTTGCTCATCGGTGATGCCAATAGCCCGCCGACCCTGAAGGCCACGGCCGGCTTCAGTGGTTTCGGTCTGATCGATGGCAACCCTTACTACACCTCCGACCTCAACTGGGTCTCTGTGAACGTCTTCTACCGCCAGATCCGCAACCTCATCATCGACACTACAAACGTCGCAGCTACGACAGCTTGTACTGGTATACACTGGCCAACGTCGCAGGCTACTTCGATTCAGAACGTTGTGTTCAACATGCCCACGACATCGGGAGTTGTGCACGTTGGTCTGTTCATTGGTACGTGAATGTTTGAGGCTTACATCTGAGGACTCATTCTATACCCTCAAAGTATTTGCTAATGCAAGACTATCCAGAGTCCGGTAGCGGTGGTTTCATGTCCGATCTCACATTCAATGGCGGTGCAACTGGCGCGTCCATAGGCAACCAGCAGTACACGATGCGCAACTTCGTGTTCAAGAACTGCGGAACGGCCATCATTATGCTGTGGGACTGGGGATGGACCTTCCAGGGCCTGACCATTACGGATTGTGGTACGGGTATCGATATGTCCGCCGGCGGCACGACCAACCAAGAGGTGGGCTCCGTCATCGTGATTGACAGCACCTTCTCAAACGTCGATGTCGGTATCATTACGGCGTATACTGCTTCTGGTACCCCTGATGCTGCTGGCTCTCTCATTCTGGAGAACATTTACCTTGACAATGTACCGGTGTTGGTGCAGGAGGGTGGCAGTACGGTCCTGGCTGGCACGACTGGAACGACTACTGTTGCAGGCTGGGGCGAAGGACACAGCTACACGCTTACTTCCGGCCCAACGAATTTTGAGGGCACGATCACTGCGAACAGCCGACCAGCCGCGCTGTTGGGAAGCGGAACGAATTATTACACCGCATCGAAGCCGCAATATCAGTCCCTATCCGCGTCCGACTTCGTCAGCGTTCGCTCGTCCGGCGCTGTTGGCAACGGTGCCACAGATGACACCGCCGCGCTCCAGTCCGCCATCAATACCGCTGTCGCCAGTGGCAAGGTCGTTTACATCGACCATGGCCTGTATCTGGTCACCAGCACCCTCCGAGTTCCATCCGGTGCAAAGATTGTAGGCGAGGCCTACCCCGTGATTCTGGCGAGCGGCTCCTACTTCTCTAACATCAAGTCCCCACAAGCCGTCGTGCAGATCGGAAGGACTGGGGCGGCGGGCAAGGTCGAGCTGAGCGACTTCATTGTATCCGGGCAGGGAGCTATGGCTGGTGCGGTCTTGATTGAGTATAACCTCGTCTCTCCCGCTGGAACCCCGTCGGGCTTGTGGGATGTTCACACTAGGATCGGCGGTTTCACGGGATCTCAGCTGCAGGTCTCGCAGTGTCCGAAGACTCCTGGCTCGTCGACGGTCAACACTGGGTGCATTGCTGCTTATATGAGCATGCATGTTACGAGTGGAAGCAGTGGATTGTACATGGAGAACTGCTGGTTCTGGTGAGTGGTCCTCCTTGTGGACATTGCGACTGACCAGATGATGGGAACCAAGTGACTAATAGAAACCACCCACAGGTCCGCCGATCACGACATCGATGATGCCTCCAACACACAAATCACCATCTACTCAGGCCGCGGTCTCTTCGTCGAATCCACCGCGGGTACGGTCTGGCTTGTCGGCACCGCCGTGGAGCACCACGCCTTGTACAACTACCAGTTCTACGGCACCAAGAACGTTTACGCGTCGCAACTGCAGACCGAGACGCCCTATTACCAGCCTAAACCAAATGCCCTTACGCCGTTTACGCCAAACTCTGCCCTCAATGATCCCACCTTTGACTGCACCGGCGTCAGCGGGAACTGCGATGTGTCCTGGGGCTTGAGGGTGCTGAGCAGCTCGAACATTTTGATTTACGGAGCCAACCACTACTCTTTCTTTAACAACTACGCACAAAGTACGTGTCTTCCCCCCCCCCCCCTTTCAATCACCACCGTTTTTGGTCTGCATGTACACGGTACTGATATTTCTCACACAGCTTGCTCCACGTTTTCCGCGGGCCAGAACTGCCAGGCGCGCATGGTCCGTCTCCAGGGCACACTCAGCAACGTCAACATTTACAACCTCAACACGATCGGCTCGACGAGCATGATCGACTGGGCAGGAAAGATGGTGGCTGGGTACGCCGACAATGAGAACGTGTACCCTTCGACTATTGCTATGTTCAGGAGCGGTTGATCGCCCTTAGGAGGGAGCACATGGGCCTCCCTTTTACTTCGAGCTCTTGTAGAGCGCCCAGTATATATTTTTGGATGATTTATCATGTGTATATACTTTGTGAGCGATGCGAATGGCAATCTATATACTTTCTGCCACCAAACACGCGGCTTTCCTTGTCGGACACTCGGACCTTGGGAACAGTGGGAGAGATGTTGTTTGACAGTGAGTAGGATGTCCTCGTGGTTGACGAACTGGTTGCTTCCCCGATATGTTTATACCAAAGCGAGCTGGAATTGAGATCTTTTCTTCTACTGCATGAATCTAAATACAGCATATACCGATCAGATGCCACCCCATTCGAGCCCCCCCCCCTCGACTCTGCTGCCCAACCTCCGTCTAAGCTCCTTCCTTCTCGCGGCGGAAGTCGGTCAGGGCCTCGGGCAACATGCTCCAGCAAGCCTCTAACTTTCGCTCGTTGGTAAGACCATTGCGTCGGTTTACGGGCTGTAAATCTGCGCAGTCCAAGTCAAGCGTAGCCTATTTTTTCTCAGACGTTTGAACAACGACCTGAATGACGACCTCCATGATGGCGGTCGACCAAACAGGGGGGCTTTTGTCTTTGGTTAGGAATTACTTTGAATAAGGCGGGGGGGGGGGATAAGACTGACTTACCCGGCAGCCTCCCTCTGGGCAGACGGGTGGTTGGAGCGTCCGGTGATGGACTGAAGATTGTCCTGGCCGTACACTACAAACGTTCCACCACGTTCCTGGTGCAAGATTCTTGCGAGCGCCAGTTTCTTCTTCTTCACTCGAGCAAGATCGAGGCCCTCGTCAACCATGGCTGGAGCAGTAGTCCCAACCGCCGAGCTCCAGGGGAGGGAGGCGGTTGAGCTTTTGGCAGCACACAGACGCTCGCTGTAGCAGTTGTCCAGTTTCCTCTCGTTCTTGATGTTACATGCACATGAATTCAAAATGAGTATGTCTGCTTACATCCACGGCAGCGCTGTGACCTGTAGTATGAGGTACAGCCACTTGCTGCCTGTGCTCAGGGTCGGAGGAGCTAACGTAAGGCTGTTGGGATGCTTGGGCTGCAACGGTGGTGCTTGAAGCGCTGGTGAAGCACTTTATCAATGGACTTGCGGCCCTCATCCACGGCATACTGCTCAAGCTGTGGGACGCTGTTGCGACCGTATCCGCCCGTCTGGTATGATGGCGCCGAACTAGGGATGGTCAGCGTTTTACAAGGAGGAGTTAAAGCATCAGTGTCAACTCACTCTTGGGATGCGTTCCCTATGATGAACTCGTTCTCATACGTCGGATTTCACTCTGTAGTAGTACACAATACATCCAACTCTTGCCATTCAGCGCTGGGCAAGCCACTGGTGACCTCTCTTGCTGCCCTGTGCCAGAGTAACTCAAGGTGGCTGTCAACTGGTTGGTGTAACACTCTTGGTTGGGCGTTGTGGGTTGCTGACTGCTGACAGAATGGGTTGTGGTGCTTACCTGGCAGTCTGTTGTTGTTCGGAAAGAACTGTTGTAAGGCCTGCCGCACTAGACTCCAATATAAGACTTTCGCCTTCGAGGATATCAGAATGTTGCGAGACCGACGTCTCCCGAGGTGATGGAGACCATGATCCCAGGCGAGGGATGGTCTAGCCAAGCCTTGTCCTCCTTGACGTGCTTGTAAGCATTAGGCGAATATCTCTCGCCATCGGTGTCCTTGTTTCTGATGTAGTTGTGATGGTAAAGCTCGTCTGGAGAGCTCTGTCAGCGAGACTGCACATACGGTGGGCATGAGTGGCTTTCATTAGGGGTACTTACACAACCCAATGGCCTCGTACTTGCAGTGTGGCGTGGTAGGGGCCCCCGCATCCATAAGTGTTCCCATGCGCGTGGCCAGCCGAGCAGACCGGGCTGGGAAGCGCCAACTGAACGCGAGGCTGCGCCACGATAGGTAGGCATTGGCCCAGTGCATGTTGCCGCGCATGTGATCCTCCATGGCAATAGATTGTGTGAAGGATGGAGTGGAAAGGGTAGGAGATGTGCTGTCTCCGTTCGCCTTCGCAAGCACCTTATCGACATGGGGATATACAGACGCCTCCCATCCTGCCGGATCCATCGTCACTGTGGGGATATCCAGCTGGACAACAGTCTCATCACCGGGCACCAAGGGGCGACCATCCTGTGTCTCACCAGCGCCCTCCTGCACCGAACATTGCACAGCAGCTGATTCTGAAGTGCTTCCTTCCAGACCCGTAGGCCCTGATCGTGAAGAACGAGCCCCAGCTGCTTCCCTCTTGCACATTGGTCGTCGTGGCGGGTCTGAACGACTGCCTAGGCGATCCCTGAGAACTTCTTCCGTGAAGTTCCAGGTTGCCGATTTTCTTGTTATGAGAGAGCGCGTAGAAAGCAAGCGCGGAGTAAGCATATGACATTTTCCTGGAACTTGTGAGTTGTTTAGTATATGCATATGGCTTCGTTCGGGGCCCGAAGATTCAACTTACATGTAATCATGTTCCATGGATGATGCTGTGGCGAGGCCTTTGTGGAGATCCATCGTGTGTCAAGACTTCGGGAAGTGTGGTCGCGTAAGTTGTCTTTATCGAGAGTTCGACGCGTTTGGGGACGCGACTTACTGCCGGTATTGATGACATCGGCCAGCCTGGTATTCCTGCCGCTTGAGGTTTTGTTCTGTTGCCTGATGCTGATGAACCGTCTGAAATAATTGATAGCGACGTGAGATTGAATAGAGCTGTCGCAATTCGTAGTCGGGATGATCGACGCGTCTGAGTGGTTAAACGCGTCAGTGATAGATCCTGAGAATCACGAAACTGATACTCACACACGTTGCCAGCCATAGCTTTTGTTGTCACTGTTATGCTCCTTGAGCAAGTGTCTTGAGGAAACAATGCTATGGGTTGGTGGGTTGGTGTTCTGTTAGGCTTGCACCCGCCACCTGTGACAGCCACCAGAGTCTTGGATAAGCAGGCGCGCAAGTCAGCCAGAGTTCAAAAGCCAGCCAGGTGAGCTACTAGAGTGGCATCACCTTTGCCGTAGAGCCTAAAGCTTCACGGTCTGGGGGCAAGCAATTCTCGGGAGTTCCTCCATACCTTTGTTTGTTCAGGATGCCAGACCGGCCAGGTGTGGGAAGGATCACAGAAGGATCTGAGAAGGTTATAGGAAAGCACTTTGTCTTGAAGTCGCGCTCAGGTAGCATTGTTAGAGGTGGTTTGGAAACGATAGCTCAGTCCCCAGGTCTTGTATCTTTTCCTTTGTGTTTTTCGTGGTGGGGACCAGGTTACTTCCTGGTACCTACGTACTTAGATACGTACCTAGGTACCTAATACTTCTTTGGAAATGTATCGCGCTAAGGCCTTTTGAAAGGCCTACTGGGTTTCTGATTATGGGTTCAGATGAAACTATTTAAGCTTCTGTGGCTTTCAGAAGCTTCTGTAACTATGTCTTTTGGATGATGGTTCGGTGGCATTATACCTTGCCTGATCTACACATGTGTTCTGTCGTGGAAACTTCTAGTTACTGGAGGTTAGCTAGCTAACATACTGGAACTTGCGGCAGTGCCTTATAATATTCTAAGCTGTCAGTAAGCTATAGCGTAGTACCTGGGTTCCGTGAAGTGGGCAGACATGGGGCTGGGAGGAATGGACATAGGAAGCAGGTCTGGATCTTGATTTATGCCTTTGAAGACTCAGTACAGAGTTCACCTGACTACATATTATCAGTGTATGGTAATTCGGCATAGGATCATCTAAGGCAGTCAATGAATAGCAATGTAGAAGCTCTCACACTGCAGTGCTTAGTGCGCAAGAGACCATCAAATAATTCCGTCCATGTCTGGATTCGTCACCCTGTCAGGAACTCACCGAGGCAACTGGGCACCGTGGACAATTGGAAGTGGCAAGTCTGAAGGAGAATCTCTGGTTGGCTTGCGGACCTTCAGTTTGCCTGAATGGTACTCCACTTCTGTGTTTGGAAACAAATGCCTGAACATCTTCATGTAAACACACCGTCTTCACCCTGGGCAAGCCCTGGTCGACTTCAAGATAACCTTTTAGGAGGACTATTGCATCAACAGATACTAAAACACCAAAGGGAGCGTTTGTCACAATATCAAGGGCAAGATTTGATGTGCGAACTTTGTGTTTGCATTCTTGCTTTAGAGTCAAGGGCGGGTGGCTGTACGGAAATCCTTTTCCAGCCAACTACCACAGAATTATTATGACATGTCCATGAAACCCCTTTGGACGATGCCGTTTGATAAACCAATTCACGACAGAAAACCAAGTGAACTCGCCTGGGGTACCTTGCATATGCCCCCTTCATGATACCGAATTCCACTGAAGAAAATAGCAACCTGTGGATCCCCCCCCCCTCTAGAAAACTCCGGAGCAGGCCAGCCAGCACTTGGCGACTGCACAAATGACGACTCAATCTTCTCTATCAGGGTATCGTTTTTTCCATCGTTTTATGATGCTGCGTAAAAAAGTCGTAAACAGAACCCGGATCAGCAAGTCTTTCGAAACTCAAGCCTTAGCCACGCTTGGCGGAAAGGCAGAAGGCTGCGATTCCGAAGACTGGTTCATGGTCTATGCAATGGGTGTTGAGGCGCGTGCATGACACCTAGTACAGCGAGTAGCCGCCATCAATGAGGCAGTTGGCGCCGGTCATGAAGCTAGACGAGTCGGAAGCCAGGAAGACGCAGAGGCCGTTCAGCTCGTCAACGTTGCCCAGGCGGACCTGGGGAGTAAGCGAGGTCCATATCTTCTTCTGTGCGTCCAGCGCAGGGACCTTGTTCAGGGCGGTGTCCATGTACCCAGGGGAGATCATGTTGACACGGATGTTGTACTTGGCCCACTCCGCGGCCAGGGACTTTCCAAGCTGGGCGACACCAGCCTTGGAGGCGTTGTAACAGCTCTGCTCTTGAGGGTAGTTGACGACAGTGCCGCTCATGGAGGCGACCAGGATGATGGAGCCCTTTTTTCCAGCAGTGATCATGGCCCTGCCGACTGCCTGGGACATGAGGAACGAGCCGGTCAGGTTGATATCGATCAGACGGCGGAACATGGCAGCGTCGTAAGCTTCCGCTGGGATGTTGCTGTCCGCAATGCCCGCGGAGTTGACAAGGACATCGGGAGCTCCGTAGAGATCCACCACGGACTGAACAGCAGCATTGATCGCGCCCTGGTCACGTACGTCTACCTTGAAGAACGTGACCGGAAGGCCGGTCTTCTTGTGTAGTTCAGCCGCAGAGGCGTCGCCCAGCTCCTGGTTCGCGTCGAACAAGGCTATAGCCTTGGCGCCAGCCTCGGCGCAGGCGCGTGCCATGTAGTTTCCAAGGCCACGAGCACCACTGAGAAATACGTTAGTTGGTGTATTTAGTTCAGTAACGCTGAGGTTGAATGCAGATGTGTTGGGCGTAGAGAAGGTTGATTTGACTTTGTGGAATGGGGCCTAAGGCTCAGGTGGGATGAAACCCAGGGGTTGCTCGGGCAGAAACTTACCCAGTGATGACAAATACCTTGTCCTTGACAGTCATAGACCTGACGGTCGCGGGGAGCCTCTTGTAAGCCTCATCGGAGAGGAGGCTGAGGTTCTCCATTTCGTTAGTAGGAGGCACGGCAGGACCGGGTACCTGACGGTCCTCGGGCTTAACGGGGATTGTTTTGTGAAGAGCACCATTAGCCTTGGATGAGGGGTCGTAGACAGAGACAGGAATGCTGTTCTCCTTTACCACGTCGGACTTGAAGCGGGGGTAGGAGATGGTCAGAGAGCGGACCGCAGGGGGAGAGTAGGTCGAAGTGGCCGCTCGAGTCGTGGTGGCGGCGCGCGGCGCAAACGCCATGCGCAGAGCGCGGGAGGTGAGGCGTGCAGTAGACATGTTGGTTTTCGGGCTTATCGGATGTTCGTCGAGTGATTGATAGATTGATGGATGGATGGATGGATGGATGGATAGATAGATAGATGAACCAAATATGTGGTGAGGATGGTTCAAGCTTTGTTGTCAAGGTTGCAAAGTATTGAGGTCGAAGGACTGGTTGAGAGGTCCAAGGGTTTCGTCGGTGGGAAGTGATGGGACAGAAGCAGGATAAATATCAGGAACGGCCTCGATAGCACGGTGCACAGTTCCACTAGCGCTGGTCCAGGAGGATCAGACAAAAATGTATCCAGGCTTATCTGTTGAGTGACTTGTTCACTGGGCCCAAGTTGGGAGTGAAAGGCTTGTTTTCGTCTTTTGTTTCAAAGGGAAGTTGTTCCCACTTCTTCGCTGCTTTTTCAGGTACCCCAGACAGGCCAGTCTTGTAAAGAGCCCAGACAACTAATGCCAGTGACAAAGGCTGGAGTTATGATAATAAAAATCAATTGGTGATTGAGGACTTCAACAATATAAGAATGTTGTTGATGAACGTTGAACAAACCCAAATCCCTTGCAATCATCAAGCTGGCAATCCCCTTATATACGGATCCGTATGGTCTTGGCCATCGATGTATCGAGGTACGTAGATTTTATTGTGTGAGGGTGACAGTCGTGCGGCTATGTCTGTTCAGCTCGTGTTATCCGTGCCTGGGCGGCTGTTAGGGGATTGATGCGGTCAGATCTACGTGAGCATAACAGAGAGTAACATGTGTGTACAAGGAACTGTAGGCATCCGTAGTGAGAACGTCGAAATTCGGAAACCGGTTAAGGCGAAGGTCCAAGGTTCTGGAATTCCAGACCCTTTGTTCCCTGTTTGTTCTCTGATAAGTTGCTGTCGATCCCTGCAGTGCAATGCACCGCCTGCCAGCCTACCAGCCCTGCGTATGCGGCGAGATGCGAAAAGCTCGGTGTGATGGTAGGGGAATGTCAGGGATGCATATATATGTACTTCAAGGTGTACTGTGTGAAGGAATTCTTCTATCTAAATGCTCAGTAAAGGGGTCTGCAATAGTGCGACGTAAATGTTAGCTTATAAACAATACTTATATGGTCCGTACAGTTTGCCTATCAACATACCGACACCGGGAGAAGGTTGGCTGGCTGGTGAAAGTATATTACTCCCACTCGAAGAACAGAGGCCAGGACATGCTCTGTCAGGATATGGGTACTCATCAATAGTCTGTCAGACGGCCAGCCTCTTGGCGCCTGGCAGGTGGAAATATTTGTCCTAATTTGGTGTATGATAGCCGAGGTGAGAGGCGGTGGTAAAAAGCAATATGTGGCTGGCTGCACGAGCATGGACGTACGTTGGCTTAGGCGGAGATAATCACTGATCGCGGTATGGACCGACTTATTCCCCGAAAAACAAAAGGGGGCTGCGAAGATCCGGGGAGGCGGGGGGAGATCTGGGAAACACGAGGGAGTAGGTTAATAGCGGTGAGACAAAGAACCGACACCTTTGTTGTGTAGCCTCTCAATAAGGGGGAGTATTTTGATTCGACTTGTGTCTGATTTTGCTGTCGTGCAATCGTCCCCCCAAAAGTTATTTATTGAACCTCTATCTACATAGAGAACATGTGGAGACACTAGTCAATATTATTCTCAGCCAGCTTTTATTGGCTCAAGATAGTTTCCTTTGATGTTGTGAGTGACCAGATCTTCTGTTTAGTTACCCTCCAACTGCCCAGTTGCTTGATGAGGAAGAGAACAGTGTTTGCGGAGAGAGGCAGGTCGACTGAAGTCCGTAGGTATTCCGGGGGGAGCTTTGATAACGGTGTGGCATACAGAGTACCTAGGTACCTACCTACCTACCTACCTATGTAGGAATAGGCAGATGCCTCTACGTATCTGTAATGATGTACGTACGTACCTAGGTACATACGCTACGTTCCCGTTTCATGAAGATCGCATCCTATCCAGGTCTCAGTGGTCTGATTATTTATATGACAAGCCAAGCGCTATAAGCCGTAAAGGCTATCTGTTATTAATACCTTCATTGATGAGACTGCATACATCGTTTGATCGTATAACGAGCACTTGAGGCTCATGTCTCGAAGAACTGAACAGGGAGAAGGTTGGAGTTCAGTTGGGGTGACTTTCATTCAGGTTTGTGTGTTTCAGCCCCTCTCAAGCTACAGCGTCAAGCTTCTACCGTAACTGCGTTATTACTGTACCCAGGTGCCCCTTTCACAGGCTAGACTAGACCCACCGTTCCCGGAATTCGGGAACGGTGGGGTGTTCCAAGGTTGTAGTCTAACCCCACGTCGGGCCCACGAGGACCCTGGAAGAATGTCATGACGAAGCGCTATACACCTGGGCATAAGTACCTAGGTAGGTATGTACCGGTACCCACAATACCCCACAGAGTTGATGAATGATGGACAGAGGTTGTTGATATTAGAAAGAGGAAGGTCAACACACACACTCATCTGACAGGGCTCCATATCGAGGTTGACAGCGTCCCTGTCACACGCCGATGCATTGATATTGATACGATGTTGATACAAGAACCCGCGTTGCATGTGAATGTATTCTAGGCTGTGTTCCATAACTCCTTCTATGCGGTGTGGTGTGCTGTGCGTGCATGTGCCGGCGGCTGCTTGCCCTGCAGATGTAGTGATGAGAAATAATATCAGAACACCATCCCAAAACAAAACAAAAAAGGCCAGAGGCTGGAGCGTGGGGAAGAACCCTGCTCGACGGACAACATCCGCCCCGGTATGTATCAGAGTGAGGTTCTTGGTAAGCCTGACAAGCCGCTGGGGAGAATTGCGCAAATCGAGGTCAAGTGAGGTAAGCCAACGAACATCGGCCGACACTGTCGGGGGAAAACCGCTTTGTCCCGGAATTAGACCATAACAGCCACGCTGTGCTTCATTCTGTTTTAGCTGATGCTTAACATGAATACCTCGGCGTTTAAGAGTTCCAAGTAGGGGCTACTGTGCACCTCCCGCGACGCGACTGCACCTTGGGCCCGACAAGGGCGCGCTGGATAGTTGTTTTGGATGGACAGGGCCGCAGCAGCTAATACCGGAGACATCGGGGGACAAAATATCTTGCTTAGCAGTGCAAACTCTCATCCGGCCTCACCGGCTTACACCGTACTTCATATGCCTCTGAACATCCGACATCTACATACCCAGTCAGCCAGTAGAGAGAGAGAGGGAGAGAGAGGGAGAGAACAACATCACTGTGAATGCGGCCTGGCATCCTGCATGTGGTTGCCCAGGTAGCCCACTCTTCTACTGGCAAAGCAGGCATCAGTCCAGCCAGCTCGTCCATATGATGAAGCAATGAAGACACATCCTGACGCAACTGATAAGGCGACCTCCGAAACTCCAAGAAGGCCGTCTACTTGCCACAATTCTGGGCTTCCCGAGGAATTCCCCGACTGCCTAGTACACTCCAGTACACTCCAGTAGCAAAGTACTGCCTATACTGTGTAAATAAATAAAAAAGGCTCTGGCACCTGGGGGTCTGCAAGAAAGAACCCGAATAATGGGGATTCCAACTCGATCTGATGCAACGGACTGTAGTTCGTATCATATCCGAGGCTACTCCCGGAATGCAGCTAGTCGGCATGCAGACATGACTGTGTCCGCCAACGTCGACGGCGTCGCATTGTTCGCCACAACGCCCTGTTTCCGGGCATTACTTGCGTTGGTGAAAGCTTATCTCGCAGGTAAGCTAATACTTCAAGATCCAGGGGCCAAGTTGCCACCATGCCACCGCTCCAGGGTTCCACAGGACTCCTTAGAAATCCCACACAGGTATGTCAACATAACCTCAACCCTTCTTTGATGTGATGTGAGATCTGACAAATCTGTGAAGCACCTGTTGCGCAACGTGCTGCAATAATTAGCAGGGGGGAATGCGACGATATGACCGAGTGCCATTGGTGATATCGCGACTCGCCCATAGATTCGCGAGCTGGTCTGGACCAGATCCGACCATGTCGCGCCCACACACCAAGACCTTCGTGGCCAGCAGGCAAGCTACTGGAGCGTTTCAAGCTTCAGTCTCCCTCGCCTCTCCTTTTCCACCTACTCTGAGAGCATGTACAGCCATCCCGGGCTGTGGGGGTCTCGCATGCATCATGAGGTACCACTGTACCCTCCCCAGGTCTGGGTGTACTGTCTCCCGTGTCCCGGAGAGCTCATCCCTGCTCACAGGTTGAGCCTCACTCCCAGGGCGAACCTCTCGAGCTCGACTACTTCCAGGTTTTTTTTTTGTGCTTTCCCTCCTGTCCTTGGATTTTTCATTTCTCCAGTCAAGAAGGAACCAGGGTTATCCGACAGTAGAGGAACCCCAGCGGTTGCTTGCGCAGTCGGGATGCTCATGTCGTCGGTAGGTCCGTCAACGCGGCACCGCCCTCCTCCTCCTGCTGCTGTGCCGGGGTGGATCTCGTGGCACCTTCTAAATCCTTCCACCACTGACAGTGATACCCAGACTGGGCTCGAGCTTCCAAACAAGACATCGCACATAATCGCACAGATGACACAAGTGCATTGCCGCACTCGTCCCGTCCCGCACGCACGCACGCACGACCCGGCCGGTCCCCTCTCAGCCTGACGGGCAGCCCTCTTCCCCTGGTCTCCAGACACCCGGTACCTTGCTTGCCTCACAGCCCAGGACAGGATCCACAGCCAAGTACCACTCGTGACGCTTCTATCCCCAACAAGTGGTCCACCGCGCAGGGGCTTCCATATCTCGCCGGGACATCCATCACTCACACCTGATTCCCAGGAGAGGAGGGGGGGGTTGCTGTGTAGTCGCCGGTCCCGTCAGTCCAGTACCCGATATAGGTCCTTACACAGGGGAGCCACACCTGCGGGACCATCCGCAGATCTCAGGGCGACAGGGCGATGGGCGATGGGCTGAGGACCACGATGATCCAAGACCCTTCCACTCAGCCCTACGCGACCCCCGCGCACTGTGGTTCTAGACCCGAAACCCCCCCCCCCCCACCCAAGCGGTAGCACAGATGAGGCTCAACGGTCGGCCCACTTGTGGGATCCTCACCCCATAAATATCCGTTCAGGCGGCGCGTTCCCCAGGTTCCCCGGATTTACCTCCCCTCCACCCCACGCCCCCATAAAACTATCCTCAGGACCCGCAAAGCTTGTCCTTGCCGCCGAAGATGCTTCTCTTTTGTCCCCGGCCGAGATGAGGCTCTGCTGAGGAGTTAGCCAATCGTTACTGGGCAGATACGAGTCTCCACCCCCTCCCATACCAGGAAATGCCGTCTCTGCGCGTAACTCCGTCACAAGCATATCTTCCTACCTTCCGGTCGAAACCCACACCGTCGTCTGGGCTATTTTATTTCTTCATCACGTTTGCTGGTGCTATACTCAAGCCAGCCCAGCAAAGACCAATGAATGGCGGGTATACCACGGCCAATCGTCTAGCACGATAATTCACTGGAAAAAGAGCCTCCGAGCGAGACCTGGATTAATACAGCAATGTATTCGTACACGTGCATACTTAGACAGGTATCTCAAAAATAGGAGAAAAGCCGGGCGTATTGCCCGAAGTCGGTCTAGTCCGAACCCAAAGAGACCCAACCCCCTTCTTGACCCGGCTCTCCTGCGCCGCCGTCCCTCAACGCCGTCGTGTATGAAGGTATTGCTGAGACTGAGTTGTCTGAGGTGGGCTTCGGCCCATCACGAAGGCCCATCCTCAACCAACCTTAGCTTTTTTCCGAACGCTCCGTTCGTACGGGCCAAGCGGTCCCAATGTCGCTTTTGATTCATGACCATACCAGTCGCATAAAAAGACCAACCGTCATCCTCTTTCCCTTCCTCAAGACCTTCACGCCGACTCGCGAGCACCTAACCGGATTCATAGTCGATCAACTCCAAGAGTGTCGAAATAGGCTGGGCCAGCACCCGGTTCTCCGACATGATCTCATGCAGGCGGGGCAGCACAGCCCGGAAGAGCCTCTCGTTCCAGCCCCTCGCCTTCGGATCAGCCTGCTCGCGTTCTTGTTCCTCAAGAAGTTCCTCCTGAGCCTCGGTCTTGACCACGTTCCGCGCTATGTTCCGCAGGACCAGCACCGCACTAAAGGGCGTGCCTGCGGGCTGAGGAGGACCGTGTGGGTTGCGCTCATCGCGTACTGTCATTGTTTCCTCAAAAGTCAGAGCCATTAACTTGGCGGGAACGACGTGCGAGCGCTTCGCCTTCTTGTACTGGTTTACACTTGGGCTCGGGCCACTGCCGTTAGACGTGGCGTCCGAGGTGCCGTTGGCCGGGTGAATGGTGGCGGGCCCGGGCGCAAAGTTCTGCTGGACGGCCATCAGGTGCGTCTTGACGTGCGACATAAGCGTGGCCAGTGGCACCTTTTCGCCGGCAGCAAACTTGTGACAGCCTGCCCACAGGCAGCGGTCCTCGACTTCTTTGTTAACGTACTTGCCGTCCTCGTTGGGCTTCTCCCGGATGTGTACGGCCAAAATATGCTCGTACATCCTCTCGGCGTTAGCGAAGAAGTTGTTGCACTTCTGATATTTCTGGCCGGGGCCAATCGGTAGCGTCCACAGGCAGCGGAAATACTCTCTGCCCTCGTCATCAGGGTCGACGGGTCTGGTGCGAGCTCGAATTCCCTTGATAATGAACTTCTGGTTTGCCCCGTTCGGTCCTTTGATGATCTGCGCTCCGGCGCTGGTCCAAACATGATTTACATTCCTAATGAAATCTGCGGGTGAGATCATGGTCTTCCCCATCTGCGAAAGGCGGCTGCTGAACGACGATTGGTATGCCGTCCAGATGGCGATCTGGGTGATGCTGGCATCAGGGTCTTCCTCGAACAGACATCGCAACCACATGTAACACCTCTCGGGTTCTTCCATAGCCAGGAGACGCTCCTGCAGATCTTGAGGCAAAGGCGCAACATCCTCGCTGTATGGTATCCTGGCCTCGGGTTCTATGATCTGCTCTCGCACGACGCGCTTACCGCCATGAGAAAGAAGGCGGACCAGTTGTTTGACCAGAGTTTCCGGCTTGTCCGGCTTGGTGGATCGGAATTTGAGAAGGGTCTCGATGTTGGACACAACAGCTGTGTACTGGTAGAGAAAGTCCAGACAGGCATCTAAGAGCTCATCATCATTGAGCATCAGCCAGTCAATGATGGCCTCGAGGATGTCAAGGGGGACGTCCCCAAGCTTGTTCGTCTCATCCAAGGTCATTGAGATCCGGCCGAGAGCACGGAGTGATGTTAATATCTGACCGCGATCAGCCGACTTTAGCTGAGCGAGGAGTGTGCGGTAGAGAGCATCGTCCGGATCCATCACCAAACATGGAGTAAGCTGCTCTGCAATGTCCAGCGCGATGTGCTTCAACTCCACGCTGCTCTCGCCGGAAGGCAGGTGAAGAATTATGCACAGGAGATCCTTCAGGGCAGGGAACTCAGCCATGGTCTTACTGTTCTCTGGTAGCATGAGCATGTTTCGAATGGCAAGGGTGGCCTCGGTGACCAGGATCATGCGATCGGCGAACTCGCCAGGCTGGATGTGATCATGTGTAGGATGGGGGTTGAGCTGCTCAATTCGTTCCAGGATATCCGCCGTGCCGTTGATGCCATCCAGCTCTTCAATATCTTCTCCATCTAGCTCTGGATCGTAGGATACCCTGAAATTGACGTCCCAGAAGAGACTTCCAACCTTGAGGGCGACCTCTACGAGGCCCTCCGCCAATCCAGGAAAGCCATCGAATTTGTACCTGTCGCCACGCTCAAATGAGATCTTAAGTAAATGGTGTAGGGCAAAGGCTTGCTCCTCAGGTATTCCAGAACGGAGCGCGTAGAGACATCGTGCGTAAATATTTGGGCCGTCGAAAGGAGAAGTCTGAATTGGCAGGCCTTGGGAACAACTAATTAGTACAAATTTCTACTGTCATGGACAGAAGAGGAACTTACTTCCAGGCAATGGTGCCTGACGCATCTGCATTGGGGGTGCATAACCGGGAGGGTACTTTGCCCTCGCAAATTTGGCTGGGGCATTCGATGGTGTCTCCACGGGACGAAGAGGGAGTGGTACATTTGCGGGGGGTTGGAAGCTCTGGACTGTTGACGACTGGTATTCGTAATTCTGGGGGTTATAGCTTGCCGAAGCGCCGCCACGGGCAGTATGCGGCTGTGGGATTTGACCAGAAGGGGCGTGATTCAGCTGATGTGTCGCAGGACGGCTCGCAGTCTGGGGTTGCGGGTGTCCATTGCTTTGCGGCGTAGCGGGTGGATGGTTGTGTAATTGTTGAGTTGCATTTGGCGTCCCGGTATTGGATTGTTGCTGCGAAGCATGACGAGAGGGACGTGTTGTGCCAGTATCAGGCTGGAAGATGACCCTCTGGGGAGGAGCCTGTCGCAAACCTCTAGCAGCACGGCCTGAGCTTGGGGTATCCTCTGGTTTGCTTTCCCGAGCCGGAGTACCATCGTCGCCAGATGGCTGAGGGGAGTTCTGAGCAGTGGAACCGCGGCGGTTCTTCGGCGTGAAGCCCTCAAGTGTCCTGGTCAGAATGCCGCTGCCCCTGGCGGACAGATCTTCGAGGATTTCGGGGGGCGGTGGGGTCTTGTTGTAAACAGTGCGGATCTCGTAGGCGGCGAGGTTTTTGTAGTAGAGAGTCTTCAGGGTGAAGGAGGCAGCGGCCGGGTTGTGGCTGTATACTCCAAGCTTAGACAAGATTTCGCGCCATGTCAACTTCTTTTCCGAGACCTTGTCGTATCCGCCATGCTGGACAACGCAATTGAAGAGCTTGTAGAGATCGACGTGGGTGGCATTGATCTTGGGTTCGGGATCGAACCTGGTGCCGCGGTTTGTGTGGAAATCCCTGAGCTTTGCGATGAAATCTTCGTATTCAGGAGTCCGGTCGATGAAATGTTCGGGGACCCTATCGGTAGGCGCCATCGTGGCCGTGTGCGCCCGCAAGGGAGGAGGAATCGCAATCCTCCGGGAGATGCGATTCAGGACACAAGGCGAATTGAAGTCAATGTCGTTGTCGTGAGATAGAACGGCTGGCTATCCGGGTGGGGGACGATTGATGTGGGGTAGCGGGGCGTGGTGGGCTAAGGCCAAGTGAGTGAGGTTGAGGTTGAGGTGAAGTGATGAGGCTATCACAAACAGGCAGTTTGGACGTGTTTTGGTGATGGCTGTCGAGACGCGCAGCGCAAGGGCTCTGGTGCTCATGGGTTGTCGCAAAAAGGTGCATGCGCAGGGTGGAGTTTTTGGAGCCAAGAGAAGTGCACGGACCACATACCACAAACCATATATGACTAATCCGAGCAGCAGCCATGAACGAGGCATGTGACCCCTGTCCATGTCCAGGGACCGGCAGCTCCTTCTCATTTGGCCATGCTGCCATGCTGCATTACTGCCATACTGCCACCCTTGGGAAGCCGCGCACTCGGAACTGAGAGTCCCTCAATTACATGCTATCTGCGGGCCCATTGAGAGAAGGAACGTACGGGGGAAAAACACGGTCAGATACCTGATGTGCCTGACTAACACTGAGGTGCAAGTGCACTTGCCCATAATGGCCGCTTCCTTCCACCTTTTCATGTAAGGCGATTGATTTACTTCATCCGTCACTTTCCAATCTCTCCTTCTCAAGTGCTCCTTCTTCTCGGACACTAACAACTCCCGAGTCTTCAAGTTTCCAAGTTCCTCTTCAATCCTCAGTGTACACTGTATGTGCCTCGGCCTTTTTTTTTTTTTTTTTTTTTTTTTTGGTGTGGGCATCTGGGCATCTGAGCAAGCCAATATCAGAAAGGTTGGAAGCTTCGACATTGCGTCCATCCGTCTCCTACTCTGACACCAGCCGGTCACTCTGCAAGTTGCCTCTCCTCGTTTCCTTCTTCTGTTCTGAGTGATTCATTTTGATGAAAGTCCGAGTAATACTGCCTGTCAAGACCTGAAATACTGTTATCAACCCTCCCCAATGGAGTCGTCTTCCCACACATCTTTCGGCCAGGCACCGCCATCAACCATGGACCGCAACAGCTTCAAGGGCCCCAAAGCTCATCAAATAAGCCTGAAGCGCCTCGTCATTGAGCAACGAACCCAGCCTTTCACTCAAGCTGCGATGCTCACGCTCAAGGATGGTGATTCCCCATTCAGCGGTTTCCCGGCGTCCACGTATACTGCCGCACCTCCTGCTGCATATAGACGCTTCATGCAGATACATATTGATGGCAAGACATTGGTCAGTCAAGACGAAAACAACTGAGGGTAGTGTCAGATATATGTGGTTTGCTTGACTGACTGACCCTTGCTTTGAAGGCAGAATGGGACCTCACCCTACTCACAGAACGGGAATTTGCTGGAAGGGGTGTTTTCTATGGTTTCGCAGAGGGGAAGATGCTCAGGTTGAGATTGCCACCAACTGGAATGACCTCCGAAAAACAACTAGTAAGCGATACCATCTCCTCCTTTGAAAGCCGGCAGAGCCCTTCTCATCATGTGCAGGAAACCCCTTTTAGGACAGTACAGCTGTGCATAAGCACACAGCAGGAGTTTCACACAGCAGTCAGCTACCTTTCCAAGGATGTGGGACTGAAGTACGTCAAGTTCTCCACTGCAGTGACTGGGCATCAGTCTCAGGCCCCGTATCCTTCCATACGGTCTCCCATTCAATACCGCAGCCCATCGACATCTGGTGCCGCGGCCATGCGGCCACCAGCACAGCCCGGAAGCCAAGTAATATCGCAGCGAAGGCAAGTGCCAAATGACGTGTCCTTCGCTCACCAACCATCGCAAAGGCCGTACACACTCACTGCCCGCACACCCTCGAATCAGCCTCAACACAGACCGTGGGCCGTTCTGGGCACAACTTGGCGGCAGGAACCCTACTACCCGCCTCTAGACCTTATGTCCACAGATGGCTCAAGCCAACCAAGACGAATGCTCAGTCAGAGCCCCGTAGAAGCAGAAGCACGCTCATGGGGGCCCACACAGCCATACGATCAGGCTCCCCAACCTTCCCAGACCCGCGAGAGGACCTTCAGTCGCCCCGTGGGCCAGAGCAATCACGAGTCTGTTCTTTCCCAGGACCAAGTCAACGTTGGTGAGCTAGGTAATCAACATTTTAATCATATACCGAACCGTCGAAGGGATCTGGTTCCAACAATTCGCCAGCCATCTTCAACGCCCAGGAACAGCAGCGCAGAAACTTACCACTACGAGCAACCTTACCGATCGAGCTCAACTCTGGGGGGCCTGGCCGGCGAAGAGTTCCGACCTCTTTCTCGGCCCGGTTCGACATCGGAAAGACGAGTACCCGTCAAGATGCGATTCCTTGACCCATTCACTCGGCACAAACCCCCATACTGTAACTCGAAAGCAATGTGGGAGATCACCATTTATCTCCCGGCCTCGACAACGGCCTCGGAGCTATGTTTTCATGCCGCAAGCCACGTGAACGGAGGATTAGAAACGGAGAAGCACGTGGATGGCGCGACCTTGGAGGCGCGAGACAAAGACGGCCATGTCTTCGATAGGCAAGATGATATTTCGAAAGCGATTTTAGAAGGGGAGACGTTCTTCTTGGCAGTGTCCACGCAGACAACTTTGCAGAGACCACACGAAGAGTCGTCTCTCGATCCTTTGAGCCTGGATTTGTCTTCGAGCCCCAGCCTCACTCCACACCTGCAAGCACCTCCTCTTATTGATCGGGGAGATCAAGTGCCACCTCCTCGCAAATTGCCGTTCACCCCCAGACTGAGAACCGGCACAGTGGGGAACACGGCGCAGCTGCCGGCTCCTGCCCGGTCTCCTCTCGCCGAACGTCCAGATCTCGTCAACCGCAGCTCTCTGAAAGCCGTACAAGAAATCTCACCGCCACTAAGCATGAATGGCAATACTAACAAAATGGCTGGCCAAAAGCGTCCAGCATCACGTCAATCAACATCTCCACAAAGTTGTCGCCGTCCAAAAGCCGTCCCGAAGAATTCCCTGGCATCACGCGAGCTGGTTGAACCTGCTAGACCAGCTGTACCTCCCAACGTAACGACCAGATCTGCGACTGCTCAAAGGACCAACATTCGGGCGAAAGGTGAGCATCGACAAGCCGAAGTGGTGCGGGCAGCCACAGAAGCCACAACCGCCGATGAAGAAGCCCGCATCGGAGTTCTAGTAGAGTCCAGTTGCATGGCCTGTCGAAGGAAGAAGGTTCTGTGTGATCGTGCGATGCCCGAATGCGGCCGCTGTGTGCAGGACCATAGGAGATGCAACTATCCCTCAACAAGACCCAAATCAGTGATCATTGAAAACGGAGAGCAAACTGACAATAATGGGAACATGGACCATTTGATGACCAGCGGAGCCCAACCGCCGGGCTCGGGTCCAGTGGTGCGGAATTCCGCAACTCAAGCATCTGCGGCACCAGTGATGCAAAATGCCACAACTCAAGCATCTGCCGAAACGCAAGATATTGCAGCCCAGACCGAGGAATCAAAAGAGACCTCCAAGGACGTGGAGATGAAGGATGCAGCAACGAACACTTGCACCACATGTATCGATGCTGCGGTGGAGACTGCTAAGTGTGACGATTTGTGGCTCCCTCACTCCCAGTCATTCGAGTTGGTGTCGTGGGCTAAAGATCGATACGACGAGCAGCTGAAGAAGGCTGCGGAAGTTCTTCGGACAACCGATCCGCTGAGCGGGGACTATCGCGACAAGGTATACCTCGCGGCACAATATGGGTTGGAATTCGAACTGGAGCTGCGGGAGATGTGTGAGAAGGCTCTACAAGATTCGTGTTGATAGACAAGCCGCAACATCGGGACGTTTACTATACTTGCGATTTGAGACGTTGCTTCAGTGGCTCGAATCTTCGTGTTGTTCATACCTATGTATTGTTGCAGGGAGAATATCGTCCTCGTGTGTCTGGCAGGATAGGTAGACCTTCCATTTTTCCACAGGGGCACTGCTCAAAATTCAGATACTGCAATGTAAGATACTGTGGCAGTGTGGTTCTAGTGTGCCTCTTCTTCTTGTTCGAAGCACGTCGCCATCTGACCCGATTATTTTGAGGGGCCATTGAGGAACGATCTTGAGGCATCTAAAAGCAACTTCTCCGATGGTCTCGCCTATTGCAGATATACCCAGTGAGCCACCTTCGTGATGATCGGGTGCCAGTGCGTGCCCAAGGGAGCAAGAGGGTGGCCAGAGACCAACCGAGCTTCCTCAAAAGTACTCGTGGGTGGGAAGGCAACGTCTGCCCAGGTGCCGGGTCTTGATCGGATGTTTCGTTTTTGCCGTGCTTCTGGAGCCCCCAAGCAAGGACACACATCTCGTGAGCCCGACGGATTTCGCATGCCCGACTTCATGCTGTGACAGACCCGAAATCGAACGGGGGTTGGATTTGTTTGCTTGTTTGACGGAGATAGCTGACCATGTGGTGGAGGAGAGGGTGGAGGGATTGGACTGGCAGGCGTGTAGTTGGCGACAGCTACTCATCACGAGCCCTGGGACCGTCATCGAAACGTCAAGCAACAAGATTTATCACACCATTGCATCCTTTGCTGTCGGGTAACGGCAAGGCATGCCCGAAATATACGTGACAGTCACCGAAATCTAACGGGAGTAGAAGTCGCTCTCTCGCGCTGTACATCGGAGGTGTTGACCACCGCAGAGCTGCCATCGTGATCAGGTCTTAGGAGGGCAAGTCGTCGCGAGGTCATCACAGCATGGAACTACTAATGGTCGTTATCGAGCACAGGTCTTACTGAGACCCAGGTCATCGGTCGACGGTGCCCAAGAAATTCAGGAGGGAAGCACGGTACGTTTACCAGACCCCATCGTACGACCTTGCAGCCCTCGTCTGCCAGTCGACCAGTCCGAGCACAATGGTGAACCGGAACGATGATTTGCCGGCATGATGATGCTTTGGCGAGACCTTTCGCGGTGGAAGGGGTCGCCAGGAGGAGTCAGCTTTCCGAGAATCAGGCCATGGCGGCGAATATTACGATGTTTCAGGCAGGAGGACTCGGAAGTAGAGACATCGAAGACTGGGAGAGAGGCACAAGATCAAATCGATGATCCAAAGAGACAGCCCCACGTGGCCTGGCTTTCTCCCAACCACAACCGCCATCATTGCGGTGTAAGAAAGTCGTGCGTCGTGATACACTCCCGAAGTGCAAGACTTGCCGAGGGGACCAAGCCTGCTGCCATAGAGCTTACCGTTGGCCCGCTCCGTTGGTTACCCAGCGACCACTTTAGCACCGCCAGTTCCAAGGCTGTGTTTGGATCTCACCCTACCGCCAGCTCCGAATAAGGTCGACGCTGAGACCGGCACGTCGAGCGCCCGGGCACACTGACAGACCACAAGTGATTGACCCCGTGCAACATGCTCTGTTCCAGCTTACGCGCATGATCCATGGACCATGTGGGTACGTACACAGGGACCAGCCATCTTGCGAGAACCGATACAGCCTCAACAGACCCTAACATGTCGCGAGATGCCTTCACCGTTGTGGATACCCGTCGAGGACGGGGCGAATGGCCTGCCTCTATCTCATTGGACTGCCCTACAAGGCGGCCGCCTGGTGAACAAGCCCGAAACAAATCGGGGGCGCTCGGCATCTGGACCTGGGCCAGCTCAGTCCCACATGGCGAGCCGCTGTCAAAAGGACCCCCTAGAGAGGGGCGGGGTTTTGGGGGGCGGCGGCCCTTGGTATCATGTAAGTGGTGGCGCCTTGACATCCCGAGGTCCTTCCGGGCGCTAGGGTTGGTGATATGTAACCCTATTTCCTGACTTTCGCTGGCGTGATACCGACCCAGAACGAAAATGTTATGGGAGAAAGAGAGAAAAGAAAGAAGGAAAGAAGGGGGAAGGGGGAAAAAACCGATCCGAGCCACATGCAGGTGGTTGCATCCGGGCTCTCAAGGTTTGTCCTCGAGTCAAAGATAAGATTGCCTGCCCAACCGTTCGGCGCAGGCTGTTTGGTTGGTGATGCCCGAAAGTCGTCGGAAAACGCAGGCTCGAAGAGGACAAGACGGTGTTGGATCGTACAGCCTTTCTGTTTTGTAATGTGTGATGTGTGATGTGTGCAGTGTGAATCATGCCATGGTGTGATTTATGTGGGGTTGGATATTAAGTGCAGCCGAAAGACATCGGTATAGGAGAAGGGGGAATTTGATAATGGTTTGACTGTGGGAGGTTTGGAGGTCGAGATGGAACATAGGTATGTATAAGTAGGGTAGATAGGTAGGTATGTAAGCGCTCCTCAATACCCTTCCAGATGTCCCGCGCCTGGCCCCCTTCCCCACCCTCTTATGTACGACTGCGGCCCCTCCCCAGATTCAGTTCTCCTCCCACCCCCCCACACCAACACCAACACCAACCTCCTTCCGGCCGACGATAAACGGTGCAGTCTACCACATGTGGACGTCAACAGTAGCTTCAACGTCCAAGTGGGTCGTGCGTCGCTTCCGCCTCTACAGCTACAGTGGGGCTCTCTTCTTCCACCGTTATTCTGCCCGTCTTCTTCATCAACAACAGCAGTCTTCGACGACCACCACCACCACCATCATTATCATCATCATCGTCGTCGTCGTCATCGTCGTCGTCGTCACGCAGCGGCCTGTTGCCACCCAAAACTCACATTCACGGTTCCGGGCCGAGGTAAAAAGGTGACTGTGGCGCTGACGAGGGGACTTCTGTCCAACCATCCAACCATACAACTACAGATCGATGTATTCTTCTCTCCCCGTAGGATTGAGCTTCAACGCCTAGACACGGTTCGTCGGGTGCCCGTCATTGACTGTCTTGCTCAGCCCGGGCCGGTCAAATCTCCCCTTGGACGTACCCTGTTCCGGCTCGACTTCGATTTGACCCCGATATCGACAACCCTGCAAGTTTGTTGGCCATCGAGCACTACCATCGCCGCGCCATCATTACGATCCCAAAGGATTGGAACCACCATCAAGCCTCACCGGTATGAGCCGCGTCAGCCACATTGCCGTTGCTTCTAACGAGCGCACCATACGTATGGTGGCTGACTCCTTTAGAGGCCAATGGTGATACCGCCACTCAGCTCTAACTTCAGCCGAGCCCCCTTCTGTCCCCAGTCCGTCTACCACTCGCCGCCGGGGCTAACACACCAGTGGCAACTAAGACGAGACGAGACGTCTACTATGGTAGAACTATCATGAGCTAACCATGGCCAGATATCGATGCATCACAAGGCTAATTCGAGTGTGGGTCTAGTTCCTGGCCCCAGGCTATTGAGCCATGTGCTATGTCCATTAACCTGGATTCCCAAGCACCTCGTCGACGGTAGGCGGGGTCTACCTACCTCTACACAACATGAGTCTACATGTCCTCTTGCCTACCTGATGACAACGCAAGGCGACATCTATTTCCCTCCTGAGGTCGTGCAGTCCATGACCACTTTCTGGCCCTACCATGCTGTCGCGAGGTTGTGCTCCAAGTGGTGGTCACTTGTATCCCCCCCTGCCGTGACCTTGATGCACGACAGCGCCCCTGGCTGGTTCTCCAGCCAAGGCATTCGACTTACGCCTGTCACACAAGCCAATGTGTACTCGCTGCCACCGAATGCACCTAGTCACAAGTCCCCTGGCTCCCCCCGCAACCACCTGAAGCCACCCGTGTTGGTTTTTCTTCAATAGCATTTTGCTTACCGCTTCACTGTACAGTATCCAAGTAGTTCTTGGCCTCGCCGAGACATCCGCCTGCAGCAAGACCGATTCGTGAGGCTCGTTTGTTCCTGCTTCCAATGGGAGTCCTTAGCGACCAGATCCGCAGCGCGGGTTCCGATGATGCCCACGGCGGAGTGAGCGCACTGTCGCCAGTGTTCTGCCAATGGTATCGATTGCCATCGCCAACCTGCCTACCAACCGTCACCCTTTGATCAATACAGAGAGGGACACTCAAGTCGAAAGCCCGACATCTTGTCTCACCCAAGAGAGAAGACCGAATCACCTTCGAAGGAAAGAACCCCTGGAAGGTGGCGGTCTGGAGCTTGCTTTTTCGACTACGCTGCCCTCGTCTATGCCCGGTGGGGGGCGTGTCATCACAGGTTTCGGAAATTCTTTGGAATACACCACAATCAGCTATGATTCGACTGCTCCTTCAGTTTAACAGACTATGAAGCCACTTACACGCATTCCTCCTGGTTTTGTCGCGAAGCGAACGCTCAATTGGCTCTGTGCTTGCTCCAGCCCAAGTCTCTTGTGTGGCCACCATTCATCCAGATGACAGGGCACCGGGCAGTCGGAGAAGTTACTTCTCCGTTGGCGAAAGAACCGTCATCCTGCACATATGGCACGACCGCTCTCATTGGGTTTACCGAACCTTTCTTTTGCTATCCGGGCGAGTGGAGACCCGTACGGGGCTTGGGTACACAGAGATGAAGCTGAGGTCCAAGGCGCAGGACTAAATCCAGCCATCCGAATATTGGCATGTGTTGTCTCAGGTCATGGTCTTGCATCGGCTGTATGGCTTGCTATATCGAGCTTAAGACAATGAATGAGGAAGAACAAGACAGTGTGTCTCTTCGGAGGTCCTGGAATTCGCTATAACCAGAGCATGGGTGTCCTATCCCGTGATGTCCGTATCGCCGATGATCACCAACGCTGGCGACCCCTACCGTTCATCGCCACTTAGTCTAATGCAGCATACAGTAGTGTTCGTCCTCCAGCCCATCAAACCGATTGGATGGATTCACTCTCGACCGTCGGGGGATTGAACTTTGCAAGCTCCTCATATTAATTCCCATTCTCTGGCCCAACCTGGGCTGAGCGGATTGTTCTCCTGGTCCTGCGACTCACACCTCAAACTCAGAGTCTACTAGGACACCAAAATGAACAGCAATAGCCCGGCCGAGAAAACAAGGAGCGGGCGTTCTCCAACGTCTTGCTTGGAGTGCCAACGTCGGAAACAAAAGGTAGAAAGTACCGTGGTTTTGTGAAGGACCGTGGTTACTTCAAGGTGTCGACATCGGCTGACGCCATCATCATCCAACAGTGCTCGCGTGAGTGGCCTTGCAATCACTGTCAGGCCCGGAAAGTGCCTCACCTCTGTCAATTCGCCTCGCGGAAAGTGGTCACGCCGGAACGTGAGACGCCTGCTGGGCTTGCGAAGTACGTGAAGATATTGTCCTGTCCGCAATTATTTCCATTGACCTTATGTGGCCGTAGGCTCCCGCGAAAGCGTACAGAGGACAGCTTGGAGTCGGATTCTCCCGCATTGGCTGATGAGTCTAACCATGGCCTCTCTGATGGACTGGCCAAGCTGGGCTACATGCCCAGCCATGGTGTATTTGCCCTTGCCAAATCGTCAGCAGGTGTAAGTGGTGAACCAACACGCCGCGGGTTGTTCGTGCTCTCATTGATACCCCCTCCAGTTTTCCGGCAGCCAAGCAGATGATGCCCACGGGGGCCAATCCGAGGAAATTGAGGCAGCACTGAAAATGATACTGCCAAAGCCATACATGGGTAAGTCACGTAGCTTTGATAGCCATTGATTCTTCTAACATGAACTAGACGTCCTCGTCCAGAACTACCTGGAACGCGCCAATTTCCAGTATTACCCAATCTTCCCAGAGCAGCTCAGGGGGCAAAGTGCCACATGGTGGGAAGCACGAACAACCGGCCAGAGGCTCAGCCCTGAACTCACTTGCCTCCTGCTCCGTGTCTGCGCCGTGTCCACTCAGTACCTAGAGGATTCTCTGCTCCAGAGGCTCGAGTTCGAGCTCGGCGAGAAGGCTCAGGCCATGACCGAGCGGTTTCATGCGGCTGCAACGAGGCTCAGTGCGTCCATCTCCCGGGGCAAGGGGGGCGTCGTGCAGGTGCAGCAGCTCTTCTTGGTGGCCCAGTGGTACAAGTCTGAAGCATTCATGGTCGAATCATGGCATGCCTTGAGTGACGCTGTTCGTGAGGCACAGGAGATAAGTAGGTCAACTCCAGCCCTCTAGGCTTATACTTTGGTTGCCTTGTAGGATGCATTTATTCGGAACAGTATCCTGACGCCAACGTCCTAGACATGCACAGGCCTGTGGAAAGCCTGCCAAACTTTGAGCGAGAGTTGCGCAAGAGACTATGGTGTATTCTGTGGACCTGGGACTGGTAAGTCGACCTGACCAGAAGAAGGCTGATCAGACGCTTACAGACTTATTCATGTAGGCAAATGTCAACCTTGCTCTCCCGACCGCTACTCATCGACCAAGACGACCACACATTGGAGATACCCAACGGCAGACTAGAAAACATCAACGACCCCGAAATACCACATCCACTAGCATCCGTTGCCCTGCAAGCCGAACTAGGCCTCCATGTCTCTCACCTGTTCCAGAAGATGAGCACGGACTACTCCATCCAACTTGTTCTCGAAATAGAAGACGGGCTCGAGAAATGGATGGGCAAATTCCCCGCCGCCCTGCGCGACCACCGACCGGACACGCGGTGGGACCAGAAACACCCCAACGTCCCCTTCATGCGGTGCCAGCTCAACATCGTCGCGTACGCCTACCTCCTCGCGCCGATAAAGCCCTACCTCCTCTCGACGGCGGACCCGGAGGTCATGAACACCCAGCTCGGGGCGGACCTCCGCGTCAAGGCCGTCAACACGTGTCTCGACCTGATCAAGGCGTCCGAGCAGTTCTACGAGCTGATATTCCCGGCCAGCATCAAGTACTTCTTCATAATATTCTTCATGTTCGACGCGGCCACCATTCTGTGTTCGGCCATCGTCCACGATGTCGACTACACACTGCCCAAGAGAAGCCAGTGCATCCGCAGTCTGAGGACGGTCCAGGAGCTCATGGACGCCGTGGCGCACCGCTCCGAGTCCGCGAGGCTGTCGGCAGTGCTGCTGAGGAAGTTGGCCACGACGCTCCCGCTGGCCGAGGCGGAGAAGCAGATACTAGGCGTGGGCTCACAAGAGCCGGCAAAGAGGTTCAAGGCGGCCTCTTCCTCCACCACCGAATACCTCGCCGGGATCACGAGCGGCGGCGGCGCTGCATACGCATTCGGCAATGCCGGCCCGTCACTGTCGTCGTCGTCCTCCTCCTCATCCTCATCCACCATGCCGTCGTCCGCCAGGGCGGACAGCATGCCCTCCTCCTCCTCCCTCGGCGTTATGGCCTACGACATGCCCCAGCTACACGCACACTACGCCCCGGTGCAGATGCCGATGTCTCTGCCTGCGGCCCCGCCCGATGTCTCGGCGGCGGCAGCAGCAGCAACGCCGGACTGGCTTTTCATGGACTACAACGGCGCGTCGGCGGGCCTGCCTGTTGCTGCCACTCCACAGCCACAGCCACAGCAGCAGCAGCAGCAGCAGCCCGTGAACCCGGGAGATCCGCTGACCGGGACGTTCCTGGAGCCGCTTTGGGATTGGGATCGGTTGAATATGGATTTGAGCCAGTATGCCATGCCGCAGTATGCTACCAGTGGGCCTTGGATCTGAGTTTAAGAGGGCGTGTAAGTTAAGGGGGGTCGGGAGTGGAAGTCAGAGTGGGAGTTGAGTATTTGCTGGGTTCGTGTTTGTCTTTGGCTCTCAGCTGGCCCCACAGTCAGTTGGAAGTTAGCTTGAATGATGAGTGCGCATGTCGAGATATTATAGTTGATGATATATTAACAAAGTCTTTCGTGATGTGGTGTCTAAACATTTGCACCCTGGATTTTGTCTTTTGACAACGACGATGTGGTTGGAGCTCGATAGTCGACAGCTCCGGGCCAGAAAGATGGCTCTTAGTGACAAAGTGGCAAGGGAGTCATCAATGCGTGGGTATATACTTAGCAAACGGAAAAGGTCGCTCACGCAGTGGGTGGCAATCACCTCATCGGGCCCAACATCCACGTCGACCGCTTCGTCGCCCGCCCACTGCCCCCGCCACCATCACCAACACCAGAACTATCCAACCCCGTCCCAGACCCTTTCTTATTCAGGCCCGGGATCACATACGACCCCATGGTCCGCTGCCGCCTCACCGTCGCCCAGAAGTCATAACTCCTGTCCTTCCGCCTCTTCTCCCGATCCGCCCTCTCCTCCCTCACCCTGTCGGCCTTCTGCTGCTCCTTGGCCCTCCTTCTCGCCTCCGGCTCCAGCTGCCTCAGGCCCTCGGCGGCCGCGTTCCAGACCCTCATGGTGCGCCGCCACACCGTGCCGAAGAAGATCTGCACGTGGCTGCTGAAGGCGGCGACCAGCGTGGCCAGGATCATGAAGACCGAGATGGGGAGGCTGATCTCGCCGATGAAGCCGAGGGTTGGGATATGGCTAGTCCACTCGGCGGTGTTCATACCGAAAAGCGACGTGAAGAAGGATAGGGGGAGGAATATAACGGTGAAGATGGTGAAGATCATGACGGAGAGGTTCTGTGAGCTGGCTAGTTCGGTCTGCAATCGGGACCAGCGGACGTCGTCGACTTGGGCTTGGCGCTGGGCCATCTCGAGTAGTTTCTCGTACTGCGAAGGGTGGAATTCTTGTTAGCAGAGTGGTTCGGTGGGTGAAATATGAAAAATCTACTTTTCTTCCCCTCGCCGCTGCTGCAATAAGTGGGCTTGGTGTGAAATAAAATTGGACTTACGTCTCCTCTGGTCGCCGCGACTCTATCCAGCATCTCCGTGGTCTGCGATTTGTACTCATCGAGTCTCCCCAGTGCCTCCTGCAGGTACCCCTGTCCATTGTGCGTCACGTCCTTGAGGCTGTCGCTCAGGTATATATCCAGCATCTTCCCCAGCGTCGCCGTCTGCGTGTCGAACAGCTTGTTCAGGGTCTTCAGCTCGTCCTCCATGTCGCGCAGCTCCAGGAGCGCCGACGTGTTCTCGCGGTTCTCCCGCTCCGCCCTCTCGATCTCGCGCTTGTGCCGCTTCTTGATCGACTTGGCGCTGTTGTCCTCGGGGTCCTCGTCCTCCGAGTCCACCTCGACGTCCTTGAACGTCTGCATCCGGAACTTCTTGAGGTTCCACGTCATGCGCTCCGTCAGCATGCCGATGGCCTCCTCGAAGATGCGGAACACCTCCAGGTCCGGGTGGGAGGACCGGTCGAGAAGGACGGTGACGGCGTGGAGCGCGACGAAGGCCGCCAGGTCGAGGGCGTTCTCGCACCTGCCCGTCAGGTCGCCGTTGAGCTCGTTGTAGATGCTGTTCCTCAGGTCTGCCTGCTGGAACAGGGCGCCCTCGGACGGGCGGGACTCGCGTTTCGGGAAGAAGGTCGTGAGGGTGGAGGTGTCGATGGCCCAGAGCCAGAGTTGATCCACCATCAGGAGGTTTCCGTCCCGGAGCTCCGACTCGACCTCGTTCTCCGAGTCCGAGGTGGCGATCTCCTTCTCCCTCTCTATAAGCTGGTGTAGAATTTTCGTGCCGACCGAGTATCTCTCTGCGAGGGACCTGATAGAATCCTCCTCGCGTATGGTGAGCGCTGAGCTGAAGCGACTTGGCTTGCCCTCTTTCGTGAGCTTGTAGAGCATTTGGTCATCATCACGCGCATAAGTGTCTCTCATAGAAGGATATCCAAACTGGTCCAGCGTTCTCCGGCAGTTGAGGGGCGGGTCGTAGCCTAGGTATTCCCAGATCATGCGAAGCTCTAGGGACTCGAGGCTGGCAACGTCCTCGGGCACAGGTCTAGCTCGACCATGAGCTAACCTTCTTGTCATGATATTTCGGCGTTTTACTATGTGTCGGTAGGTGTCAAAATGGAGATACGGAAGGTAGAGGTATAGACAAGTTGTCGGGTTGCCGGGATTGCCTAGGTTGGGACTCGAGTGTGGTGGCCGAGGAGATGGTGCGGATTCGGGTGAGATGAAGTGAACAGCGGGCTTGACGAAAGACGGCTGAGACTGAGAGTGCCGTCCGTGGACGTGCCGTGACACCCAATTTTCGTTATTAAATAGCTTCTTGAAGTTTTGGTTTTGTGTCTCAGCCAACTTGTCAAATATGTCCTACGAAAAGAGTCAGCAACCTGGCGAGTACATGTTTCGCCAAGATTCATGGCTTACCTTGACCCAAAGTGGATTTGTGAAGGGCAAATGAATCCACATGAACTTCCTACTGGAGGGGTTCGGTCTAGAGAACCCAGCAGTTAAGTCCTGAAGCGCCGAGGATTTACTGAGTCTCTCAGCCCGACGCCTCGAAGCCGCTTGCAATCCTGCGTTGTCCAAGTCCGCCCTTGCGCGATAGCCGTGGCTCCCAACTTCCCGGTGTGTGGCCGAAGCACCCTCCTTTGGGGAGACGTCTCGGTCCGTTGGGTCCGACATAGTACTAGTGGTACCGCCGCTGCCCCGACTTGATGGTCGCTGGAAGCCAGGAGTGGAGAGCGTTGGGAGGGTCAGGCTGTGTGGACGCCTTCCAGTAAGCTCTGGCAGCTCATGTTCCTCCGTCATGGTCGGCCTCGCGGATGGGAGGGTAACGATGATATCCGGGGACGACGGGCGCTCCTGGTCGCTGGAGCCGGACACGGCGGCGCTCAATATTCTCTGCACGTTGGTCAGGATATTCAAGCCACCACTTCCACCACTCATGGCCGTGCCAGCCACAGCTTGAGCGTTACTCCGGTGTGCTGGGGCACCGTGTCGTCGTGGCGCACATTTTAGACGCTCCTCGAGGCACCTTTCTGGGCCCTGTTCGAGAAACTCATTGAGATGATGTTTGGTATAATACAGCCGGATGTCGGATTCCACAGCATCCGGATCCTCATAGAAGCCGATCAACTCTATCCTGACCTCGTCCTTGAGCCACAGCGGCGTGTGGATAGTCTCGCTGAGAGTCTCGGCTTTGGCCACTGCGGCTGCCAGATCATGCAGATACGTGCCCATGGTTCGAGGGTTGGTGATGCCGAAAGACGCACAGTGGGCGTGGTCGCTCTGCAGCGACGAGTATATCATCTCCTGTCGCACGCCGACGATTGCAGATTTTATGGAGACGATGGGGGCGCTGAATTGCACCTCGGTTGCGATGCCGGAACCCGATCCGGAGAGTTCAGAGTCGATGGTCTCGTAGAAAGTCCACAATCTCATCTCGCTGGCAATGTCGGTAAAGTCGTCGTGCATCTTCAATAGGCTCTTGTTGCCCACTCGAACGTCGTGTGCAAGAGTCCTAGGCAGCGGTCTTTGCAAGTGGAGTAGCAGCTGGATGCTCTCACTCAAATGCTTCATGGACATGTAACTTGAGCCACGATGCGGGGTGGCAAAGAAAGTCACACCGTGGCAGTTGAAGAGGATGCCGCGATACTTCTCATCCCGTCGGGCCATGAGGAGTGCCTGCTTGACCACCAGACCACCAATGCTGTGCGCAATGAAGAAGACAGGACGAGACACATGATGGCCTTCTCGCCTTTGTAGTACGTTATCCAGCAGATCCCTAGCAAGACCATCGAGGGTAGTGTGGTCCGTCAGCTCACGGTGTCTGTAAAGCAGGACCCTAGCGGTATTGGCGTAGCGGCGGATCCCTTGCCTGACCCACAGATGGGCGGCTTTGGGGAAGTTACCCCCGATTCCTGGTGTGAGGATGGCATCGCCAGCTAGCTCCTTGACTGTGGGATAGTTAGTTGACTCGTTATCATTGGGATTGCCAAAAAATCCATCAGGTAGAGGATCCCGTGTCCAAGTCTCAACTGGGTCGGCTCCAGGACAGGGGACGGTGACGATGTCAACGAGGGTTTCATTATATCCAGAACCATTGATCTCTCCGTCCACATGTGCAAAGCCAGGTTCCGGATCCCAATGGGACATGCTCGTTCGGTTTGACGTGGCATGGTCGCTGTCGTGTGATGCAGCCAGTTGACGTTGTCGGGGTGAGATCAAGCCGGTTGTTGATTGAGGCGTGTTCTCAAAATGGTGATACTGGCCTTGTGCTGATGGGAACGAAGAAGGCCTGGAGGGAAGAGGATCAGACTGGACGCGATGTGGGGAGTCATCTTCCAGGTGGTCGTCTTCCAGTCTCGAGTCTTCTGCAGGCGCGTTGGACTCGACAGGTGCGACGGCGTCCGCCCTTGCGCCTTCCATTCTCGACTTTCTCTTCGGGACGGGACGGGACGCGCCTCAACCAGAAACCTCGGGAACAACAAACTGGGAAGGCGTCTTGGGTCATTGAGCAGTAATTACAAGGAGAAAAATGAAGCGAATCGAGTGACAGAAAGGAAAATCATCCTGACGAAAGGGATGGAATCAATGACAGTTCAAAAAGACACACTACCAACCTTATAATAATGCTACAAAAACTGCAGGCTGACACCGACATGTGCAGTTGGAGATGGAGCCGTCAAGCCACAACAGCCATCAGCAGACTGTTTGCCAGTCTGCCTACCATGGTACATACCAGTACATCGTACATAGTAGTATCACTTTCATCCGTCCCACAAGCCTGAGGCTCCCTTTTGCCGGGATTGTCCACACAAGCGCTGATCGAGCCTGTCGAGGTGGTCAGAAAGGAGGGTCATCCGCCAGGAGAGCTCCTCCGTGACTACTCATGGCCGATCTGCCGCTGCCTGTCACCGATATTTGCAGCCAACAACCACTGGATCGGCGCTGCGGCTGAAATCCTTCGCGGCCTTAGTCATCTCCACCATGGCGCAGTTTGTGGTTCAATTTTCAGGTGGACTCATGGGAGACGGCTGAACGTCTGCAACGGTGGCAATGTCAACATCTCCGAAGTAATGGCAGTAGGCAGAAAAACAGAGATCGCGCACTACCAGTAGATCTTACACAGGTGGTAGCACAGCATACAGCGGAATGTGATAGAACTTTGAGTTACGGATCGTACACCAATGGTAAAGCAAAAAGTGACAAAAAAACAAAAAGACAAAAAAAGATGTTGTTGAGGGTCTGGCCGGGGATTGAACCCCTATGAAGATGTTAGAATATTGTCTTATTAGATCGAATTTGAACAGGAACACTCACGGGACCTCGCGCAATGAACTCAGAGTACACCCTAAGCGCGAATCATACCACTAGACCACCAGACCTCAGAAGCGATGGTCGCTCGTTGGTTGAGATGCAGCATTTGCAAAGGCTCTATATTCATGACTCAACCTACAGCCACATTCCGCGAGTGCTCCGAGATCTTACTGCCCGCACCATCCCGCACGCTAAGAAGGGCGTAAGCGAGGCGCTAGGAGGTTAAGTGTTATTCGGATATCCCTACCGAGTCTCCACCAATCACACCGACTTGGACTGATTAGGTACTTCGCTCTGCTCAGTACCACCTTCTGCGACCATTCACGAGGTTATGCTGGTGGAAGGTTATCTGTGTGGAAGGTTATTCCAGATCTGCGTGGAAATTATCTGTATGGGAGGTTATCTGTGTGGGAGGTTAGGTCTGTGGCGACAGAGATCAAGTGAAAGGGAGTAAGAGTCGCCGCTCTTAGACACCGCGATCCATCCGATATGGGCCGATCACCAACACTGGGGTCCCATTCCACCACCATCCTGTCCTCAACATTCCCCAGATACCATCTGAATCGATCCGGGAGGTTTTTTTATTTTATTTAAACGGGCAGCGACTTCAAGTGTTTACTTGGTAGCAATCGTGCTCCTCCAACAAAGGAGGAGATGAAGTTGGTTCCTCCTGGCCGTCTTCAACAAGTGGACGTCGGGCGCGAAGCACATTGCTCCCGACAGCGCCATGTTGAAGACGAGCCTGGCTTCGAAGACCGTGGAGGTGGCAGTTCTCAATGAGGCATGTCCAAGCAGCAAGGAGATCACGGCGGAGCTGAAACGCCGCGGCGTCCCGTCAGGAATCACGAAGGACCGGGCGAGCAAGCACTTGGTCAAGGACTACAACATTGCTACCCGGTTTCCGGACCGCATGCGCAGCGCTCCGGTCTTTATGCGGGCTCAGCTCACCGACGGAGGCCAAGTCAACATCCAGCTGGTCACTGGGAAGGGCAACTTCCTGTCACCTGCTGTAAAGAAGGCGTGGCTTGCGGGTACCAATTGAGCCCGACGCCATCTTCGAGGCGTTCAAGACACACGACATGTACGAGGTCGGCCGAGTCAACCAGTAAGTATTTCGGGTCCCTGTTCCTTGCTTGTCCTGCTTGTCGAATGCCATTGCAGGTACAACATCGCCGTTGCCGTGTTCATTGCCCGCAACCGCATCACCGCCTGGGGCAATGGCGCGGTTGTGGGCAACCAATATGAGGGTGAGCCCTGGCACAAGTTCACCGTCATCACCACCATCCGAAAGACCGCAAGTCAGGGGGCTTCGGCCACTGCTACCGAAGCCAAGGCCCTGGAAAGATTCACCCGTGGGTACCCGTGGGTAAATGGGTAATCGGGTCCAATACCCACCTGCGGGTAGTTCCTAGACCTACCGAAGCCTTGAAGAAACCCCCCCCCCCCCGTACACCCTGTTGGCGGGCGTGCCTTCGGAGGAGGTGGTTGCGGCCAATCATGCCGACTGAGGGATGCAAGATGGCTGCGATTTCTGCAGGCCTGGGGCTTTCCGACCACAATGGCAGGATCAAGTCCTCTCATATAAAAGGCTGCTAAGCTTAAGATAAGAGGACCCTGACCATTCATCCGTAGCTGTTTCCTCTTGGCTGAAAGAAAGAAAAAAAAAATAAGAATCAAGAAAGCAAAAAAAAATCATTGATGAGACTGGGACTTGAACCCAGGAGGATTGCTCCACCAGGAAATTGGTGTTAAGGTGAACCTTAACCTGGCTGTTGATTTTATTAGTATTCGAATTGAAGAACTCTTGGAATTGGAGTTGAAGCTTACCGCCATAACCAACTCGGCCATCTCACCGATTGTTGAAATCGTCGTGATTGCGGGAGCACATGAATCAAGGCATTTGGGCGGTGGGGACGCGAAACGGGTCGGAGTTGAGCGCATCAATTCACGGGCCTTTCATAAAAACCCTCGTCGGATAGAGGTACTTACTTGAGTACTTGAGTATACTTTTAGTGTTTATAGAGTTTTGGCCCGCGAGCATGTCGCCGCCAGCCTATCAGCGGGTCGCATGTCCAATATTTTGAGTATGTGGACAGTGTGCCGTGCCAATTTCCACATGAACACCTCACACCACCCTCCCAGAATCCTTCGATGTGTCGATATCGAATCATTCTCCCAGCCTGCCTCGGGATGAACCCCAACGGTAACAGCGGGGTCAGTAACAGTCAAAGTCTTGATCTCGTTCTGGGGCTATGGGCTGCATGGGGACATTCTTGTCAGCATTGCTCGGCTGCATGGCCTTATATTTATCTGCTTGCAAAGCATTAGAAATCCATGTTGCGGCTCTGTTGTCGAAGCCTTAAGGCTGGAATTGTTGGCCCCCGATAGAAGCAGTCAGTAGTAGAGGTTTGTGCGCAATAAATCGCATAGAACTACGGCTCTCCCATCTTAAGGCCATTCATGCTTACATAGGGAATAAGAGAAAGAAAGACCTCGGGAAAGATGGTCTGAAATCAACATACACTTAAATTCACTTCCAGCTTCTAGAGCATCTTTTGGTTGCGGACAAAGAGCATTACATTACCTCCAATTCCCAGTGCCCAACATCCACCTCTCACCAAAACATCGCAAGCACACCTGGGCGTGTTGAATCTCAGCTACCGGCGTCCAGCGCACATGTCCCAGCCGCCAAAACCAAATACCAAGTCAGCTCCTATATCCCTGCGTTCATAAACCAGAAAGGAGAGCCTCAATGGCGCGCTGCCGATCATGTGGCCGGTATGTGGAGGAACGAGTCTGGCGGGAGCATTGTGTCCGTTTCAAACGAGTCTGGGGCAGAATGAAACCATGCCTAAATATCGTCGTGACGCGACGAGTATACAACTGTGGCTACTGCGGTCATTGGATTGACAAGAGAAAGGAACCCAACTGCCATGATCATAGATACTGAATAGAGTGGGTGGAGTCAAATCGAAGCCCGCTGTGGCATCTGTGAACGATACTATTATTATCAACTTTTCGACTGTCTCCATTCCTTTCGTCCAAGCCACGCATTCTCAAGGGTTCTAACGAAAAGCTGGTAAATGGCAATGATTTTCTTCTATACCACGCTGAAAAGTCTCTCCGACCTCAGCGAGGACATCTTGAGAATCGGTAATTACTGTAGGCCTCGAGGGGTGCACAGTCCTGACTGTTGTATTTAGCCAAGCCGTGTATGTATTCAATGTTCAGTACCTCTCATGCTTCTCGCTAATCCGCGGGACTCGACACTGCAGATCTTAAAATCGATACTAATACGGCCTTCCAGGAGAAATGCCTCAATCTCATCACGGCAATGGAAAGACGTGGACAGCAGGAGGTGTCCCTATCGATCCAAGTCTATACGCTGGGTGCAGCCCTCGTGGTGCCCCGTGCAGAACAGGACGATGTTACCGACGACGATATCAAGTCCGCCAGGACCGAGTCCTGAACCCAAATATTCCAAGCCAAGTGCTAGCAATTTATGATGACTCTGCAGGACTTGGTACCAGGCTTGACAGTGGTATGCTACAACTATATCGCGATACATGTACAAAATATAGAATCCGGGTATCGGTGCGTAGCATTGTTTGAGTATGATCCGAGTGCGGATGGGAATGGAAACACGATCTTCAGGATCTGGCGCGAGGCAGCCACGGAGGATGCATGGAGCATGGGGATACTCAGTGACCATGACAATCCATAGAACATCTACTTGTTATCTTTTGTTCCGTGTAGGGTATCCTAGGAACTGAACAGTCCCCAAGGTCTTGTAGCAACAATCGATGACAACCAAAGACACCTCAATCGCTATCTTCGTAGTCCTCAAGCTTTTGTCCAACACGTGCGAGTCCGTTGCCACTGGGAGGGCCGAACTCTCGTTTCTTGCTCTGTCTACAACGCATCAACTTTCCGGATCCCAGAGCCCGACCTGGAGGTTGGTGATAGCCAATGGCTTCCTTTGCATCGCTCGCTCGTCGTGTGAGTGTGCTGGGCCCTACTCCGCCGCCAGAGTATGGAAACTTGGAGCTACCGGGCACGTTGAAGTGGACAAGAGGACGGTAAGCACCCTCCTCATATAAATCGTCTAGATGATAAGACTTGGTAGGACTATCCTGGCCGGTTATATAGTTAAATATGGAGACATATTTCCCGGGAACGAGATGGATATTCGTGAGTGTCAAGGTCTCCGGGCGGGTGATCTGGAGAAGTTGTAGCAGATTCGTCTCGGGTATGAAGACACCGCATAAACTGCGTTTCTTGACATGGAGGGTACCCGAGCTGGTGCCAATGCTGCTCTCCTTGGTAGGGGCGGATAGGATCGAGGTGGAAGTATTTAATCCAAGATCGTACCAGTGCATATCCAAGACTTCCAACTCCCGTGTCGCATGCCACAACTGCATCACCGCCGGAAAGACTTGCTGCGAATATCGGCCTTGGGCCTGTTTTATTGAAGATGCGGTCTGCCGATCTGTTTCTGGGCTCGAATCTAGCTTAGTTTCAGACTTGGCACGATATGGGGCCGACAGACTCAGCGTCAACTTCTTCAGCGATCCGAAGACGTGCGCCGACGAGAAAATCCCGGCCGAGGCTGCAAAGGCATCGCATGGTAGGCTGCAGCCCACGACACTGCCAAACACGTCCAGACGCTCGCCCACGGACATTTGCGAATCCTCCAGCGCCGCCATGACAACACGGAAGGTGCGTATTGCCGCGTCCCAGATAGTCCACCAGGAGCGCCGGACGCGAGGGTCGTCGGGAGGGACTAGCTCCTCATCAGTCCCAACGCGCACGGCGAGTCCGAGGGTGAGTGAGACGAGACCACCTCTCGGGGAGCGGCTCTTGAGATTGCGGAAGGAACCGGCTAGAAGACGGATGTGCTCGGCAGTCTCATCTGCAGTCGTCGTTTCGTTCGAGGCGATGCCGGTAAGTTTGCAGTCTCGTAGGAGGCACCCGAGGCGGCCCTGGCTTGTGACCACCACGAAATTCTGCAAATCTGTTGCTGTCATCTTGAATTCCTTGTGACCAAAGTACGTAGTGAATGACAGTTAGGACGCCTTGTCCTCAATCGCTCGGCAGGTCAGGCGGAGGGACGCGATATCGCACAGGTCCAGGTTGGTCACGATATTCTCGATCAACTCGATTGGAACTGCTTTGAAGGCTGACATATTGGGCGTCGGGCTTATGGCAGCCTGGGGTATGATCCATTAAAGAATGAATTGCGTGGTATGAGAGGTTGGAGAAAGTGTACAAGAGTATTGCTGTACACTGGTAAGGTCTAAGGTAAGGAAGGGGGGGGGGGTGCAAATATGTTTGTGAGACCTTTCGTTGAAAAGGAAGGATCGGAGAGTTTCTCTCGCAGTAGAGTGGGATCAAGAGATCAGGGAAGAGGAAAGAGATGAATCGAAAGATGAGATGTCACTGTTGTTGGTTGCAGGACAACAAGAGGACTTCCAACTACATATATCTACAGGCAAGTCTCGGCACACCGGCTGTGCCTGACCCGGTAGCGGCATCGCTGACCTCCGCTTTGTATACGTCCCACCCTTTGGATGTATACAACTACCTAGGTAGCTAAGAGACGCAGGGCACCTTAGTATATGATGATTCTGAGAGTGAAGGAGTGGTCAGTGGAGATATAGAGTACACGTAGCCCTAACCCTAATCCGGGTGCTCAGAAGTCGACGTCGTTAGTAGGGTTAGGGTTCTTCTCGGGTGAACAGGGCATGGATTACATAAGCCACCCCGCCAGCCCAATAAAGCTTCAAATTCGGAGCTCCAAAAATCTGAGCTTCCCTTTCTTCTCTTCCATCCACCATCGCCAACCTCGACTCCGAGGTCTTGGTTTTTGGATCTGGACCCGGCCATTGGGGCCTCCAGTTGAGCTACTCAAACAACATACAGGATGATTCTTGTCAAGGTAAGCTTTTGCATTTGTCTCGTTTCTTTTTTTCTCGTTCCCTGCGCTGGAACACCCATCCTGCAAAATGATGAACACACTTCTAGTGCTCTTAAGAACGGCCAACTGAAAGTCAAACCCATGTTGATTCAAATTGAATTCAAGCTCAACAGTCTGATTTTGCTCCCTCAACTCATGTTTTCAAACAAACAAAAACCACTCCGTTAAAGGCCATGTGTGCTAACTCAAGCCTACAGTGACAGATAAACAAAACACATCCAATCCGGGTTTTACTCGACCCTGTCGAACCACACCAAACCCTCCACCGTATCATCATCTCCAGTCGTAGACAACCAGGTAATGCCCAACGCTTCCGCCACGCCAGTGGCACCGACGCGGAACTGCGCCGGGGCGTACTCCTTCATGGGACCCCCCGGGTTTTCGAGCATGAATTGGAACATCATCCAGTATTCGCCGGTTACATGCTCGAACTCGTTGACGGTCCGCCAGGTTGCGTCCTTCCTTGTCGCCGTGAGCGCTGCCTCGGATCGTTTCGTCGATCCGGGTTTGGCAAGCTCCAGCGTGAAGTTGAGGTAGCCTGGGTGGAAATACGTTCCCGTGTAGGCCTCGATGGGTAGGGACGTCGAAATGGCCGGAAGTGGCCTGTCTGGGTAGTACTTGGTGATGGCCTGGTCGAGTTTGGCGTCCATTTTCTCGTGCCAATTCTTGTTTCTGAGCCCACATATAGTTAGCACCCATTTCTCCAACAATATACAAGAACTTGAAGCTGCAAAACGTACTTAGATCCCCAGTCATGTCTCTCGTCCTCGGGAACACCCAACTTATCGTCGACCAGCCCCCAAAGCAGGACCAAACCCAGCGCGTTTGAGGTCATCGCCGTGTTGCCAAACGTGACCACGCCGAAGTCCAAGTCCGGGAAGAAATAGACCTCCGCCCCGTAGGCGTGCATCCCGCCCGAGTGACTCCAGAACTTATGCCCCCGATAACTCGCAGTCAACCAGCCCAGACCATACATAAGCGGCGAGTCGTACGGCCCCTCGTTCCCACCGGGAGAGGGCAAGGCATCCTCAGGCGACGCGATCATCCGCGGCGTCTTGACAGCCCTGTGGCCCTCCTTCGGCACAGGCCCATCCTCCCGGAGCAGACTCCGGATCCACCTCGTATAGTCCTCCACGTTCGACATGACGGACCCCGCGCCGCCGACCTCGTCCGTCGGCATGAACTCCACGCGCACGAACCCGCCGCCGCCCTCCCTGTCCCTGTCCCACGCGTACCCGTCCGCCAGGTGCTCCGGCGCGGCGGCCGCGTCCTCGAGCGAGAAGTACGTGCTGCCCATGCCCAGCGGCGCCCAGATCCACTCCCGCAGCAGGTCGCCGAGCCAGCGGCCGCCTGTCAGCGTCTCGATGGCGTGGGTCGCTACGACAAACATGTGGTTGCAGTATTGCCATTTCGTGCGGGGGGTTGCGTTGAGGGGGAGGTAGCGCAGGGCGCGGACGTCGTCCCTTACTGTTGCTGTGCGGAGCTTGTCGTTTGTCTTGTTGTTCTCGCTGATCCGGTGCGCTGAGGCCTTGTCGTGCCGCGGCAGGCCGGTCCTGTGGGATAGGGCGTCCTCGAGGGTGATGTGGGTTGTTGCCCACTCGTCTGTGAGGATGAAGTCCTCTGGGATGATGTCGTGGATGGGCGTGTCCCAGCTGAGGTGGTGGGTGGTGCCTGGGAGGGCCGGGAGGGTGTAGTTCCCGGATTCGATCATTATGGAGAGGGTTGCTGCTGTGAAGGCCTTGGACGTGCTGGCGCAGTAGAAGAGTGTTGAGGGGGTCACGGGCGTGGATGGGTAGGTTGCTATGCCGTAGCCCTGGGGAATTGTGAGTGAGTGAGTGAGCTGGGTGTGTTCATTCTTCCATCACGAAAGACATGCTGGGTACAAGAGTCGTGGAAGCTCTCAGTCACTCACACCGTGGACGTCAATGAGCGTACATCGGATGTATGTCACTCGACATGCAACCCAAGTCCGTATCATCACTGACAACCAAGTCTTGTGTGAGTCTCCTGGAGTAGATAGGTTCAGTTGGTCGTACCTCAGTCCAGATATCATCCCCATCCACAACACCGATCGCCATGCCCGGCACATGCCATTTCCCCAGCAGCTCGTCGACATGCTTCCTAAACTCATCGGTAAAAGGGCTCTTCCCCTCCTTGTGTCCCCCATGCAGGGGCTTCTGGACGCCCTCTGCTGCGATGATCTGGCTGGCGCAGAGTGCACCGAGCACGAGTTGGTGGTTAGACGAACGCATCTTCACAGCCTCAAACTTTTTGGTTGGTTACCAACTAGGAAAGCAAAGACAAGTGGCGCATGAACTTCCACAGGTTTTATATAAGCTACACCATAACGCCAATCCCAGGTAAAGTTACCCCGATATTACATGGTGACGTGCTACTGGGAGTGCAGGGGCTTAGATCCTACTGGTGGCTTTGTGCCGGGTGTTTGATGACTAAATTAATTCCCCCCAATGGATTATTTCCCTGGGAACTCAATTGGGTGAAGGCGACAGATGAAGCGGAAACTACTGCCTTTATGACAGGTCCCCTAGGCAGACTGCAGACTATTTACTTACATATATGTACAGAAGGGCGTAGGCTCCGGGTCAGCAGCGTCTAAGATTACTGGACATCGGTAGACAGACAGATACAGATGGATAGACAATACAACTATACTGGATGTGCAAGATACCAGAGCTAGTTCATGCCTTGTATTCAGTCGCATAACTAACAGAATCTGCCGTACTTGAGGAGCAGCACGAGACTGGTGGGCCATATACGGTCCACCCAGTCATCCATTTCTTACTCGTACTTTCATGCATGATAGCACACACGTACACACACACAGACACACACGGGCCCACTTGGCCTAACATCATACCGCTCCTCCTCTCCCAGCCCGGGCTCTCAAGTGAGTCGAGGCCATCCGCCATGTAATCCGCCTCGCACAAGGAAAAGTCAATCACCTAGGTAACCATCACGAAAAACTCGTCCTCCCTCTATTCAATGCCGGTTCGTCTCTTTCCCATCCAGAATTTTGCCGCCAAGGCAAAATAAAACAAATAGAACATGCATTTTGATCCCATGTCTGGCTGTTGGGTACGCTTGGTCCACGACGGGTTGGTATTTTCGATGCTCGCAAGACCGATACTGTTTTGGTATAGTGGGGTATTTACATATGACTGTCCGCTGTCGAAATTTCGGATGGTTGTTTGCCCTAAGAATATAACAGGTTGCGTCGTGGCGTGCTGAGGCCGGACCCTTATCTCACAAGAATGAGAGGGGCTGAAGTATTATGCCATGGCAATGTCGTCTTGTGGGGTCCCTTTCGAATGTACCTCTGGCTTGCCATGCCAGGCACATTGTTTTCCTGGGGGGTTATCTCAACGAGCACCCACAACAATCATGACCTGCCCGCAAAGAACTTCGTAGTCCCTAATCCGAGAAAACCCTCATAGCCCTTTGTGACGAGGACGTCCACAGATCACAGCATCCTGTTATCCAGAATACCGCTGATTTTACAGCTCCTCTTCCTCGTCCTTGATCTCAACACTCTGCGTCACCGGCGCTGGGACAGCAGGCGCGGAAGTAGACGCTTGGGACTGCGACACACCCAGGGAAGGTTGCGGAGCCAGGCCAGCCCCATGACCCAGCGTGCCAGCGCGTTGCTTCTTGAGCGGACTGCCGACTGCGGAATCATCTGGGAGACTTTGCGCCAGGAGCGAGGGAACTGCAGAAAGCAGCCCGCCGCCGAAACCTGAAGCGGTGGGAGGCGAGTTTGCCGGGAGATTGGCGCCGAGGCTGGGAGACCTTGGATCTGTCGGCGTGGAGCCTTCTGCCTCAGTTGAGCGTTGTCGCTTGAGCTGTAGTAGACATGTTAGCACGGGGAACCGTCAAGGACGGAATTACAAGTCATGTAGATACGTACCCTGATTCGATCGACGCCTTCCGCCAGCTCACCCGTAAACTGGGCATCCTCGGGCGCAGTGCTGGTCTTGACGTCCTTCTCATCGATATCCTCCATCTTGCCCAGGATCTCGGGCTCGTCATCATCGGAGTCCTCGTCGGAGTCCTCGTCCATAGCTCCAAGGCTGCCGTTCGACTTCTTGCGCGGCTTTCTCCGCTTTGTCTCGGCTCCTGAGTCCCTGAACGTGGAGAAGCCTACAGTTCCTGTGGTCTTCAAGGGTCCGAGCTTGGAGAAGTCGAGTTGCGCGGATCCTCGCTTTACTGCCGTGGGGGTGCTAACTTGGGCTTTGGAAGAGGCGAGTACACCCATCTTCTGTAGTTGCTCTGTCCACTGCGTTAGCCAGTACTCGAGTCAGAAGAGAGTGGGGAGCGCATACTATCCCCACGGTAGTAGAAAGTAAAGGTAGCATATGGCTTCTCGGGCCCGTCAATGCCAGTCACCGTCTGCGTGCTGATGGTCTTGGGGTCCAATGTCTTGGGCTTGGCAAAGCTCGTCGTATGCTCCACGTCGGCGTCAACGCCATTTTGGTTACCACCGTCCGCCTCGTCGTCGTCGTCGTGAGCTCCAAATTGCGGAGAGTATTCGCCCTTCTTGATCTCACCCGATGCGATTACGCGGAACATAGCCACCTTGATCTGCCCGGCCGCCTCGGGGAACTCGTCGTCGGAATCAGACATGGAGTCGTCGTCAAGCACCGCCTCGACAGGGCTCGCCTCGTCGTTACCGTAGCGGAGTGCATCGCGCGGTCCCTTGCCGTCGGCGTCGTCCATGGCGGCCTCGCCGCCCTCGGCCCGCTGCTTCCTGCGTCGGCGCTCGAACTTCTGCCGGCGCTTCGCCAGGCGATCCTCGGCATCGTGACCTTGCAGGTCCAAGCCGTTCAGCCATCGCTCCAGCCCTACCTCACGGAACAGGAATTCTCTCTCGGCGAGGCCGCCACCCTCAGCGTCAGGGACCTGGACCCATCTACTATTGACCCAGGTTTCCTCGCCCGGTCGCAGCAATGTAGCCACCTCTTCCTTGCCGCGCCCGTCAAAGTAAATGTAGGCGGCGACGGTCTCGTTCTCGCTGTTCGTCATGGGGATGTAGGGGTTTACCCCACTGCCCGACCTGCTCGTAGCCATGTCCCTCGCGGCGAACTGGGGCGTTGGGTCAGGGTTGTCGGGGGACGGCTTGGGTGTCGAGTAGGGGATGGGCAGGCCGGGCGTCAGGAGCGTGATGGAGATGGCGAACTTGGCTGGTTCTGTCTTGCCGCTGTCCTCGCCCAAGGTGGGACTGGGCACAGGAATGAAGGTGTTGATCCTCGAGAACTTGGACTGCTTCTGCATGCCGTATTCGGCAAGCGGGGTTCCATTTGCATGGATGCTTACCGCAATACCCTTGAAACAGGGCATGTTGGCGACGGGTTCGTGGTTTGCTTGCTGGTCGGAGGTAAGGTGAGGAGGGGAAGGTCAAGGTTGCTTTCCTCGGCCCGGAGGTTCGAGCAACAGCTTGACAAGCAATTGGTGAGTACTTGGGTACGTTGCAAATACCTCCTTGCCAGTGGTTTTGACGTAGAAGTGCCTCGAGTCGGTGGCTTTTGGGGTTGTTATCTAACGGTCGGTGAATCGAGGTCTGGTTTTAGAATCTCGAGAGTTGATCGCTGTGCTGCAGTACCCGAACGTGGGGCAAAGACGGACAAGCTATTATTGGAAGGGGTGGGGGGGAGGGGGGAGTAGGTCTTTGCTGCAGGTTCTTGTCGCTTCGATATGGGAAGTACGGTACAGCGAGGAGTAAACAGAACCTCAGGCCGGTGTAATCGCAGGAAGGAATACAGTCGGTGAGGAAAGGGTTTTTTTCGAGAGAGAAGACAGATTCACCTCGCTTGTTAGGCGAACCGAAGATTGGTGGCAGTGGATGTGAGAGGTCAAAGTGGAAGGTCTTTGTTGATTTTGGTGAAGGTTTGGGTCGAGGTGAGGATTGAATGACTCCAGCTCTTCCCCAGTTGATCACCAGCTGATGGGACCGGGATCTCGGTGCAGTGACGGTAGGAAAGCTGTGCTTATCATGTACAACTATGCTCGGGGGATCATATTGGAAGACAGGAAAAACAAACACAAGTAAGGTACCAAGTAGTAGTGATAAGCACTGGTAGGAGGAGGAGTATGTAGTAGTAACGATACTGGTAGTTACTGGTTATCGTGAGGCTGAAGCCAGAGAACCCCTCAGTGTTGCTGTGCTGCTATTCCTGGGAAGGTGGTGGTAAAAGAAAACAATCCAAATAATAATAACCTTGTCTGGGGCAGAGCCGCCCCCCAGCCCACCCCCCCAGCTGCTGGGATGATCCAGTTGGGGCACCTCCAGTTGATTGCGGGCCTGTCGCCTGTGACCTCGGTTTGAAAAAAGTCACTTCCCCGCCAACTTTTGCCTGTGGGGTACCCGAGCCACTAACTAACAACCCCTCCAAGGCCACCTGGGCATTTATCAACAGTCTACCTACCAGTAGCTACCAGGTATCTAACCTAGGTATCTATCGGCCTTGGCAGCTTTGAAGTATTGAAAGAGACGGCAGCAGAACTCTGAATTACTCTAGAAAGAATTCAAGACTCGTTTCATCATCATGTGGTAACGTCAAAGGGCGAGCCGTTACCGTAAAGGCATACCTAGGTACTTAGGTACATATCTGCAAAATCCAATACCCATGAGCCCCTCCATATCGCATCACCAGGCCAACATCTAGCGTCCCAACGCAACCCGTAAATCACCGTCGCAATTGGTTCCTGATCTTCATCAAAAGGCACGCTCTAAACCCCATGCCACACAGTGATGATTCTATGTAATACGTATAAATCACATGGACAATTAAGTCAGATGGGGATAAGGCTGCTTGAAGACCACGAGTGAAATGTCCAAGTCACAGAAATCACACGTCTTTTGTTCTTTTGCTTCCTACGTAAAAATGAAAGCCGAAGAAGGGGTATCAGACACAATAGTCACTCCGAAACCGTCCCTAGAACGCCATACTCTCTCCTCTGCCTTCAAGTAAATACATACAATCTCACGAAGAACCTGCCATCTTACCCCTGGACGTCCTCCGCCGGAGACTTCCAGTATCCCTCTCACTGTAACTCGTCCCGATGCCCGAGTCGCGCAGCTGCGGGTCATCCTCCATATCCTCAAAAGCCTCCTCGTCCTCGACGTCGGCCTCACCTCCTACATCAGGCGGGGGCGCATCGGCCTCGACACCACTCGTGTTTTCGGACAGTGGAGGGTCGTATCTCAGAGGTGGCTGTCCTGACGAGGTCGGGAACGTCATGGGCACATCCTCCAGCCTCTTGCCGCGACCTTCACCCTCCCGCTTGATCCTTGGATATTCAGGCTCCTTCTTCACCGCCGCTGGTGCCTCCCCGCCACCAAAGATGGCGCCGAAGATGAGCTTGGCCGCTAACGCTGTGGTGAGCAAGGAAATGACCTCAACGAGCCAGAAGAAGCTCGTGCCCAAGAGGAACGAGGAGATCCACCAGGTGTGCATGAACCACCTCAACCCGCTCAGCCGCGCCGTAACCGTCACGAGCACGCTGTATACTTGCAAGGCTTGGCCGGCCTGGACGTCCAGCACCAGTGACGTGGGCATCATGCCCCTCGGGGCCCCCTTGTAAAACTCCAGTCGTTCCACCATGGACACTTTCAGCCTCGTCGTCTCGGATGTGGGCACGAATATATGATATCCGAGAAGCAAGATGCGTTTTGCGAGAGACACCAAGGGGTCCGTGTACGGCACGATGGCCGGCCGTGTGGATGTGTAGAGGATGTTCCTGCCGTCCAGCACGGATCGGGGTGCCGGCACCGAAGTCAGTGTGGTCTGAGCTCCCATTGCAGACATGATCTTCCCGCGGTGCTGGGGGCATTATCGTCGAGGAGGTGCAGCGCGAGCATGAAGTTGCCCCTCCCAAGGTTCGCCGGCGAGTTGGGCAGGTTGAGAGTTACGGTTATGTCGTAGGCTTGGTAATCCTTGAAGTTCGCACCCTTGAGCGAGGAGACGCCGTAGGGATTCAGTTCGTATCTGCACCAGTCAAATCAGTCAGTCAGTCGGCCCAAGCTCCTGGCCACTGTAGAAAGGGGAGCAGAAGGCAGTAAAACATACCCATACTGCAGATGCACCGGCACGGTGAACACCTGATCCGGCAGGTACTCATGATAGAAGGCCAGATACGCCACACAGGCCAGGGCAAACAGACCGGCCGACAACATCCCAAACAGCACCGTCTTCAACAGCGTCCGCTGCGCCGTCTTGGAGGTCACAGCGCCGTACACCGACCCCGCCGCACCCGACGCCGCATTGTACGAGCCCTTGGCAAGCTCCACCCCATCATTAATGTAGTCCATCGTCCTGCGCGCGGCGAGGAGTAACTCGCAGTACGCAACGCGCGAGCGGCGGGAGAGCGGGACCGCAGGCTCGAGGCTGGGGTCGAACGCCCCGGCTGAAGACGACGGCGGAGGGGAAGGACACGGAGGTCCACGTCGAGTGCCGAAAGGATGGGAGTCGTTGGTAGGGTTGGCCAGTGGCCCGGCTGGGTAGAGCAGGTAGAAAGGAGAAGAAGGTGTGTTGTGAGTGGGTTGCGGGCGTAGGTTAGGAGAGGGAGCATGAGCAATAGAAATTGGGCTTGGAGTTGGGAAATACGGCCCGGGGCCGACGTCATTTCGCTGCAGCCAGGGGCTGTCGTGCTCGGCGGCGGCGGCGTCCAAGCTCACCTCCATCACCCCTGTCGTCCGTGGAGCTTCCCCGAGGTTTGCCCAGGGTGCTGTTTCGAGTCCGACTTCATCTTCAACGGTAGGATGAGGCCAGGCCATTTCTGGGGAATGTATGCATGTAGGTGGTACCAGCAATTAGTTTGGCAAAGGTTCAATCTAGAGATTCAAGATTACACTGCTGTCCACCATGAGAGAGGAGTTTCGACTCTCATGTATTTATCATTCTGGGCTTCAAGTGTCGAAAAACCAGCATGTCATTCAAGGAGAAAGGAAAACACCGCCATGCTTGAGAAGACAACAAGCATAGCCAGAATGATTCGATCTGGAGTCTCAACAACTCTTTATTCATGTTCCATTACTCCATTCATCATTCCTCGTATAGCATATAGCCATGTCCTTGATTGCATATGAACAGCAAAACCCATCAAAAACAACCAACGCATTCCCTCATAAAAGTACATGGTCCCCTGGCCGTGGCCAGGACAGACCAGGCATAAAGACAGGAGGACGAGGCCCCCTCTTTTGCAAAGAAATTCAACATCCGAGAAAGAAACAATAGCAACATTATATGTGGCAATTTGAAAAACATCATCAAACTCCCTTGTCATGCCGAATCGAAAGACTTATTTTTTTGAGCCTCCAAGCCCCAAAATCAAAATGCTGACGCGCTCCGTTAGATGGCTTGCAAGTAATTGCTTGGGACCAGCCCGGTAAGGCCGTTTCCGCCGTGGACCTCGGCTTCCCACCATCCGTCGTCCTGGTGACGGAGAACAGCCATTATATCACCCTTGTTGAAGCCAAGCTCCTCAGGGATAGCCGCCTGATACATATACATAGCACGCGCTGAAAAGTAGTATGTCAGTCAGCTGTTTCGAGAACAAGCGAGTTTGAAGGAAAAAAAGTTGACTTACCAAAGTGCAGAATCAACCGCCCCTCCCTGGTGTACTGCCTTGCACCATCGGCGACGCTCTTGCTGCGTTGTCTAGATGCAGGTGCGACTGCTCCGGGAGGCTCGTACAGGCTCATGCCCCTATTACCCTGACTTGTCCCCGGGCGTCCACCACGTCCCCGCGCCGATCCAGCATAGCTATTCTCCGTCGGCGCCGGAGATGGACCCCGCACCATATCCGGACCACCACTGAAGCTACTGCCAGCCCGACTGGCAGGTCGGCCGTAGTCGCCGCGGCTAGAAGGTCGGCCATAGTCACCGCGGCTAGCAGGGCGTCCGTAGTCACCGGCACCAGCGCTGTGGTACGGTGACGGCGATGCTGCGCGCGCCATGTCGTTGGGGGAGTTCTGGCGATAGTACCCTTGGGCCGAGTTCCTGTTCTGCGACCCGTTGTCCATTTGGACTGATCCGTGGCGCGAGTTCATGCTGCTGCGCTGACTTGCCGCGTAAGGATTGGGCGAGGCCGAGCGGTTGTTCATTCCTGGTCGTGGGGATGTGCCTCGTGGTGGCGCCGGAGATGCTGCTCGTGGCATGTCACTGCCGCGCGTGGTTGGTCGCGAGCCCGACCTGTCTCCCGAAAAGAGGCTGCGCGTCTGTTGAGTATACTTCTGCGATGTCTCCTTCATGGCCCTGGATGTACATGCTGGTGCTGGGACACCGAGTCTCTGGACGGGCTGGTCGTATGACGGGGGTGGTGTTCCTCTCATGCCAGCTGCGACGGCACTGTTGCCCCCAATTGGCGGCATTGACCGAGTGAATGGTTGGGCACCTGGTGCCGGAGTCGCTATTCCGTGATAGTGGTCCGCTGACATGCGAACGGTCGACTGTTTGCCCACCGTGACTCCTCTCAGCTCAGCCAATGCTTGGGCAATAGGGTCCTCCTCTTGCTGCTCTGGCTCGGCGGCAGGCTTCTGTCTACCAGGCAGTTTCACTGGCAAAACATTTTCCCCAACGTTGATTGCTACATCAGCATTGGCATCTATGGGATCAGGGCTTGCAGTTGCCCTGTCCGGCAACAGATTCTGGAAAGAGGCCCCTCCCTGCAACTGCGGACGGTCGGAGCTGGCCCTGTTATGCGAATAGTGCCAAGTGTTTCTGTTGTTTGGCACGACCTCCTTGGCGTCCTTGATGCTCTTCCTTCTGCTGAAGGGACTTTTGTTCTGGAAAAATCCGCTCTTCTTTTTCATCATCTTCTTGTCTTTGTCGGAAGACGGCGAGGCAGGAGGGTCCTGCTTGACGGGGGAGCTCATCCCGCTCGGCGGGTCTCTACTAGAGAACGACGTTGGAGCGGAGTAGTCGCTGTGGTCGTCTCGGCTGGTGGGCCGCTCTGAGCCCGACGTCGCGCTGAGCTGAGAGCCCAGATCTGATCCATTGGGGTTCCCGGTACGGCAGAGCATGGTCATACCATCCATGGGGTACGGATCATGAGGGACAGGAGCAAACTCATTGGGATGGAACTGTAAATCGGTAGATGTCCGCGGCGCGTAGTCGTCACGAGAGGGTTGTCTTGGCTTCTGTCGCTGCGTGTTACTTAGAGGCGGCATATCCCTGGCAACGTCCCTCTGCAATTCCATCGACTGCACCTCCCGTGAGGACTCTCTCGGCGTCGGCCTTGGTCGCAGTGGAGGGGCGCCGATCTGGAGATCCCTGGGAATGTCCCTAGGCATGTTCCTCGGGATCTCACTCGATCTAAGGCGGGTTTCGCTGTTTTGTGCGGGAAGCTTTTGGAGGGCTACGGCCCGCTCTCCGTTAGGAGTGCCAGGATCACCATGACCGAATTCCTTCGCCAGAGCGGAAGTCGGATCGTGGTGGGACTCGAATGTTGATGGCTGTGGCGACGATGAGCGGAAAGCGGGGTTTATGCTTCGTGGGAATTGGGCCACTGAATACGCCTCATCCTCTACAGCAGAGACATCAGACATTGTGTCCACGTCACCGCGGCAGAAGTTGATGTATTTCGGCGGGTCTGGGATCTCTTGGCCTGTCCCTCTCTCCTTGATGAAGGTGACGATGTCCCTTTCGACCTCCATACTTTCTAGCGACAGACGGATCTTCTCGCAGGATGCATCGTCACTAACGCAGACGGTCGACGAAATGTTGGCGAATGTCCAGAGACTACTCTTGGTAAAGTCGAGGCGCTCCTCCTCAAGGTCCTGGAACTTGTCGGCTGCCGCCTTCCATTCCCGGTTCCACCGTGTCGTCGTTTCCTCCAATGCTTTGACGGCATTCTCATACTCGGTGTTGGATGTCGCAAGACTGATCTGGGTCTTCTCGAGCTTTGCCTTGTTCTTCCGCTCCTCTTGTCCCATCACCATATGTCCTTGGGCTAGATAGCCCTTGATCTTGAGGCATTCTTGCTCGTATTTGTCTCTTGTCTGAACGCTGTTAGTGTCCCGGAGTCTTATGAGTCTAGCAGCGGTGGGGTTGCCAGATGAGCCACGAACCTTGTTGACAAGTGCTGTCTGCTGCTGCTTGATCTTGAGTAGTTTCTCAATCCCGTTCTGGACAATCTTCCGGCGTTCCTTCATCCCGCCCGCAAATGCAGTTAATGGCTCCTCCAACTCTGATCTCATCTGGGCAGCATTGCCTTGATGTTGCTTTGCCATAGACTCGACCTCACCTCTGACCGTGTCTAGTGATGTCTTCAGACTGCCCATCTCCTGGGAGCCTAGTGATTTCCGGCAGAGGGAGAGCAGCTTGCGAGCATACTCGTCCTCGATGGATGCCCTTGCAGCATAGAATGATCGCAATTCGTCGCATGTTTGCTTCGCAGCATGCATACGCTCGATCATGGGCGGAACCCCGGCATCTTCTTTGCCCCAGAAATTGTTGGCGACTGTTTGCACACGGTATATAAGTCAGTCTCAGTTGCAATACGGTAGACGACGTCACAGAGATCGATGAAAAGGGACTTAGAGAGGAGATAGTCCACATACATGAGAGGGAGACCGTGGGTCCCTCCGTCGGGGCTGGTGCCAGTGCCAGCATGGTCATGGTGACTCTGGTCTCCAAGCACCTATCACTATGCGTGTGCGTGCCTTGCCAGTCCAGGTCGGTGTTGGTTTAATTGGCGGTGGTCAAGCTCCAGAAACACGGCGGTTTCGCGTGTCGACTTGGATGTATGTATATGAAAGATGATAGAAAAGGAAAAAAAAGCATGCCAGATGTCATCAAGACGGTCAAGCAAGAGAATGGAGAATCAAGGCACATGCCCAAGTTCCCACAGAATTCGGGTTGCGGGAATGGTAGGTCGACGTAGCAGGAGGAGCAGCAGGTTGCAGCTGCAGGGGTTCACAAGTGGGTATTTGAGGTGGCTGGGAGTCTTCCTTTCTTGGGCCGGCGGGCCTTTGTTTTGCGTTGGTCCACTGGGCAACGACGACTACCAATTGACGGGTGCTCAGGTGCCTCAGCCCAGGCGCCCGCCTGCCCTGGCAGCCCCACCCCCACGTTCCTCCCAAAGGAGGTCAATTCATTTGATGCTATATATAATCCGTATATATATATATATTTCCTTCAGACTCGACCAAAGACCATCTATGGAATTAATTGTTGCATTGGGATGTAAATCAGTTATAGCCTACGTTTCTCCCAGACACTTACGAAGAGAAGATCAAGTCGAAATGCTGTCCGCAAGTTGAAATGGTGTGGGCTGGGTCGATTTTAACGCAGCCAGCAATCCCAGCCATGCCCTCAATATGTACCTAGGTACCTAACAACGTTAGCGACCTGTAGTGCCTAAGGTATGACAGAGGGAGGGATTCGCTACCTACCTACGGTCCACGGGTCCGTACCAGGTGTCAGCCGCCAGGTCGCCTAGTGTACCTTAAGTGTACCTTAACCGTCCTGAAACCCTTACCTAAGCTTCGAGCCTCGAAAACAGCTGCTCGGTAGAGGTGGGAGCATATTGGGAGCTTGGGCCACCATCTGCCTGGTGGGTTCGGCAAAATGAGGTGCCCGCCTTACCTTTTCGGTTAGCCTGCTGAGATCTGGACTTCCCAACTCGAATCCTCATGCACCTCAAAGTAAAAGCCAGCTGCTAACAACGACTCTACCATCATATCCCAAAAAGAAGGACGACGATATTGGCATTCGCTCTTGGTCTTGTCTTTATTTAATGACGGTTTTTCTCCAAGCGTACAACGACTTTGTACACACAGGACTTCCCCTTGCCATTTCTTCCCCATCCTGCCACTTGTCCCTCTTTGCCGAGTGCAGTGCGACCGACAGGCACAGTTCAATCCTCGAAAACTCCAGACGAACATCCGCTCGGGACCTCAGCCTCGTCGTCATCCGACTTTGACTCATCTTCCAGCCTTCAAGACACCTCTCGCCGTCACACTCTCCATCCGTTTGAGCACCTGCAACCCTTGCGGTCTCATCTCCCCTCTCCTGCCTCCGAAGAACACGAGCCCGTCCACATTCACAACAGCAGAGGCGCGGCTCTGTCCAGCTGAGGATAGCAGAACCGTCTTCGCCCCGCACCCCTCCATCCAACACCCATGCTCCCACGATCGTCGGGAACATTTACTCCCAATCCTTTGCAAGGTCTAAACACAGGAATTAGCCACTCTCCACATCCGTCGCAAGCAGGTGTGCTGAGTGCGGGTGCCAGCCCGAGTACCAGCAGCCCCACTGGGAATTACGCTGTCTCCAAGATCACCGTCGCCCAGATCTATGTGCTCTTAAGCACCATCAAGGCGAAGAAGGACGATCCTGTCGAGTGGGAAAACAAGGTCATCAGGCTAAACAAGGTATGCGACCGCCACCACCCGCAAGCTTCGACCTATTTATTACCACTACCGCCTTCCTCAATTCCATTTCTTGCCCTCAGCGTCCCCCATTAGCATTGCTGCTTTGCTCCTCCCGTGCTCCTCCTTTGCCTCCGCCTGCCGTTCATCTGCACCTTGAAAGTTTCCTTAGTCGACGCTGACCAATTGCCTACCTCGCAGCTCATCGATGAAAACGGAATGGAGGTCTTCACAAAATACTTCACCAAACTGGTGCACACCAGCTCCTCCCAGATCTTTCCAGGGACAAGTAGGCCCATCGGCAGTGCAGCGAATACCGGCAGTTACTCGCTTCTCCAAGAGGAGATGCGCAAGATTTCTCACGATGTCGACCAAGCAACAAAAATCTCAGAATCCATTGAGACTGGAACAGAGGACATATTCCGCGATTTCGATCTGTCCACGTTCATGGAACACTTCAGATTGGACGCATTAGAGAAGACGATATTAGCACTGGCATTTAAGTTGGGGGGCCGATCGGACCTCAAGACCAAAGGTAGGCTAGACCAGGACCGTGCCTCTTGCTAGGCCAAAGCTTGTAGCAACAGCGACTGACATCCAATCTCTTAGCTGATGCCATCCTCTCGACCAACTTCCCCACCTTCATCAACATTATATCGCAACCAGAAGGAGATCACGCCGACCTTAGCCCCCACTTCCTTTCCACCATTATCGACAGACTTATTCAATACCATCCTCCAAACTTCAACTCCGCGTCACACAGGGAGCTTTGCTCCAGAGCTGAAAGCCGATACGCGCTACTCGACATGGCGACACCGTCAGAGGTCCTATCCTCTCTAGACCTTCACAGGGTCCTTGTGGATAAACCCCCCAATGCACTGTCATTGTACATCCAAAGAGCTGGTGCTGAGTTCACGCGCGACGAGGACTTATGCGCCAGGTTCTTGCAAGACCGACCGCCTACTATTCAGTTGAGCGCCGATCAGGTCTCAAATGCTCTTTGGTACACTTCTACCAGTCAGACCCCAGAACACAATCCTTCCGTCTTGGTTGCCGCGCTTCGGCGCATCTTGCCGCCAGCCTTCAGATGGCAAGACGTGGTTTCGTACTTCGATCAACCCAGCACTCGGATAGCACCGCTCCAATTCCTGCGGCTGTACAGGGCTCTCTTTCCAATCGCGCAGGAGGACGGCGGGGTCAACTTCGACATTCAATCTCTTTGGGGCGGAACCTGGGCAAATGCGGACGCGCACTTGTCTTTCATCTGTGCCTTCGGTAGCCTCACGCCAGAAGAACTGGATGCAACCACCATTCCTGGTCTTAGACCAACGTTTACCCCAACGGAATACGCGCAGTCTCCCGCTGCTGTGCGCGAACGGGCGGCATATGCAGTGAGGCATCCTCTTGTTTCGGTCGACGCGCTTACGGCCGTCTTCGACGTGGCTCTCAGTTCACAGCATGCGTCGCAAAGCATCGAAGCCAGGCGCCTGTTCAACGAAGTTGTTGTTCCCAACCTCGACATCTTCGTGGTTTCCGCGTTTGGCGTCCCCAAGCCATGGCCTGAGATGGCTAACGACACTTTAACATCTCTGTTTGAGACGTTTTTGTTCAAGAAGCCGGAGGGCTACGAGTTCGCCCTGAATAGCCTCTGGCGCAAAGACAAGGACTTCGTGAAGCAGAAACTCATCGACGCGCATGCCCAGAGGCCAATGGACCTGCCGCTGTACTTCGATCATGCCCTTTATCACGGTTGGCTCGACGAGTTCGTCTACGACGTCACCGGATTCGGCCTTGACCTCGCGGCATATGCGCATGGAGAAGGCCGGATCGATATGGAACAGTGGACAAGGCAGAACGCTGGCAGGGGAGCCGAGGTCGCACGGTCCTTGCTTCGATTTGTCGCGATCAAAGCCGATATGGAGACCAAGTATCAACGACCCCAGACCGAAGAGCAAGCCGTACTCAGGACGACTCCGCTCCAAGTAAAGACGGTGTTTTGCTTTTTGACCATGTTAAATGAGCTCTGCAATGCCCAGGTACCGGAATGGATCACGTGCCAGCGCATTTGTATTACCGCCTATCCCCGTCTGATCAACTATGGCGGCGCCTACAACGACCTCATTGACGTCAATGGAAAGGATGGGAACGCCCTCCCCCCCGCCGCAAACGCCAGAATGGAGGACCATTACAAGAGCATGTACAGTGGGCAGACTCAAGTCAGGGAGATCGTCGAGGCTTTGGAACGATACAAGCATTCGCGCGATACCCTCGAACAAGATATCTTCGCGTGTATGATACACGGTCTGTTCGACGAATATGTGCATTTCGTATCTTACCCGATCGAGGCGCTTGCGACCACGGCCGTCTTGTTCGGCGGCGTTATCTCCAGAAAGCTCATCGACGGCATTCCGCTACAGGTTGGGCTTGAAATGATAATAGAGGCCATCAAAGATTTCGCCCCGGAACAGAACATGTACAAGTTTGGTCTACAGGCTTTGATGCAGCTCTCTAGCCGTTTCTCGGAGTGGCCGAACTTTTGCCGACAACTTCTCCTAGTCCCAGGTCTTCAAAATACAGACGCCTGGAGGAAAGCAGAGGTCGTGGTGAGGGAGCATGACGAGGACTCGGCACGTCAGCACAATGGGGGAGATGTTGCCATTAACCATGATGTCTTGACCAACGGCAACATCAATGACACCGCTGAGCCGCAGTTTGCGCCCTTTGCCGCCCTCAAAGTTGACCCACCTCCTGCCGGAATGTTCGAAGATCCAACAGACGACAACCAAGACAAGATCCAATTCGCGTTGAACAACATCGATCAATCCTCGCTTAGGTCTCGGTGTGACACGATTCGGGAATCTCTTGAGCAAAAACAAATGCAGTGGTTCGCCAGTCACCTCGTTCGGGACCGGGCGAAGGTGCAGCCGAACCTCCATCAAACATACCTGGATGTGGTGAAGATTTTCGAAGACAGTTCTCTGTGGGCTGAGGTCCAGAGGGCGACTCTTATCTGCGTGGCGCAGATGTTGAACTCGGAGTCAACCATGCACAGCTCGACTGAGCGAACCCATCTGAAGAATCTAGGAGGCTGGCTAGGCATGCTGACGTTGGCTCGAGACAAGCCCATCAGGCACAGGAACATCGCTTTCAAACAGCTTCTTATCGAAGCACACGACACGAAGAGGTTGATCGTAGTGATACCCTTCGTGTGCAAAGTGCTGGGCCAGGGCGCATTGTCTAGTGTCTTCCGCCCACCGAATCCCTGGCTGATGGACATTATCTATCTCCTCATCGAGCTCTACCACAACGCCGAGCTCAAGTTGAACCTCAAATTTGAGATTGAGGTCTTGTGTAAGACTTTGAGCCTGGACCATAAGAGCATTGAGCCATCTGGCGAGATTCTTAACCGTGTGATTGCAGAAGAGGCTGCACAAGTGGCTGCAGCAGACGCCTTGGACTCATTCGACAACCTATCTCTCAACGGGATCGGACAAGGAGTTGTCAGCAACTTGCTACCGCACACAGTGGCGCCAACAATCCCCGACCTTCACTTGCGCCTCAACATCCCCCCTGCGAATGAGATGGTTGTCAGCAATAGCCGCTTGCGTGATATCGTGCACGCGGCCCTCAACAAGGCTCTTCAGGATATCATCCAGCCTGTCGTGGACAGAAGTGTCACTATTGCTGCTATTAGCACGCAACAGATGGTTCACAAAGACTTTGCGACAGAGCCTGACGAGCACCGTGTTCGAACTTCGGCTATCAATATGGTCAAGGCCACGGCGGGTAGCTTGGCCCTTGTTACTTCCAAGGAACCTCTGCGCGCTAACTTTACCAACTACATGCGACAGCTCTCTGCTGATATTCCGGGAGGGCTTCCGGAGGGTACGATCATTATGTGTGTCAACTCGAATCTCGAGCTCGCTTCCAGTGTCATTGAGGAGGCAGCCGGAAGCCGAGCGGTCCCAGAGATCGAGGACATGATTGAGCCAGAATTGGAAGCTCGACGTCGCCATCGACTACAGCGACCTAGTCAGCCTTATGTCGATGCTTCGCTCAATCGATGGGCCATGACAATGCCGGATCCTTACAAGATGGCGCCTAGCCTGACTGGTTTGAGTCCAGAACAAATGGCGATTTACGAGGAGTTCCAAAGACAGCCCCGCCCGGCCACGACCACGACCACTCCTTCGCACATCGCCTCAACATCCGATGCGACAAGGTCCATGGCCAACGAGGTTCTGCAGGATCAGTACAGCTCTGTGCCTTCCATACCGACACCTGCAGAAACCCCTTCTATGCCACCAATCGCCGGACACGCACAAAACTACCCTCATGCTCATGCTGCGGCTCTGACCAACGGACGGCAGCCCGCTGTTAACCAGGTTGACATGAGGGTGCTTGCCGAGAGGGTTAGTAAGCTGCTTTTTGACCTCCAACGTGCAGCCACGGAGGCACCTGAAGAGCATTACGAGGACCTCCCCCGAGGACACGCTGTCCTTGACACGATGGATGCGCTGATCTCCAATGTCATCAAGGCGCGGACGTCGTCTGATGAGTTCTCTACCTTTGTGGTCGAACAAGTGTCTGCTGTCATTCTCGGCCCATTAGAGGACAGCCTCGCCATTGAAAGCTTTGCTCATGCTCTCAGCACGGTCCGCAGGATGGGAGGACCCTCCCTGAACGAGCATGTGAGGTTGGTTTTCCAGCGCCAAGATGGGGCCAAGTTCCTGCGCCTGCCAGTCATCAGGTCTCTCATGGGCACCGATCTGCTCGACTGGCGCACGGTGGATGACGCCCTTTCCAGGTCCATCAGGCAGAGGGAAGAGAGGAGCGTTCAGCTATTGGATCAGACCATCAAGGCGACGATCCTCAACGATGCGCCAATGGCGTTGTTTGCCAACTTGGCCTCGAGCATTGAAGCCGCGCACGCTTGGGTTCTAGCCGATCCGGAAGTGCCAGGTGGCGAGGATCTCAAAGCTACACTGGAAGATGCACGCGAACATCGGAGCCAGGGCCAAGGCCGCGACCAGATGGAATACATCTTCGATGAATGGGCATATCGCTGCCGCAACACAAATGTCACTGATAAGGTCGCACGGACTTTCGTGCAAGAGCTGTTCGATCAAAACATCGTCAGGTCCAAGGACGACCTTTTCTTATTCATTCGTCTTTATCTGGACAATTCCGTGGTATACTTCGAGAATGCTGTTGCCGCGGGTGCCACTATCGATGACGGGTACATGTTCGTGGATGCCTTGGCTTCGCTCACAATGGTGTACGTGAAATCGGCAGGGTTCGATGACAACGATTCGACCTCAAGCCCAGCATTGATGCTTGCATCCATTTGGGCGCTTGCAACCATGGTCCTTAATCATCATGCGATCAAGCGAGGAGAGATGCTCAATCAGCGAGTGTTTTTCCGGTTCTTCTCCACGATGCTTCATGAAGCAAAGCCGTTCTTTGAACAGCTGGATGAGCCTCAGCGAAACGGGATGATTCTGAAGATCGCCACGAGGCTGCACGATCTTGGGCCCGCCCTCATCCCTGGTTTCTTCTACTCATGGCTAGACCTCATTCATCACTCGGCTTTCCTCCCACAGATCATGTACATGGACGGCGACGCCGGTTGGGCACCGTACACGAAACTCCTCCAGCAGATGCTGGAATTTGTGGGAGAACAATTGAAACCCGTCCTGTTGTCTGAGGCGGTTCACAAGCCTTACGAGTCTGCCGTCAAGTTGCTGATAGTGCTGCAGCATGACTACCCGCAGTACGTGGCAGCCAACTCTGCAGCGCTGCTAGCAAGCATTCCACCCCACTGCTCACAGCTCATTAACACGATCAATTCTGCATCTCTCAGCAAGATGCCGGATCCGATGGTAGCAGGTCTCGGTGTCGCTGGTAGCCAGATTGAGCCACCTCAGGCTGTTGAGAACCCTGCCATCTTCCTCCAGAGCATAGGTCTCCTAGACATCCTGAACTCGGCTCTCGACAACAAGCCATCAGAAGATGCCGTGGCGCACATGACGCACGCCATCACACGACCTAACGGAAGAACAGGCTTTGGTTACAACCCAATCAGCGCCAACCTCGCGGTCATCGAGGCCATCACGTCCTACATCGGCAACCATGCTGTACAAAAGGCACGAGCAGGCCAAGCCGCGTTTGAGCCTGGCTCCTCGGACCTTGCGACGCTGTCCATGCTCGTTCACGAACTCAGTACCGAAGCACGTCACTATGTCCTCCTCAGCGTCGTCAACCACCTGCGTGAGCCAAACGCGGACATGGAATTCTTCAGCAAGGCGCTGCTGGAGATCTTCTCGCATGATATGAATGATCCGGAAGAGGCAGAGATCCGGGAGCAGATCACGCGAGTGTTGCTAGAGAGATTGATTGGGTACTGGCCGCAACCATGGGGTTTGCTCATCACGGTGGTGGAATTGGTCAAGAACGATAAGTACATGTTCTTCGACCTGCCATTCATCAAGCAGTCACCCGAGGTAAGCATCTATATGTCACATGGAGTATGTTTATGAACTATTTTGCTAACCATCCTCGATAGGTCGGCCAGAGATTTGTGGAGATAGTCACGGCGCATAGCTAAATGCTGCGAGCCTTAGAATGGATGGGCAAGAAGCGCTATTCGTGGGGAACACTTTACCGGAACAAACATACACGAAAGTCCGGGAAGCGTAAAATGCAAGTACTTGGTGTTCATATGGGACGTTTGGGTCACTCTTTGCGGTAGTGAACCGATGACACGGCCTTTACGCACGACTTTGCTTGATGGCGGTCGTAGCGGCGACGATGACCAAACTACGTTTTATTATTTCCGCAAGGGTCTCGGGAAGGTTTTAATGGGGGTTAAGGAGCAGTGGTTCGGTTCTTTTATGGATGATAGATGGATGGGCTGGATGGCTTGAATTAGGATGGCCGAATATGGCAGCGGAAAAGATCTCAAAATGATCACGGTGTATGGTGTAGCGTTCATGTACGTGTATGAGTATGGACATTGAAATGAATTGAGAAGGCCGGAATCATACCCCGGCCCTGTCAGCGATATCTCTAGCAAGCAATTTCGTCTTTCAATAGGCTACCTATGTGCTGATCCTGGCTGTCTTCTAGGTGACAAGGACATTCATCAGATACAGATAGGAACCCGACGGCTGTCGAAGATGATGTCGCTCTACGTCAAGTGTATCCACCATTCTTGAGCCAGCCAAGGTGCCAAGGTAGTAGCAGTATCAACTCCAGCAGATAGGTAGTACGCAAGACCGGACGCCATCTCTGAACAAGAACATAGGAAAACAATAGCTTTGTCGAACGGTTGTAGTAGTCTCAGGGAGATCATATTCCGCTGTCAAGATTTCGTTGCCCGGGTAAATCAGATATAATCCGTCTGTCCTAATATTGCTCGTCGCCGATATAGGCATTGTTAACCTGCGTATGACGTCTTTTTGTTGAGGCTGGTTTGATAGCTAGCATGACTATTTATATACTTGAGTATGTAGATGACTTTTTAGTACTACGTATATCCCTTCGCCAGTATCACACGCCGACGACGGCCATACTCTAGATAATTCAATAAATCTGACCTGCGGTGCAATAGGTCATGACCGGAACACCAGTGGCATGTTTTCCCCGTCCCGTCCGTCAGCCGACGGTCCCTGCCTTGACCGAAGGTTATTTGCTCGGTGAAAAGTGGCTTGGGGTTTGTATGTCTGTCCATCTCGGGTGAGACGCCACCGTCCTGACTTTACGGGGGGGGGGGGGTGTGGGCTGGAGGCTGGCCTGGACGAACCAACCATTATCCATCCAGCAAATCCTATACGCACAGACAGAGAGAGAGATCTCCCCCCGAATTCTCTCACCAACCAGCAGTCGAATGGGAAGGCTTCCGTGCGTCAATCATCATCGGAGGTGCGGGGTTTTGGGCTTTCCAGGTTTAGACTTTTTTGGCAACCCGTCAGTGGTCGAAGGGGGGGGGAGGGGGGAATGACTCAGGCTCAGGAGATATAGATACATAGATAGGTACGGATAGTGTATCCATCGGTGATGATGATGGAGATGAAACGTCAGTGGTGGGTGACGATCATTTTCGATGGGCGGCAGCACAAGTCGTGTAGTTCATGATTGGTGGTTGTTGTTTTTTATTGATGAGGGGGGTTTGTCAGATTGGCGATGGGATGGATATTATAGAGGTGAGGTGGGTTTCAGTATTGTCTATCACGGACGAGTTTAGTAGTCTCGGCCGGTTGGGGATGACAAGGACCGGAGCAAGCAAGCAAGGTTGGTGATGATTGATATTGGTTGTGCAAGGGTTGGGTATCACCGGTAATAAGAACGCAAGGAGCGGAGGGGGGGGGGGATATCAACTGGGCGTGGGTAGATGGGATGCAAGGGAGGGATGGCACGCGACAAATTACCTAGTACGGTATGAAGTACTGTATCTCCTTTACAGACACAACAGCAACACCCAGCCCTCCAGCCCTCCAGCCTCACTGCTACTTCATCCCAACCTCCCGCGGCTATTCCCAACTTGTTCCCGCGCCGACGACGACAACGACGTCGTTGTGGTGGTATTCATGAAGTCATGTCAAGAATTAGCGCGGGCCCCTTTATATGCATGCAGGTTCAGGGCTGGTTCAGGGCTGGTCAGGGTTAGGCCGGAATGAGGTCGTGAAGGTAGCAGAGTGGTTACAGCTGCCGCCACGCCCAAAACGGGCCAAAGGGACCGCCAGGTGCGGTCAGCCTTCTCCGTCACTCACTCACTCACTCACTCACTCACTCAATCAATCTCACTCACTCAGGCTCACTCAGCTACCGGCGTTCAATCCCCATTGGCTGAGATATAGTAGATAACACCGAAATCCGGGGTGATGAGATCGTACCTGTTTCTTCCCCCCCCCCTTCCCTCCCTCCTACTACTAACTGGACTTGGTTGGTTGGTTGGAGTCGAGTACATATTCTTGGTCAATTGGGGGGGAGTGGATTTGGGGGGGGGGGTCAACAAGAAACTGACAGGGCCTGACAGGGTCTTACTGTGTACAGGGTCTAGCAGGGTCTAAAACAAGGGTTCAACTGCTGCTGCACCCGGCAAATAACGGAAAGCAAGCCACTGATGGAAGAAGGGTGGGACTGGGACTGGGACTGACAGACTGAATGGATGGATGTTTTTGCTGATCTGATGAATTCAAAACCAGGAAACGAGAGGGAACGGGGTGGCGCTCGAGGGCGACACTGGAGAAAAACGAGGCCGAGGCCAAGGACCAAAACAAGAAGAAGTGGAAACGCTTTGACGATGGAATTCTTCTCGAAGGAATCCAAGTTTCCCATTGGTTCAAGTTGCCCGGCAAGCAAGGGTTTTTTTTTTTTTTTTTAAAAAACTCCATAGAACTTGATGTCACCCAGTTTCCTCAATTAGGACTAGCTGAGAATCCTTAATCCCTGTTCAATCTTCAGACTTTTTTTCCTTCTTCTTTTTTCTTTTCTTCTCTTTCTTCATTTACCCTTCTCCTCTGACCTGACCATTCCAGTTTTCCATTGCCTATGATTGGTTGACTTTTGTCAATTGTCTGTCGGGAGATGAAGAAGTTTGATCGTTGAGCCGCCTGGTCGTCAGAGACAAGAGAGAGAAAAAGAGAGGCTGCTATCCGGTGCCTCCGACTCCCGATATCGTAACTCGTTTAAGTGTCTCATGTATCGTCCTGCCCTTTGTTTCTTCTTTATTTTATTTTTTTGGTTTTCGCCTCATCAGGTATTAGCAACAGTTCGCTGCTGAGACATTGGCAACATGTTGCGCTACGGGAAGGAAAAGCAATCAAACCAAACGCAGGCTGCCGAGACGTTGGAAGGCTGAAGCAAACTCGCAACATGCACAGCGTAATCTGTAATCTAAAGCACTGCTGTTTTGGGCAGGTGCTGTCAGAGAACGAGCATCGCATCTTAAAAAAGAACAAGAAGAAGAAGAACAAGAAGAAGAAGAACAAGAAGAAAAGGTGGTGTGGTGGCAAGTAGTTCTGATTTGCTGATCGGAAAGAGGAAAACGGACGACCAACAAACGGCCGGGGCATTGATGCCACTACTGTACGATATTCCTCAAACCCGGAAGAGGCTCATCATTGTCAATGACAGCGAATTAGCAAAAAGTTGGGTCAAGTATGTATGTATAGACAGACATGTTCGCTCCATGTACTGTCTAGTACTGTGTAGTCCTGCCCTCCACCTTTATCGGTGGACTGTGTCGACTGGTAATGGCCTGAGCCTCGAGAATCATTGACTGGTACTTGTATCTTCTGTTCTACGATCCCATCATCTATCTCATCATCCCCTTCCGAGGTAGTCGTCGTCGTTTGTCGCCCTCCTCCTTCCCCTCCTTCAACAATTATAATGCCGGCGAAATCAGCTTACCGCCTTTTCCAAGGGGACTCTGCTCATGCATCATAAAAAAATCGGCGGGGAATGGAATGCAAACCTCATACGTATTAGCCCAGTACATACGTGTATGGAGAGAGAAGCCGGCACGGTTTTTTTCTTTCTTTTCAGCTCGGACTTAAACCCAATCAGGGAAGAAATGGGGTGACCAACGTGATCGACGGGGTTCTGACTGGGGAGAACAGGGGGCTGCAGCTGAGCTAATGCAAGTTGCAGGGATCGTGAAGGGGGGCGGTCCAAGGGTTGGCCTGCGCATTCCGACTCCACCGTATCAGCGTGTGTGTGTGTGTGTGTGTGCCTCACTCAAACTCACATTCGTTGTCGTGTCAGCGTGTCTCTCCGGGGCCCTACCTAGGTACGTACCCAGCCCACTGCAGCCCTCTCAACCGCCCTCTCAACCCAATTGATCTTGCTAGTACGCATGGATCCCTACCGGATCCAGGCTACCTAGGTACCCTAACCACCCTGCGCTAAGCAAGCACTGTAGCAACTAGCAACTGAACCTACCCCCTGCACCCTGACCATGCACCTGCAGCAGTGACCTAGAACTGGATCTGGGACTGCCGTGGGACTGGGAACTGAACTTTCTCGGCGCCCGCCACATCTTGTTCGTCCCCTGGTTTCTCTCTCCTACCACAACTACACAATCACAACCACCCCCTTCATACTGCCCGGACCTCCCTCAACAACAACAACAACAAACATACTCTCCAATCCCACTTTCAACCCTGTACTGTACCATTTATCCTGTATTATTCTTCTCTTTTCTTTATCCTAAACATCTTTACCCATCTTTGCGCGTGCAACCTCGTTCTAGACTCTCTGCTGTTTGCTAGAAAAAGAATCAAGGGAAAGAAAGCTCCTGTTACTTCCACTCATCAAGGGTCCCCTCAGCGCGTTTTAGAAAAGGATACACCGGAACGTTCGTCGCAGCCACCTCTCAATATGCCTTACAACACCCGTCGCAAGTCGCTCTCGCTCCCCTCGCTGGGCATACATGTCCCCGTGACACTCGCCGAGCGAGACGCCGCAAGAGCTGCCGCAAACGCGCGTCGACACACTCGTTCTCCCAGCAATAGCGCATCGCCACCCACCTCGTCCTCCTCCATGACGCCTCCTGCCTCCTTCTCCCCGCGAACCCCCTCTAGCCCCGCCGACAGCATGGACGCTCAGACCAACCACTCCAAGAAAATAAAACGGTCCCATGCCAGCCACGACGCACCGGCCGCTAAGCGCCGCCAGACAGACGCGAACACCCCTCCTCTCTCCCCGCCAAGGTCACGGCAATCCTCGGTTGAGATGAAGGACGCCGACGACTGCGCGCCCTCCTCCAAGATCGACCTGAGCAGCATCAACGACGAGATCGTCGAGGCTGTCATCGTCCAGCTCCAAAGTACGGATAACCGCCCACACATCGTCAAGGAGCTCGCTGCCGTCCTGATGCAGCAGCTCAAGATAGTCCAACAGTATGTGCCTACCCCCTCACCCTCACAGCCCCTGCCTCCACACATGACTCTGGCCCCCCTGCTAACATGCGCTTCCAGATCAGCAAATCCTTGCGCAATCATCTCCTCGCGATTGTCAACCTATCTCAAGCGCTCCTACTGGAACGCGAACAACCCTTGCCCCCTGGCCAAGGAGCTCGAGACGGTCCACCCGCGCAGGACATACTTCTACCTCACAACATGCCCCCACGGGCCTCTGCCTGACCCGACGATGTCGGCCCTGGCTGCGGCGCATGCACGCACACTCGTCACACCGAGCGCGACCTCGGCATCCGAAGATGACGCCGACGAGGAGAGGAGGAGGGAGCTCAGCCCCTCGCCCGAGGTGGACCTGTCGTCGCCCGAGTTCGACGACATGGAGGACGATGTGCCCATGCCCCTCACCCCAGTCGGATCTTTCTCTGGCCGTCACCCCACTGCGGCGCAACATCAAAGGGGCGCCTCGCCGCCGCTGGAGAAGGACGAGAAGGAGTTCACACAGACCGCCGACGGCCTGCAGAAGCGCAAGCTCAACGGCGAGCTACTGAATGCCAAGCCCGAGCCGGCCGAGCAGACCATTGAACTGGACGAACACAAGGACGAGAGCCTCTTTGCCGAGCCCAAGGTCACCACCAGCCACACCCCGTCGATGGCCTTTGCCATCGCCAGCCCGGCGGTGCGCCCCACCTTGCAACTCAACGCGAAGAGGGAAAGCGAGGTGGACACCTGGGCCAAATACGACAGCCTCCTCGAGTGGGACCGGAGCCCCGAGACGGTCGAGCTCGACGAGCTTGACTGCTTGTTGAACGACTTTTAAGATACAAAAAAAGAAAAGAAAAGGACATGGGAAAGAAAAAAAAGGAGTACTTGCTTCGTCACCACTGGATGGTCACCTCGCCCTTCCTGATTGGTGATACCCCCCCGGGTTCTTTTCTTTATAATGGGATATTCTTTATCCTTTCTCACTATCTACCCCTCCACTTACACACATGTTATCTACCTGTCTATCTTATTTGGCGACGATGTAACGATTTTATAAACCCGGCGGAGTGGAAAGGCTGTTTGTGTTTTGGGCTTGGGTTGGCAAGCTGCTACTGTACATGTACAATTATGAATTTTACCGGAGCGACGGGAGGGAAACGAGTCGTTCACAGCATCTTAGAGACGACCTCTTTTTTTTTTTTTATATAGATGTTAGATGCTTTTGGCCGGGGGGCGGATGGGGGGGGGGGTCGCAGTCGGGCTGCGACAATACAAAAAAGGGGGGGTTTCCAAGCTCCAAGCATGTGCGTTTTGGGCTTTATCAAAAAGGATTGGCTATGGAAAAATGCAAAACAATTCTCCCTTCACACCTCATCAATGATCCAAAATATGCTCGCTTTCAACCTGAATACCATCTCCGTGTGCTCGCGTGGCTCTCGATGTGGATGGATGCGGATGAGCAGGAGAGGCTTTTGGTTTGTGTGTGATATTGATCTGGTTCTCGTACTACCTGCTTAAGGGCTTGATCCTTTTTTTCTATTTTATTTTTTATTATCTATGTAGCTCGGGGCTCGACATATCCAACTCCAATCTCATGATGAAAGTCTCGGGTTCGGAGTCATCACATCGACTTTCCTGCCCCGGCATCAATGATATCCCTCATCTCATCTGGGGAAAGCATAGTATAGTATCTAGAAGGTTCAGCGCGACCGCTTTGCAGATGTCATAAAACACGTGCAAATGCCGCAATTGAAGACGGAGAGGGCTGAGCCAGCCCATAAGAAGGACCCTGTCATTTAAGCTTGCTTCTTCCTATGTATATCTTGACGGGGCATCACCCTCTTCTGTCCCTCCGACTTCCCCCTCTCCCCCGGGTGATCCGAATGCCGTGGAGCCTCGTGGCCGAGTCCGGGGGGGGGGGGGCCAGAACCTCTCCTGACCTCGGGCACGCCATTGAACCTGCCATTGACCTATCACGGGTCGTGTAGGGGCGCTTGTGTTGGGTCGAGAAGAAGGGGGGGGGGGGAAGTCATTGAAAGGAGAGAAAGAAAGAAAGCTAAGCTGGGTACACGGTAGCTAGCTAGCCTTGCCAGCTAGCCGAGCTGGGCCAATCCGGGGCGTCGTTATTGGTGAATTCGGGGTGAACCCTTCCAGCCCTTCGTCGTACGTAAGATGGGAGTAATAAACCGACCTCGGTACGGTCGGGAGGGAAATGTTCTGATTACCAGTAGGAGACATTTGCGGGACGGAATTCACGGGCTCACGGGCTCACGGGCTCACGGGCTGGCGGGCTCACGGGCTGGCGGAGTGGCGGAGTGGCAACAGCGACGTGGAGAGTGTAGTGTGTATGGGCGGGCATTTCATATATATTTTGATAAGTGCAGTCAGTGTCAGCGGCAAATTGGGAAATCTAGGAACAGAATGTTCGGAGAAACAAGGGGACAAAAGACTAAAGTGAGAATCCTCCCAGAGCGAAGACTGAGTGAGCAAATACCTACTGTGTAGGGTACCCCATCCATTCTCCCACCCGAGTAAAGACGCGCGTGTGTCTCTTCCAGCTGCTGACTCGTGATGAGATTGGAGTACATATGTTTATATTTATTTGTTTATTTATATATATATTATATATATATATATACATTTATGGCTGAGTTTGAGTGGTCGAGATATCAAACAGACCCCCGGACTGCCGGACAACGAATGACGGATGACGGACAACGGACGATGGACCGGACCATTATGACCGCGTATGGAGAAGGAAATGATGATGATGATGATGATGATTGAGAGTGAGTGGATGAATGAATGAATGGATAGCCCACTCCCCCTCCTCTCCAGCCCTCCCCGCCCACCATGGAATTGCTTGCATGCATTGACAACTGCATTGACAACTCAATCGATAAAGTGTGTACAGACAGTAGGTACAGTACAGACACAGTCTGCATGGAGGCGTTGCCTAGCTTTCCTGGCTTTCTGCAGGACAAACAAAAACATTTGGAAACGACAAGAGAATCATGATTATGAAGGGCGGTAAGTGCGACTAGACAACTCATCACCGTATGGAGCATATACTGTACATATGTACGACTGGGTACATACATACATAAAATCCACCTTGCCACTCCTGGTCCGCCCCGCCTTCGCGACGACGACAGCGGGCTGGCGGCGGCGGGTGGGCGGCATTCGGTTTGGGTTCTTCCCCCCCCCCCCTCAAAACAGACGCGCCCGTCTGTCGTGCAGCGAGCGGAGAAATTGAGGGGTGGGGGGGGGGGCAACCAGATATATTAAGCGAGTCCGACATGGTGGTCGGCAGGCAAAGGCGACAAGGGAAGTGAAAGGAAAAGGGAAAAAACATGAAGAGAGGTATGGAAAAATAGGGAAAAAATAGACGTAGGCATGAAGGTGGAGAATGAGAGATTCGACCTGACTGACTGAGAGACTGAGAGACTGACGGAGAGACTGACTGAGACTGACTGAGACTGACTGATATTGACAAGACCAGACAAGAGCAGTTGATAATAATGTCCAGACCAACGTTGTCCTCTGGAGGAGTCCGGTTCCACCTCATCGCCTTGTCTAGTTCACCGCCGGCGAAGTGAGGTGTTTTTCTTTTTCCTTTTTCTCTCTTTCTTTCTTTTTCACTGGGAGGAGAGCAGAAAACAGGAGGTTTGTTGGACACAAGAGCATTGCATCTACGTGAACAAACAAAACAAGCGGACGAACGGAACATGTAGAATATCAAAGCGTTGTTGAAGGGGGGGTTTTGGAGGAGGAGGAGGAGCGGCGGCGGGTCGTTAGGAGGTCGGCTAATTTATCCAATCATACCCATCTATTTTCTAATGCTATAAAACTTAATCCCTTATCGAGAACACGAAGCGAAAGCAACAACAACGACGACGACAACTACAACGACGACAACAACAACAACAACAACAGCAGCAGCAGCAGCCGCAATGCTAAGGTGAAACAATAAAACTATATACATAAATCACACATCATAGTACAGTCCTTGACCGAGAAAAATTCACCCCCCCCCCCCAAATCTTGACGCCCAAACCCGTTTTGGTAGTCCTGCATTATTCCCTTCCCCGAAGCCAGTGCGCCAAATAATCTCAATCTTGAATCGCAATCTTTTATCTAGTCCAAACCGCTCGCCCCTGTTTTTGTTTTACTGCGTGTACTGGTGGAGGTGTTGATGATGGTGTGTTGGTTGGATAGGGCGCCTTTCGTGGTCCATGATGCTCGGCTGACTGATCATGTATGTCAGCCGCAGGGCTGATGATATAGGACGACAGTAACCGGCGCACGGTCTTCCTGGTTCCCCGAGCAGTCATCCCTCGTCCCCTGGTGTCTGGTAACTTAGCAAATCAAGGACAGAACAACGGATCCAGAGGGCAGTGTTTCCCTGCTGTTCCTTGGGGAGTTTGTTGCGGCCGGCAGGTTTCATGCCGAAGTCCCTCTGGGGGAGCGGGAAGTCCTGTCTTCCCTGGAAGGCCCCGTGCTGGACGCTGTCGACCGGCGGGGGCTGGAGCTCGCCGGACGGGCTGGAGGAGTCCTGCAGGAAGTCCATGATGGCCGCACTTTCCTCGTATGACATGTCGTAGGGAGAGCCATCCAGGCAAAATTCGACGTTGGGTGTGACTGCCTGGGGAAGGTCGTCAATCTCATCCTCCTCATCCTCTTCATCGTCCATGCCGCTCCACCAGAAGCTGCCCTCGCTGGCCTCCAGCATGTCCCGAAGCTTCAGCAGGTTGAAGTCCGCCGGGGCTGGGTAGATCCTGCATTGCTCAGGCTCCCAGTCACCATCATATTCCGTCCCTGCAGCAGCGCTGCCCTCAAGCTTGTGCTTGCCCTCGAGGATGGTGGCCCACAGCGCCTCCCGGTACTCGTGCAGCCTGGCCGTCACCGGGCTGTGGTAGATGGCAGACAGGCCCTGCATCCACATCTTGGCGATGTGCAACTCGCCCTTGCTGGTGTCGTGGAAGTGCGGGTTCATGGTGCGGACCTGGAGGATCTGCACCTTTCCGCGCGCGGGCCTGGTGGTGGTCCCGGCCGCGGACGAGGAGGACGTCGATTTGTACTTGGCCCGCATCGCCGCCTCGACGGTGGCCGGTGGTGGGAGGGGTAACTTCGGCATGCTCGTCAAGGCCGTCTCGGTCCCGGCGGGTGAACTCGCTGATAACACGGGCGAGCTGTCCTTCGGCGTCGGGACCGGCGTGGAGGACTTGGAGGAGTTGGGAGACGAGCCCAGCTCCGGGAGGGAGGCAGGCCGGGGAGGCGAGGCCGCGGCCCTCCGCGTGTCAGGAGAGCCGGCCAGCGCCTTGCTGTCGCCCGCGAACCTCTCGAAGATGTCCAGGAAGTGAAACGGCTCGATGGCATACCCGCTCGCGAGGCGCAGCTTCAAGGCCAGCGAGATGGTCATGGCGTGCTCGCCCGCGTTGCCGGTACAGATGTGGCCCTCGCCGCCCCCGACGCCCTCGCACGCATGCGGCTCCTCCCCGGCGCAGCAGCCGCCCCTCATCTCTCCCAGGAGCCGGTTGAACCAGCGGTTTACGATCTCCGAGGACCGCCCGGACTTCTTAAACTCGATGTTGCCGTCCTTGACCTTGGGCTTGCTGCCCCACGAGATGCGCACCATGGCGTCCTCGGCCGACGCGAGGTGCAGCCCGCTGCTGAAGGCCTTGCAGTACTCCTGCACGCTGCCCGGCACGAAGTTGTCCGCGTCGACGAACCCGATGTACTTGTAGAAGCCGGTGCGGCTGCCGTTCCTCGACGAGGCGTCTTCCTCTCCTTCACCCCCACCAGCTCCTCCTCCTCCTCCTCCTCCTCCTCCTCCGCCGCTGCCGCTGCCGTCCCGCTGGTACGCGCCCCTGCTCCTGCCCCTGTGCGGGGAGCTGCCGACATTCTCCTGTCCGTTCCCGCGGCACCGGGTGGTGGTGTCCTGCTGGCTGCCGTCGTCGCCACACCGCACCTCAGCGCCGCCGCTGGAATCGCTCCCATCAGGCCCGCGCGCAACAGCAGCAAGCGCGATCCCGATGACCAGCGCCTCGCCCTTTCCCTTGTGCACAAGGCCGTCATCCCCGTTCAACAGGGCCGTGAGCCCCACGGCGCGCAGGGCCCCGGCGAGCTTGGGGTCGCGCTGCCAGACGCACATGCCGGAGCGGCCCGTGTCGCGGCAGAAGCCGGCCAGGGCGTCCCTCTCGGCGGCGTAGGCGGCGGCGGTCGTGGACCCGGACACGGACATGATCAGGCTCCCCGGCGGGATGCCGGCCCACACGGACATGATGCGGTCGAGGGGCTCGTCCTTGCAGGGGACGACGATGACGGTCCGCAACTGCACGGCGTCGAGCTCAGAGGGGGAGACGGCCTGGGAGGGCTGCTGGCCGCGGCGTGTGGGTCGGCCCGCGTGGTGGGTGCGGTGGTGGTGGTGAAAGTCTGTGGCCTCGAACTCCATCACCCGCTGGACGCCTCGGATTTCCACCTGGCCGATGTGGGCGGTGGATGTCGGGGCTGTTAGGCGCATTTTGGAGGGGGGTTGTGTGTGTGTGTGTGTGTGTGTGTGTGTTTTGAGGTCGCAAGAGTTGCTGCCCTCTGGTTATTGTGATGTGTGTGATGTGTGCGTGCGAGTGTGTGTGTTGGCTGTCTTTTTCTTTTCCCCGTTTCCCACACTCTGTTGTTGTCCTTCTTGAGGGGAGAGGGGAGTCAGAGTGATATTGGAGGGTGTGATGGTGTTGCCCGCGGTGAGCGAGATCGCACTGTTGGGTTTCCTTGCAGCGAGAAAAAAGTAAAATGAGTCCCTTGAGAAGCAAAGATGTGCATTCAAGAGAGGTGAGGGTAATCCGAGATAGGATCAAGCGGATCGAGCCCGGAGGGCCCTTAGGGCTGCTCTACTAGGTTGTGTGGTCGACTTTGTGTGTTTGTATCTTGTTGTTGCCGTTGGTGATCCAATTACTTGTTTATATCAACGCTGAAAAATAAGATGAAGTCCCGTCGGCTGTCGTCAGAATAGGAGAGGAGGTCGAAGGTGAGCTTTGGGAAGAGGACATGAGATGACTCTCTTAAAGAAGCGATGATGTAGAAAACGTCAGGGAGGAATTAAGTCACGGCTATTGTGTGTGTGTAGTAGGGAAGGAACTATCAAGCCTCACTACCGACCGCACTTCTTGTCGAACATGAACCACACAAACAGGAACCATGGTGATATTTGTACTCAAGTCTCCCAGGTCCAGGTCCGTGTCCAGGTCCAGAGAAAAGAGAAGCCCACGTCCCATCGTTGAAACATAGTTCGATGGGGTTGACTTTGGTTCTGCTGCGGTTCTCCTGTGGAACAAAGCAAACTCACAAAGCCCGATCCCTCACCGACGACGACTCTGTATTTTTGTTTTGCTGGCTTCCGAAGCTAACGGCGGCCAGGAGAGGTGAGAAGCCGCGGGGCGAGGGGAGGGGGGGACCCATCTCGCGAGCGTCATGCTATCTAATTTACCTTACCTGCTGTCTGCCGTCTCGCCTTGCTGGCAACCCGTTGTTGGTTCATTCTTCATGGTGATCCCCTCTTCTGTCCCCCCCCCCCCGTGGAGAGGCTGAGAAGGGAATAGACGGGGCAAGCGTCCCGGCGAGGAGTGAGTGGATACGTTTGTTTCATTAGTCGATCCTTGTGGCATCGTCGAAGTATACCTAGGTAGGTGTGTGTATGATGTGATGTGTATGATGTGTATGATGTGTGTGTGTGTGTGTGTGTGTGTTGTGACCGCCCCGGTGCTTTTGTCCATGCCGAATCTCACGATAATCGGGCTTGGAGTGCGAGATTGTCTCACCCTCTCGGGTGTTTAAATCAACGGGAACCAAGCAATCTTTTTTCGAAGAGACAAGAGAAGACAAAAAAAAAAACCAAAAAACCTGAACGATCTCATACGTACAAGTGGGTGCTACATGGGAAATTGGATTGTCCTACAGATACAACATTGTCCGGAAGAAGAAAAAGAGACGTGACCACCGTTATCCGAGTGGTTAAAAAAAAACCACAAAAAAAAAAACGTCCAGAAGCATTGATGGATCTAAGCGACCTGCGGCTAGCACTCTCGCTTGGTCATACAAAGCAACACAGACAGCTTTCGTCGGTGAGAGGGGGGAGATGTCATCAAGAGGGAGGAGGAAGGGGGGGGGGGAGGGAGAGCAGCGGAAAGGGCCATCCCAATATCAACATGCCGCCCGAGATCCAGGCTCCTGGAACCGGCCGTTAAGATGTTCTAAGGTTTCCAAGGTTCCAAGGCTCAAGGTTCCCCAGAGGGCGATAATACATATTAAAGGTACATACCAAGTACATACTCATTTCTATTGGAAATACCTAGGTATCGGCTATCATCACCCCACGACGACACGCCCTTCTAGCATTTTTCTATCCAGTTACACCGCCGGGCGCGTGCGCTCCGCGCTCTTTGATTTGTTCCCGATGTCCAGGTGTCCTAGTTTCCTGGTGTCCTGGCGCTTAACCGCTGCCACGCCTCTTGAGAGGAGCTGGGATAACACAAAACTGTGTACACACAGCGGGGTACGCTTCCCGAGTCCGTGTTGCCAGGAAATGCAAGGTGTGGTTGGGATGAATCTGATTATTCTCCCCATGCCCATCGTTCCCAGCACGCGGGTGGCTACCGGTGGCACACACACAGCGAGGTTTAGGCACGGCCCTCTTTCTTTCTCATCTCACGCCAGCATGCATCATCCTTTTTTCATCGTTGTCCCATCTCCCTTCTTTGCTTCTTCTCGCTACCCAGGTGACCCCGGCCACGAAGGTGGACCAATGAGACGTGGACGGCACCGGCTTCTCCCCGGCTGTCACATTGTTGTCCTCTTTCATTTCCATTTTTTTCTCGTCTCTTCCTTGCCGCCCTTACCTTCACTTTCCGGGAACCCTTTCCTTGTTCAGGAGGTCTTCACCTTCAACTCGACCCAGTACATTGTCCCACCCTGTGTCCAAAGCGGCCTCTCAATCCGAACGACTTCCAGCCCCGGAATCTCCTCCTGCGCCTTCGTGACGATGTCCTCAATGTCCCTGTTCCACCAGCACCCGTACCTCTCGAAATGGCTCGGGGCGAACTTGTCCAGGAGCCCGTTGATCCAGTCGTACCAGCCCCGTCCGTGTTCCAGCAGGTAGATACGGCCGGAACCGGGCCGCACGACGCGGGCCATCTCACCCAGGAGCTTATGTGGGTCCGCCATGCTGCAGAGCCCAAAGTTCTGCAGAACGGTATCGTAGTAGCGGGGTGCGGGCAGGGCGGTTCTGGCATCCGGTGCGAGGATGGTTGGTGGCGGCGGCAGATGTGACTGCGCATCCGATTTGAACAGACGGATCCTCCCGCTGCCGATGTTGGCGGCTAGCACCCCTTCCCCCCCACCACCACCGGCTGCCTCGCTTGGTGCCGCCGCTGTAGTTTCTTGTGGCGGGTGGGCTGCAGGAGCTGGCGTCTTGGAGGCTGAAAGTGCCTTCAAGGGGTTTCGAAACGTGATGGGAGTATTCTTCTTCTTCTTCTCTTCTGCTGGCCCCTCACCGCCAGACTGCTGCTGCTGCTGTTCTTGCGCGTCGGCCTCCTCCTTCGACCTCTTTCTTCTCCGGGGAACTAGCCCCGGAAGCGCCTTCTTCAGCTTTGTCCACGTGACCTCGAGCACATCCGCAGAGACGTCCACGCCCGTGAAGCTGACAACCTCGGGCGCGTCGTCCCCGGGCAAGATCATGCCCTTCTTCCCCTTGTCCATCCTCCTCTTTATGCGCTCGCGCTCCAGCTCCTGGAGGGACTTGGGGTTCGGCTCGAACCCGGCGCCCTCGGGCGCCGGGTGCGGCGCGGCCGTCTTGATCTCGTCCCAGTCGACGTACTCGAGGTTCCGCCCCGTACCGACCGCAACCTCCAGCACGTGTCCCCTGCAGAGCCCGCCCATGAGCTTCCGCAGGTCGGTCACGCCCATCAGCCACTCGGGCCAGTCCTGCTCGCGGTCGAAGGCGGTGGCGGAGATCTTGCCTGACCGCAAGTCCAGGGTCCGGCCCGTGGGCACGTCGCCGTCATGGATGTGGTGGCCTGCGCATGGGTCCTTGGCCATGCCGGCGATCAGCATGGTGATGTAGGCGACCATGACGGCGGTCCCGAGGCCAAAGACGACGAGTTGCTTTTTGTAGGTCTCGACGAGCTCGGAGAGCGGCCTTGCTTCGTCCTTCTTGGCCTTGGGCCTCGACTTGGCGGCCTGATGCCTCATGGAGGCGTGGAATGACCGGCTCAGAGGAACGCATGATGTCAGTGACCCAGGTACTCGTCTCGTCGCCCTCGTCATCGTCATCGTCATCGTCATCGTCGCTCCCTGTAGTACAGTCCATCTTGGCAATGATCCTCCCCCCCTTCTGCTCCCCATAGAGATGGGCTGAGCAGCCCGCCCAAGCTGACGTGACACGAGCATCGATGCGGTTCTTTACAAGGTCCCTGTGTCTGCAACCCCAAATCTCTCGCAGGCAGTCCAGTATCCGTGAATTCCAGGACAGAAATTCAAACCGTCCGGGCCGAAGTCGAAATTTCCCAACTGGAAGCAACTGCCTCACTGGACCCGCTTTTCTCTCGCTTGCCCACTCCCACTTTGAGTGAGTCCTGTCAAGGTCTGTTCTGTATGACGGGAAGTCGGCAGGTTTTGTTCCCGTCTGGGCTCTCTCACGGTGCGTGTTTGTAGTAGAGGCGAGTGAAATTATTCAGGAGTCTTGATACATGAGCGGCACGGTACACGTGATGCGGCGCGCCACGCCGCATTTTCAGGCGGCTGGTACGTATCTACCTACCTAGGTACCTTTAGCGGCGGGCACACGGACGCTGTAATGGCTGCCGGTCTTAGTATACATACTGTAGTGGTTGCCCCCAGGTGGGTTGCGCCCGCCTAAATTTGATCCCGCCTGTTTCCCGCCTGTTTCCCGCCTGTTTCCCGCCTTCTGGAGTACCCGCGGTTCAGTGCATAAGCGAGTTGCCTGCAGTTCGCCTTGGCCGCCTGTACCTTTCCATAAAACCGGGAGCCAAACCCAACCTGCAACCGACTCCCAACTTCACCCCTATCTATCCAATATTTCATTTCTTCTGAACCGATCTCGACAGTGGCGAGCGTGCCTACAGCACAGTACGCCACGTTAACGTATGTATGTGCTACTGGGACACGGCAGGCTTTCACAACAGAAAGGGCATACAGTTCGTGACAGCCCTTGCCCGGATCATCGTCTACGAGAGCCAAGTTTGGAATTTCGGCGTCTTGCCTTGCGACCGCTTCAAGCGACGACAATTTTTTACTTTTATTCGACATGGGACAGTTTCAGGCTCTCGGAAGGACTCAGAAGATCGAACGGCCAGGGATAGGAGCCACGGAATCCGTGAGGTCTGAGGTGGACAGATGGTGAATGGTAGGTACTCAGGTAGCCAGCCACCTTGGTGGCTTCTAATCAGTGTCTTAGTAACCCAGTTTATCACCTTCAATCACGAACACTACCAATAGGGGAAATCGACCGTTGCTTTTTGCCTCTTACGGACTTACCATCTACTACTCGAGACCCCAAACAAGGCTTTTGTTCAACCCCGTCGACTGTGGACTTCGCCGCTATATCCTCTCCGCCCTTCACATCTCACACTCCACCATCTGGTCTGAACCTCACAATGTCTGCGAGCCTCCAAGCAAGTATAGGAGGACATATCTCCCGAACATGATGGGATCCTCAGCATCTCAAGGGCAGCATATTCCTCACTGGGTGTGCACCAGGGCGGAGTCTGCACTCCAGCCGCGGATACCGAGACGGACGTCAAAGCCAAACTCGTTCCCCAAGGAAACACTTTTGGTACCAAACAACATTTTTGTTGAATCTCCGACACCTTCACGGACATGCACACCCCATGACGAGCAAGCTCAGACTCAAACAATTCTACAGAGAAAGTGGAAAGAGCTTGAGGCTGAAAAACCAGGAAGCCAGCCTCCGAAACCCAACCGGGCAATGAGCGACTACAAGGGAAACCGCTGCAAAACTCCCCGTCAATCTGTTCATTGAGACCAGCGGGGACGATAGTCCATCGAGGATTGCATCCTGGGAAGCGCGACACAGTCTCACAACCTGCATCCGTCCAGGGAGGACACGTTCGGCTGGCCCTGAACAAACCCGATTCTCACACCGACAAGGAGATCTACACTCTTGGAATCGTCAGCGACCATGCAGATCGCATCACTATTCTTCGTCGGGCTTACGATGAGGGTGCCCCTACCGGTGGTACTCTCGCCCTGCTTCGACAGAGAAGAGTGTCCAACGTCGAGAATGTCTGGAGGGTGGAGGTTTTGTCATTGCCCGCCCGAGCATCAAGCGCCCAAGTGGGTTTCTTTGACTTGACACCTGAGCCCAATGACCTAATGAGGCCACCTGGAAGGACATTGTCTCACGTCTGGTTATCCACCTAGAGGTTAGTTGTGAGCAGCAATTCGGACCCGGCCGATGGATATGACGATCCAAGTAAGGGGCCAGGGCCCCCCGGAAAGGTAGAACGGGCGCCGGGCCTCGACGTCAATCTCTTGTGCAGCCTTTCACATCTCTTTGCCCAACTTCCTGGGACTACTGCACACACCGCAAATCTGTTCTCGCTTTTGTTTGTTGGAAAGCTTTTCTGCAAAACAAAACCCTGGGTGCCATGTTATCGTGGTACCGCATCGCGAGCCTTCATCCGAGTGGGTTGCTAGGACGTAAACCCCAGATCCACACCTGCAGTTCATTTATTTCCCCGACTTTGCTATCTGAAGGTTGACCGACCACCTGCCTCTTCGAGTTGCCCAATGGCGGGGTAGAGGCCGTCACCGTAGCCAGGGGTTAGTGTGACTATCTGCAGGTACAGTATCACGGACAAGCATTGTTACTCATTTCCGCCGGCTTTCGCCCGGTTTTCAAGTCCTGAAGTCCACCGGTTTGTCCTTCTGCCTGTGTCTCAATGTGCACCTTCCGCGAAATATCCTCTCCATCATTTACCTAGGTATTATTGGACTTGCAGGTAGCTACCAAGTAGGCAGCTTGCTATCAACAAGCGTCACCTGGGCAACGGCTATACAGTATCCATTGAGTCTAAGTAGGTAGTGAGATCGTCACCACAACCCCTCACTCACTTTCATCAAGACTTCAATGGGCGAGGAGAGGAGCCTTGCTTCATCTCTACCATTGAGTTAAGATCTATCACTCGTTATAAATGAAAACTCACACCTCCGCAAACAAAATCATCTGTAGAATGGCTTGCCTTCTTTTATTGACTGGCCTGACCTTCGCCCTCCAAACAATCGCCCAAAATACCACCTTCGACCCTCTCGCCTACGTCGACCCACTCATCGGCTCAACAAACGGTGGCAACGTTTTCGCCGGCGCCTCACGCCCCTACGGGCTCGCCAAGGCCGTAGCGGACGTCGACGGGCAGAATACAGGCGGCTTCGCGACTGATGGCAGCAACGTCACGGGCTTCAGCTCTGTCCATGACTCCGGCACTGGCGGAAACCCCAGTTTGGGCAACTTCCCACTCTTTCCCCAGATATGCCCTGACGATAGTGATGTCAACAGCTGCAGCTTCCGGGTCGGGGACAGGAAGCTGCCGTATGTGAATGAGAGCGTGGTCGCCCGGCCGGGGTACTTCAGTGTGCAGTTGGCGTCGGGGGTGAAGGCGGAGATGACGGTTGCGGAGAGGACGGCGCTGTATCGCTTCGATTTCTCGGCGGCCACTGGGAGTGGTGGGAATAGCTCGACGGGGACGCATCCGCTGATTCTGTTGGACCTGACGGACCTTTGGCAGAGCCGGCAGAACGCCTCGGTCAGTGTTGATGCGGATACGGGTCGGATGAAAGGCAATGGGACTTTCCTGCCCAGCTTCGGAGCGGGCTACTACGTGATGCATTTCTGTGTCGACTTTTTCGGTGCAGATATATACGAGAATGGCGTCTGGGTGAATAACCGTGCTGGTACGGAGCCGAAGGACCTGTTCCTCACCAGGGGCTTCAACTTGTTCTATCTCGAGGGCGGTGGATATACGAGATTCTCGTCATTGACAAACAACACTGTTACGACGAGGATGGGTATAAGCTTCATCAGCTCAGAACAGGCATGCAACAATGCAGAGTCCGAGATACCCAATCCGGTGGAGGACTTTGATACACTCGTCGCCAGCGCTCAGGATGCTTGGAGGCAGAAACTTAGTCCGGTAGCCATTGTCCCGGGCGGCGCAACCGAGGACCTCCAGACGAGTTTCTGGAGCGGGATATACCGCGCATTCATGTCTCCCCAGAACTATACCGGTGAGAACCCACGATGGGACAGTGGCATCCCATACTTCGATTCGTACTACTGCATATGGGATTCCTTCCGGGTCCAACACCCACTCCTCACCATCATTGACCCTTCTGCCCAAACCCAGATGGTCAACTCCCTGCTCGACATTTACCAAAACGAAGGATGGCTACCCGATTGCCACATGTCCCTCTGCAACGGGTGGACACAAGGCGGCTCTAACGCGGATGTTGTCCTCGTCGATGCATACGTCAAAAACCTATCCACAGCCATAGACTGGAACCTCGCCCTGGACGCTATCGTCCAGGACGCAGAGGCCGAGCCCCTGGAGTGGTCAAAGCAAGGCCGCGGTGGTCTGACGAGCTGGAAGAACCTCGATTACATCCCGTACCTGGACTACGACCCGATAGGCTTCGGTACCAACTCCCGGAGTGTCTCCCGCACGCTGGAGTACTCTTACAACGACTTCTGTCTTGCTACCCTTGCTCAGGGACTGGGTCAGTCAGACAAGTACAACAAGTACTTTGCGCGTAGCACGAACGTGAGTAATATTCAGGAGCAAATAACTTCCCCTCTTGAATATTCCTTGGGTCCCGAGACATGTTTGATGCGGGAGAAGCAAAAGCCTGTACTCCTGCTTTGTCTATGTCTCGCGACTCCCTTTTTTTCCTCTTTCAGGCGAATACTGACTCTCGTTCTCGCAGTGGCAGAACCTCTGGCGCGCGGACCAGACCTCGCTGATCGACGACGCCGACACGGGCTTCACGGGCTTCTTCCAGCCAAAGTACGCCAACGGCACCTGGGGCTATCAAGACCCCATCGCCTGCTCCAACCTCGCAGACTTCTGCTCGCTGACGACCAACCCCTCCGAGACGTTCGAGGCGAGCATATGGCAGTACCAGTTCCTCGTGCCCCAGGACTACTCGGCACTCATCGCCCTGATGGGCGGGGACGACGCCTTCGTGTCGAGGCTCGACTTCTTCCACACCTCGGGGCTCGCGGACATCTCCAACGAGCCCGTGTTCCTGACGGCATACCTGTACCACTACGCCGGCCGCCCGGGCCTGTCGGCGGGCCGGATACACACGTACATCCCGGTCAAGTTCACGGCGGCGACGGGCGGCCTGCCCGGGAACGACGACTCCGGCTCCATGGGCTCGTTCCTGTGGTTCTCCGCCGTGGGGCTGTTCCCCGTGGCGGGCCAGGACGTCTACCTCATCTCGGCGCCGTTCTTCGAGAGCGTGAGCGTCACGCACCCGGTCACGGGCAGCACGGCGACTGTGGGCGTCGTGGCGGGGTGGGACCCGGGGTACGAGGGGATTTATATACAGAGCGTCAGTGTCAATGGTGAGCCGTGGACGAAGAGCTGGATCGGGCATGAGTTCTTCACTGAGGGGTGGACCATGGAGTTGACGTTGGGGGCTAATGAGTCGTCCTGGGGACAGGCCTTGGAGGACCGTCCGCCGAGCTATGGGGCTGGTAGTGGTGGTGGTGCGATGTTTATGGGGGTTTGATTCGGATGATACCAACTTCAATGCTTTAGTGCTGACCGTAAAACTAGATCCTAAGGTTATTAGGGGACAATTCTAGCCGTACTTTATGTCGACCTACTGCCGTGATACTGCAGCTTGTGGACATCTCGGTGCCGAGAAGCCTCAAGGTGATCTGCACCCATTTTCCTTCGGATGCACGTTATATGAGCTAGCAGGTTTCAAGTTGAACACGAGAAAAGTGAACTTGCGGTGAGCAGTAAAGATGAACATCATGTAATTCCGGCCGAGTTTCCATCCACATTGTGGTGACCTGTTGAATGAAGCACACGTTTCCAATATTTGCGCCGTCCCGAACCATCCACTACAGAAAATAACATATACCGATGGTTTTCGTTTTTCTCGCCGCCGTATGCTATATCGCATGTGGATCCCCCTCCCCCTTCCCTGGTATCATGAATGCCCCCATCTGAGGTAATTAGAAAAGAGTAAAGGAACAATTGTGTGGTGTTGGAAGACGGGGAAGAAACGACAAACGTTGGCGGACCCCCCCCCCCCCCCCATCTTGTTTGTTTGCCCTCATGGTTAAAATGGAAAGGCAGTATGTGAGCGCGCCCCTTTTTTTGCGCCCTAATAGCCGCCCTCGTCCTTCATATCCTGCGCCCTCGTCGCCCCCTTGACGTACTCGCTCAGCCTGATATCGTTGCTCTCGTCCCCGTGGCCGTTCATCCGCCTGTGGTTTCCCGGCGAGTAAGGCGGCAGTTGGTTGTTGTTGTTGTCGCTGCTGTCGACCTGCTGCGGGCTGTAGCGTGACCCGTCCGTGATCATGGCGAGGTTGGCGTGCATTTCCGTTGACGACAGGATGAACCCCGCCTCGACGGGCAGTGTTGTGGTTATTGCTGTTGCTGCTGGCGAGAGAGGCGAGACCGGGGATACTGAAGATAATTGGGATACAGGGGACACCGGGATGTCTCGTCGACGGGACTGGTATGACGGGCCAGCCTCGGTCAGGTTGGGTGGGGCCAGCAGGGGCCTGCTGAAGGAGGGCGTCGCTCGCGGTATTGACGGAGCATGTGATACCGCCAGTGCTGCTTCTAGATCTCTGGCGTTGTTGTCCTGGGGCACAACTACCGTCGGTACGTTCGACAAGGGTGTCGGCGGGGACTGCGCAGGGTTCTCGGTGTCCTGTATCTTGAGCTCCAGCTTGATCATGTTCTCGCGCTCCTCCAGCAGATGCTCGATCTCTCCCTTCGAGTATAAGTTCATATTGCAGATGCGAAGGACCGACAGTACGATGCTGATGATATAGGAGAGGCTGTGTGGTTGTTGTTAGTGTCCGAACGGATGGGGACTGACAGAGGGAAACAATTCGTACATGATGACGATAGCGATAAAGTAAAACCCCTGCTCCATGCCACAGTACTTATCCAACTCGCCGCGGTGACCGTCCTGCCCGTTGCTGAATTGGATGGTTGTATAGCCGTGAGCAGGTAATTCGAGGCTATCTCCTTTCTTCACTGGATTGACGCAGTTAAGTCAGCACCCCACGCAGAAAACTTCCGCCCAAGTCAACGTGTGGGTAGTTAGCTCGTACATATTGCACTCGTGAGTCCACTGCAGTTGGACGGAAGGCCGGTATAGGCAAGTATCGACACAATAGCGACATCGACGAAGCAGAGAATGACGTCGCAGCAGATACTGCATACTATACATGCTGTTCGTTTTGACCGTTGGTGGGTGTGTATGACGAGCAGCGACAGAGACGTGTAGACGAATAGTATGGCAACCTAGCAATGATGTTAGTTCACATCATCATACACTGATATTCCGAGATATGAGGAAAGTATCCGCAGGTTTGTCCCTGGGGAGAGAAAAGAAGGGTTGGAGGAGACTCATAGACAGTAACCGATGGACTGAACATACCAGTATTTCGAGGATGACCATGGTCTTTGCTGGACCTAGGTTGTTCGTGTAGATGTAATAGAGAAGCCACCCGTTCATTGCACCCGGGATGAATGAGCCCAGCAACTGGAACAGGCGCACCAGGAAAAGCCATGATGAGAGCCTCCAGCCCATATTGAAGAAGTGACGGCACTGCCGACGAACATGGACTGAGACGTGAGAGAACTACGAAGGACCAAACGATACAAAAGAAGTAGACCGAGTCAAGGAACGGGAAGAAGGGGGGAGAGAGAGAGAGGAAAGGCAAGGAAAGTAAGTAAGAGCTGAGGAACCCAAGCCGCTTTTGTTCTTCGGCCACGGCAGAGGCTGGAAAGGGTGGTGTTACCTCGCAGCTGGAAGAGCTGGAGTGTGAGAGTGTGGGAGTGTGGGACTGAGTAGTTGCAGATGTATGTACCGGTATGTAAATATGTATGTATGTAAGAAAACGAACCCGGGGGCTGTGTACTGTTGTGTTCCTGTCAACAGCTATACTCAGCCAACCAACAGGACCGGTCCGCGGGACGGATGATGGATGTACACAGTAGAGGGTATCGTGAGCAAAGCCGAGGCCAGCCTGTGAACGATAGATCACACAGCTTTGTGTGCCCCTAGTAGTGCATTTTTCTTTTTTTTTGGGGGGGGGGGCCGCTCAGCAGAGAAGCATGCGTTGAGGGGCGCAGAGAGTATGTACATCAACGATCGGAGAATGGAGCTGCACATTCGGGGGCCGTACGATGCAGCTGCATGTATGCTTCTCAACCGTGGTTGGACAGGACCAACAAGTGAAAATTCATCATCTGAGGTTACTCCGAACTTTCCAGCTCGTGAGTATTGACTTGTTGGTGGTTCTTCCGAGGTTCTGAAGTTGACACAAGTTGCCCGGATGTGTGAGGCTGTCCAAATGTCTCATGGTGTCGATGGGACGTGACTGATCTCCTCCTGCTTGCTTTCCCCAGGAAATCATGGCTCAGAATCGAACGAGACAGATACGAGTTGCATGAGCCTGCTTGGACCTTGGGAGTATGTTCGGAGGTTATTGGGCCAATCCTGCCCAGAACCGTTAAGAGAGCAGAAGACTCGAGAGACGATCTGGGTGCGCTACTGTGAGAAGACCTTCCATGAATAGCAAGCCGTGGAGAGACGGCTCCTAGATTTGGAACCATGGTGATATCGTTACATGTACCTCTCTCAAGGCTAACGATGTTAGATAGATGCAAACCCACTCTGCTGCGCCGGGCAGAACAGGGGGCCTTTTCATATATCTCGGTTGCTTCGATGTCACAACGCACAAGGTGTGTGGGGGGGGGGGGGTAATGTCTCGCTCCAAACTTGGACCATGCGTGTCAGTAAGGGAACAGTAGTGACTGCTGCGGTTGACGGCTGCGGTTGTATCTCGAATGTCTGGTCGGCTTCATGGTGAGGGTGGCTTAGACGGCGTTAGTTCCATCACCTCATAATCAAAGGACGCGTAATCGGCAACCGCGGAACCAAAAACAGGCTCTCTCTGGGAAAGCGAGATCTGGGATGGTTGGCAGACATCCTGACAACCATACCGGGTAACTACTGTAAGCAAATAAGGTTATCATCAGAGCAACAGAGGAAGTCGTGTGTGAAAGGTGCCCAGGTGGGTAGGAGTGACAGTGGTGATAGATGATAGATGATGATGTGATGTGTGTGCTTCAATGTTGCAAATGTTTCGGGAGTCGGGCTTAGAACTCAACAGGGGCCCCCTCTTTTTGATTTTGGGGGGGGGGGGGTTCTAAGAGGCCCTGTCACCCCGCAGCGCTGCCCCGGTACGTACCAGATTGACCTACGTAGAGGTACCTAGGTATCTAGGTAGTCAGTAGTGTACTGTCTACTGTCGGTCACCCGTTGGACCCTGTGGAAAGTGCGCTTTATGATTGGTCGTCGTTGAAAGCCAATGGCTTGATGATGAGGGGGGCCAGGCAGCAGTTATTATACTGCGGTACTAACCGAGTTGGGGGGGGGGGGTTTCCAAGGTTTATTCCATGAAGCTGACTGACATACTTGTTGACATGATATCTGGGTCGCAAGGCCAGACTGTCCTTCCTGATATCAACCAAGATTAAACCAATTATCCAACCTTCTACTCAGTCCAAGAGGCTATTATAGACCGACAATACTTACTTACTGTGTACTACTCAGACTTACTGCCTGGGAGAGTGTCCACGGGTGTTACTAATGCTGTCCATCCGGTAACTTCCAAGTTCTTCGCCCCCTCCACCCCCCCCCCCCCCAATCCACACTGACCGGCATTCGGACCCATCTCCATCTCACCTTCCTCATTATCGAACGCGCCGGCTGAACCAACCTTGGAAACCAACACAAGTCTTCCGAGCCGTCCGACGACACATCCCACTCACTGCCTACCTCCCGGTTGTCCTGTGTGGTCGGTCCTACTCTTACGTACATACTTACTCGACAAGGCTGGGCCATCTCATCTGCCTGTCCATAGTGCCACAGACCCCAACCCCCCGACTACCGCCCAAGGTGTACGTAGTCGACATTTGACTGGCCAGGACAACGAGAGAGAGAGAGAGAGAGAGAGAGAGAGACCATGGACGAGAAGACGCTACCGCCACGGCCAACTAGGTTCAACGCTGTGGGCTTTTGCTTAACCTTAATCCGGACATGGCAGTGGTCTTCTTCCTTTTTCGTATATGCCTCCTTCACCCTTCTCTATGACCATATCCAGAGAAACCGACTGGGCGAGAATGAGCGGATGAAAGAAGTCCAAATACTTGTATGTTTCTCCTCTCTCCTCATCATATCGCTGCTCATTGGCCCCAGAGCCGGATCATGTCCCAATGGCACAGTGTAGGTGCCTGTTACTATCATCGTGAACTGACCCGTTGTGCCCATCACTCAGGACCTAGTCTCCCTTGTTTACTCCACAGCAGTTGTGTGCTGTGTCCACATCTTGAAGACACTGGATATCCGCATATGGCGCGTCTTCGCCGTCATGTCCCTGCCGGGGGACCTGACCATCATGGGAATCTGCCTGGCCAAGATTACCATCCTGAGCTTTTCGGGTCTTCCGGCCGACTGCCACGGTCTCACAAGAGACAACTGTGAGTAAACACCCCGCTTAGTGGCCTGGCCCTGCACCGCAGACCTGCAAAAGGCCCAGTCAAGCAAGCCAATATTTGCCAGGCGCGGTTGAATGACTGATAGCTGATGGACCTCGCAGATGATGGCAACGACCTAATGCGTCAGCCGGATGACGGCTTTACCACCATCCGCTTTGGGTCGTGGGCCCATGATATATCCGGAGAGCTGGACGACCTCTGTACATTTCCTCGAACCGTTTACGGCCTCTCCGTAGCTGCAATGTAAGGAGGCTCCCACAGCAATGTCCTTCCAATCTGCAAGGGTCCCCTAAGCGCTAACACTTCTTGCTAGCTTTTCTTATACATTTTCCATCCTGCTCTCGGTCTTGTATCTCCAGTCCCAGTGGCGAGGACCTGAAACCTTCGACAGCGAGAAGGCTATCCAGGGGTTGGCTGTTCATGGCGAAGAGACGACACCGTATATGCATCCCGCATCGGTCACATATGCATCCTCTCGCCCTCCTTCCCTAGTCAGCAGCAGCCGCCGCCACAGCCCTTCAAGATCTCCATCGCCACCTCAAGGGTCCATCCGTAGTGCCGCACCTTCCTACCACAGCAGGGTCTCTGCTCGGCTATCTGAATGGGCAGAAGCGGGCCTCCGGAGTGATAGCCCAAGCGACGACAACAGCCGCACTCCCGCTCCCAGCTCGCGAACCCAGTCTGTCAGCTCCCAGTCCTGCTCCACTTGGGGTGCCACCACACTGGCCAGCGACGCCGATTCCATACGTTCTGGAATCTCCCTCCCAGATTCCGCGTCCATCATCTCGGGGGGCTCCCTCCCCCCACCTGCCGCTCCTGGTTCCTCGGCCTACGCGCCCCAGAGGAGGTGGTCGAGCTCGACAAGCTCGTCGTATAACGCGAACGCCGCCATGGTGACGGATGGGTTCCGCCCTGGGGGTGACCTGCCTTCGTATTCGAGCCGGCCTGGCAGTCTGTACCATGAGACTATGAAGTATGAGGCCGGCTTGAAGTTCCAAAACTGTGGCCCGTTTCCGTGAAGCATGGCGGCCGAGAAGGAGCGAGGATAGAATTAAATTTCAGATGCTTCAAGTACAACTCTTCAAGGAGCTGCTTCACGCAAGTTGCATATCTCGGCACGGCTTGAAAGGCACTCATTGCCTCGGCTGTCAACAGCCATTAGCCGACCACCAGACGCACCTGTGCCCATACCTGGATCGCCGGCTACATCCCTCACCGAGATAACCGCCAAGGGAGAGACGGCAGCTTGATGGAACTACAAGGAGTGAGGCACTTCAAGTACTTTGGTGATGATCGGCGAAGATGCCAGGGTATGGGTGAGCAGTGACGATCACGAGACATGGGATATGCATGATGATGCGCAGCAAAACGAGGAGGGGCGAATAGCCCCGTGGAGTTGTAATGTATAATACCAGATAAACATTGAGCTCCTCGAGGCATCTAGAGGATCGGTTTGTTCGGCTCACCAATGAACACAAATTTATCGATCACAATGCGGTTTCATGCGGGGGCATCAAGAGGTTTCCATCCATCCATCCCATGGGCCGTATTAAGATGCTCATGTCTTGAGACCACTCGCCGGAAGCCTTCCCACACGTGCCGTAGCAAATCGAGTGTTATCATCAATCGATAAAGTCGGGACGCTGCGGATGAACCAAGGATGGTGCTGGAGATGCGACTCGGCGACAGACGGGCCCGAGTGGTGTTTGTGTGTTGAGAATGATACTATCTACTCACACCCCGAGTTACACTCCCGCAGCACGACAGGCGCCGGGCCTTGCCTACTCCTCCGTGACCACAACGCATGGCTCCCTGATGACCCTTTTCCTCGGGCGAGTTGTGCCCCAAGCTCTCTCCCACCTTGGCCACCCGACCCCTCAGGCATCCGCCCCTGAAGGACCGCCCACTGCGACGCGCCGCCGCGCGTTAATGTGCATGTAGCTGTAGGCAACGCGGGCGAGGGGGGGGGGGACCTGTGCCACTCGGGCCGTGGCTATCAAATGTAATTGATGCCAGCCGCGACGTCGCGTCTTGTCGTGTGGTTGACAGCGATGGGCCTGCCCAGGGCGTACAAGCGAACTTAGGGATGCAGAGTTGTGAGCGGATTTGGCTCTGTCTTTCGTTTCAGCAGTGGTAGTGTTTGTCGTTCATGGCGCAATCCAGTTTGGTTCGGAGCTGGTCGGGGCAATCTGTGATGTAGGGTTTCTGCGAGACGATCTTTGGGGTGATGCCAGCGTCAAGACACACGCGTGATATATGATCTCGTTGGGAGGCACCAAGATGCTCTCGGTGAGCGGTATGTCCTCAGTGCTCCTCCCTCAGCTCTGACTCAGGCCACCTCACCACCCAGCCCGTACATGTCTTCAGAATCTCCCTGTCACCAGGGTCATCCTCGAACAGCGGCCTGTCCATCTTCCTCTCCAGGATCTGGTCCACCACGTAGCCCCTCTCCCTCGCCAGGTCAAAGAAGGCCAGGTCCTTGTGCTGCAGCCACGGCCTGTAGCTCGTGAAGAAGACAAACGCCTTGCTGTCCCGCGCCCTCTTCATCGTGTCCCGGATCGTGTCCAGCAGCTTCCCGTGCTCGGCGTGCCGGAACAGCAGGTCCGCCAGGACGAGCACGTCGAACCTCTCGTCCGGGGCGCCGGGGAGCTCCGCGAGGAGCGGCACCGGGTCGAAGCCCCAGACGAAGCCCTTGGCCACGATGACGTCCTGCTTCTCCCCCTCGCCGTCCTCGCCGCCGCCGGTCGACGTGGGGGACGGGATGATCTCGCACCCGTCGATGTTCTTCCACATGTTGGCCACGATGTCCGCGTCGGGGAAGTCCGTCATGACGACCTTCCTGGCGCCCAGCACGGCCGCCACGATGGACGGCAGGCCCGCGCCCGCGCCGACCTCCAGGACGGTCCGGCCCTTGACCTCTGCGGGGTTGGCCTCGAAGTAGTCTGATATCACGCGCGAGCCGTTCCAGAGGTGGTGCGCCTCCGTGGGGCTGTAGCCGACGAGGTGCAGGTCGATGGTCTGGCCGTCCTGGGTGGTGTAGGTCTGCATGGTGGGTTTTGGTGAGGGCGGGTAGTAGTCCTCGGGCTCGTCGAACAGGCCCACGTCGGCCGTCTCCATTTCGTTTACTTCTGAGGGTGCCATTTTATTTGTTTAAGCCTCACTATGAGTGAGGGACTGATGACTGTGAGGATGGTTGGGCTCAGGCACGCTGGTGTATGTGTCTTACTCTTGCAGTGTCCTCGCAAGATGCCGTTCTGTAACCCCAATATGACAAAAGAAGAAATGAGGGTATCAACGTCGATGCAACTGCTTTTCTCTATGATTTTTGAGAGTGGCCCAGAACCGTCCATAAGCTGAGAGGTCTTTCGATGCCGTGAAGCCAAAGTCCGGGGCAAATTTTTCGTGTCGCCCGGCGCCCGGAGCGGCAGAATCCACCGTCATGTGACCCCCGGTCCATACTCCGGATTCCAACGACCAGGCTTGCGCGAGGCTCAGCTTGAGGCTGTACCAACACTTTCGAATTTCCTAAATGGGTAAAACTGAAGCAGTGTCTATGGTTTCGAACACGGCTATCCTTTCGCCACGCAATGATGACCACCCTGACCCCAATGCCTTGCCAGAACACACCCAGGAGTCCTAGGTCTAGGAATTACCCGCGGGTGGGTAATGGACCCGATTACCCATTTACCCAGTTACCCATTTACCTAGTTACGCATTTACCCAGTTACCTACGGGTGAATCTTGCCTGGTCCTGGCCCAGGACCAGGACCAGGACCATGATTTTGAAATATCATCACGAAGCTTTGAGTGAGAAGACGAGAACGTGAGGAGGGCCAGCAGACCACAGTTTCATTGAAACTTCTCCTAACCTAAAAAGACTATGACATGCATTACTCTGAATTGCATGATCTCAAATACCCAGCCGCAGCCAATCCGTCTCGGTGGCTACCCAGCGATGCCCTACAAGGATCCCGCCAGCCGGCGAGCCCAGCAGTCTCTAGCCATGCCAGCGTCGTCCCCCAGGCGCCCAGATCACAGTCGGAGGAGTTGCCCCCTTCGAGTGGCTATCTGAAGACGCCCTACAAGGAGTTCCCCAGCCGGCGAGCCCAGATGGGCTCTAGCCAGGCCAGCGTCGTCCCCCAGGCGCCCAGATCACACTCAGAGGAGTTGCCCCCTCCGAGCGGCTGGCTATCTGAAGACACATGTTGGAGATTTCCCCAGCCGGCGAAGCCCAGACGGGCTCCAGCCAAGCTGGCGTCCTCTCCACAGGCACCCTCATATCACACCCGGTGGAAACCCTGGCTTTATTTTTCTTGCTATCTGCTCTACTTCCTCCGAGTAGCTACCCGAGGACACATGTAAGGGATTCCTCTAGCCGGCGAACCAAGGCGGTTCCAGCCAGACTAGGATCCTCCCCACAGGCACCCTTAGGCTACCCGAGGACACATGTAAGGGATTCCTCTAGCCGGCGAACCAAGAAGGTTCCAGCCAGACTAGGATCCTCCCCACAGGCACCCTCAGGCTACCTAGGACACATGTTAGAGATTCCTCTAGCCGGCGAGCCCAGAGGGCTTCAGCCAAGCTAGGATCCTCCCCACAGGCACCCTAGGTCACACCCGGGAAGGCATTAGATTGGCTTCTATCTCCTCCGCTGCTGTCTCCTTTTCGCTGGCCCTCCTCCACTCCCTCCATAGCCTTCCGCTCTGGCCCTGCCCTCGACTGCCCCTTATGTTATTGTTAGCTACATCCAAGAGTGTGGGGAAAGGTACACTCACCCTCTCAACGACTGGCCCATCGCTTGGACTTTCCATCAGCTTATGTCTCTTCTCCGGTCTGCTGTCCGCAGGAGTCACAGAGCTGTCGGTTGTTTCGCTCACACCATCCCACTGACTTCTCCTCCGCTTCTTGCGCTTCGGGGGCAGAGCGGGCATCCCAGTTGTAGAGGCCGGTCTGGGAAGGAGATTTGGTGCGTGAAATGGGGGATCGATGTCGAAAGGAAATGACAATGAGGCTGCGACTTCCAAGACTCCATCTGAGTGGTTGATAACAGGCGACGAGGGTGGTGTTTTCGTTGGCACCAGCCAATCGATTGTGTCTTCGCCGTTGGATTCCTCGAGCTGCCGCAAGGCTTGCTCCGCCTTACGGAACAGGAGCTCTAGGCAATACCAGGCATCGTTCGCCGCATTGTGAAAAGGTGCTTTAGGCTTTGATGCAAATCCAAGAAATGCTAGAGCAACCGCTTGTGTTGGGTGGCTCTTTCCAGAGAGTGTCCTGAAAATGCTCGCAGCATCCATGAGTGTGACTAAGGGGGCCGGCCTCCAGCCGCAGTGCTTGCTAAGTTTGGACAGGTCTCTTCTCATGTCGAAGCCTGTTAGCACCACGCGAGAATTCTCACGTCGCCGATCATCGAAGAAGTCGTCCAGGATGGTGTACAGCTCTTCTGATTTGTCAACCTCCTCGGATGAGATCCCAAACCCGCATGGCCTAGGAGGGTTTCTCTTCAAGTGCTGTGTGCCTTTGACGACGATGTGACGGCCTGAGCGTTCGGGGTCGTTCTTTCTCTGGAACGCGAAGCCAATTTCGGTGATGGCGTCATTTGGGCCTTCCAAATCAATGGAGACGAAGCAGATGTTCTTGTGATCTGAAAGCTCCCAAAGCGCGGAAAGAAACTCTCGTTGGTATTCAAGATGTCGTTTGTCGTAGATGTCCTCCACGAGGTCGGTCACGCGTCGCATGATTATTGATTGAAGTGTGCTCGATTGAAAGCGAGCAGCGTCTCTCGAATGGAGTGTTGGGTTGAGGTGGTCCTGGGACCGAATGTTAGCAAATGTGCGTCAGTCAAGAAGGTGATACCACTTACGAAGTACAGAATGGGCGATGCCAGGAAGTTCCAAGGTTGTTCTGGCTTCAGCACATGAAGTTGATTGCTGAATCGGTCAGTCATGTTGTCTGGGGGCATTGCGCCGTTGGGTGGTTAGGAGGTTGGAAGATTGGGAGGTTGGAAGATTAGGTTCGAAGGTTGGGAGGTTGGAGATTGGGGGGTTGGAAGGGAGAGAGGGAAAGTAAATGGGAAAGCAAGATGGGAAGGTTGGAAGGTTGTGAGGTTGGAAGGTTGTGAGGTTGTGAGGTTGGAAGGGGTTTGGGGGGGAAAGTAGAGGGGAACCCAAGATGGAAGATGCGATTAAGAGATGAGGAACATACCAATTGATTGTTACAAGATCTCCCAGGACCTTTCAAGGCCAGATGACAGAGAAGTTGACGAGTGATACCTGATGGGTTGACAAAAGGTTGAAGGAGGAGGATCGGGCGCCGCCACACCAAGAGGCTGGCTGGCGGTCGCGAGGTGGAAACCAAAACGGTTGGAAATTTTTGAATGAAGGCTGCTGATCTTTGATGCAGAAAGATCGCAAGAAAGAATGGGTGGTGCAAAGATGAGGGTGGTTGTGGAAGAAGGTTGAGGGAGTTGGCAGGTTTGAGCGGGAGAACTGGCGGGTTTATATATTTACAGCTGAGCGCACTTTCCGCGCTAGTGGGCAGAGTCACGAGGAGGGTAACCAGGCCAGGCGCACAGGCCATTAGCTGGAAACGCCGGAGAGTGATTGGAAAGTGAATGCTGGAGAGTGAATGCCGGAGAGTGAGTTATTCCGTCGGCGACGTGGCCGGAGGGGGTGCCGGCAACGCCTGCGGTAGGGAAACTTGCCCTCCCCCCTAGGGCTACCTTTGGCCAATGCGGTGGATGAGCTTCGCCTTCCTCCCTCCTAGAGGAGGGATGTTCGTAGGATAGAAGATGCTGCCAGGGACCGGACAGCTTACTACTCCATGGTCTTCAGCCTTTAGTATCACCAGCCTCGTCGCCAGAAACTCCACTGCAGATACCTCCTTATTGCCATCCTCCTCCAAACCGGTGTCCGTGGCACAGTTTCTAGGTACTTGCGAGGACAAGCTTCCAGAGCGCAGTCCCTCCCTGCGCTGTATCTCTAGCTACTAAGTAGACAAACATCTCCTGAACGCATGCCTCACTATTTCTGTCGCCCGTGACCAACTGCTTCATGTCCCACTACTCTCCGTCACCTTCTCCATGCCTTCATTGGCTGTCTTGGGCTCCCTTCTTGACGATAGTTCTGACGCGGCTTTCCCCAGCTGAACGAGACAGGTATAGGCAGCTGATCACTGGAAAACCTATGCCAGCGAATTATCGAGAGGAACCACACCATATTTGGGATCACCTGCTTGAGAGAACACCATGCACGCTTCACCGAGACGTCCAGATTTTGTACCGCTGTGGCAAGATGCCTTGATATATAACACACTCTATCAGATGCGATGACTCCAGTCCTAGCGGATTTGAATCATTGGACAAGACCCAACATCTTTGCAACCTTGGAACGCCCTCCAATTTGTACCATACGCCGAAAATGAACCATAATGGCAAGTGTGCGTGTCCAACATTCCAACAAAAATGCAATGCAGATCCGTGTCGTGCGATAGAAACATCTCGACAATGCGCCTATCTTTCCACGGAAGATCGTCCATGACTTGTCCCAAACAAAGTGTCCAACGCGTCAAAATCTTACGCCTTCCCCGTGACAATAAACTGACCCGTTTCGGTCCTGACCCTCCACCCCGCCCTCTTCAACGCAGCACCGACATCCTGTCTCATGCGCGACACCCCCTTAGAGCTGTGGATCCCCAGGCCCGTGACGACGGTGAAGCCCTCCGTCCTGGCCTTCCTCGCCCTGTCCTCGCCCAGGTTGCTCCACCATACCTGCGTCCTCTCCAGGGCGATGCGCACTCCATCTGCAACAGGGACGCCGTGCAGGTCTATGAGGGTGGACGAGGACTGCTCGTCGACGAGAGCCTCGTAAGACTCGCTCTGAACAGCCTTGGACCGCTCAAGCTGTTCCCGCGCGCGCTCGGAAAGCACGCCAGCAACGGGCCGGAAGAGGGCGTCGGACTTGCCGCGGCGGAAGGCCTGGCTGGCGGCAGCGAAGGACTGTGCGGTCGAGTCCCGGGCGGCTACAGCGTCGAGGGCGAGTTCGCTGTATGTTTTGCGTTGCTTCGGCTGGACAGTTTCCCACTGGGTCGTGCGCTTGTTGACGGGGGAGTCGGCAGCTGGCGATGTGCATACGTAGGTACTTGATGACGGCATGGATCGTGGAATGGAGCTTGTAGGAGAGAAGGGACTGAATGCGGTCGAAGCCGGCGACACTGGATTGCTCGCAGCCCTTTCCTCAGCCTCCAAATCGAGCGGCTTGAGGCGGTACCCGATGTCGATTTTAGCTTTGCCGGGTTTCTCCTTGGGAGTGTCGGCGCTGGAGCGGCCTGTGTGTGGTTAGCTAATGGCTCGGGTCTCAAAGAGACAAAACCGACAAAGAAAGGCGAGCAATTGGAAAAAGGAGAGGAAAGCAAGCCAAGCTCAAGTGGGCGACGAGGGGAGAGTGTCTTCTAACCTTTCTTGTGGCCCACGTAGTCATCTTCACGGAACGCTCCCTCAATTCCCTTCGGACGGAGCCCATTCTCCTCGAGGTACTGGGTGCTGAGTAGCTCCTCGCAGGCCTTGGTGAAGTCTCCAGCGGCCTTCTTCAGAGTAAATCGAAGGTCGAGCTCCCTGAGAAGCGGAAACATGGCCTTCAGTTCGGCGACCTTGCCGTCTTCGTCCAGCGTGGAGACGTTGACATCGTCTGGCACCTCTAACGAGTCGAACCGTTCGGACAGTACATCGCTGTAGTCGGTTCGCTCGGAGAAGTCGGTGAACAGCTTGGAGCCAGAAGCCGAGTTGGATGAGTCGGTGTGGGCTAGGTCGTCGGCATGACCATCCAGTCCAACGGGGTTGAAGCCAAAAGTATCCTCTGCAACTGCATCTTTGGAAAGAGCCTCGAGAATGCCTCGGGCCTCATCGAACTGGTGTGCCAAGTCATAGTCGCCAACAATGGCTATGATGACTGTCTCATCGAGTACGGAGCGAAACTCATCCTGGTAAATATGTCAGAGTCAAGGTTCAGAGGACAAGAGAAAATGCTCAAGGCAGGACAGAGCGGTATTAAGATCTTACAGTGAGTTTGTCCAGCAGTAGACCTGTGTCATCAATTCCCTGGTCCCCCATCCTCCCCCCTAAGTCTTTTGTCAGCGACAAAATAATGTGAGAAATTAAGTATGATATAGACAGTGGTGTTAGACAGCTAACTACAGAACGCAATCCATCTACATGTGCTGACGGGGAGATGTATCTGATAGTGGTGTGCTGCCTGAACATTAATCATCATTGTCTTTGTCGTTTTGTGTGTTGCAAACGGGTTTTTGGTGATGATCCAGCTGTGGATGACATGCCCAACCTCATCTCAACTCGTGCACGTCAGTTGAGAGTCGAGTGTTGTTGGCTGCCAGACTGTGCACGGGCCACTCAATTAAGCAGCCAACGCCAACCTCTCCTCATAGGGATTAGCGCGGAAATGCTCTTAGTGCGGGGCATCCCGCTGCCAAGCCTCAAGTGCCATCAAGTGCTGCCAAGGAGAAGAAGCATACTGGCTGACTGGTAAGAGCTTAGAAGTGGGCGGGCGCTTGTCTGCTGACAGTCGAAAAGCCCTTGTGATGAACAATGGTCTCCTTGTGACTTCAATGTTTTATGAAGCCATCTCTCCGTTACACTCCTGTTACAGTCTCACCTAGTGGTGGGACCCAAGAGTTCTTCATGTTGGAAACAAACCGCTCGTACTTCCAAGTTTGAGTCACCGACGACATGGGCTACCACGAATCGAGATGCCTCGTACTCACTCTTCTTACCCCTTTCTCGCCCACGCGATGCAGTGGATATGTATGGCCATCAAGTACGGAATACCATTCGAGGATCCAGTTTTTTGAATTAATTCAGCAAGGTGGCTAGCTCGAAGCCACCGGGAATTTCCAGGCCACATCGCGTGTTTTATCATGGGGTTCTATCATGGGTTGATACCTTCATCCGGACACCCAGACAGCCTAGGTCGGTTGACGACGACAAGATGTTGCAGTGCTTTTCACGATGATACTGCAACTCACTGGCCTGACTGACGTGAGATCCAGCCAAGGCCGCGGGCGTAAGATGGGGCATAGGAAGGCCGATGCACGGGGCCCCGCGGACTTCCATGCCTGAGTGAGTAGACTAGATAATCAATCTATCCGGCCATTTCCTTCCAAGGTTGCGTCTAATATATGGGACCCTCGTGAGGCATATAATTGGCTATTTGTTTTCATATAAGAGAAGACTGCTCACAGGCCTGCCAAGTCACAGAAGCTACAACAAACGAGTCATTCTCTACTGCGGAGACCTGGCGCTGTCATATCGGAGCTGAACAGCCGCCTCGTCACTTTCATTGCAACAAAGGGAGCTGTAACCTGTCAGAAATACCACCCGGGATTTATTTTACTAGTTCTCGGACCTGCAGCTGTCCACGAATAGTCTCATGAATGCTGTTTTCGCCTTGATCCCGCCTCTTGTCTCAGAACACACCTAACAGATACGGCCCTCGCTTCGCCAGGAACCTACCTCCCTGATCTCCGTTTTTTTATTTTTTTTATTTTTTTATTTTTTTATTTTTTTACCACGGGCAACACCTGAAGGCTGGCACAAAGTTTATTCTGTCGTAGCTGTCAAGGGTCTTGGATTTCTCCTATCAACATTCATCTGCCTCAGCACCCAATCTACACCACCTGCCCTTGCCCAGGTCGCTCACTCAGGTGTGGGGAGAATATCACGGCATAAGTATAAGATTGCCCAGCTGGCAACCTAACATACTACCGAAATCAATGGCGACAGACAACAAGCACCCATTCTGGGGCTACCCACAACCTGTCAAGGGGTGAGTGAGATATCATCTGGTGGGCACCTTCTAACATAGCGAACCCATCAACGCACCTATCACCCGCTCGATAATAGACTACCAAACTAACAATTTACCAGGCCTACAAATGAGTACAAACCCGAGCGCAAGACGAATCCCGCTATGCGAGGATGGACCCTGATTCCAGCAGTATATTTGTTGGAGCAAATCCGGCCGATCCGGGAGACGATATGGGCGAATGCTGGGTTCGCTTCACTTCGGAAGATCCGACATGAGATCGAGGATTACGAGCCACTTCACGACCCCACCGTCGTCCCTCTGGATCACAGTCTTCTGTTCTCGGGCAACGGCAACGGCAACAGTCATGGTCATGCCAATGGGGACGGCAACGGAGTTGTAGATTCATTGCCTGCTTCATCGCCCTCCTCTCATGCTATCTCCCTCACCGGCTATTACTCTGCATCAACTTACCGCAACCTCTACCTCAGTGGCGAGCTCACACCTACCGATGTCGCCAAGGCGGTACTACCCCTGATTAGGCGAGACATCGAACCCAAGGGATCTCACTACCTCTTGTTCTTCGATTCCAAAGCCGAGATTGTCCTCAAGTCTGCCGAGGAGTCAACCCGGCGCTACCGGGAGAACCGTTCTCTTGGTCCTCTCGATGGCGTCCCCTGTGCCGTGAAGGACGAGTACGATATGGACGGTTACAAGTGCACCCTCGGCTCAATAAACGACTACACAGCCCCGCCTAGCGAAGAAGACGGCAGCATAACCTCATGGTGCGTCAAGAAGCTCCAGGAGGCCGGCGTTGTCATCGTCGGCAAGACGAGCATGGTCGAGTTCGGCCTCGACACGCCAGGCAACAACCCCAACTACGGCACCCCAAGAAACCCCTTCAACGACGACTACTACACCGGCGGTTCGTCCTCCGGCACCGGTGCGGCCGTTGGCGTGGGGTTGATACCCATCGGCCTGGGCAGCGACGGCGGCGGCAGCATCCGCATCCCATCGAGCTTCTGCAACATCTTCGGCCTCAAGACCACACACTCGCGCGTGTCCTTCTGGCCCAGCGCGAACCATTCCAGCACGTGCGCGGTGTTGGGACCCATGGCTGCGGACATGGAGTCGCTCGCCACGCTGTTCCAGGTCATGGCCGAGCCGCACCCCGCGTCGCCGTTCGCGTTCCCCGGCGTACCGAGGATTCCGCCCGCCGCGAAGTTGCTCGAGCAGACGCAGGGCAGGCCCAAGGTCCTGGGGATCTGTCGGGCGTGGTTTGAGGACTGCGCGCCTGCGGTGAGGGATCTGTGCCAGGGTGTGGTCGACACGATGGAGGCGAAATATAGGTATGAGGTTGTTGATATTGAGATCCCGTTCCTTACGGAGGGACAGTTTGCTCATGCCTTGACGGTGCTGACCGATGCGGCTACGTTATTGCCCAAGTATGACAACCTCACTTGGGCGAACCGGTAAGATGCCCCTACCTCCAGCGAGCCAACCAACATCCCCCCGTAGTTTTTCTGTCCAGAAAAGACCAACTAACGTTTTACCGCGACGCAGAATCCTCTTAGCACTAGGCCGCACAAGCCCAGCAACAGACTACCTCCTCGCGCAGAAGCTCCGCCGCTGCCTGGTCATGCACCTTTCCCACCTGTGGAAACTCCACCCGGGCATGCTGATCGTCACGCCGACCACCGCCTGTGCCGGGTGGCGCATCAAGGACAAGGGCGGCGAGCTCACGAGGGGGATCTCGGACGGCGACAAGACCCTCGAGACGATGCGGTACGTGTGGATGGGGAACTTCCTCGGGCTGCCGAGCATCACCGTGCCCGCTGGGTATGCGAGCCCCGACCTGACTGGGGAGGGGGCCAGGGTTGCGGAGAAGGGCACCGCGGGGAAGATCCCCGTTGGGTTTATGGCGACGGGGGAGTGGGCTAGCGAGGAGAGTCTGATTGAGTTTGGTGTTGAGGCGGAACGGGCGGGGGCGGAGTGGAGGGAGAAGCCTGAGGGGTGGGTTGATGTTGTCGAGTTGGCGAGGAAGGAGAGGGCGCGGGAGACGACGGAGTAAGTGAGTGGGTCACTGGGGTGAATGGGGGGTTTGAGACGGAGTATTCGTTTTCTGTCAAGACATCATTACTTACATACTGTCTGTGTATACCCACGGTTTAGACAAGACGGGGGTTTAGAATCTGGAGCAGCGAGCGAGCGGTATTTAGACCGCAGCCCTTCTTCCCATCAATGGGGTTTGCAGGACTAGACAGAAGATAGATTGCGAAGCAATTGTATACAACTGAAGTGTATTTCTCTTTTTGTATACGAACCGAGGCCAAATTTAGTTCCACCAGGTAGGTCTCAGCTAACCACTATCGAATACTCACCCCCCCTTACGCCCTCAACAACCACCGTATCAAGCACCACACCAGTCTTCCTATACCAACGCGCCTCAACCTTCTTCCCATTTACAATAATACTCGGCACACTCCCCTGCTTCACAACAGGAAGCACCAAAGACCCCACCGTGCCCCGCGGTGTCTTCAAAGTCGCCTTATACCCACCGCTACCACCCTTCCCCGTCGACCAACCAGCCTGGAACTTCCCCAGACTCGTAGTAAACCCTCCCTCCGCAAACTCCAAGTCCCCAAACTGCGGCGCAAACCTCCACGTGCTCCCCACCCGCCCCGTAACGCTCAGCCCAAGCACAAACTCCGTCAGCGCGCTCGTCGGGCCGGAGCTCCACCCGTGCGCGTGCGAGACATAACTAAAGTCGTCGTCATAGCCCCTCGACCAGCGGTACCCAAACGTCCCGTTCGTGAGGTACCCCTCGACGACCGTGCTCTCCGTCCCGTTCGGGTTGTTCAAGTACCAGCCCCAGCTCGTGCGCACCAGGTCGAGGGCGCGCCGCGTCCGGCCCGCCGTGAGGTGCGCCTGCACCTCGAACGACGAGATGAACGGGCTGATGTTGCCCGGCAGCTCGGGCGCCTCGGCGCCGATGGGCGTCCAGTTGTCCGTCAGGCGGGCGGAGATGTCCTGCGCCGCGGGCGAGTCCGCGGCTACCACGCCGAAGAGGACCGACATGCTGTTGGCGTCCTGCGGGTGCAGCGTCGTGGCCGTGGCGTTGTCCCTGAACGCGCCGTACGGGGCGTCGAAGCAGTGCGCCAGGGTGGCGTTCTGCAGGCCCGCGGCGCGCTGTGTCCATATGGAGGAGAGGTCCATGGTGGCGGTGGTGGTGTTGTCGCCGCCGCCGTGCCAGGTCGCCAGGTCGGCGCCAGTCGTGAGCGTCCGGTAGAGGATCATCTGGGCCTCGGACATGTTGAAGCCCGTCTGCCAGCGGGCCCAGTCGCGCGTGCCCGTCACGTTGAGGAGGCCCGAGGAGGGCTGGACCTTGGCGTAGATGTAGTCCATGGCCGCGAGGTAGCCGTCCCAGTTGCGCGCGAGGAAGTCAGTGTCGTTGGTGTACAGGAGGTAGTTGTACGTCCCGATCATGGACCACATGTGGTACGTGTCGCTGCCCTGCTGCAGGAGCGGCGGGCCGGCCTCGGGGAAGGACCCGTCGGCGTTCTGGTTGTCGTACATGGCCTGCAGGGCGTTCTTGACGCTGTCGAGGTCGCCTACGCTGACGAACGTCGAGGGCACGGCGACGCCCATGTCGCCGGGCCAGACTGCGCGGTCTCGCTTCGCCCCGTCGACGATGATGGTGTCGCCCGGGCCGAGGGTGCCGTTGTTGGCCCAGCCACTGTGGAGGAAGGGCACAGATCTCCCAAAGTTGACGGGCACGGCATTTGTCTGTAGTGTGTAGGCACCACTGTACCAGATAGAATTGAGGAGCGCGTCCGAACTGTGGAAGTAACCCTGATACGCACGGAGGTTCGACCAGGTAGGCTGGAAGCCGATCTCGAGCTCGATGGACGAGATGTTCACCGAGGCGGACTCAGAGATAAGGAACAGGGTCAGGTAGCGGAAACCACCGCGCAGCTTCTCGTCCGGCATGGTATAGCTGACACTGCCCGGGCCAGTAAAGTTGGAGTATACGGCCCCATCTGGGCCGACGAACTTGCCGTTCGAGGAGTCGGACCACTCTCCTATCCAGTTCTTCGCCTCGGTGAAGGCGAGCCCTACAGCACCGCTGCTATTTCCTGACGCGCTGTACTCCAGGCGGACGATGCCGCCGACCTCCTTGCCGAAGTCGAAGACCAGCTGGGAGCCATTGCCTGCGAGTTTGGCATGACCGTTCCAAGATGATATCTTCTCGCCTGTGCTGGCCGAGAGGATGGACTTGGGCGCCACGGTCCGTGAATCAGGGGCCAAGATGTTCGCGTCCCACTCCCCCGAGAAGGCGGCCTCAGTTATTGTACTGCAGGTGGTATTTCGCCAGCACGACTCGCCGAGGACGGGCGCGGCGAGGAGGCCGAGAAGGGCCAGGGTCCTCATCTTGACTTGTAGACGTCCAGGGACAGCGTAGATATCGCCTTGAGAAGACCGTGAAGTACTCTGGTCACAACAGATGGGTTGATGAAATTCAGGAGAAGACTCTTCTAGTCCGTTAGATAAAGAGAATATATTCTTATAGAGTACCCAAGTCACACGTACCGGCGAAACCCCCCCCTCCCATCACAGTGACATCTGTTTCGAGGGGTCTCAGAGGAGTGTCCATTTTATATAGAAAGACTTCAGCCTCCAGCACCGTAACATCGGGATCGTTGCGGGAGCCATTGGCCAATGGGCGAGTATCCAGCCCAATGAGAGGGAGTATTCCGTGTCGTTCGGTGCATTGTGCGGACCGAGGTGACGTTAATTATCCCGGGGTAAACCCGGCCAGCATATATGCAGGCGAGCAGACATCGAAAACATCAGCGATGGGAAGTAGTTGGAAGTGGAGACTGAGAGATTCTGGGGAAGATGAAGAGAGCCGTCGTGCCCCTGTACGTTCCTCTTGAAATAATGCGGGGGTGGGTCCAGTGAGGGCCTCGCTCCATTTATACCGAGGGGCCCCAGGGGTAGATCGTCACACCGAGTGCAACTTCGGAATCGTAGCCGAGATGCTTGTGGTCTTCATTATAGTCTTGGTGAAAGGTGAGTGCGGTCACTTGTGCCTCACGCGAGAAGGGGGAGTGAGAGTCAACCCTTCTTATTCCTGGATGGCGCTAATTGGGACTCCTGAATATGTATATACGGTACAAAAACTTGCAACGGTTCGAGTACATTTTCCATCTAATGTTGACTATCATTCCACGTGGTGTTCTATTTGGTGTGTATAAAGATGTGTGCTATTGTCCTGCTGCTTGACTATGATACTAACCAAGATCAACTAGACATATTCAGATATGATCCTGCCATGGCTTCCTTACTTCGCAATGGACCTATTGATTATGACCTGACTGACTACTCTATATACTGAAGCAACGGCGGAGGGTCGGGATGTGGTCTACGCTTGGAGAAAGTCATAGTTCGGCTCAGCAGTCATGACGAGCATTCATGCAGCCATGGGTACACTCGCAACGTCACAGGAACAATACGCCTCATGCATGTGGTCTGCCCGGGGTAGATGGCGACTGCAGCTCCCAGAGATGCTTCTTCCTCGGCTGTGTATACCCCAGTCTGGTTCGCCCTCCCTCCACTTGCATTTCAGCTCCCAGGGTGTCCGTGATATGTGTCCGTGATGTGTCTCCGAGTGGTCAGATGTATTAGACAGGACAACCTTCAGCCACTCCAAAAAGTATTGGTGGGGTTGGGACAAGCCAGGAGGTGGTGGGAAGCTACTACATAGACGAAATCGAATCGCGGTGGACTGTTGCGTGGGACCAGCCGCCAAGTGCCCATAAAAACAATTTGGAACAGTATCAAACAGGTGTCTGGATGCGTTTTGACCGCCCGTCCAGCAAGAGTATAACCCGTCGCAGCGAGAGATCCTTGGCCCAAGACTTGTAATGTCGACGCACGCCGGCTACTGGAAGTGGTGAGAACCGGTCACTGACTGATATCTTCATCCCCTCAACACAAAATTTGTGACCACCAACAAGCGTGAGGGCGGCTGTCTCGTAGAAGTGCGTCACGTTTTAGGCCGGGGAAACTCAACGGCGACGATGGTATGGCTCACTCATGAGTTTCGGTGTGTCTCATCTTGCTTTCGTTCACGCTTCGTGTAGTGGGAATGCCATCTTTTAGACGCACTTCGCCGGGTGCGCGTTGACACTCTCTGTCCGTAGACTCGAGCATTGCCTCCGTCTCCCTCTTTAGCTTTGGCTTGACTTCTGGTAAAGAGAGTGAAAAACAGGGAGGGCAATGAGGACAGGCTCAGGACGGTCTCTTTCCCTCGATCATCCGCATCTTCATCGCCCTAATGAAGGGACATGAAGTAAACAAATACTGGGGGATTTTCGCTAGCCTTCACGAAGCGTCATTTGTTGTCGACTCCTTCAGTCCTTTCGGGCCGTAGACCGACTAGCAATAACCTCTCGCGACGGATGCCTGGGTTTTAATGATGTCTAGCCGTACCTAGCTAGGTAGGAGTGGCAAGTGGGGTTGCTGTTGTTATAAGTGCTAGAGTGGTCTCGATCTCGACCCTGACGCGTGGACAGGCGAATCCATGGAACGCAAGGACGCCAGAACGCCTGAACGCCTTGAACGCCTGGAAGCCTGGACGTACTACACTCCAGGGATGTTCGACATGCCCTGGCCTGCCTGGGCATTACTGCTCATTAGCTACCTAGGTAGGTACAGTAGCGTTCAAAGCTACCGTACAGTGACCACACCTTGGCAGGCATTTCGACAGCCGGAGAACGCCAGTCCCGGGACTGCACCCACCACCACCACCACAACAACAACAAGAACAAGAACAACGTTGTTCAGTTCCGTTTGGGCTTTTGGGATGGTGGTGTATGGCAGGCAGTGAAGAACGTACCGAATACACTTAAGACGGGCTCGGGGGTTTCAAGGGTGCCCGGTTCAAGAGGGGAAATCTTGAAAATCACACGTGATTTTCTTCAAAGCGCCGGATGCAACGTTCTGGGGCTCCATGAAGCTCCAGCGTGCTCCAACCTCCAGGGGTGCCCGGGGGCGCGTGGGCGCCTATCCAGTGTCAACACCCCCTTTGCCCCCCCCCCCTTTGAGAGAAAGCGGATGGAACAAGAACAGGGCTTATAGAGCAACTAAGGTGACCTTGCTTCCTGCACGAGGCAACTTCAACAACAATCAAAGACAACGACAACGACAAACTACAACGACATCCGCAACGAGAACGACAGACGATAACGACAGCAACAGTGACTAATTATTACACACGCCCATGAATGACCAACGATCTCCTTTTTACCACTAGACTACTCGAAACGAAACCACAATACTCAGACGCCGCATCTCGCTCCTCCCAGTAACATTCATTCGTCACATACCAGAGCTACCAGCACGTCTGTTCGCGCAATTGCATCTCTTGCGTTCTGTTGTTCATGAAGGAAGAAACCTGATCCACTCAGAGACGCGGCCTTACGATAAACCGCCACTCGCTGTTACAATTACAGTACCAGGACCCCCCTAACGCCCGATGCGACGAGGCAAGCCGAGCGCCCGGACAGGTCACTACGGGCCCACTCAATTGTTCGTCTCCTGAATCGTATCGCTTCAGCCCATCCGAGACGAATTGCTGGGCACTGCTCCTCGACACCTCTGACCGACACCGACTCCTTCCTCTTTGAGAAGTTGCCCACCTTGCCCATGATAGTTACGCGACAGACTTCCAGCCCATTCCGAGTCCATCCGAGTCACCACGAGGACCAGTAGAAGGGGGGGGATCTGCTGCCTTAGGAACGGGCCTGATCGAGGCTGCTCCTCGACCCCAGATGATGGTGTGTACATTCCAACGTCCCACACGATCAAGGGGGGAGCCAACAATGTTGGCTCAAGAGAACCCCTAGCTGGATAGGATTATGGATGGCTTCTCCTTGGCTGTCTGGACGAAACGCCCCAAAGAGATATTTGTCCTGACCCAGTTTACTGACACATTGTCAACTGCTATAGACCTCATCCAGGCTCCGCGAACCAAGCGCCAGCTTCGCGCAGCGGCGCGGCCATCTCTCCATATCCGATCCGAACCACCATGTCACCGAAGCAATAGGTACCCTGTACGGATCCGACGACGACTTTTCTGACGACGAGCGAGAAAACCGCAAGAGTCGGCCCCTAAGCTTTGTGTCGTTTGGGGATGATGCACTACAGAGCAGACCGAAGGATCCGGAAGACCCTGAGGACCCTCGACGAGCTCTGCGACGGTCGACTTCGGAAAACTCACCCTTAAAATCCGACGATGGTAGCCCGACTGCAGGTGCCAGGAAGTCCTATTTGGGTCCAGGCGGCTTGTCGACACAGCGAAATCCATCACACGACAATGGCCCCCCGTCACCGAGCGGAAGCATGGCTCCGTTGTCGCCAACGCCCTCCTTACGAGACATGCAGGCAGCGGAGTCTTCAATGTCCATGACGAACATCGACAATCCGAGCGACATCGCCCAAGAGCTCAGCAATTTACAGGCTCTCCGCCGCATGTCCATGGATGTCGGAAACAGCAGCGACCCCGATCTGATGCCCTTCCAGGGGATAGTCCCGATCCCATCAATAGCGCCCACTGGCGACGATGATGAGACAGACCCCTCGAGGCTACTTTGGGTTCCGGCCAATGTACACCCCGAGCTAGCGCCGGAGCAGTTCAAGAGCTTTCTGGAAAGGCGGGTGAACTCCGTAAAGAGAAGGTCTGGAGATTCCATGCTTTCGGCCGATGGACTCCAGCGAAGTGATTCGGGGGGAAGCATGGGTGGCCTGGGTGGCCTGGGAAGCTTGAGGCGGACCAGGTCAAAACTATCGAGGCAGATCGACCATTCTAGCGGACATGGGGCCAATGGCTTTGTGGATGGCGCGGATATGCTTAAAAGGCAGGAATCACTCAGTGGATACAGCACTCCGGAACTGAGTCTGGAGGAGCTTGTCAATGACCCCGCCAAGGCCGTACAGAAGTTGGCACAGGAGGCATCTGACGGGGCTTCTGGACCGGGTGATATGCCTATCCTGCCAGTGGCGCCTGGAATGGGATTACGACGTTCGACGCGGACACAGTACCGGAAGAGCGGAAGCTTGCGTGGTGACCGCACGCCGTTCTCCAAACGGGTTGTGAGACTATCAGAGAGCCAGGAGGAAGCTTTGCCACACATGCCCACTGCTGATGCGCCTCTTGGACATGGACTGGTTCGAGTACAGTCCGAACCTCCTAGGACGGATAACCTTTCAATGCCTCAAAGACCCATCAAGAAACAGCACTGGTTTACACAAGAAACAGAGTTGCCGGTCGAACCCCAACCGGAACAGCCGTCGGACGACGGGTCGCAAGAGCTGGCTCACGGCAGAAGCACGCCTGATTCGACAGAGGTGCTGCCGATCGTCGAGCCTTCAGCCGAGCAGGCCGAGTCTTCAAGGCAATACCCTGAAAGGTCATCTTCACAGCCTCAGTCTCCTCAAGAACAGCCGCCACCAGTACCGCAGCATCACCCGCAAGCGAGAGGCGAGGAGCATCCTCCTGCCCGCGCAAAGCAAATACCTCCTGGCCGGCAGGCAACAACGCCTGCTTCCCTGGACAATGTACCCGCCGGCCCGACACAGACCATGAACGACATTGCCAATCATCCATCAGCAATACCCGGAAACAGTGGCACTCGTACTGATAACCTCACATTTATACCCACATTCTCCGACTCAGATAAGAAGAGTAAGAAGGACGGCGACGGTGAGTCGACGAAATCAAGTAAAGGCTGGAAATGGTTTAAAAGCGAGGATAAGAAGAAGGAAAAGGAAAGAGAAGAGCAATCAAGGAAGTCGAAAACAAAATCGACGGACAAGTCACATGAAAATGCTCGACTGGATGTCCTTCAGAGCTCGATCGAAAACGTGGTTACTAAAGGACGCGAAAGTCTGCTTCTGGACAGAGACACCATCGACACTAAGCTCCAAGAAGAGCGCAAAAAGGAGACCAACCGGAAATCAGGGGATGGGAAGGAGGGCAAGGAGGGAAAGAAGGAAAAGGACGGGTTCTTCGGATCCTTCTTCGGAAGCAAGAAGAAGGCGGACAAGGATGTGCCCAGCAAGAAGCAACAGCAGCGTGCTGCCTCACCCGAACGAGCACCACCAAGAGTGCTCAAACCCGACGTCGACTACCACTATACGCGATTCCCCATACTTGAAGAGCGAGCCATCTACCGCATGGCACACATCAAGCTGGCTAATCCCAAGCGAAACCTACTTTCCCAGGTCCTGCTCAGCAACTTCATGTACTCGTACCTCGCCAAGATCCAGGCCGCGCATCCGCAGATTCAAGTGCCCGTTTCGCCACAACAGAAACGGCAGGAGGAGGAAAGGCGACGAAAGGAGCAGGAGGCCCAGCAACAGGCATACATGGAGCAACAGATGTCGCAGCAGCAGGCTCAGAACAGCATCGACCAGTACAACTTTGAGTACCACCGGGTAAGCGAAATTCCAGTGACTGTTTCGAGTGAGTGATGGCACCATACTGACATAATAAAACAGTCGGGCAATCAGTACGGTGACTCAGAGGGCGATTACGTCGATGACAATCAGGAGCCGTACGACTACGAGCAGGGACGGGGACACGGCGGGTATGATGAACATGGTCAGGATGGTGGCTACGGGTACGGCCAGGATACATATGGGCAGCAGCAATATTATGACGGCCACGATCCACAACGACAAGACGACGACGAAAACAGCATGTGGTGATCCGACGCATCGCATAACAATACCATGGGCAGTGGTACGATTCACACATGGTCAGGAGCTGATGGGGAGGTTCAAAGGAGAAGGGGAAAATCTGCTATCTAAACATAATATCTGCATGAGCAATGGAGTTGCGGGGTGTGGCTCGCTGCTGGGAAGGACAGGAGGCCGTTTCATATTGACTACATTCCTCTTTTCCAGATTTCTATACCATACGTACACACACACACACACACACACACACACACAACCACACACACGCACGCAGGGGCTCGAAAGTCGAAGCAAATCCCAATGGAATACATCAGCAAGGTGGGGAACTCTGGGATTTCTCCCGAAGGCAAACAATGGTCGTCAACTTTCCTGTCATTGCTGTTCATGGCTTGTATTATACATAGATTTGGGGAGGGGAGAAACAGTACCATGTTGGTGGTGGGTGGACGGCTGGATGGGAATATGATCTGCAACCCGCGAGGGTCCGCCCTACTTAAAATGTATAATAGGAATACATTTTCGAAACTAGTTCTCCATGAGTTTCACTCGGACGAATACTCAGAGTATAAAGAGGTGATAATAGTCTTAGGCACGGAAATATGGTGTACTGTGGTGTACTGCACCGCCCATACGGTCAGGTCAGTCAAATATTCCAAGGTCGAGGTTGCCGGTTGGCTCGTGCGCTTTGTTGATAGATAAAATGGCAACAAGGCTGAATTAAGGCTAAACCATAACGGGTAAGACCGGTGAGGGGGGGGGGAGGAGCTGCCTGGCTGGCAGGAAAGTTCAGAAGGAGCAGGAGCTCCAAGGTTGGCTGCTGGCGGTCGCGACCCTGCGACCTGAACGTGTACAGATACCTACTTCAGTAGACAAGCGTCAAAAACGTCAAAACGCCAACGTCCAAATCTGTTCTCTCTTGCTGAACATACCAAAGTCGCGGCGCATCGTCATCAGCAGATTTGTGTCAAACGCTCATCTTTCTGGCGTTTCTTTTTGATACCCCACGTCCACTTTTCTTTTCCCCCATCAACAACAACATTGAACAACATCTATCAAGCAATCGATTCGATTGACGACTTGACCTCTCTCTGCAGTCAGCCTCAGGCCTCAGCTCTTTTGCCCGCCTGTCCGCCTGTCTCCACACTTTTCCTCCTCAAGCTGTCTTCGCGACCCACGAACGTCAACAAGCACCACACAGTACAGCACGTCCACACCTCTGCTGAAGGCCAAAGATCTCAAAGGTCCAAGCTTGAGAGTGACGGCCACCTTTACACCGAGCCCGCCTCACCTTCGATTCACTTTTACACACAACCCATTCAAACCTCTCCCCCAGTCTGCATAGAATGGCCAACGTGAGCTCGCCCCTGCAATTCTTCTGACTTGTTTGACCCTTTCGCGACACCTACTACCATTGAATCTGTTCTGCTTTGCTGTTGTCACTTGTGGATCTCTCCATCCTGACATAACCCCCTCCACCCCCTCAACACCCTTCAACATCCACCTCAACCTCCTCCTTCCTTCCTCTATTCTGCGCGCTTCCTGTTGTCAAAATGTCCGCGGCCGTTGCCCCAGCTATTCCCCCTGGCGCCTGGCGAAAGCCTCTTGCTACCAAACACAACGGCTCACAACCTGACCAGCAACCCCCTCGTCACCCCTACAACAACCCCGGTGGCTACATGGCCAACGGCGCTGCTGGCGTTCAGCCTCAGCATATGCCAGCTCCTGGTGCTACTCCCCTCCTGCCCAACCAAGGCCGTGTCATCCAGTCTGGTCCTCTCCGTGTTCTCTGCATCGCCGATGTTCGAGGTAAGCTTGCCCATGCCATCCTGCCCTCAAGACCCGTCGCATAGAAGCTGACTGGTCTCCGACAGGTCACCTGCGATCCTTGAACGACCTCGCGAAGAAGGCACGTGCCGACTACATCATTCACACCGGTGACTTTGGTTTCTACGATGACTCCTCGCTGGAGCGCATTGCGGAGAAGTGAGTGGACGATCGAACAAACGAGAGCTTTGGAACTCATGGGCGCATGACTGATGCTGATACTGGACAGGACCCTCAAGCACGTCGCCCAATACTCGCCCCTTATAAGGGAGGACGTGAAGAAGCAGATTGCCCAGGGCGGCCCCGGCTCTGTCAAGACACGTTTCCCTCCACAAGAGCTGCCGCTTTCCGAGCTCCCCCAGTTTATCACACCGCAGAATGGCGGCAACGCGACTCACGAACTGGAAGTGCCTGTCTACACTGTCTGGGGTGCCTGTGAGGATGTTCGGGTTCTGGAGAAGTTCCGATCCAGGGAGTACAAGGTCAAGAACCTGCACATCATTGACGAGGCGCAGTCCATGCTGCTCGAGGTAGGAGGCGTCAAGCTGCGACTGCTTGGTCTCGGTGGAGCGGTCGTTATGCACAAGCTGTTCGACAACGGAGAGGGCAGGACTACTATCGCCGGTGGACAGGGCACGATGTGGACGACGCTTCTACAGATGGGCGAGCTGGTCGACACGGCAAACCGAGTCTACGATCCTACCGAGACACGCATCTTCGTCACCCATGCTTCTCCTGCGCGTGAGGGTATTCTGAACCAGCTGTCGGTTACCCTGAAGGCGGATTTCTCTATATCTGCTGGATTGCACTTTCGGTATGGCAGCTCGTACAACGAATTCAGCGTCAACCCCACCCTGGACCACTACCGCGGAAAGCTGGCAGCCAGCAAGGCATCTTTCAACGACGTGTGGGAGACGGTCAAGAATGAGGTCGAGCCTGCGATCCAGCAGAACGAGGCTCAGCAAAACCTGCTGAAGAATGCTTTGGGAGTGGTCGAGAAGATGCCTACCCAGGCTGCGGGCGGCAACCCCTTCGGCAACGCCGGAGGCCCCGCCACCCTGGGCCAGGTCGATGAGAGCGCTTTCAAGAACATGTGGAACTTCAACCTGGCAGATGCCGCCTTTGGCTGGCTCGTATTGGAGATACAGGATGGTCGGATTGGCACGGAGATGAAGGCTCAAGGCTTCAACTTTAGTCACCGCGGAGCCAAGCAACAACCTACTGTCCCTTCGGCCGCACCATCCGTTGTTGGTACGGCACCACCTTCTGGTCCCGCTCAGGCAACAGCACCGGTCCCTCAGAGACAGCCATCCCAGCCACAAGTCAAGCCCTCGCCTGTTCCTGCTCAAGCAAAACCTGCGACTCCTGCCCCTGATGCTGCTCCCGCAAAAGAGAACGAGAAGCCCACGGGTGCCAATGGTCACGCCCCGAGGCTGCGCCGTCCCCAGCACCCAAGAAGGAGGAGATTGTCGGTTTGTTTGTTATGAACGCAACCTCTGACGAAGAGGTCCGGAAGCTTTTCGCAGAGGAGGACCAAACCAAGATCGTCGAGGTCCAGAAATGGGGACAGATGAACAAGGTTGTGCAGTTCAAGACAACAGAGGACCGCGACGGAGCCCTGGAGCGTCTGGCGGATGACTTCAAGACGCGATCTCACGAGGACCGATCCAAGCCACTTGTCAAGGTCTTCGAACGACGCGAGGGAGCAGGCCGGAACTTCACCAACCGGGGTGCGGGCACCTGGGGCAGCAGCCGGGGTGCCTCTAGCACGGGCGGACCTCGAAGCGGCTACCAGAGCAGCGGCGCCGGTGGTACGGCCTCTGATAGTGAAGGAGGAGCCGGCCGTCGGGGCGGACGCGGTGGTGGACGTGGACGGGGAGATCGTGGCCGGGGAGGAAGGGGTAGGGGAGGCCTGAAGAACGAGGGTGGTGGTAATGGCTCACCTGCGCCGGCGGCTGCCACGCCTGCTGAGTCGTAGAAGAGGTCTATGACAGTGGACCCGCGCTCGGAGGAGGCCAATACCGTGGCGGCGGGGAGGAACTCACTGGTTGCGATACCAACCGGGTGAAGCCAAAACCTCGATCTGGTTCTCAGATATCACATGAGGCCGTACGGGGGAACAGTCTAGGCTAATGGCTCCCAGAGGCGCCATTGGTACCATGTATGAAGATGGGGGGAATGACTAATTCTCGGGAGGGGTTTTTGATGGACTCGGCCAGCAATACCTACCTTCCTATTGTCACATTATTCTGCGACTCGGAACTTTCCAAATATTTACAGATTTGCTGCCTGCTATCAATCGAAACAGTCCATAGGTTAGGACAAGTCTTCTGGTTTGATTTCTGAGTGTCGTTGATTTGAGCCCATGAGTTCAGGAAGAGAAGTGAAGACCGAGAACGCAATGGAAGCTGACTGTCGTCTGAGCATCTGGTTTCGATTGTCCGCCCTGTTGTTTGAGTTGAGTCCCAGCCTCGTCCGTCACCTTCAAGCTTTGGGATCCAAGGCTCTTGGGGATGTACGGTGGTAGGTACCTACACTGTCGATTTCTGGGTTGTTCACATGCTATGCTAGTTGACAAGAGTCGCAGCCATAATGCAGATCATAACGGCGTAAATCGTCAAGCCCGAAAGACTCCCCACCGGATAGTTCGGCTAGTTGGCAAACCAGCGGTGATATATGTTTGGTCTCATGCCATGGGCCATACCGTCTCTGAGATGAGATGGTGGGTGGGTAGTCGAATTGGTTGTCCACCACGGACGCTGGAAAGCAAGCCTCTTCGACTACAAAGTGTTCGGCTGTAATTCTGTCATCGCCTCGATACTGTGCGTGGACATGCTCCGATCCGTCCGAGGCAGTGTTTGTATCAACAGTTCCTATGCTGCCCTGTCCATCGCTGCGTGTGTATATGATCATTCACCTTCTCGCAACCAAGAAGTCGGCTGTAAGATTCATGTCTTTCTGGTATTTTGGGCATTGACTTAAAGAGGTCCTACCACAGTCTTGTTGGCAAAGTCTCAGCGGTATGTCAATGTATTACAGCGTTTTCCATCTATCAAAGGAACCTTCCCTCATGAATGCTCTCATGCAATGCAATTTTTTTTCCTCCCCACCATCGCGGTTAATGTACAGCATGCAAGTTGATATCATACACAACACAGTCGTCCCCGTCATCGATGAGAATTAAGATAGGTGCCAGCCCGTGAGCCAACATTGTGACCCATCAGGACGCATCTACACCTTCGGCTTCAGGCCCCTATGTATAGCGGCCACCCCACCCGTGAGGTTCTCATAGCCCTCACCACCGACGACGAACCCGGCGTCGACAATCATGTCCCTGAACTCCTCCTGCGAGGGGAACCGCTCGATGCTCTCGACCAGGTACTGATACGAGTCCCTGTCGCCGGCGACCAGCTGGCCGATGAGGGGGATGGCGCCGAAGCTCCACCTCTTGTAGACGGCGTTGAACAGCGGGAAGCGGTCGACCTTGCTGAACTCGAGCACGGCCAGGACGCCGCCCGGCTTGAGCACGCGGTGGGCCTCCCGCAGGGCCTGGGGGATGTTGCTGAAGTTGCGGATGCCGAAGGCGACGGTGTACAGGTCGACGGACGCGTCCTCGACCTTGCCCGTCAGGTCCTCGGCGTTGGCCTCGAGGAAGGACAGGGCGGCCTGCTGCGAGGCGGGCAGGGCGGTGGACCGCTGCTTGCCGACGGCCAGCATGTTGGGGTTGATGTCGGAGATGGTCACGCGCACGTTGGGGTTGCGGTTCAGCACGTGCGCCTGGTGGAGGTGCCGGAAGGCGATGTCGCCCGTGCCGCCGGCTATGTCGAGGATGTGTTGGGGTTGGGGGTTGAGGGGGTCGGCGGAGAAGCCGGGGTTGAGGGAGGAGACGTAGTGATCTCTGTGGTTGACGAGATGGTTAGCTTATGAAGGGAAAGCGTGTGCTTGCTTGATTCCTCGGTGGTGGGACGTGGAGGGAGCCAAAGGGGGAGGAGCCGAGCGACGTACTTCCACACGCGATGCCATCCTATGGACATCAGGTCATTCATCTTGTCATAGGTCTCTGCGACGCTGCTGAAGACCTCCGCCACGCGCTGGGTCTTCTCCGCCTCCGTGACCGTCTTGAAGCCGAAATGGGTCTCACGGTCGGACGTGGCCTTCGCGCTCGAGCTGTTCGGCGCAGCATCGCGGGTCGGAGTACTTGTCGAGAAGGGTCGTGGTGTTGATATTATGGCGGCGGAACACCTCGGTGCCGCTGTTGCGGAGGGCCGCAGGACAGCTGATCGCAAACATGATTTTACAGCAGACCTCATTATGGGTCTTGGGGCGGCCATTTTTGGAAGGAATTTGGCTGCCAATTGGGGGGTCTGTCGAGGGATGATCTGCAAGGGAAAAAAAGTATGGGGAGGGTTAGCCGACTACGACTGGCGAGAAGGCTGAAGGGAGATTTTCGGGAGGGCCCCTTGTTGTTGTGGCTGTGCTGGCTAGCTCTCCCCGGTCGCCGTTCGGCTCGTCTGCCGAGCTCAGCCTTGCGGATATGGAGCTCATTATGCACGTCATCGCGGGGAGAAGCGGACGACGCGCATGCCGAACTCGGTACCGACAAAATGTGTGTGTGTGTGTGTGTGTGTGTGTGTGTGTTCAACCCCATCGTCGATTGGATGCCGAGGGGATCGAGTGTTCGAATATTGTGATTCACGAACCTTTGCTAGACTGCACTCTCGCGTTCGGCCTGTTTGGCCTGAACCATGGCAATTGTGAACGACCGGATCCACTTGCGGCCAAAGTAGGCTCCTGCACCAATGACAATAAACACCAGGAAGAGGATGAGGACGATGGCGGCGTTGTTGTCGGGCATGGCTATTGCTGACGGTGTCGTGTAGCGATCAATGTACTTGGCGAGTTCAGGTTGCTGCTTTGTTGTAAGTCGAGATAAGTCAAAACAATAGCAGTTGATTGATGCGATTGCCGTGGTGTCTGCTGCTTTGAGTACTGGGGTGATTGCACAGGTGACTGGATAGGTGTGCTGTTTTGGTTGACCATAGGGGAGGGAGGAGAGGGGGTTAGAAGCAGTCGGACGGACTTCGTAGCAGATGGAGGTTTCTAGCTGACCCCTCCTGTTGCCCTGCTCCTACTCTTCCACTTGCATCTAGGAACACCAGAACTTGGATGAAGCGTCGAAAGTGAAATATGGCTGGAGCGATTAGATCACCCTATGGCTTTAAACTGTCCTTACCACCTTCGAAATCGCCCACATCATACTCATTCGGGTACTTCTCGATATGCTCCTTCAACTCCCTCATCTGGCTCTTCAAATCCGGCGTCAGCTCCTCATATACGTCCTCAAACAACGCCCGGATTGGTGGCTTCTTCTCCCTCTCAGCCTCCTGAAACGCCTTCATCAATTCCCTCCTGATGCTATCACGCGCCTCCTTCTCTTTCTTCTCGTCCCATATATCATTCAACTCCATCCACTTACGCAGCCTCGAGATCGGGTTGTCCCTCCTCTTCCAGTCTTCTACCTCTACCCGCGCCCGATACGCAAACGAGTCGTCTGACGTGCTGTGGTGACCTACCCGGTACGTTAACGCCTCGATGAGCACGGGCTTCCCGCCGTCTTGCAGGGCCATATCCCTCGCCCTCTTTGTGGCCTCGCGGATAGCCCACAAGTCATTCCCATCCACACGTATGGTCTCGATGCCGTACCCTACTCCCCGGCTGGCAATGCCATCGCCGCGGTATTGTTCCAGGACCGGCGTGGAGATGGAGTATCCGTTGTTCCTGCAGATGAATATCACGGGGCACGAGCGAGTAGCGGCGATGTTGAGGGCTGCGTGGAAGTCGCCTTCGGAGGCGGCGCCCTCGCCGAAGTAGACTGCAACCACGCGTGGTGGGATGGAGGGGTCCTGGAGATGCTGCATCTTCAGTGCGTACGCGGCGCCCGAGGCGTGTGGGATCTGCGTCCCGAGCGGGGAGGATATGGTGTGCTGCACAGCGAGACCAAATGTCAACCCAGGCCCATCTGGACTTGGTGCATCGAGACGGCAAGAAAGGAACATATGATCACCGTACAGGTGACACCTACAATATTCAGCTCCCCACTCCCGTAATGGACGGGCATATTCCTCCCCTTGCCGGAATCCTTCCTGTTGGAGAACAACTGGCTCATAAAATCCCTGGGCGTGAACCCCCTCTGGGCAAACACCCCCTGCTCCCGGTACTGACAGAAGATGACGTCCTCCCTTGTCAAGGCCGACGCCGACCCCACGCAGACGGCCTCCTCACCAGCTGATACCATATAAAAGCTGATGCGGCCCTGCCGCTGGGAGTCGAACATGATGATGTCCATGATCGACACGAGGAGCATGTGCCTGTACAGCTCGATCACCTCCTCGTCGCTCAGGTCGGGCTTGAAGGACTCATCGACGACGTTCCCGTTCTGGTCGACCGCCCGGTAGGTGGGCATGGCCTCGTGGGAGGAGGGTTGTTCGAACTGGAGGGTGGAGGTGAAGGCCGACTTGACGGCGCCGGGGAACTGGACGTACTTCGAGTCTGGACGCTGGGACAGAGAGCTCGCGGCACGGCGTGATGGGAGGTCGAGGGTGGAGGAGATGCAGCCGGCCCTGACTGGGAGGAGAGGGCGGCCGCCCTGGAGGGATCGGGCAAGGTTGGGCAAGCGTAACCTCATTATTTCCTACCAATTCCTTCTGGAGTAGAAATAAAAATGGTACTGGAGTTAGGTCTGAAGTCGTACCTCATTCTTTGGAAGCAGCGACGAAAAGGGGCCTTCCGGGGAATGGGATTCAGTTGGCTTATACGCAGGTCGTGCTGACCCCTCAGCCCGAGCTGGACGTCAACCTAAACCCGATACAAACCGCGCCCTAACCCTGGGCGAGGACGACGGTTGTGAAAGACATCTCGATGTTTTGGATTTACTGAAGACTGGCGACTAAACAGAGCATTGATGCCTCTTTTGAACTTGAAGAATGGATTGTCCAAGAGAACTGAAGGAGGAACAAGACATCTGGACAGTGGGAAATGGGGTCCTCGGGATGTCTCCGATCTCGGATTGACCACGAGAGGGCTATGAACTTGAGGCTCCCAACTACCTACCTAGGTGAGTAAGACTTATTACTAAGTCTCCCTACCGTCAATGACTAGATTACCTACATTTGAAGTAATTCTCTAGTTATTGAGAGGCTGCTCCTGATCTATAGGCATTGGAGAGGCTTGAGACACATTTCTGTGTTCATGGCAGACAAATCAAAGATGGTTGGTTGTTTGACTACTTGAGTACTTGTAGATGGTCGGTCATGCAGGGACTACCCAACTAATCTACTTAGTATCCGACTAATCGACAACCGATCCGTGTCTCCACAATGGTGGACGGGAGCTTGACGGCAAAGCAGCGCTCGGAGCATGCCGTCATCCTCGAGATACGTGGCGCTATGCGATGAGGTTGGGGACGGGATGTCGAGGATGTGAGCATATACAAAGGAGATATAGAGTCCGCTGAGTCGTCCATACAGGCGTGAATCATGAAACTTATATACACCCAGGTATATATATATACACATCCTCAGGGTGGTAAAGGCATCCGGAGCCTGGCCAATGTTCTAATACATAAGCATGTATCATGGGAACAAGGATGATAGCATTTCAGGGGACTATCGGCCGGACTGCTTACCACGCCAGTACTATCATAGTGTACCTGGACGAATCCGTAGACCTGTCATAGTCCCCACGTCGAAACGATCGGCCGGCGAATGGAGGATCGGCCTGGTCGAGCATTTGGCGCCGCATGGGTCTGATGAGGAGATGTTCGGCGCTGCACATTGTCCGTATCTTCCGCTAGTACCATCCATGGAAGGGCTCAGACATTCTCAACATTGACGACCAGTGTTCTATCTTCCGTGATCCAATCCCCATCATAATATCCTAGTAAACTACAACATCTTTTGACGACACAAGGTCTCGAAGAAGAAGACGACGACGACGGCGACGACGACGACAACAACAACAGCACGCCAAACTCGTTTTAATCAGCCGCAAACAATTGTCCAAAGATAAGATCGTCAATGAACAAAGCAGAAGCCTCTGGTCCCCTCACCGATTAATAATTTCCTGTTGACTGTATCTCTCTCTACCTATCTACTACATTATTGCCCCTCTGTCGCCATTCCTCATGGCGGCATAATCCATGGCAGAACGAAGCACGGCAAGCTGGAACACGCGCTCGTCCAGACCGGCTGTTGATAGTACAGCGCCTCTTCCCTCATCGACGTCCACCGCGACCTCCCTCTCCTCCGCGACGCCTCCGAATTCGAACTCGAACCACCCACGAGCACGAGCACGAGCACACGCACATAGCGCACCGGTAGCGACAGGCGCGACTCGACCCTTCGCAGCTCCTTCCTCGTCGGCCGTCAAGTCCAACTCCAACATCTCGAAAACAACAAGGTACATACAAACACTTACACACCTGGGCATATACACACACACACACACACACACACACATACACTCATACACTCATATATACACACAATCCTTGGGGGCAGGACCGACTGCTTGCTACTCGTTACTTGCTGCTGCTGCTCGGTCCCTCCTTCCGGCAGCGCAACGCAACGCAACGCAACGCAACGCAACGCAACGCAACGCAACCTAGCCTAACCTAACCTCCGCCTTCCATCCCAAACATCAACGTGCATCCTGGCGCTTGCCCGCACCTTTTTTTAAAGTTTCGATGAGTGCCTGCCTGTTCGCATAATGCATTGACGGCACCTCACAACATCCCCCAACATCAATATTCACACCTACATCTACATTCACCCATCTCATCTCTGTCACTCCCATCAACGTCCCTCCCCGCCTTTAGCGGCTTCCTTATGATATTGGTCCATTTGCAGCAGCCTTTTGACAGGTTGAAACGTTGAACCTTCCCTCTACATCAAAAACACCAGAAACGTCTATGTACTAGACTGCCTGCCCGCCCTGTCCGTCCAAGCTTTACCTGCCCTTATATTGGCTGGGAGATTTGGAACTCCACCAAACAACCGCCACCAGCACTCTTCCGTGACGCACTTCACCAGTCTTGAGGCGCCAGCCGTCTGTGTCAATCATTTAAACCTTGGCTTGCCCACGGCACCAATATCAATCACTATCAACCTGCACTCATCTCTCACCTACCCTCCAGTCCCACAACAACGCCCAAGCCCAAACCCAGCACCCACATCCGCCCTCTTCGTCCGTCTGACAGCTCGCACACTCGTCGAACGAAGTGTCTCGACGTCGCCCAACCCTACACCAAGCCATGGTCTTGAACCCAATATTTACTCATGTCTGACAGGCCTGCCACCCGATCCTCCGCTCGCCAAGCAGCACGGCAAGCAGGTTCATCTCGTTCTGCTGGCGCTTCCGCTGCTGGACCCCCGGCCGAACCTATAGCTCCCCCTGCGCCGCAGCGTCGAGCAGACTCTCGCAAACGCAAGGCCGACCTTGACCCAGAAGTTGCCTCCGCGCAAGCTCCTTCTACTAGGCGTTCTAAGAGAGCCAAGGTTCCCGACCAGTCGCCTCCACCACCGCCACCACCCCCTGCACCAGTTGTTCCAACAGAGCCTAAGCAGCAGGCAAATCCTTCGAGAAAGAGGAAGGGAAAACAAGCAACGACTATGTCAAGCCCAGAGTATGTAGATCTATTATACCCGTTTGAGCTCAGCTGCTGACGTTCCCCAGATCTGCCGCGGGTCCCTCTATTCCCCCATCGGAAAAGGCACTGTCTGCTTCGTCCAGTCGCAAGTCCAGTCGCAACAAGAAGAACCCATCAGGTATGTACTTGGAATGCCGTTGCAAATGAAACAGTCCACTTTCTGACGTTATTGTTTGCAAACTAGCTGCCGGCCCCTCATCTTCAAGTCGGCGCTCTCGGAGGAAGTCAAACAATGCTGACGAAGACACACCCATGACCGGGACTGACGACAATGAGAAAGCTTCCGTCCCGCAGCCTCCGCCAGAACCCCCACATCCTCAGGATGACCATGACGACGAGGACAGCGACGAACACGACGATGAGGATCTTCACAGATACGATGAACACGATGAGGATGATGTGTTCGGCGGGTTTGGCGGACCACCCGGTGGCTTACATTCTAGTATCGCGCTCCTGACAGGCATGATATCGGGCATGGGCCCTCGACTGAGGGAGATATTGTCGAATCTGCGACAAAAGGAGGACCCGACCACACATCTGATAGCTCTGAACGAACTATCCGAGCTCCTCCTGGTATCCAACGAGGACAACCTTCAGGGCCACTTCTCGGCAGATTCGTTTGTCCGGGAGCTGGTTTCCCTCATGAAGCCGGATGACTTCATGGAGGCCAACCCAGAGATCATGCTTCTTGCCTGCCGTTGTCTCGCAAACCTCATGGAGGCCCTGCCATCCAGTGTTACTAACGTGGTGTACGCCGGCGCTGTGCCCGTGTTATGCGAGAAGCTTAGGGACATCCAGTTCATCGATCTGGCTGAACAGGCCCTGAGTACGCTTGAGAAAATCTCGGTCGAGTACCCGTCTGCCATCGTCAAGGAGGGAGGTCTTGCGGCCTGTTTGGAATATCTCGACTTTTTCCCCATGAGCACACAGCGAACCGCCGTGACGACCGCTGCAAACTGTTGCCGTAATCTTCCCCATGACTATTTCGATGTTGTCAAGGATGCAATGCGGATTCTGCGCGACGTGCTCAAGAACAGTGACCAACGAGTGGTCGAGCAAGCCTCCATCTGCGTTTCCCGAATAGTCGATACCTGGCGTCACAACCCAAGCAAATTGGAGGCTCTTGTGACCGAAGATCTACTTTCCTCAATTCTCCGACTCCTGCTCCCTGGCAGCACAAATCTCATCGGGCCCAACATCCACACTCAGTTTCTTCGAGTGTTGGCATCGACAGCCAGGGCAAGCCCGCGGCTTTCGGTGGAGCTGATGAGGATGAATGTGGTTGAGACGCTATATCAGGTCTTGACAGGCGTCTCACCTCCTAATGGGACCGAAGATGTCGCCTCCAAGCTCGACAGCGTGCTTATTATGCAAGCTCTCATACATCGACCACGAGAGCAAATTCTCGAGGCCCTTAACGTCATATGTGAGCTTTTGCCTAAGCTTCCGGCCGGGGCGGCCGATCCGACCAAGGGCGGAATGATGGAGGTGGAGTCACCCGACGTGAGCGTACCCTCGTCCTCGTCTCGACGCAGAACTTCGGACGAGAAGCGCATTCAGCTTTTGGAAAGCTGCAAGGAAGAGGTTCGCCGGTTTGCGCTCATTCTCTTCCCAACTTTGACGGACGCTTTCTCCAGCACGGTCAATTTGAGCGTGAGGCAAAAGGTTTTGTTGGCTCAGCTTAAGATGCTGTACAATCTAAGGGAGGATATCCTCACGGAAGCCTTGGCGCCAGTACCATATGCGTCCTTCCTTGCCTCCATCCTGTCTCAGAAAGACGACCTCACACTTGTTGGCGCGGCACTACAAGCAACCGACCTTCTCATGACCAGACTCGCAAGCATATATCAATACCAACTTTACAGGGAGGGAGTGATCAAAGAGATTGCGAAACTGTCGGAAGAGACAGAAGCTGACGCGAAGGCCGTTTCCGAAACCCAGAATATGGCGCGACGGCCTTCTGCTGACTCTAATGACCGGTCTTCTCAGGATGACGACTCTGACGGCGAGGAGGTCAATGAACATGACGATGATGATGAGGAAGAGGAAGAAGAACGGTCACACCATTCGTCTGACGAAGAGCATGACGATGAAAATGACGACGACGACGATGAAGAGATCGAAAACGAAGCACATCCCCGAGTGATATCAGGGTCGCCTGGGAGTTCCGGAGGCTCTACCATGTCGATTGATGCACCGCCTCGGCCACCTGCTTTCACGTCGACCCAGCTGCTACGTTCGAGAATTCACAAGGCGGCAAAGGAGTTCTTGGACACCCACGAAACGGAGAAGAATGCCAAGTCGATGAAGAAGAAGGCCACAAAGATTCTCACTGACTTGACAAACTTGGCAAACGATATCGAAGCTTTCTATCTGCGTCCAACATCGTCCGGTAGCATTGCTGGCGAGAACGGGAAGAGACTTTTCGAGAAGTTGGCAACATATTTCGACTCTGACCTGTTCGAGAGCGCCACGACCGCAGAGCTGCTTGCCTCAGGCGTTGTGCGAGTCCTAGAACAAGTCTTCAGCAACCCTGATGAAGATCTCGCGAGGGCTGCCCAGGCAGCTTTTATCGAAATCTTCATGGGATATACTGTCAAGTCGAAGCCCAAGACTGCCACTGCCGATTCGCCAGCCACTCCCTTCAGCATGATGGTCCATAAACTGCAGGACCTTCTTAGCCGATCCGAGCACTTCGAGGTTCTCACCGTCTCCAGCGCTTCACACGACAGCCACCGCAGCAGCCCGGCATCGATGCTAGCCAAACAGATTCGACTGAGGCTCACCGCCGATGACGACTCCGATATTCCAAGAGTGTACCGCAACATAATGGTCTCCATACACGCCATTGCAACATTCAAGTCTCTGGAGGACTACTTGCGGCCTCGGATTAGCCTCTCTGACCGACCACGACCGTCGCGGGGCAACCGCGACAGCCTATCTAGAGCCCTAGCAGCCATGGCAGGAGGAACATTCCCCTTTGGGCCAGGCTCACCGTCCGGGTCCGCTCGCCTGCCTTCACGTCTTCCACCGCAGATGGGCGGCGCCACACCACCACCGCCACCACCACCACCTGCTCCGCCCACGGCTTCGAGTTCTCGACCCTCGCGCAAGACGAAGTCCAGGTCACAGCCCACGGCCGACGCTCCAGCCACGCCCGAACCCGCATCGTCAACATCGCGAGAAAAGGTCGTACTGCGTAGGTCCAGTCGACGAAGCGGAGTGGCAACAGATCCACCGCAGCCAAGCCGGCCTGCACCCGAGGATGACGACGATCTTGAGGACGCTCTTGAGTGCGCTGACGAGAAGCATATCACGGAAGATGAGGATTCTGGTGACCGCAGCGCTCTGGACGCTATTGTTGGCGATCTCGACGAAGATATGGATGATGCCCCTACTCCTGATGATCCTTCCGCGGTCAATCTGGAGGTCGCTGTCGGTGGCAAAATCACGGCACGCAAAGAAGATGGCACCCGTGTCCCCACTCCATCTCAGGGGAGCAGCAGCAGCACCATGGCTCAACGCTCGAGCTTACTCGCCAATGCGCTATTGAATTCGCCGTCGCCCTCGGCGTCGTCTCGACCCATGTCCTACGCAGCTGCGATTCAGTCGATCCCACAGGACTGGCATTTGGAATTCAGCCACCAGGGCAAGGTCTTGACTAATGATACGACTATCTACCGCGCGGTTCACATGCCGGCGGTGGCTTCTGATGATTTCTCAAGCCGGAACGTTTGGGTCCAGACACATGAGATCAATATCCGTCGCGTTCAAGGTCCTCCGTCGGCCGAGACGCTATCCTTCAGCGCTGCCCCAACTGATGCCAATGAGTCTGGGGAGGGCAACATTCCCGCATCGCTTGCGAAGCACCCGAATACCGCATCCATCCTGCGCTTATTGGGGATCCTACACAATCTGAACGCAAACATTGATGACGTGATCGTGGAGAACAAGGCCACGCTCAAGTTGAACATCGAGCCTCTGTCGCAGTTCGTGAACACTAAGCTTACCTCCAAGCTCAACCGCCAGCTGGAAGAGCCATTGATTGTGGCCAGTAACTGTCTTCCCAGCTGGAGCGAGGACCTGGCTCGTCTGTACCCCTTCCTCTTCCCATTCGAGACTCGCCACTTGTTCATACAGTCGACCTCATTTGGGTATGCTCGATCCATGAATCGGTGGCAGAACGCCCAGTCGCAAGAAGACTCGAGGCGCAACCAACATGATCGTCCATTCCTCGGTCGACTTCAGCGACAAAAGGTGCGCATTTCACGCGCAAAGATTCTCGAGTCAGCTCTGAAGGTGATGGACCTCTACGGAAGCTCACAGAGTATCCTCGAGGTCGAATACTTCGAAGAGGTCGGCACTGGTCTTGGGCCAACACTTGAGTTCTACTCAACGGTGTCAAAGGAGTTTGCCATGAAGAAGTTGCGGCTTTGGAGAGATGCAGACCATGCTGAGTCCGATGAGTACGTCTCTGGGCCAAATGGTCTCTTCCCTCGACCCCTGAGCGACGACGATGCTTCCGGTTCCTATGGAGTACGTATTCTACAGCTTTTCCGGACCCTTGGCAAGTTTGTGGCCCGGTCAATGATAGATGCTCGTATCATCGACATCAACTTCAACCCCATCTTCTTCCGGATTGGCGATGAGTCTTCGGGCATCAAGCCATCCCTTGGGGCCATGAAACTTGTGGATCCTGTTCTTGCCCGTTCTCTGGTTATGGTAAAGAAGTTTGCGCTAGCCAAGAAGGCAATTGCAGAAGACCCCAGCCGGGACGCTACACAAAAGGTCAATGATATTCAGAACATCACCGTTGATAATGGCGTGCACATTGACGACCTCTCACTCGACTTCACGCTGCCCGGATACCCCGAGATTGAGCTGGTGCCACATGGTTCCCATATCACGTTGACCATCGACAATGTGGATCAGTACCTCGATCGAGTGATTGATATGACGTTGGGTAGCGGTGTCCGCCGCCAGGTTGATGCTTTCCGTGCTGGATTCTCCCAGGTGTTCCCATATGAGTCGCTGAGGGCTTTCACGCCTGACGAGCTGTGCTCTCTGTTTGGCCGCACCAATGAGGATTGGTCACTTGCCAGTAAGTTCTTTGAACACATTTCTCCCAATCGATGACAAAACTAACCGTCCTTTGCAGCACTCATGGACTCCATCAAGGCAGATCACGGCTTTAACATGGACAGCAAGAGCGTGAGGAACTTGCTGCAGACCATGAGCGAGCTCACGCCGGGCCAGCGACGGGACTTCCTGCAGTTTACTACTGGAAGCCCCAAGCTTCCCATTGGAGGTGAGTACTATGACGAACACTTGCGACCATCCATGGATGCTGACCTTTCTACAGGATTCAAGAGTCTTACGCCTATGTTTACCGTTGTCTGCAAGCCTGCAGAGGCGCCCCTGGGCTCCGACGACTATCTCCCCAGCGTCATGACATGCGCCAACTACCTCAAGTTGCCCGACTACTCGGACGTCACAATTCTACAGAAGCGGCTATTTACAGCCATCAAGGAAGGTCAGGGCGCCTTCCATCTTTCTTAAACATTCGTGGAGGCACCAAGGCTGCCAAGGTGCCTTATCCGCATCATACAGCGCTCTACGCTTCAGCGGAAAAACGCCCGCCACTTTTACACTTTTACCAGTTGATCACTTGCTAGCAATACGAATGCGTGTTTTGGCGGATCGACAGCATCGCAATAAGGGACAAGGGCTGAAAAATGGATTGCATGGAAAAGGGGGGCTGTCGTGTATAATGTTTTGTTGTTTTTCCCCGGCCTGGTCATCGGTGAGCGAGCACATTGCGCATCATCAATGACGACACGGAGGCGTATATCCCAGATAGATTGGCAAATTCATGAGACTTTCATGGACAGGTTTGGCTGTGCTGCGAGTTCCGTGTTCATTGATGTGAGTCTGGTTTATGATCTCGGTGAAATTATTCTCTGTCAGGGAATTGTGATGGTTGGTTCAGGGGCCGTTCAGGGGCGCGTTGATTACGTAATTACCCCTGATGTCACTTTGCCCCAGAGGAACGCGTCCCTAATGGGCAGTCGCGTCTCTAGATTGCAGCGTACCAGGCGCGTACCTTACACTCTAAAATGGGTATCCACTTCCATCCAACTCGACCTCGCCATGTCTGCCTAGCACTCTGCCCACCAGCGATCCTTAGACCACCAACCGACTCACCAAATTACTTACATGTACTTACATGTACATGAAACGGACTACAGAGGGGGGAGGACGCTTCTAACTCACTTCGTTCACAATACAAACTACCTTCTCTAGAGAGAGCTCGGTGCCAGCTCGCCACCACCACGCTTGATGGCTCCCCAAACACGATCTCGCGTCTCAGACGGCGCTGGACGACTTTCCTATCACGAGCCTCCTCCTTCTTCACCGCCTACCAGAACCTCGGCCTCAAAAGCCAAAACAACCAAGAAATCAAAAGTCTACCGCCGCTCCGATCCGACACCTCAACAAGTCCACTTTCCTGCCCGTAAATCAACCATCCGCACGTACGGCAAGAGCCGTCGAAGTCTCCCGCCAAAAACTCCGGATCAGTCTACACTGACACAGATCGGATGGATACCTAGTACTTTCCAAGATGAAGACGAGGAAGATGATATGGATCAATTCAATGACCCTACGACAGCGGACCACGCGGATGACGACTGGAAGACGGAGGAGAGGAAGAGGAGCAGCAAGAGGAGGAGGACGACCGGAGACATCGTGCCTAATTCTACGGCAAGCTCGAGTTATCATACCCAGACTCTGACACAGATGCCTTCATTCTTATCAGGGCAGCAGCCAGAGGATGATGAACTGCAAGGCGACTTCGACTTCAACACTGACGAAGAGAATGACCATGCTAAAGCGGCGGTCGATGACGAGATCTATGAGGCAACACCAGAGAAATGGAAGGAAGATTCAACACCCTCAGTACCAAAAGGAGAAGCTCGGATATCATTACCGCCTCAGAGCCCGATCGGCTCCGTTGTGGCACAGACACAGACACCACGCAAGCAAACCGTCGACAAAGCAGTGATCCCCTCCTCACAGCCGTCACCATTTACTCCTAATCTGGGAATCGCTGACCGGTACTGGACAAATCTGGATCGAACGCCCCTCAAAGAAAGATCGACCAATGTGGATGCGCCGACACCAACGGCGACGGGTAAAAAGAGACCACGAACGCTCGAGATTGCGGACTCGTGGAGTACAGTGAATGGCGGCATGGGCTCGAGCCCGTCCAAGGAGAGCCAGCGTGTGCAGAGGACACCTTTGAAGGAAATATATCTTGATGGAATGGCAGACGTGAGTATGGAACTGGGGGAGAGCCCCGCAGGTGAGAATGGTTCCGTTGGTCAGCAAAACATTGGCGAAAATGGAGTCGCCACCAGGACAGGTGAAGCAGGAGCTACTCCGCAGAAGCCAGCAAGGCCGGCGGAGGAGATCATACTTGACTCGGACGACGATTTTGGCTTTGAGTCGGAAGACGAAAACCAGGGCGACGCGGAAGCACCTGGTACACCGACGCCAATTCACCGAGCATCTGGCCCAGCCACTGAGGCAGTCTCACCCGAAAAGGCTGCGACCCCGATTCCATCCGTACAAAATGCGGCTACTCAATCCTCCTCACATCAGGTCACGCAACGCAACCCTACACCCGAGCCTCCTGCCGAGAGCGATGAAGTCGAACCTGAGACGCCGAGTCCCTCCCGGCAACGGCGACCGAGTTTATCCAGTGCGGTCGGGGCCGAGAGGGAAACTCCCCTATCTTCGCCCCAAAAGACCTCACCGGCATTGCCACCGGTATTCAAAGTCGGCGCGGGCCACAAATCCCGGTTCTTGTCATCACCACAAAGGACCTCTGCAGCGATGCCACCTGTCTCCCAACTGGGCTACCGATACAAATCACAGGCCTTTGAATCACAACGGGTTCCATTTGAGAGAATCCGTCAGCTGGGGCCCCAGACCGACCGGTCCGACGTCATACTGTCGATTGATCCAGAACAGGCCGACCAAATCGCTGAAGGTGTGAAAACGCATGAGTTCCGCGATTATCGCATCCCGCAGACAGTTGGCCGAATTTGGATCTACGTTACGCGGCCAGTGTGCGAGCTGATGTACATGGCCCCTATCAGTGCCGCCAAGCAGCCTGGGGATATCTCATCCGACGACCATGGAGTCGGGAACGACCAGTTCAACGAGGGGGCAGGGACAAAGTTTGCCTACGAGCTTCAGCAGGTATACGAGCTCAACAATCCGGTATCGCTGGCGAGGATGAAGGAAAATGGCTGGATGGAAGAGGCACCTGCGAAGTATGTGTACGTGCCGCCCGCGGTGCTGGGCGAGTTGTTGGGGAATCTGAGGTGTGCTCTGTTTGCGGAGCCTGGGGACTTGCAGTCCAGCCAGGTCGATATGTCGGTCTCGCAAGAGGTGGCGATGCAGCTACGTAGTGATGTTGCTCATTCGACGCAGTTGAACCCGGGCGGCTCTTCGCAGCAGCGGCGGGGGCTATTGGGCGAGAACGAAGACGATGAGGACGCTGTTCCGTCCAGCCAGGCCGAGGCTGAGGAGCATGGCAACAAGGCAGTTCGAGGCGCGGGCGCGCCTGTGTCCGACGAGGTAGTTTTCGCCAAACCCACGATACCACCAAGTCGATCGCAGAGGAGCGTCCATTGGATCGAAGACAGTCCCGTGGCGAGGCCACCGAGGCGATCCCGGCGATCCCAGCGCGCGGCCAACTCCACAGTGCGGCCCTCCCAAGCGACAACAGCCAGCGCGCCATCCAGCCCGTCCCAGCAACTACCCCCGCAACGACCACCGCAGGCGCGAAGCCAAGCATCCATACCGCTCTCGCCACCGACAAAGTCTGCCCGTCGGCCTGGGCTGATCGAGTCGAGCAGCATACCTTCGTATCCGGAGGACATGGTGATCGTGGTTGACAGCCCGGTGGGGCGGCGGGGACCGGGTGGCGCGGAGACGCAGACGTCCCTTCTGCTGGGCTCGTCACAGGGGTTTGCGCTCGGGGAGCAGGATAGCCTGTTGGATGATTCTAGGGTGAGGCAGCCGCCTGATGTTGTTTGGGACTCTGAGGGGGAGATTGATTGAGCGAGATTGGGGGGGGGGGTCCTTTATTTGTATTTCACCGCATGGATGGACATGGACTTGGGCATGGACATGTGTTTTGTTGTTTAGCCTCTTATTGTTAGGAGTGTATTACCTCCGTTAAGTGAGGATTACGGTATGGTAGCCAGCCCTCTTTTAGCATAACGGAAAGGGAACGGATATGAGCTCTTCTGCAGCTCAAGTATGATTGCAGTCTATCACGGAGTATACGGAGTCGTCTGATGGCTGTATCGATCATGTGACCCACTTATAATCAGGGGGCTGTTAGGTGGTCTGTGCGGTGACTCGCGACCTGGCACGTTCCCTCCTTTTCCACTCACTTGTATCCGCATTCCTTCATTAGTTCACCAACCTCATCTCAATCAACGCAATCAACGCAAGCAACGCACGTTTTCCGGCAGAGCTTGGCCACCGAAGAGCTATGTCATGAAGCGCCTGGGACCATTTCTACTGGCTCCTACTCCTATTGCGGAAAGGCCCAGGGTCCTGGGGAGGCGAGACGCTGGCGTATTGCCTGTCTCTGCCTGTCAGCAATACTGAGCTTTGCGGTTGGCCACGCCGACGCCATCGATTCTCAACGTTGCCGTCGCCGTTCCTCGTAGTTCGTCCTCATCATCCTCTCATTATCTCATTGCGCTGGGAGTCGAGGCTGCTTCCTTGTCGCTCAAAGCCTGGGAGGGTGGGATTCCTCCTGCGCCTTGTAGCGGGAGGGGTTTTACGCTCTGCTTTACACTTGGTCAGTCGCTCTCCTGTCCGGCTGGAAGACTGATGATAGTGCAGGTTGTTTCATAACCTTCTCCCTTTCCCTGACCACTGAAGCTATTGCTCAAAGCATGGCTTCAACTACCGCCTCAGAGCCGTCACCGTCACCTCCGCCCCAATCATCCACCGACATTGACGTGTCGGGGATTACGACACTCGTATCATGGCATCTCGCCGATGGCACGACTGAATACCTACAATACGTCCGGGGCGGAAGTAGCAGCTCGATCTGCCGCCCGAAATTGCACATCCTCCACGAGACCGCGTCACGGTCGGCCCTCTTCAAGCTCCAGCTCTCCGTCCTACTCAAACCGCGTCGAAACAAGTCCAAGAACACGGCCCAGTTCTTCCTCTTTATCCCACCCGAGAACATCGCTACACTGTCACTGTCTGCTGCGAGCGGACAAGCACCACTAGAAACAGTTCGGAACGTCCTGTCTGCTGACACGGTATGCCTTCGCTTTGACCTGAGCGCGCCTTCTACTGTTGTCGCTCCCCCGGCCCCGGACCGTATCGCGCCCAAGAACGAGCGTAGCGCTGGCGTCTTGGCGTCACTGCTGGACTTGGCCCGACAGACCAACATCGCCATTTACCTACCCCATCGCGTTCTCGACAATGCACGCCTGCGAACACTCTGTACTGCTGCATCCGGCTTTGGCTTGACCTCCATCGACCACCACAGCACGGCAACACTGTACGGTGGTAAAGGCGGCAGGATCTTGGAGGCTTCGATAATAGACGCATCGCCCGAGAACGGTGCGGCTGACGCGGCTGGGTTACCTGCTGCCGACAGTCCGCCTTCTTACGATGAGCTGGGCCCGGGGCCACCCCCAGCGATAGCAACATCATTTGCGAAAGGCTCATCGACCGAGCCGCCCTCGCGGAAGCGGCCTCGACGGAGCACCTCTGACGCTGGTTCTAGTTCCCCCTCGCCCATCTATGGCGGGGAAGGGACGGTCAAGAAACCCAGAGATGGTCAAACATCTCAGGAGACACCCCACCACGTAGAAGGCATGGAAAAGCGGATGGAGCAGGTGGAGCACGCAGAGCAGATGGACCAGCGGATAGAGGAGATGGAGAAGCGCCTGACGGCCCGCCTTGATCGGCGCCTCGGACTTTTCGAAAAGTTGGTTAAGGATCAAATACAGGAGCACAAGCGCAGTATTACCGAGATGGTCGAGCAGCGCTTAGAAGCCCACGAAGAGCAGACTCAAACAGACCTAGACCAGCTGAGACGGGAGGTGGAGAGCGACGTCGAGGACCAGCTTATTGGCAAGAAGGCCGAGCTACATGAGCAGTTCAGGGACGAGCGCGAGGACCTCCAAGCAAGTCTCGAGGAGCGATTTGCCGACCTCGAAGAGAGTATCACGGAGCGGTTTAGTTCGGCTCGTGCGGTTCTAGAGTTTTGACTAATCAAAGGCTGATTAGCAAGTGACATATTCTGTACTGCATAATGATAAATGTAGCTAAACAGGTATCTGGTAGAGAGCATGATCTGGACAATAAACAGGCCATGTTGGATGCTCAGAACCGGTTCGAGTTGTGCAGGGGAGGACGGTGCTCCACCGATTACCTACCTAGGTAGGTAGGTACACTACTATGTAATATTATGTTACGGCTATATGTTCTACCTACATGGCTGCATGGTACGTGTTGAACTGTCTGACTGTGAGCTCTCGGTTAACCCCCCCCCCCCTGACACGCCGATCCTGGGGGGGGGGTGGGCCACCGTTGAGAGAGAGGGCTGAGAGTCCGGCAGCCGGCAGTGGGAGGGTTAAAGTGGTGCTGGATCTACAAAACGGTTTCATGCACGCGGGTATGACCTCATCCCTCAGCTCCGCCGCCGCACCTTTTAGGTTGACCAGCGTCGAAGCTCCGTCGTCATAATTTTGCTTGAACGGGTGGAAAATTATGTATGGCTGACAGTCAATAATTCAAGACTACTTACTTACTTACCTTACCACCTCTCTATTAGTTATTTTGTGACTTGTTTACTGGTTTTCTTTTTTCTAATTTTAAATTTGACGATTGCGTCTCACTCGTTCCCACATTACATGCACATCTTCAACATACACAAACTACTTCGCAACCCACTCTGAAGTACATCTACAACTGGATCCACAGAACTCACGGCGGGGAAGATCGGCAAACATGTCGAGCCACCAAGAGAGCTTCGAGGAAGAATCACAGCGAAGATCATATACGAAGCCTCACTCTGGAAACCACCCCATCCCAACAATCCAGGGCTATAGGGAACACAAGAAGGATCTCCAGGACCAGCAACGACAGGTTGAGGCCGCCCAGCAGGGACCAGAAGATGAATCCAAGACCAGGAGGGCCTTCGGCTCAGTGAAGGCCATCTTCAAGGGCGAAGACCAACCACGCAGCAATCACGAGCCCTACCCTTCTGGCAACCGCCACTACATCATCCCACCGCCTGACCAGAACCAACATGGCCAGGAAACCGGCCGGTTAGATGAGCAGCAGGTGGACTATCGTCAGTTTGATGGACCACGCCCGAGCCCGAGTGAGAGGGAATACCGGCCAGCCCAGCAGCAACATCAGCAGCAAGGTCAGCAGCAAGGTCAGCAGCAAGGTCAGCAGCAAGGTCAGCAGAAAGGTCGGCAGAAACAGGACCCGAAAGATGGCGGACAGCAACAGAAATCTGCCACTGAGCAGGTGGCCAGTGCTGCCGACCCCAGGGAGAAGCGTAAAGCCATGAAGAAGGCCAAGAAGACTGGGAGCCGCGAGGTGACAGACCCCGTCACGCACCTGCCCATTGTCATCCACGACCAGACCGACAAGGACATGAACGCGGTCCCGGAGAACGAAGCAGAGCCAGGAGAGCACCACACCACAGCCACCGGCCCGCATGGCGCAGCCAAGTCGGATGAGGAGATCGAGAAGGAGAGGGATATGGTACAGAGAGGCTTCAATGGCATGCAGAGGCTGTTCCCGCCGCCAGAGTTCGAGGGCATGAAGAAGGAGCTGGGTGCGGCGTACCAGTCTACCGTCCGTGCAGGGCTGACTGTCATCGGTGTCGTTGCTGCCGTCCCCTTCTTGATCTCGTCACTGCAGGGTCGACTCTTCCCGCATTGGTCAACCGTGCTCGGTGTGATGGTGTTCCTTTCGGTTACCCTGGGCACGGCCTGGGGGATGGGGAGATGGATGTCGAAGAAGGTTAATGAGATCGTGGACGACGAGACATGGGAGTCCCCAAGACGAGAGGAGGAGGCCATACTCGATGCTGAGACCGAATTACCGGAGTCGGTCCAGTGGTTGAACAGCTTCCTGGCCGCCATCTGGCCGCTCATCAACCCCGACCTGTTCTCCTCGCTGATTGACCTGATCGAGGATGTGATGCAGGCGTCGCTTCCCAAGGCCATCAAGATGGTCTCGGTTGATGACATGGGCCAAGGCAACCAGTCGCTCCGGGTACTCGGCATCCGGTGGCTCCCAACCGGTGCCGCAAGTCGCTCTGTTGGCCCCGGCGGGAAGCTGGAGGACCGGGGACAGGCCAAGGATACCGATCGCACCGACTCGGAGAAGGGGCAGGACCGTGGCGGAGAAGACAACCCAGCCGACTACGAGGACCACAAGGGCGAGAGCGAGAAAGAGACGAAGGACGACAAGGAGAAGGGCAAACAGGATGAGCAGTCCGAGGAGGCCATCCGCGAGGGTATGGAGGCCGAAGAAGGCGATTTTGTGAACCTGGAACTCGCATTGGCGTACCGCAGTCGGGCTTCGGGCAGGTCCATCAGGGCGAAGGCCAAGAATGCTCATCTCTTCTTGAAATTCTATTCCTTCGGCGGTATTGCTCTCCCTGTCTGGGTCGAGCTGAGAGGCTTCGTTGCGAAAGTACGACTACGACTGCAATTGACTGTAAGTACTTGGTTTAACTTGTACCATCCGCGAACGTCAGGGCTTTGCATGCTAATTCGAACTCATCCAGCCTGACCCGCCTTTTGTCAGCCTCTGCACATTGACCTTCCTCGGACAGCCCCGTGCCTCTATGTCGTGTGTTCCGCTGTCCAAGCACGGTGTCAACCTAATGGACGTTCCCATGATATCCTCTTTCGTGCAGTCAGCCATCGACGCCGCCTTGGCCGAGTATGTGGCGCCGAAGAGCCTGACACTCAACCTGAAGGACATGCTTATGGGCGATGACTTCAAGAAGAACACAGGAAGTCAAGGTGTTGTGTACATCTTCATCAGGAAGGCTAGCGGCTTCAAATGTGGTGACGGTGGTATCGGCAAGATGCAAGGAAGTAGTGATTCATATGTCACAGTCAGCTGGGGCAAGTTTGGCAAGACGGTCTCGTCGACACGTGTGATTCAGGGTACACAGAACCCAGAATGGCATGAGTATGCCACCATTCTGGTGACCTCCGAGGAGCTGAACGCAGAGGAGCGGTTGCGCTTGCAGCTTTGGGACTCGGACAAGTACACTGCGGATGACGACTTGGGGCGCGTAGAGGTTGACCTTAAGCAATTGATGCACAGCCCCGAGAGTCACAACAAGATGCAGGACCGTGAAGACCGCTTCACTGGACAGGATGCGAGTGAGAAAATGGCTGGCTCCTTGCAATGGTCCGTGGGCTACTTCTCGAAGGTCAGGATTACGGACAAGGCGCTCGAGCAGCAGACGTTTGACGAGAAGATCCGGACCAAGGAGCAGCTCAAGGATCATGTCTCCGAACTGTCGGCCAACAAGCTCAGGGAGGCCGGTAAGAAGTCCGACGATGACGAGTTCCACCAGCAGCGCGTCCAAGATTACGCCGAGATCGAGGACGGCATGATCATCACTGCCCCGCCCAGTCAAGAGTTCATCTCTGGCATCCTCAGCGTGCAGATCCACAACATTACCGGCCTCGAGGTGCAGAAGCTTCAGAAAAAGGACAACGCGGACGGCGAGACCGACGGAGAGGAGACCGAGACGGACGACGATATGCCTGACAGCTACTGCAGCATTATTTTGAACCACGCGAAGATCTACCGCAGTCGCACCAAGCCGAAGAACTCTAAGCCCTTCTTCAATGCATCCACAGAGAGGTTTATCAGGGACTGGCGGAGTACGGAGATCATTGTCTCTGTGCGCGATGCCCGGGAGCGGGAAGAAGACCCCCTGATCGGGATCGTCTACTTGCCACTGGCAAAGGCCTTCGCGAACAGGAGTCAGGTCATGGATACGTATCCTCTCGTGGGTGGCATCGGCTACGGTCGAGTGAGGATCAGCATGGTCTGGCGCAGCGTGGAGATAAAGCTGCCGCCCAGCCTGGTGGGGTGGGACTACGGGACGCTGGAGATCCGCGGGGCAGTCCGGGCCAGGGGCGACCTGCCTCACAAGCCCCTCAAGAGCAGACTCAAGATCCGCACGGACCTGGGCAAGGTGAAGATGTACACCGGCGACAAGCAGGGCGTATGGGCACCGAAGAAGAACAGGAAAGGCGACGGAAGTGCGTTCCTGCCGGTGTGCAAGCGATATGCCTCGGCGCTGGTCGTCGAGTTCCGCGAGTCTAGCATCGGACCTGATAGGTCACCTGCCTTTGGGGTGCTGTGGCTTCGGGACCTCGTCGACGAGAAGAGCGAGACGAAGACGCTGAAGGTGTGGCAGGGTAGCAAGGACAGGCTTGCGCGGGCGCAGTCGAACTGTGAGTATGACGGCATGGACGAGGGCGAGCAGCCACTCGGGGAGATTGAGCTGGATGTTAAGTTCTGGCGGGGGCTGTCTGGGTACCACAAGCGCTTCGCCGCGACCTCGAAGAAGGGCAACATGAGGAATGTCATGGAGTGCCTTGATACCATCACGGACGAGAACCTCGACGGCGACGACGAGGAGGATGACTCCGGCCATGATACGGACGACGAGGATGACTCGGACGACTCCTCCCAAGCGTCGAGTAGCAGCGACAAGCAAGCGCGCAAGAGGCTCAAGGTGCACACCAACGACGACTCGTCGGCGGCGGAGGACAGCGACTCGTCGTCGACGCCGTCGGGCAGCAACGGCGGGCACGACGAGTCGCACTCGACCCTGTCGCTGTCGAACCTGCGCAAGGCGCCCAAGAAGATCCTGCGGAACCCGGTCGATGGCACGATGTCGACGGCGGCGTCGGTCCTGGCGCCCGGGCACAACGACCCGGAGGACGGGTCGAGGGGCATCCGGAACCAGCTCCGGGACTACAAGGACCACCACAAGCAGCTCCACCGGAAGCACAGGGGCATCATGCAGTGGAGGGCGGCCCGCGAGGTGGACCACCTGGGGAGCAAGCTGAGTGATCTCAAGGGGAATGTCGCTCAGATCTTTAAGCACTCGGAGAAGGGTGTGGGTGTGGAGAGGGAGGTTTGAGGGGCTGGCTGGGTGGGGGTTAAAACTGTAATCGAGGTCGTTATTATTATTACTATTGATAATGGAGATTATTTCAAAAGCTTCTACTTTGGCTGGGTGTTTGAAATGTGAGACAATACACTGAACCTTTGGAGATATTGCGGCGAGTATCAAGACGGTGCATGTTATATCAAACACGAAGTACGTTGCCCAGAGTCAAGCCAAACACCATACCACATAACAATATTCGGGATCATCGAACGAATTCAATATATCTGTACAGAGCAAACCCTGAGAACCCCTTCGTCTTCAGGGTGCGTTTCTTTCTTGCTGACCGTACCGAACATAGTTTCCCCATTGTCATAGCAAATACACAAAACATGGTTACTCAGTAGCTAATTGGATCGAGTATTATTTGCTGCCGTTCATCTGCAACTATGGAAAATTGCAACACCCGTCATCTTTGAAACTCAGGATGGAGCCTCAGCGAGGGACTTGCCGGTATCCGTGGCGGCGTTGGGCCCCGTTGACGCCTGAGATGGAAGACATCCATTCCCTCTCAGCTACGGGTGACAGTGTCCAGGTACCAAGTCGACTGACTGTTCCTGCCGGGAGTCATTCTGGTTTCCCGGGTTGTAGCCGTCAAAACACGCGAGAGCCTGGTTGGTAGGGTTATAGCAGCAGGTCGTCCCAGGGGAGAAGCGGAGGTCCATGAGCGAGCGTACTGCCAGACAACGCTTGCCACGACACAATTCTCCATAGAAGCCTTATTTTGTACTAGGATGTCGGTGCGATGTTGCAAGGGTTGTGTCATTATCGAGATACGTGTAGAACAAGCACGCACCCAAGGACAATAGCGGTTTCTGGGGGACAGGAAGCAATGAGGCTCAAGTCATGAGTACAGAGGAAGGGAGAGAAACGTAGAGCCAGCGAAAGGTCACTACCGATAAGAGGCTCAGAGGCTGTCAATAAATGCTCCAGAAAGAGGGAACCATACAATGAATGGGTGTGCCATAAGCAACTGTCGTAATGCAGTGACGACAGGTCACCAGAATAAGGACACGATAAAGGCAAGCATACATCGGTAAGTGGCTCTTCAAACCAATGTCAAGACCACCTGACAACCTCGCACCCAGCATGACACGGTTCAAAAGGAACAAGAGAGGGACACAGAAGTGGTGGAAGAATCGGAACCCAATTCATTTGCTTGCTTCGCCGGGCCCCATGCCAGGCCCATGCCATGCCATACCATGCCAGCCACGCTATGCCAGGACTATGTAGTCTCCTGGGCTGTGACGTGACCGAAGAGAACAATAAGAGCAAGGAAGCCGTAAAAAAGAGGCACATGCATAGTCGTACAAGATCTGTCGCCCTGCCCGTTAAATGGACACGGCCCATCCCCATCCCTCAACCCCTTCTCCAACCCATGGCTCACTCCTTAGTCCCACGTGCCTCGATATCATGTATCATGAAGCTCCCCATTTGTTGCTCGTCACTATATCCTTCTTGTACAGAAGAGAAATCAGGAGTATTCGCAGTAATACGGCCAAGCTCATGCGAAGCCGTAGTTTGTCTTGGTGGGTGTGTAGTCCTCGAAGTAGGGGTGGTTGCAGGCGGCCTTGGCAGAGATGCGACCGGCCGGGTCGTAGACAAGCATCATCTCCAGCAAGTCGAGTCCGTGATCGTCAAGGTTCTGGCAGAGGGGCTTGCTGTGGTCGCGAGTCCACTTAGGAAAGGAGGACTTGAAGTCTGGATAGCTGGTCACGCCGGGCCAGTTGTCCTCCGTTGGCGTTCCCAGAATCCTGCAGTCACGTTTGTCAGTTGAAATCGAAAGAGCGGTGATGATTCGAAACGTACCGGAAGATCTTGAATATCTCGTCAATCTCCGAGTCACCTGGGAACAAGGCCTTGCGGGTGCACATCTCGGCGAAAATGCAGCCTACCGACCACATATCCACACCTGTGGAATACTGTCGTCCACCCAGCAGGATCTCGGGAGCACGGTACCACAGCGTCACGACTTCGTGGGTGTAGGTTCGGAGGGGCACTCCAAAGGCACGGGCGAGACCGAAATCGGCCAGCTTCAGGTTGCCGTCACGGTCGATCAGGAGGTTCTGAGGCTTCAAATCGCGATGGAGGACCCGGTGGGAGTGGCAGAACCGAATGCCATAGCAGAGTTGGCTCATGAACTTCTTGATAATGGCCGATCCCAGTCCCAATTGGGCCAGTTCGGCGTGTGTGCCTTCGGGCAGGGCCCTGCCGCGGCCGCCGTCGGAAACTGGCAGCGCCTCCATGTATTTCTTTAGGTCGAGATCGAGGAACTCGAAGACGAGGTAGAGCTTGTGACTGTCGGCGTGTACGATGTTAAGCAAACGGACTATGTTGGGGTCACGCATCTCCTTGAGCAGAGAGATCTCTCGTATGGCTGTGGAGGGAACGCCTTCATCTTCGGCCTCGAGTCGAATCTTCTTCAATGCGACGATTCGGTTGTCGTGGAGGAGATCGCGAGCTTTGTAGACAACACCGTACGTTCCTGGCAGTTACAAACAACAGTTAGCATACAGCACAAACAGCATGTTGCAGCGGGGAGGCAACAGAAACGGGTTGTCCTGCACTTGCCCTCTCCGATCTTCTCCAGTTTCTGGTAGTTCTCCATCCTGTTTGTATTCCTGGTTCACCGAGTCAGCCAGATGGTCACAACATGCATGTCCAGCACAATACATTGTCCGTCTCGAGGCTGCGTGGGGCCTCAAGTGGCGGGAAGGTCGAAGAGAACAACGAGACGAGTTTAAATAGCGGACTTGGTCGCAGCACGGGTCTTTGCGCGGGGCAATGGTCTCGTAGGAGGGACTCCTGTTTGCATTGGAGTTGCGGCAGTCGGCAGGTAGGCTGCAGAGTTGTGCTTTTCCCTATGGGGTGTGCTGGAAGACAGTGGTGGTGCGATGATCGGGTGGCTGTTGTTCGTGGATGTCGTGACTCGTTGCTGTCGTTGCTGCCGTTGCTATCGTTGCGGGTGTTGTCGATGGATGGAAGCCCCGATGCCCAATTGGGGAGGCTAGATCGGTATGGAATGAAGTGCAAGAAAAGCGGAAGGAAGAAGGGGGAGAAAAGAAAAGAAAAGACAAGGTTAGGGTGTATTACCTTGGTGTCTCAGACTCGTGTGCTGTATGTCTCCCTTTCTGTTGTCTCTCGAATGGGCTACAAAACAGCCAGAGAAAACAACAACACGGGCGGGCGGCCGAAACAAGTGTACTACCACAACACTTGTCTTGTTTATCGGTTATGCCCCTTATAAAGGAACAGCTAGGTGGTCCGTTGCAGTGGTGACAAGCGACAATGGACACGACACAGAAGACAAGAAGAGAAAGAGGAGGAGGGAGCAGGGCAATGCGGAGGTAATCAATGTTTAGCAGAAACGCGATGGAGGGTTACTTGGACGCGTCGGTGGTTTCAATTTGGGGTAGCTGGGTGAGTTTGGGGTTTCCAGTGTGTTTTGGAGGTTTCTAGGGTGATTGATTGATTGATAGCCTGGATTGACGAATGGATTGGATGGATGGATTAGGTTGATTGATTGATTGATTGATTGATTGAATGATTGATTGATTGATGGTGGGGTCACTTGCAGAATGCTAATCGATAAGGCTCCCGAGGTAACTTAGAAGGTACCTAGGTAGGTAACTTCGTAGACTACATGTACCCAAGTACCGAATTACCCTAACCCAGCAAAATGCATGGTCCTGGAGATCCTTGCAGTGGTTGATTGTCCGTCCTGTCTCAACTCAAAAGTCACTCGACTCTGTTCAGTGGATCGATAATCATATGTCAATCCTCCATCCAGTCAAAGACTCAATTCACGACCCAGTTCCGGCTCTCCCCAGAAGCAGCCTCATATTAAATCAAATCACAACACTTAGCATTGGATTAAGATACCATACCACCCACCAGGAGGAGGCCAGTAGCAACAAGAAAAACAGTTGCCTACCACACACAAAGGATATGATGACTGTGGACCTCACCACCTTGGATGCCCATGAGCAGCCCTCGGACCATCTCAGGGCAATATGGAAGGGTTACGCCAAAACCGACAATGCCGACCTCCTCAAAAGCAATAACATCGACGATCTGTTAAATCCGGAGAAGGCTGCTGAGTTCCAAAAAGCAGGAACTATTCCTGCCGAGAAAATAAGAACCGCATTCGCACACCTCGCTAGAGATGACCCATCCATCCCCCAAGTGGAGGAAGATATTGATATCCTCCATCATCCCCTCATACCAGGTGAGCTAGAGAACTCCTCTAGAGACAGAAAGTGTTCCTGGTTCTAACTGAAATCTAGGGCTTCTCGTAATTCCATCTCTGATAACACCAAGCATACAAAAAACTCTCCTGTCTCGTCTCATACATCGGGACTTAAGCCAGCCGCACCATCAGACCAACCTGCATCTACACCATGACCTTCCCTACCCAGAAAGGGATGCCGTCACCAATGAGCCCCAATCTTTCTTCACTTACCCGCCAGACTCAGACAACATGTTCATCCCCAAGGACCCAACAGTGCACAAGCCCCTCTCCATGAAGCAGGTCATGGAGCGGCGCCTGCATTGGGTTACCCTCGGCGGGCAGTATGACTGGACGAACCGAGTCTACCCAGGCGAGGCACCACCATCTTTCCCTGAAGACGTGGCCGGCCTGCTCGAGACGCTCTTTCCAGAGACGCTGGCGCAAGCGGCCATCGTCAACTTCTACACGCCGGGTGATACTATGATGATGCACCGAGATGTATCTGAGGAGACAGACAAGGGGCTTGTGAGCGTCAGCATGGGCTGCGATGCATTATTCAGTATGTCTTTTCCAACCCAGCACCATGCTCTTGCCCTCCCCTACTTTTGTCCTTACATACCTGTTTCAAGAGCAATGTGACTGACTCCTGGCCTTAGTGATTGCACCCAACGATGTCGGGAAACTGCCCGAGACAGAAAGGTCTGCTGAAGGAGAGAAGCATTACCTGATCCTTCGGATACGGTCGGGCGACGTTATTTACATGACACAGGACTCACGCTTTGCATGGCACGGAGTGCCCAAGGTGCTGAAAGGGACGTGTCCGGATTACCTCCAAGACTGGCCGGCAGAGGATGGCAAATATGAAGAGTGGCGTGGTTGGATGGCGAACAAGAGAATCAACCTGAACGTGAGGCAGATGAGGGACTAATTCAATCTTCTCTTGTCTGAGGACATACCCACAAGATGATCTGGCGTTCCAGATGGCACAAGTGCAAGTGATAATGGGAACAACCGAGGCTTCTTTGACCATGCTGATTCTCTGAAGACGTACAGATTGGGGACGTTTACCGAATAAACCGCCTGTACTTCCGACATTTTGTTTGCTGGTGTATGACCAAGTGGTTCCCAAATTATCAATATGGTAGTTGTTCCACAGACGATGGCCACAACGAAATCGGTTGGAGATTTTGTCCTTGGTGTCTTGTCCGGATCGCGATAAACGGCGATGCTTCAAGTCCGTTCACGAAATGCGTGAGATCCACTCCAACACGCAAGCCCCCAGCCACGATCTATGTTCAACTCGTGAGCTCGTATTTGCGGAGACAGATGTGACCCAAGTCTTCAACGTCGGGGCTTGTCCATTGAGTACTACTACAGTATACCATGTGCACTGTGGTGTTGGACACTGCTAAGTCTCTCCTTAGCCACTTGCCAAGTATGCGTTTTCGCGTTCAAGATCGTCATCGAGTCTACTGCGATCGCATCGTGATTTGAAGGCGAAGCTGCGCCCCCTTGGAGGCGTATGGGTACACGATCCGGAAGTCCCGGGTAGAAACGGCGATCAAATTGATCCAAAGGCAAAAACTCGACTCATCATGAGCCTCCGTAGCAATATGACCAAGGTTTACACTTGAGTAAAAAACGTATCTTGGATAAGGCGTAGATCTAGATATTGATATCAGATGCTGATATATGCATTCAGGGGCAACGGCGCTGCGCCACAGCTCGTGGTTGCCACTTAGTCATCCACGTCGCAGTGTGTGCCACAGAGGCAGCCCAGCAAACCATCACGACTGGACAATCTTCTCTTACTCTCGTATTACTCTCACAGATCAACTTGTCGTCGGGTAGATGCTCCGGCCGCGACAGTTGAATGCGTAACATGGCCACCGCAGTTACCTTATCTCACTCCCGCCCGGCCCCGCCCAAGGTCAGCAAACACAGCTGAAAGCATGCATACGCCATTTCCCACCTGACATGCCATCGCACAACCTTTCCGGAATCCGTTTGGCTCCCGCCGTCGTGGCTATGCAAACAATTGGCCCCCCCCCCCGACCACACGGGCCTCTCTACCGTTGCATCGCATCTTCCATCGCCGGGTCCCAGTCAGCCCACCAGGGTGATAGTTTGTCGATGAGTCCGATCAATAGTCCCCGTCCCCTTGGAACGGACCCACCTTATATTGCTGACAGGTTTCCCACCCCAACCTGCATAGGCGGGAGGATCGCCAAATGCGTGCCAGGGATGAGGGCAGGAGAGGCAAGAGCTTGCGTGGAGAACTGCCGCAGTTGGTGAGGAAGGAATGACATGTCGACTGTCTGCTCGGTGAGGGCAAGGAAGATCAGGCAGTGCGGCTGCGCCCGAGGAGATGGCCTGAAGCATGCTGATGGACGACGACAAACTTGGCGGCGATACACGCAGGGAAGAGGAAGTCTTGCCCGGGTCGTCACGTCGGGCCTCGTACGCATCTCAGCATCAAGGACGCCGCAGATACATGCCCGCCGTCCTTTCTTCCCCATGTCTTTCCCCCCCCCCCCCGGGCGCAAATCCTTCTGCTGCGACCAGTTCGGAAGCCTGTCAATCTCACAATCGAGGCTGTCCCGCCAAACTTTGTGTGTCGCGTCAGGGCCCGGGCCCAGCGATCGATGCGGTGTGGCATGGCGTGGCATGGCATGGCATGGCATGACATGGTGCGGCGTGGGTGTCATACTATGTTGTGTTATGGTTTGCTTTGGAGCAGCTGCACGTCAGGTATGGATGGCCATGTTTGGGGGGGGAGGGGGGAGATTATGTGAATCCTACCCTTTACCCTGGGAATCGGTGTGAAGGGCATGGCAGTTGGGCGATTACCCGCCTTTTTTTGCCAGTCAATAGATCCTCTTCGCAGCCACCAACATCATGCCTGATGCCGCCCGTGTGCGCCGAGTGCGCCGCTGCGGACGATGAGGTATTGGCTCGTTAACGAGCTGCGAATGGGAAAGTTCCTGTTCCGGCCAATGTCATGCTGGGCTGTTGATCCAAGTAGATTCAACACAAAAAGCCCATGCGCGCGCTTCTAGTCCATGCCAGTGCTGTGGTGAGGGTCCTGTCACGCATCCGTCAGTGACTGTGCAGGGGAGGGGGGGGGGCGAGATTGGGTGAGTTCGGGACATGTTGGATCAAGGGATCCGGCGCGATCGATCTTTCCAGCCTCGTGGAGCTCAATGAAGCCTTCCAGATGTAGGAAAGGAAGCTTTATTAGTTTCCACACTTGTGGTTGGGCTGAGCGCTAACATCGACGCCAACCCTTTGCTTTTCCCCCGCCAACCACAGCTCCACGTGAGCTCCGTTCCATCCCGCCGTTCTGGGAATTCGCAACGACGCCGCCTCGATGCTCTTGGCGTTGGTTGGGGTTTCGCCCCGCGGCTTGGGGGTTGCTACCCGGGCGAATATGCTTCTTCCGCGGGCTGTGGCCCCCCCCCCCGTCGTTGCGTCTTGACAACGGTCGGTCGGTCCAACGGATTGAATCGCCCAGACTGTTGGGTCGAGAAGAAACGTCCACGATTCAGCTCCCACGACGGGTTGTCTGGGTTGGGCTTGACAGCCCCGTCTGTTCAATGTTCCTAGCTTATCCAGCAGGAACACAGCCAGGCCACCGTGATGGCTTCAAGCAACGGGCTGCCCGAGGCGCCGAGTGTGGTGGCACAATACAGCAAACAAAGGAAAAGGCACCAAACAACCGGTGCGATGCTTCGGATCACCTGGTATCGAAAGCCTTGTGTCGGAGATCCGGAGCTCTGGACCCTGGATGACTTCACTGACCGCGCCAATTTGCACTTGCAATGATTGATGAATCGCGTGGTGGCAACTCGGTAGCTGCCAAAGGGGAAGAGACAAAGGACGACCGGCCGGGCCTGGTTCCGTACGGAATAGCCAGTCCGCCGATGGGGGATTGTCAGCCCAGGATGCCAGATCGGTATTGTTTTCTAGAACATCGTTTCTAGAGCTTCTACTACTAGGGGCCCATAGCCCGTCCCCCCCAGGCCAGATAACCTCTACACACATAAACTAGAATTGTGGGGGGGAAATGTCGTGTCAACCCGTCATCTGTCGGTCTAGATCAGCGGATTGATGTGCTGTCCTGCGTCCAAGCATTAAGTCCCAAAAACATCCACCTTAAAAACCTATTCCAGCCAACCGGGCGGGCTCTCCAGTGGCCAGAGTGGGAAAAATCCCGCCACCGCGAACGGGGACCCCTCTCCCCATATATCGCGACCGCTTATTCAGGATCCATACATGACGCGGGTTGGGGAGACAAGACACATTTGACCTGGGCAAAAAGTCGGTGGCTGGCTGCCGGTTGGTTGGTTGCTGGTCACCATTTACGGTACATACGGTGTGTGGTTACTGATGTGCGGTCAAAAAAGCGGTCGTGTAGCCTGTTGTTTGCTTGCACTGGACCACTTGGTGGCTGTCAGTCGGTTACTCAGTCAACAAACATCAAGACGAGTCACAGACAGTGTGAATATGAAACGGGAACTTTCTGGTGTGGGTTTGCAAGGTCGGGGGGGGGGGGGAAATAGCATGTGTATATGCCGAAGACCACTCAATGTGTGTGGTCTGGCCGTATTTCATATTGATGAATCTGCTTGGCTCATCGTCCATCATGATGGTTTGATTGATCCAAATTGGCTCCCTGAAAATGCAGAAGCTACCGTAAAGCCCTCTATCATGACGCATCTCATCCTCTCGTAGCCGTCCTGACCTATGCAGTAAAATCCGTAAACATTCTGTTCCACACTCCTTTTCCGCGTCCATTCCCCCCCGGTGATCACTGGTCCTTCCCCGGCAGTGACATGAATTAAGAGAAAAGTGTGTAGTAGTGACATGCCAGATCCAAAGAGCCGCCGCCGATGTAGTAGTCCATAAACGCCGTGCAAAACAATAAATAAAAAACAGAAAACAATAGGGCCGACAGATTCCCCTCACCCCTGAACACCATATCCATGAGATTCTCTGTTTGTATGCGTGTGTGTACGCCATCTATCCCGTTGCAATGAAAAAAACTCCTCGCTTTTTGTGATGATGATGATGTTGTTCTTGTTGCTGCGAAAGCGATAATCATCGCACGGCAACGCCGGAGCCGAACACCCGGCCCAGCATACCCCTCATCCTCTTGACGCGGCTCCCGCCCTCCTGCAGGTCCCGCAGCTCCTCAGGGCTGATCTCGTAGGGGAGCAGGGACTTCTGCTTCGTGAGCTGCTGCTGGGGAACCAGCATCTTCTGCTGCTGCTGCTGCTGCTGCTGCTGCATCCTAGGCTGGCCCCCGTGTCCCTCCAGGACGATCTCGACGGGCGGCTCGTACAGGCTGCTGCCCGTGTGGAGGACCCCGTCGTAGATGTACGGCGCGTCGCCGCAGCTGCCGTCCGAGGACAGGGGCGTGGTGGCGCCGCTGCAGCCCCGGGACGAGGACAGCGACGACGCGTACGAGTGCGAGCTGCCGATGCTGCGAGACGACGACGTGTAGCTGCTGCTCAGCCCCGGCAGCGAGTCCGGGCTCTCCTGGCGCGTGCCGCGGGGCGCCACCTGCTGGCGCGAGGACGACCTGGACCTGTCGCCGCCGCCGCCGCTAGCGCTGCCGGGGGTGGACGGCGGCGTCGCGTAGACGATGGCCGTCTGCGCCGCGATCCAGGCGGCGGCCGCCGCGGCCTCCTCCTCCTCCGCCTCCCTGCGGCGGCGCTGCTGCTGCTGCTGCTGCAGCTCCTCCTCTGCCAGCTGGGCGGCGCGCCTGCGCTGGCGGCGCTCGTGGCGCGCGGCGACGTCGAGCCGGATGGGCGCCAGGAAGGCGTCGAGCTCGCGGTAGAGGTCCTCCTCGGTGATGCGGAGCTCCCAGTCGAGCAGGGAGAGAAGCTGCTTCTCCATGAGGTTGACCTCGGTGCGGGAGAAGCCGAAGGCGTTGTAGCCCATGACCGAGTAGTTGGCCCAGTGCTTGTTCTTGGGGCTGCTGTCGTTGAGGTACTTGGCGGCGAGGATGAGCGAGGCCAGGAAGATGCGGTGCGTCGTGCACCGCAGGCCCTTGGCCATGGGCTGCAGGCGCGACTTGAGGCGGTTGAGGTAGACCAGCGTGGACATGAGCGTGGGCACCTGCACGTTGGAGGAGACGACCAGCTGCGTAATGAACTCCTCCAGCGTGGGCAGGCCGACGTCCTCGGCGGGCACCGCCCTTGGTGGTGGCGTCTTGGGGGGCGTGGGTGGTAACCTGGAGTTGCTGTTGTTGTTTGGTCCTGTGGTGGTGGCTGCTGGTGGCGGGGGCATCATTGTCGGGTCGCACTGGATGACGTTGTATGCTGCCGTTGCCAGGTATGAGATCATGCTCCGGGACACGGGAGTGTAGACGAAGTGCTCCAGGGCGACCGCGTTGAGCTCATCCATGCTGAGGGTCGAGCATGTCGAGCTTTGCCGTATTTGTGATGCCATGATGGGCTGTGATATGTGTGTGTATGCGTGTGTGTGTGTGTGTGGAGTGTGATGTGGTTGGTAAGATGGAAGAGAGAAGTCAACAAACTGTGGCCCGTGTGTTGCAGGTCCAAGTCGAGATTGTATATCCTTTTCACGAAGAGGCAGTAGTAGTAACCTTTCTTTTCCTTCTAGACCAGCAAGAAGAAAAGAACGAGAATGCTCGGAGTGTTTCCACCAAAGGCAGAGTGGGAATGCCGGTGTGGAAATATTTGGTTGTCAAATGTAGAAAGCGTGAGAGAGAGAAAGGGTGTAAGCAAGCAAAGGGCCTGGAAGGATCTCCGGTTGCTATGTTCTCAGCAATAAATTGATGCGCTGATGCGGGTGTTGGGCGTGGTGGTAGTATTCCCGGGGTGCGAGTGGGAACGCAGATGCCGGCTGATGCGATGCGAGTCAAGGGGCCGTAAGTCTTTTTAAGTGCGGCAAAGTCCCATGTGATCGCAGGAGTGTGAAGTGTGAGTTATTGAGCGTGACACACACGAGAGCGAGAGTGAAGAGTGAGAGTGAGAGTGAGAGAAGATCCGTTGGTGGGCGGATCGGGACCGGCTGATGAGGTTCGAAGGTCAGGTTAGTCAAGGTGTGCCCTGAAGTATGGCTTCGGCTGTGTGGATGGATGATGATCGGTATATGCCTTTTGGTGATGACTTGGGGAAGCCTTGGCTATGGGAAGTATGTTTGGAACAACGAAAGGATAAGGCACACAACCAACTCGAGGTGATGATGGAAGGGTGGTGCAGCGACACTTAAAAAGTATATGGGAATGCTGGGGGTGGATGGGATGGGATGGGCAAAATGGGGAGCCGTCGATTCAACCCATAGATTTAGACCAGAAAAGTAAAGAGACCCGACCGACTTACAGGATACTTGTTGACTTGGGTGGCCAGTGGGTACGGGGTACCTCTTTGGGTTATGGCGTACTGTGTGGACGGGTCCTCCTGAGCCAGTCGGTAGGGGCTTGTACGGCTTGTTCGTCACCCTCTGACGTGCGAGTCGTCGGACCCACGAGGCTGAGTTTTGGGTGGGGGGGAGGGGGGAAGGGTTGGAAGGGTAGGTGGATGGTCGAAAAAGGGCACAGGGATGCCTTGTTCAAGCAGTAATAAGTCAGGCAGTTTCGGGGCCTGTCAATGAAGAATCAATGCCGAGCACACAGGTTGCACGGTGTGGCGGGGGTGGGCAGGTGGTGTGAGAGATGATGGTGATGATGGGGCCCAGTCAGCGAATCGACCGTTCTGGCTTTGGTTGGGCTGGATCTATGGCTGGTCCGTCCGAAGGTGGTTTGTTGTGGTTTTCCTGTGTGGTTGCAGCACTTCGAAGCTCTCTCTCCTCTTTGAGTGCCAGCAGGAGGCGAGACCCTGGGTCGACAGGGTCAGGTCGATCAGTTCGGGGGCAGGGAGAAGGTGTGTGTTTTGGGCGCTGATGACTGGCTCAACGCTCTTCAACGGCCCTTGTGGAAAATCAGGAATAGGGGGCCACGAGGATATCAGGCCTGACTCGATTGAACTGCAAGACGGTCTGGCCGGAGATCCAAGCAGTGATTCGCTCTCAGGTGTTCAATGCCTGTCTTGCACTGTCTCACTTCAGCCAAGTGAAAGTCCACTCAGAAACTCGAGATATTCTCTGTGTGTCTGACTGATTATGGATGCTTGTGCAGGCAAAAAGTGCAGGAAAGCCAACCCGGGTGGTTGTTTTCTCGGTCGGTCCTGAGACGGGCGACTTTTTGCGTCTTTGCTGTTAAGATGGAATCGAAGAGACGGATGAAAACAAAGTCTGCCTCCAGGGAAGATTTCAAATTTCAAAGCGACAACCAAGGCTTTCAACGTTTCAAACGGGGAGACTCCTGAGCCAAGCCGTCGCAGGAATAAAATCCGGGGTTGATGATCAATCTATCGATGATGATGATGATGATGACGATATGGTTGTTTGTTGGCAAATTATTATCCGATCCAGCGGACTTTTGTTCTTTGTATGAGGAAAATGCGGAGACGTAAAAACGAAGACGAACAACGAAGAAGGAAGGGTGGGAAAAAAAAAAGAGGTCAATGCAGCTTGAAGCTGTCGTGTAAAACAATTGAAGGCAGGTGAAGCTTCAAGAAGAGCCTCTTGGATGGTTTTTGAGTTCCCAAGGGTCCACCGCCAGCTTAATACCAGTTGACACGAGACAGCCGACAGGGTTGACAGGTGTGGGACAAGGGTAGCATAGGTTTGAGGATTTATTTTCAGCTCCAGCAATCTGCTGGCGTTGCAGTAGATTGTTGTTTGCTGGCGTTTAGAGATTGGGCGAAAGCGCTGCGTTAGAGGAGACGCTGAGCTCAAGGATGATCAAGGATGCTGCAAGCCGGTGGAGAGCAATGATTCGCTGGCGACGCTTGGTGGCAGGGTCCAAGTCGTCAAAGTCTCGAGGTTCGAGAGCCTTTTCTGTGTACGTACAGAAATAAGTATGCACCAAATCTCCCGATCGAGGTTGTACGGCGATGTTGGTTGGACCTGATTTGAGAGAAGTATGGGAAAGCTGTTTCGACGATCGAAATATCCGAAATATCCTGGGGCGTATGGAGTAAGTAGTACAGTACACGTACGTACGGGGTCCAGTACTCCAGAATCAAGGATTTCCTGATTGATGTAATCCGTGTGTGTATCGGCCGACAGATTGCATATGTGCGCGTGGCTGGCTTTTTGTGCGGATTCAATGTTACTGCGAATCAAAGCAGTACCTAGTAGAGAGAAATCCTGGTGGTGCACCGCAAACAAGCGTATTCTACCTACAACTCTACCTTGGTACTGTGTAAGACGGATGCGGCTGGTATAAGAACTGCCTGCGTCGACGCCTAGGGCAATGCACACATGCATGCATGCGGCTTACAATGGAATTGAGAAACCCGATATATCGAGAGGCTCAAAACTCAGAAGGGAGGTTCGAACATATTCAGCCTCATCAAGCCCGTCAAGGGGCAGAGGGGCTACCGGCAGAAGGCAGGGAGCACTTATGGTGCGAAACAATTGGTGAGGCTATCGCCAGTGGGCTCATTCCAGTTGACCTCCCCTCGGCGGCTGGTGCTTATTCCTTCATGATGACCTCCGTCATGTCCAGGGAGACTCTGGGGATGTCGGTTCAAGGAGGATTTTCGGCCATGTCAACCCCCCCCCCCCTTCGTAATTTCCTTTGTTCTTGCACGTCACATCACATCCTCCACGTCTTGTCTCCTGTGGGCTTATCATGTCGCTCGGATTGGATTCTCCCTTCTGGGACAATACAGCCTCTTCCCGTACCAGTGGATATGGATCAGGTGCTAGTCTACCGAGGATCCCCTCCCTTTTCTGCTCTCCCATCATCACGAGCTTGGAACCTCGATGAATACTAAGTTCAACAACTCAAGCTTGAAACGGAGGGAAGCCGAGACCCATGGCCAGCTCAGCTCTGCAGCTTAAAATGTCTATCAAGCCTGACACTTGTTCATGACCGGTGGATGATAGCGACGCATGATTGAGCGTGCGATAAATGGTTGGTGCTGAGAGCCGCACGCTGTTCACACATGAAACAGTCCGGTTAGTGGGGTCGCGGGTACCTGTCCCCCGCACACATTCTTGCGGGTGGTTGGAAGTACCCCTCACAACCCCTCCCCTGCTTAGGCCGGTGATGGCTGCAGATGCGGACTCGACAAAACTCAGCTCCAGGCAAAGCAGACAAGGGCAAACAACAATCTTCATACATACATACATACATACATACATACATATATACCTAGGTACATACATACCTCTTACACACACAGTATGTACATGGAAATCTGATACATGGAAGCCCGTTTGCAAGCCCCAGGCAAGCGATTGTCAACAAGGCACAGTCATATCACGTCCAGCCGCTCTCGATATGTCAACAAATCACCCATACAACAACGCGTCTCAAAGCTCACTCAGCCGCTGTCGTGCAACGAAAACACAAATACATATACAAACACAGGGTCCTCGAGCGGCAATGCAGGCTGCCGTCTCGAGGCCATGGCTATGTTGACTATGTTGTGGTGTGCTGCCTCGATCTGGACGGGTTTTTTTTTTTTTGCTTTTTTGCTTTTTGACTCTCGACACCACCGGCTGCAGTCGGCCGGATGCACTAGAATCCTGCCCGCATTCGAGCTGGGTCTAGATCTGGATTCGTCCCTCCCAAAGAGCTGCAACCGGCCGTTGCGCTGCCTCAGCAGCTTTGACGTGCTCGTTCTCGGTCACCGGCAGTACTGTTTATACATATGGCAGGCTGATGGGCCGAGCGCTCGTCTGGTTGATGAGATGGCATAGTATGTGCTGTTGTAGGTTTATATCCCTGGTCTTCGCAGAGAAATCCCGAATGCAGACAGAGGATGGCATTCCTTTCCGGGAGAACCCCAAAAGCGGTTAGCCTCGACAACCGACGACAGCCTCGGGCCTCCAACCGGATCGGGATCGCTCCAGCGTGGTCAGCATATGGCTAATGCACCACCATGCGTCTCCAGATTTTTAGCTCGCGTGCAAAGAGAGGCCCTGGTCCCATGTTCTCTCCAAACAGGAACGTGCTTCAGAAATCTGGAGATGATCCATCCAACTGCTTACTTACTGTGTAGTATTGCAACCATCGTGAAACGAAACAACCTTCATTTCAACAAGCTTGTGTGGACCACAACCACGCGTGACACGAGCACTCGCATGGCACGATATGTGTGTACATACGAGATAATAACAAGAATGGAGGGGTTACCCATGTAACCGCCGTCCCCACGGCTCGGGACTTTCCTGCAAATCTTTCGACCTCGAAACACTTTGACAGTCCCGGGATATCTTGGCAAATCGCCTGCCACTGACAGTAAACTCTAGGAGACACATTGAAGCTGCCGTCAGTACGATTTGACAAGATTCACATGATTGACCCTGAAGTCCGCATGAAGTCGGCGCATCATCACTTCGTTAGAATAATCCGGAGATACATGGTACGTCCCGCACGACATCGCAACGGCGTTTCAAGACCCTGTCGACGTCGTCGTGTTGTGGCCCCTGTATCTTATCGATCGAGGTCCGTCGATCCCAAGATCGCAATGGGTCCGCCAATTCGGGAGATCAGATCCAGCTGGGATCATTGACAAAAAGCTGAGCCGTCAAAGAGCTCTGGTGACCGGACGTTGTGGTCCGTGGCAGCACTGATCCCGTTCAACGACGGCGCTGGCACTTTGTTCAGCAACGCCGTATCGTACCTGACGCCACCGTTGTGTCTCTGCGCCCCGTGGGAGTCGGAGCTCCTTGTGTTCACGCTGTTCGACCTCGGTGGGAGCCGACATTGAGACCCTAAAGATCATACATAAAAAACGTCACTTCGAGTTCTCTCGAGGCGACCTTAAGAATTATCGAAGCCGAATACCCCCACCCCCAGGGATCGAAAGTCATAGAGCGGGAACTTTTTGAGACGAGGTCAACCCTCCACCAATGATTTCGCCTGACCCAAGGATCATCTCGGAGTGGACCCTGGAATTCTAGTCTAGAGCATGTCATAACCCCGACACTCTGTTGAAGACAGGGAGGAGGTTCTCACATCACTGCATCGCTCTTCGCCTGAACCAACTGGAAAGCAAAGTAACAACCACTCACCAACAGAGGCGGCTCATAACCGCGGAAGAACAGACCCAAAGAAATACACAGCCCTACATACTCTGGTGCAACGACCAAGCTTTGGAAGTTGGCGTAGCGGGCGTACAAACTGCAGCTTGTACTTAGCTCTGTGGGGAAGCTCTACGCCTGTGGTACACCACCTACTGTACACCTCACTTACTGGTGCTGACCCGTCGGAGGGGCATGCCGAGATCCAGCCCTGCGCCCGCCGCCATTGGCCCGTGTGCCTTCTGAAACAAGGCAGGGATCAGGAGGTGTCCCCGGCTCCAATCATCCTCCGCCGTTCACTCCCGTCACGGGACGCCGATGACCGAAGGGGGGTGGGACATGGTGGGAGGCCGGGGGGAGAAAGTTGTTGAACAAGACTCGACTCAGCCACGGGACCGGCTCTGTTGTCGATGAGCAAGATTTTGTTTTATTTTGGTGATGGTTTTCTAGTTAGTGTCTGTTGGCTCCCTCAATCAGTGCAGTGTCTATTCTATGGTCAGAGCTCATTACAGAAAGAAGATTGCCGCTCTTGCCACGGGTTGCGCACGAGGCTGTCACGCACGCCCATGCGAATGCGGACCCGATACAGCGGCGGCGCACACATGCAACCGGTTGTTTTTTTTGCAGCACCGTAGCCAGCCTGGCCGGACTCGGCTGCAATGTCAGCAAGAGTAAGCTACACTAACAGCCTGGGAGATATTACATGCTTTCTCGGCCAGGGTCCTGAAACGAGGGCACAGAGTCTGACTTGACCCGGGAACTCGACTCTTCAACAAAGGCAAGACAGATAAATGCAACGGGCTGGCTGCTAAGGGCAGGTTTTGACGCAACCCGCAGGAAAACATCACCGTCGCCGTCCTGATGAACCGGGAGCATACACACGCACACGCACACCCTCGCTGGCCATGCCGCCCGTCAGTGGCAGCCCGAAGACGACGGGCATCGTGACGCGGACGCGAAAGTGTGGCGGCCTGTGCTGCTGCGGTAGAGTCTTACTCGCAGCGTTCAAACCCGATGCCACCCTCTCGGCTCGAATGAAGTTGCCAAAAGGGAACACATAAGGGGATCAATCTCCCGACGGAAAGCTTGGCAGCTATCTATATTCACGAGCAGCCTCGGCTTCATTGATGCAGATGTCTCAGTTGCCTCCGAGGTTTTGTCGTGCACCAGCCACACTTGGGACGTGCAGGCACGCTGGGCCACTCGTGCAGGCCGGATGCGACCATGAAAGGGAGGGAGGGAGCATCTACTTTTTCGTGCATCTTGACACTCGCCTGACGGCATCACACCTCACATGAACGGCTGCAGGGCTGCAACGGTTACCTTGTAACGTTGTGAGTGATGCCGGGATGCCTTGTCTTGGGGATGGATACTGACCGGCCACTGCCAGGCACATGAGATGCATACCTAGGTACACAATACCCTGATTCGTATGGTGACCTGAAGCGCTTTTCGCGCCCGTTGAAGAAGCATCATCAGTCTGGCGCCTGCTATTTTCAGGAGGCTGAGGGGGCTGTCCTGCAATATTCGATATCCGGTCATTGCCTTCTCCCTCAACAAGGCCAAACATCAATATCTAGGTATCGATCACGATCTAGCCGACCCGAAAGTGGATTCTGGGCCTCTCTCACGGCGACCATGGCTGAGGCGGTTGATCAAACCACCATGTCTCGTCCAGATACAGTACCCGCAGCCCCGTCGCCTTCTTTATTTCCCGCTAGAACCTTGCAAGTACCGGGCGCTTAAATCAACAACATTTGACAAGTGCTTGTAGATGCTAATCTCCTGGGGTCCAAAACAAGCGCGCGCATCTCTCATAATCCCTAGCAGCAAAAAAAAATGAAAATCATCCTAACCTGAACCCGCAGAACCAACAGCCGCGCACAGGCAGCCGCTCTGATGTATGCCGTGAGGCCCAAACAAGCAAATAAGCGTGCATGCATCCGTTGGGTTCGCCGTTACCGCGTAGACTACTTTATTTTACTAATACATTTTTACCAACACAGCAATATCATCAACACAGCTGAGCCCATCGTAATCGCTGACGCTCCTTCCCGTCCCCCAGAATAACCTTTCCAGCATGCAATCCCGCACTGACGAGCGCCTCCACGGACGTCCAGCATGCATGTCATCGCATCCGCGTCGCTGTGGGGTCGCCGGCATTACGGCTTACTCCCTACCGCCCCTCGTGTTACAGACATGTCACGTATCATATAATATATGCTTCGATACCTTAATTTACTCGCTTAGTAGCGCCGCTGACGGCACCATGCAGTGGCAATTGCTGGCCGCTCTATGATCGAGTGGTCGGTGCACGTACTTAGCCACACCACCCACTGTGTAAGTGGACGATTATGTACTTGTATCTATCTATATTTGTGCTTCATGCTTCTTCGGCTGCCATTCGTGTTGCTGGGGCATCTGTGGAGGGGAATACGAACTTGACGCGCATCAGTATTGCTTCCCTCTTGCTTTTGACGAGGAGCAGGAGGCCTCGGACTCAGTGGTTCCCTGGCAAAAGTTTCTCGTTGTGGTCCCTAATTTTAGGGAAGAGAAGCTGTTGTGCCATGATGATACGTATTTCTGATTGATCCACCATTGGCCTGCCACTGACTGAACCGTGTCGAGGATCATGTCTGAGACTCGTTCGATGCTCGTGTCACTTTAACGATACGGAAAGATGAAAATAGGCGAGATGAAATTGTCGTGAAATGATTGTCTTCAAGGTCCTGATAGTGTTGATGAGGGAACGTTGAAACAGCGATGGATCGAGCTTTTACTATGAGCCATGATCATCCGCCCTCTAGGGTTGTAATGTGGGCTATTGATACCCGCTCAGACTTGATGGTATGGGTACCCACTACCTAGAGTTCAATCACCTGCCTCTGTCTGCCGTCACTGTTTTCTTATGTAGCTGTGTATCTCTGGGTCTTCGTCTTGTGGGCTGGTTTCAATCGACTTGTCGCCCTGGACGATCTCAACCCATCTTAGCAAAGCCCTTCGTCGGACAAATTACCTCCTGGGGCTCGGCTGTCAATTGTCCTCATATCCACCCTTCCAAGCTACTAGAATTCCATCTCTGCTTTTATTCTGGTCCCAGACAGCTTACTAGAAGCAGGTTGAACTCTATTTTGGCCTTGAGACCTATGCCTGGCACTCACCACCCGCAAGGGAATCTGGTGACTGGGTGCCTCTCATTGGTTTTTATGCCACACGATCTCGCGGACGGTCCTGAATGATACAGGCCAAGAAGATGGGGTATACAACGCCTCGAATATCACTCAGCCTTACATACTAAGTACATGCTCCGGTTTGCGTCACTCTAAAGGGGCCGTTACTAGCAAAGACCTTAATGGGACATGCAAGAACACTGTAACATGTGCATCCTTGAGCACATTTGTCCCACACATGTCAAATAAGTCAAGTCATGTCAAACACAGAATCCTAATGAGCTTTCAGAATCTGTTCGGAGAGGAATCTGGAGGGAACCCGCAAGTAAAGCCTTTCACTATGACCAGGGAGTCAAGAAGTAGCATCAGGGCTCTTGAGCCTTCAGGATTTGATCCAACTAGACGAGGTTCACCCCCGACCCGACTGACTGGACAGTTCTATCTTTGATGAGGTCGAACGACGGAGCAATTATGTTGTACGCTTACTTCAAAACGACCTCTTGGACTTAGTTCACAAAGGAGAGAATCCTAATTTGATGTCAAGGTAGACCATAATCCAAGCGCAAGAGGCTCCTATGCCGGATTACAAAAGATTCCTCGTACTATGGTATTTATAGCAAAGTCCTAATTAGTACAAGCAAAACTAGCACGCCCCTAGTCGCAAAAGAGCATACTTACAAACGTTACTCTCCCGTTTCTCGATACAGAAGAATAAAGAAAATCGTTAAAAAATGATAAGTTTCCATATGTTACTTTCTTAAGTTGCCTTCACAGTGAAAAGTTGTTATTATTAGAGGCTAAACTTCAAGGTTTCAAGATTGATATCCACTTTGTAAGTGCACTCTTTATATAGGGGGCGTGACTAGGTTATGTCTAAATTACTACTGCGGTTGCAGGCCTTTTTATTATACCCTTGTTAGATCGAAGTAGACCTTCCGGCATATAGCGCCTTGAGCAATGCACGGACCAGATATATAACAAGGGAAATTTATTTACCCTTATAGCTATAGTAGAGACTTTTGCTCTTAACTTATAGTATGTATAGGCATGCTCTGTTTAGGAAATATCAGGTGCTAGAAGCTTATCTGATAAGGCAGGGCAACACTTTGTGCCCCTCTCCAAAAACCAATTTGCTGCTGTGACTTACGACGAACAACTTGACCTCATAATTTACGACCCACGGCAGTCGACTCCTTAGCAGCAGCTCGATCTTTATCGGTTATCGAATAACACTCGAAACGATCTAACGCACACATCACTATGGCGGATGCCATTGCCGAGCAGACTGCCAAGATGCAGCTCGACGAGGAGACTGGGGAGATGGTGTCCAAGAATGAGCTGAAGAAACGTATGCAGAAGCGGGCCAAGAAGGCTGCCACCGTTGCGTCGCGCAAGTCCACGTCGACGCCGCCACCAAAACCAACACCAGGGAATCAGGAGATGACTGGAAAGCCTGCGAAGCTTGAGCCTACTGTGGACCCCGATGCTATATTCAAGCAGGGCTTTCTTGCTGATGTTTACAAACTGCGCCCGTCGAAGGACGTTGTAACGCGTTTTCCTCCCGAGCCCAACGGCTACCTTCATGTAATCATTCCTTTATTGTTTTTTTTTCCGTGTGTGTCGACATATCAAGTTAACCAGGGAATCAGCTTGGACACGCGAAGGCAATTGTTGTCAACTTTGGGTTTGCCAGACACCATGGTGGCAAGACAGTGAGTTAGACTTCGAAGACCTATTGAGACATACGACTAACACTCGCAAAGATTCTCAGGTACCTGTTTCTCGACCATCGGATACCCGACCCTGCTGGCACGATAGCGCCAGATTCGATGATACAAACCCCGATGCTGAGAAAGAGGAATACTTCGTCGCCATCAGGGAAACAATCCGGTGGCTGGGATTTGCCCCGTCCGAAATCACTTATGCGTCTGACAACTTCCAGCGCATGTATGGCCTCGCCGAGGAGCTGATCAAGAAGGAAAAGGCCTACGTGTGCCACTGCAATGAAGTCGAGACCAACCTGCAGCGCGGCGGTGGAGAAGGCTTAACTCCGAGATACCGATGCGGGCATGCAAAGCAGGATGTCGAAACTAATCTGAACAAGTTTCATGGTATGCGGGACGGCGAATATGCGCCCCAGACAGCTTGGCTCCGCATGAAACAGGACATCGAGAATCCCAACCCCCAGATGTGGGACATCGCGGCCTACCGAATACCTAAGAACCAGGAGTCACACTTTCGAACGGGCACCAAGTGGCGAATATACCCAACCTATGATTTCGCGCACTGCTTATGCGATAGTTTCGAAGGAATTACGCATAGTTTGTGTACCACCGAGTTCATTATGTCGCGGGAGAGCTACGAATGGCTGAACCAGTACGAGACCCTCTCCATGACCCCCCCCGGATCCCACCCCCTTGAGTTTGGCTAAGCAGAGTAGGCTCCTGGTCGAGTTCCAGCCCATGCAGCGCGAGTATGGTCGCCTGAAGCTCAACGGCACGATCATGAGCAAGAGAGACTTGAAAGCCTTAGACAAAGACTGTCCGCGGATGGGACGATACACGCCTCTACACCCTTAAAGCAATCCGACGACGTGGCATACCCCCTGGGGCGCTCCTCTCGTTTATCTACGAGCTTGGCGTGACTACAACCACGAGCTCTATTGATGTCAAGCGTTTTGAGCAAGCTGTACGACGGTATCTCGAAATGACTGTTCCCCGCCTTATGCTGGTCCTCGATCCTATACGACTGGTGATCGAAGACGCCGAGGAGCAAGATCTTGACATTGCCTTCTCGCCAAAGGATCCCGAAATGGGTTCCCCTGGTATTAGGCTCACGAAGACGGTCTATATCGATCGCTCCGACTTCAGCGAGATGGACAGCAAGGACTATTTCCGTCTCGCTCCAGGCAAGATCGTCGGTCTCCTACAGATGCCTCACCCCGTTAGGGCGACCTCTTTCACAAAGGACGACAGTACGGGGGCCGTCAAAGAAGTCAGGGCGGTATTTGCCAAAGAGGACAAGAAGCCCAAGACATACATTCAATGGGTGCCCGAGGGTTCTCCCAAGGCTGAAGTGCGCATTCAATCGGCCTTATTCAGATCGGACGATCCCAAGTCGGCGCCTGGCGGGTTCATGAACGACGTCAACCCCGAAAGTGAGACCATCTGGCCGAATGCTATGATCGAGACCGGCTTTTACGAGGTTCGCCAGCGAGCGCCATGGCCCGAGGCGCAGGGGGAGAAGATCGGTGAGGTTGGGCCTGAAAGTGTCCGATTCCAGGCGATGCGCGTTGCCTACTTTGTAAGTGTGCTTATGTCCTCCTTGCTCCTACGTTATCTCGCTACTTACTTATATTATTTCTGGTAGGCCCTTGACTCGGACAGCACGGACGATAAGATTGTATTGAACCGTATTGTGCCATTGAAGGAGGACTCAGGCAAGACTAGCTGAGAATACCGGCAGTGCGACCCTGAGGCTCACCACCTATTCAGCCTTGAACCAGGTACGTTGAATAAACCATCAATCTCATTCTCCCTAACAATCTTTTCTTCCTTAACAGCAATCTTTCTTTATTTCTTTATTTCTCTTTGCTTTCTCGACAGGGCCCTTGACCGAGATCTAACGACTCTACAGCAGGTCCATTGTCTCTGGAGTTTAGAGGGTGTTGTTTTGTTCCTGTATTGTCCATGTGCCCACCTGCTTTCCGGGTTCTAACTCGCCTAGCACCTCCTCTGGAGTATTGGTCTATCTTTTCGAAATACTTAAGTACGTAAGTGACTCTTTCCCTCCAATATCTTACATACTTGCTTAAGTCTTATCGCAGGTTCATTTAGAGTTCTCGGTAGTTGCCCAAAGAAGGGCACTAATCATCTCTACCGTGGAATTCGCCGGTTCCTTCCGTAGTACTAAACCTTGGCGTGGCTGGCCTTTTCCTTTACTCTTCCCTTCTTGTCTGTTTTCCGTCAATATTATACCCTGTGGTTGCCTCCTAAATTACCCGGAGGCGTTGGCCAAACAATCGTTAGTCGTCTGCTTATCATTATAGCCTTGTGCTAGAGCCTACATAGAGCGGCTCGTAAATCCGGCCAACCTCATCGAGGCTACCCACCCGAAACCTTGTATCATGTCCACGGGTACAGAGGACCTGACCATACAGCAAGTCGTCAGCTATGAAGATGGTCCCCACTGCATGCGTCCCCAGGCCCCGACCCCTGTAACATCTGGGGAACATTTTCGCCACAGTCGATCTCCTCCACTACCCGGCAGCTCGGGTGCACCCTAAACAAGCAGTTCCACACACCCTCCTTAGGTACTTGCATACAGCTGCCTCTGACCGAACGCGCCATATGGCGTCCAGCCATGCAATGATTTGTTACACAACGAAAACGCAGAACTGCACGGCTGTGGGAATAACAAGGATCATGGGTCAGATCTCGATTGTCAATCGTATTAGCGTTGATGATATCCATAGAATAAACAAATCCCGCAGCCGGCATCTTATCAGTGGATCTTCGGGAAGGCCGACGACCAGCATGGGTTCATCCCGAAAATTCAGGGCATATATAAAAGGTGTTGATTTAGAGCGCGCACTGGAAGGTATATTTCCATCGAGTTGGACTTTGTTCAGGCACGGCTGTACATCTCCCGCCACTACCAGACCATCCAAACCGCCAATTAGTCCATCATGAAGGCCGGTCTCGTCTCCCTCAGCCTGGCTTCCGCTGCCCTGGCAGCCCCCAGCGGGGGCCAGCCAGCAAAGCACCATGCTGGCCATTTGATGGCTCGGAACTCCTCGACAGCAGGGACCAAGATCATCCTGGACAACGATTGGAGCACTGCTGGCTTCATCCCCTTCCTGATGGCTCTGGACGCTGGCTGGGACGTCCTCGGTCTCGTCGGTGACACCGCCAACTCGTGGGCTCTTCAGACGAGTCTTCACGCACTCGCGACCCTCGAGGTCGGAAATCTGGCGTCCTGTATCCCGGTTTACAAGGGCTCCGATTACCCCCTTATCAACACGCCGGAGCTATTCCAGACCTGGGAGGATCTCCATGGCGACTTGGCATGGGTAAGTCAAAAATCCTGCATTACTCGATACCAAGAAAACGCACAGGATCCTGACATCCGCAACAGGAAGGCGCTTTTGCTGCCGAGAACGTAACCCTCGAGGAGCTGGGTAACGACCCAACGTCCGGTGACCCGGAGAGGGTTGTCAAGGAGGCGTTCTACGAGGGATACCCCAACACCACCCTCGCGGGCAACAACTCTGCTTCCTGGATGATCGAGCAGGTCCGCAAGTACCCAGGCGAGGTCATGATCTACAGCGGTGGTGCCCTGACCAACATCGCTCTGGCGGTCCGGATGGACCCCGAGTTTGCGTCGCTGGCAAAGGGCCTGGTGATCATGGGCGGGTACCTAGATGTTACGCTGCTGACGACATCTGGTTCAACCATGCAGGCTGATCTCAACTCTGACGTGAGTTCTACCGTCTGGCGAGCGAAAGAGTGGCGGTTTTGCTAATATTGAGCTACAGATCAACCTAAAGATTGACCCTGAAGGGGCCAAGGCTGCTCTGACGGCTGACTTCCCAAGCATCAGTAAGTCGACTGTTCAAGCCGAAGCTATCACGTGGGTCCTCTGCTAACAGAAACAGCGATCGTGGGCAACGGCGCCAACCAGGTCTTCCCCGACCAAGCGTACCTGGACGAGGTATACGAAGTGAAGACCCCCTATTCTGAACTATTTTATTCTAAATATGGCCTGATTTTCCCGTTCTGGGACGAGACCGCCATTTTCTCCGTCCTGGACCCTAGCAATGTGCTCAACTCGACGACGTGTAAGTGCCCCACTGCCATGCCAGGAACCGGTGACCAGATCACTAACCTACGATGACTTACAGTCTACCTCGATGTGGACACAGCCTATGCTTCTCCTTACTATGGAAACATTATTGGTTACCAAGAGGCGTTGAAGCCACGAGCACAGACTCTGCAGAAGGTCAACTTTGTGTACGAAGTCGACGGCGAGAAGCTGAAGACTGACATCAAGCATGCTTTGCAATACCCGAAGTCATGTGAGGACTTGGCTTAGTCCACTGGTCCTTTCTGTACAGCCAACTATTATGAAATAATTAATTATTGTGAGGATGGTCACTTTGAACACCATCTGTCAAAGGTGTGCATTCTTTCTCCTCGCAAGGGGGATGCTACAAGAGGTGCGTGGCTATTGAGAGCCATAGATGCTGCAACCCAATGTATGGCAATCCAGTTCGACAATTAGAAGGCGGTATCAAAACCCAGTGGTCCTTTTAGCCTACTTAATATTTGACTTTAAAGAAGGCAGGCTGCAACATAGCACGGTGCGTCATAAAACTAGTACAACATATGCGCTGGTAAAGCGGGTCACGTCAAAACACGCCACAGAAATGCGACCCAATGTCAACGTCGGCCCCCAGCGAAAGGAGCTATACAAGAACTGGCCTCCAAAGGTCCGTCAGAGTGCGGGTTGGAACTGCATGTATGCGTCGTACCTGCACAAGCAGGCACTCGACGCCAACCCCGGTCTTGGGTATGGAAGAACTCTGAATAGGTGGTCACCAGATACTCCCCCAGGGACGCAAATGGACCGATTGGACTGACTGTTTCGCGAATCTTGGGAGGCTGAGTAGCTAGGAGCGACATGAAAGTACAGAAAGCATCATGGGGGGAAGGCATCGTGTCGGCACGGGGGGGGGGCGAGGTCCAGGGTTAGCAGCACACGAGGCTTACTACTTGCCTACTTACCTAGTATATAGTTATTTTATTAACCGAGAGACGTTAATTTGTATATGAGACCCTAAAAACATTATGCGGAGTTTGCAGGCGCCATTGGAAACCCCCCCTCCTAGCTGTTTCATGAGGAGGGAGGACATCCCCGCCCGGGGGGGGGTGGTGTTGTCGTTGTCCTTGTCGTTGTTTGGCCTTGGTCGATTGGCCCGCGACATCAGGGGTCACTCCATTTTCCTTTGCTGGTGCTTGGCACGGCGCGTCTGGATGTGATTTTAACGGGCTTGAGACGGATGTGAATCAGGCGCAAACAGAGCTCATAAGCATAATCATCGTGCCCCCCGCCAAAGCCGGCTGCAACATCGTCACCATGTTGCCCTTATTTATTCATCACGTCGATGGATACCGGGCAGTTATTTCTTGGCGGCCTAAGTCCTCACGACTCAGTATCGCACCTGTTTGAGTCGTCGTCCGTTAGCGCTGAAGATTTCCGTGGGTTCCTCTTCGCTGAGACTCTTTCAGGGCTTCCGTCCGCCAAACGCGTAGTAGTACCGGGACCCGCTTGGCGCGGGGAGAGTGCGTCTTCGGACTCATTTGAAACTGGGACTGGTTTTAAGGTTTGTGGTGATTTTCTCTGGTATTTGAACCTTCTGTGTGCTCAAAGTCGACCAACGTCCCTCGATCAGAAAATCGCCGCTAGTCCATCTACTGCATTAGGATTACGATTACCATGGCCGACTCACTTCCCGCCAAGTATAAGGCGATCATCTACGACAAACCTGGAGAGCTGTCGACAAAAGTGGTCGAGCTGGACATGCCAGAGCCAGCGGCCGGAGATGTCTTGATCAAGCTGTGAGAAACCAAAAAATGTAACGTCCTGCCTGGACCGTGACGGACATGATCGCTAATATCATCTTCAGGACACATTCCGGAGTGTGTCACTCCGATTATGGAACCATGATGAGTGTTTGGGCACACCTGCCACCAACGGAAGCCGGACAGGTCCGCATTGGAGACCATCCCCCCATGTTCGATAGGGTGCTGACAGGGTAGTCAGATTGGCGGCCACGAAGGCGTTGGACACATCGTCAAGATGGGTCCAGGGACGGAGCATACTGGTGTCAAATTGGGGGACAGGGTCGGCGTCAAATGGATTTCCCACGTTTGTGGCAGCTGCCGTAAGTCGATTCACAACCCCCTCCCCAACCAGATGGGGATGATACTCATGATGGTCTGAACAGTTGCTTGTGTATCCGGATATGACGGTGCTTGCTTCAACCAGAAAATCTCGGGCGCCCTCAACTATCCGGGCACGTTCCAACATTATGTTACCAGTCAGGCAACCTACGTAACTCCTATCCCCGACGGCCTGCCGTCAGATGCAGCTGCGCCAATGTGAGAGCCCCTACTGTACAAGAGAGTTTTCAGGAAAAGGATAAAATGCTAAAACGCCTCTCAGGCTGTGCGCTGGCATTACGGCCTACAGTGCTCTCCGGAAATCAAACACCCAAAGCGGCGAGTGGGTGGTGATATTGGGCGCGGGCGGTGGTAAGAGCTGACACCAACCACTGAACATGCCGCCTTTATTGACGCCCTCATTTACATAGGCCTTGGACATTTAGCAACTCAGATTGCATCCCGCGGTATGGGCCTGCGAGTGATTGGCATCGACGCTGGGAACAAGAGGGAAATCGTCATGGAATCTGGGGCTGAGCACTTCGTCGACTTCACTGCCAGCAAGGACGTCGCGAAAGAGGTGATGGACCTGGCAGGTGGCCTTGGTGCGCACGCCGTCGTCAACCTCACAGCTTCCAACGGCGCTTACGCCATGTGAGTCATCCCCCTCATACCTCCGACCGTACTATGCCATTCATTCGACCAGCATGACGGCCAGCTAACACGGGGACCATTTCCAGGGCCATGGACCTGCTCCGTTTCGGAGGCACCCTGGTCTGCGCCGGCATTCCTGAAGGAGATCCCATGCCCATCGCCAACGCTACCCCGCAACTGCTTATTGGAAAGTCACTGAAGATGGTGGGCGTCACCGTCGGGGACCGCAAAGACGCCATCGAGGTGTTGGACCTAGCCGCCAGGGGTGTCATCAAGTCGCACTTCCGGACCGAGAAGATGGAGGACCTCACAGAGGTCTTCGCGCAGATGCACAAGGGCGAAGTCGCCGGCCGAGTTGTGCTCGACCTTCAGTCGTGAACAGTCTTGGGGGTTGATGCCTTTCCATCCCAATACGCGGCTCAGAATTGTATCCTTGCTTGCAAGGGACTGTTCATGCACAGCGATACCCCCCTCGCCCCTATATTAGCATCCGTTTGCGCATTTCTGTCATGGCCGGGGCTTGGTGACAGCCGGCATGCCTTTCAGAAATGTCTCAGGATCGGCGTGGGGATGATAGGCTGTCTAAGTATGTATTTATTTCACATCAATGCTAATCAAAGATACAATTGAATAAAAACACGCCACTGGGTTGCCGCTCACACAGACCAGTTCTAGTACTTCAGCCATCCTAGAGATTATGCATAACCTTTATTGCATACATAGATAAGACGACTGTGGAATACCTGAAAGGTCACGGCCGTGATCTTAAGCAAGTTATTTCAAGGCAATTGCTAAGGTATATATCGTCATTAATGTGGAAGGCTGTAGACATGGAAATGAGGCAGATATGTCTCCGCACCTGCTACGATTCGACGGCGTGCTGCGCAGCCGTTTTGCTTACCTACATGATGAGTGACCGAATGACTCCCTTCGCCACATCACCCCGCGATATTCAATTCCGCTGTTCTGCTAGGTCAGACACAGCATGATTGCGTGTGCTTTGCAATACCTAGGTACCCCGAAAGACTCAACAGGTCTGATAACGGCCTTGCATACCTAGGTACCTAGATACATAGTACTTAGTACCCCTCCAAGAGGTCCCCAGGCACCTCACACCCTTCCCTTTTTCAAAACACCGTTTTCACGTGCTTAGCAACCTTGGAAGCTCCTCACCAAGACGGTATGTTCTGGGAGCAATACCGTTTTTATACCCTTTGACCTGTGGGGGCGATACCAGAATAGCCCGAGCGAAGATTGCAAGTGCAGGGGTGTGAGTTGCACACGAAACGGAGCAGTAAGTCCCTCTACCGAAATTACATCTCGACATTCTTGCAACACAAACTGGGGTCGTATCCAGATGTAAATGCGCGGGCAAGTTTACGGTTCCACAGCACAACCTTGGAAGGTCTGCTGGGATCGTGTCTTAGGGCGATGCACGTTGCGTCCATAGAGATCCATGCAGTCCATAGAGATGCTATTCCTAGTTCGTATTAGCGCTGAGGCCTACCGTGTCTCGCGTGAGGCCTACCGTGCCTTGCGTGAGGCACGGAAACTGAGTCTGAAGGCTTTTAGCAATGATCACGGTTTAATCTTTATTGCCCCGGTTCATGTCGGTCCCATTTCTATCTCCAGTCGCATACATGCCAGACGCTCTTATATAAACCCTTCGCCCTCATGCATATGCGCGCTGTTTCCCCCGTCCTTGGGGAATTCCTTTTCTTCAAGACTCTCAGAAAACGGGCATAGTTGCAAGTGCTGCACCCCCAACCAAACTCGGGGACCATGCCTTCCACCACTGCAAGTATCCCCAAAGTTCTGTCAATAAGGTGAGGCCCTCCGTCGACGGCATCGCAAAGTTGCAGCCTCTCACCCTTCCTCCAAGTCATCGTTGATTTCGTTTCGCGCTCTTACTGTCCTTCTAATATTTGTCCGCGTTGCCTCTGTCTTTTTTTTTCGGAGGACCTGGTGGATGTGCTTCATTGTGACGGCGTTCTCGTGGAAAGACACATGGATTCCACTCGTTACATGAACACATCGTCCATCTCCATGTGGAGCATCATGGGCTGTCTGCCCCATCTGGAATTCATCTGATCTTACTCGGCCACGGAAATACTTCAATCCCGACATCCTTTCTGAACGGGATCTTTCACTGTCCACACTCCCGACGACCGAGATCGTTATCGAGCTAGCCAGGCAGGCAACGACACGACTCCAACCTCAGGCGACCTCGCGACAAGGTGGACTGAGGTCACCTTGCTGCCTTGCTGCCTCGTTGCCTCGCGCCAAATTCTCACCACCGATGTCCTCCTCAAGAGCAGCCTCTTTGATTGCGGGTTTCATAGGCTCTGTTCTCGTTGTGGCGCACCCTGGTGATGGCTTTGCATAATGGCCTGCGCTTTACCCCTCACTTCCCCTGCAAGTAGGGCGAGACGTCCACACAAGCCGGGCGCAATGAGCACACCCTCGCCCGCCTCACCTTTTTGATCCTGGTCCATTTAGTGCAAATCATGGTGGTCACATTTCAGGATGACAAGCGAGTTTTGCTTTTCCCATTGTGGCAAGTGCCTTTGGGTTAATTGCATATCATTGACCCTGTTGCGTTTTGCTGGGGCTCTACTGCTTGTGGCAATGCCTATGCCCGAAGGCCGCTAAGTCGTTCGCGGCAACCAGTTTTCGGTTCTCACCGTGACAGTGAAGGAGACTCGGGACGGTTGAAGCTCATCAGCCCGAGTGACCTGTGAGGAGGAGGATGATGAAGACCTGCATTGGATTCCAGTAACACTGGTGATGGTGACTTGCGGAAGTGTTGGTTGTTATGACTGATGTCGTCTAAGCGTTGCATTTCGCTTTGATGCCATGATCCATCGACTGTCGGCCTGATTGGGATTTCCCTCTGCCAACCTGCCGAATTTGTTATGGAACCGAAGCATTGGCCCTGTCCCGAGACATGATGTGTCGTTACATACACCTCCTACACCGTGTCCGAAGCAAACTTTGCGGTTTGGATATCAACATCGATTTGTCTCTAGTTGTATTGTCCTCGACCTATTCATGGATTTTCCGTCACCGCCACAACCGAGACCTGACCAAAGCAAACGATATCTTTGATGCAGCGGATTCCTCACGTCGATTGCGCTTAGTTACTGTTCGATGAGAACTCGGCTCGCTTTGGTGCATGGTGCATGGTGCATACAGCAGGGTGTTCGAGGTGGGGTGTGGGGTTAGCTGGGAACCCAGCACAACGAAGTACACCCCAGCAGCAGTACATGAGAAACCGCCAGGAGGAGGGGTGAAGGAGAAGCAGAACATGCACTTTGAGGTATTAAGCGGTTGTCACCAAGGGCCGACATACTGGCGAAATGTGCAAGACCTGGCGGCCCAGCAGGTTCGCATCGAGCTTCTCGGACATCTGGAATCCCTTCTGGCGAACAAATGAAGGGGAAATCTATAAAATTCGAGATCCAAGCAGTCAATATTGATTTGAAAATCTCCCTCAGCAACATTGCTATCCTACAGATGCTTGCAACTTGCAAATTGGATCAAGTAATAGCCCTCGTGAAGCACCCAGCTCTCGTATATTCTGATCACCTGTTCCAACGCTTTTTGCAGTGCAGTCAACCGCTTGTCTGCCGGTCGTCCTCACCTGCCTTCTGTCAAAATCCACTGCTTCTCGAGCTTCAGCAACTGAGACTGCCCCTTCTCGCAAGGAAACAATGGGTACAGAGTCAACCCAGTCCATTAACGGGTACGACCAAAACATCCACTCTCCTTCCCTTGACCTCTGTCGAGAAGACGACTGATCCACTAAACCTGGTGTGATATATCAAGGTCATATGCTGCCTCCACCGATACCCCGTCCCGCCAAACCGTGGTGCAACAATCAGCCCTGCAACAACAGCGACTCGACGCATTCATGGACGAGCCCTGGACGCGCGGTAATCGTCTGGTCACCCTGCCCTACCGCAACTCGCCCACCGAAGCCTCGAGGCTGTCTCAAGGGGTGCCACTTGCCAAGCAGCCACCGGGGTTGCGAGGTCTTGGGTCTTGGGTCGACTCAAGTGGAAGCAAATGAACGTTACTCTACACTATGTCAAGCTTGGTCTTTATAAGTCCATTGTTCCGGGAAATTCACAGGGATATGTTAGGTTAAGAGGATGATGGTAGCAGGTATGGGTTGGGATACAACTTGGGACAGGTTTCACCTTCGCTGGACGAAGGCTAAAGATTCAGCACACGACGGGTCTAAATACTCTCTTAGTATACGTTGGAGTTCAATCCAGCATCTTTCTTCCCCCACTACATGCATGTCTCTGCCGAAGACTCTATCGGTTGTACCCACTGCCTCGTAGTCTTCCGCTATTCCCATCCTTGCTCTGGGGCAGCCAATTTGAAGGCGTTCAGGAGTAATCACTCCCGACTGAACTTCCCCCCTCCCGATGTTCCCGGTTCCTCTACCCTCGCCAAGCTTTCAGGCACCGAAGCCTCGGAGCGTTGAGGCTTCGCTTCCACAGAGGGCATTGCACCTACACAGGCGCCCTTGACCAGCCAGTATCAGCTCAAGTCTAGGCCCCATAGGGCGGCCTGCCCGATCGGTCCGGTCCGCATCCCCGCCCCTGGGCCCAGGGCCTCGGGGCCCTTCAAGCCTCAGCATGCCCTACAACTTGAACTGGGGACACCTCCCCACCCAAAATGCAACATCGACCCCAGTAATTCCACGACGCCGGCAGCTCTTCGATGCCTTCGCTGCCGTTCTCTTTCGTGGATAGTCACCACTGCATTGTGCATAAATTCATGATGGCCTCTCGTACGATTCCCTTCCCGACTGAGGTCCTGCCATTGAACACGAGCATCGCAAAATCAGTGCGAGTCCTTTCCAATTGGTGCAGGCGCGTGCTCCGTGGGCATTGTACGTGAGCCCTACACGCCGCACCATGGGGCATACTATGCCACTACTGTAATGGACTCTTATATCGGATCGCCTCTGGAATGTTTGCATACTACTGCTTCCACTGCCAACGCCGCCCCTAGGACAGTGATGTGAATGGCCTGATCGGAATTTAGTGGCTCAGACCGTTACCCCTGCCCTTGTAATGTGCATCGGATTCGTCCGCTTCGAGGAGGGGGCTCACATGTGCATCCTAGCAGGACAAGCTAGCCAAAACAGGATAGGGTAGGATCCTCGTATCGTTAAGTGAGAGTTGTACCGGAAACCGGAACACTTCACTACCGGTAAGACGGAGGAATACTGGGCATTTCACAGTATATATATAAGTGATGTTTGTAACTATAGCCTTGCCTTGACCACTGATAGACAACACGAATAGTCGAGAAGGCTACCCCCAAACAAGATGGTGCTCAAACAGCTCCCGGCCGAAGAGGCCGACATGTACCGAGCAGCCATGATCGAGAATGAAGCCTACGCACCCCTCGAGACGAACCAAATCTTGTTTCCCGGACCTCTCCCTCCCAACATCCTCGAGTTTCGTGCCGAAGAATTGAAGGAGCAGGCGAAGGAGCCCAACATGTTCTGCTTCAAGGTGATCGATACAGAGCTCGAGGGCGAGCAGATGATCGCCTTTGGAAGATGGTATGTCTCCCCAACACAAGCTGCATGCACCACTAGACCGATGACCTCGGAATGGAGACAATATGTGCTGACCAATCTGAGAAGGGTCATATATGACGATACCTACCCGCCCAAACCGAAGCCACGGAGGGAGAGTCCTCCAGGTGCCAATGCGGAGGCATTCGACTTGTTGTTTGGAAATCTGAGAGAGCTGAACGACAGAGCTGCGGGCGGCAAGAATTGTGTCTGTAAGTTGGCTAGAAGTTGCATCTGCCGTTGCAGTACTGCCTCAACTGGATGAATCCACCGACCCCTCGTCATTATACAGCGTCATCGAGAATTCAAGCCCCCCCACAATACGAGAGCAAGGCTAATTCAGACTGAAATAGACCTACAGTCACTCTATACCGACCCAAAACATCAGGGTCGTGGGGCAGCGAGCATGTTGGTCTCCTGGGGAGTCGAGGAAGCGGCGAAAAGGGGCCTGCCAGCTTATCTCGAGTCCACAGTAGCAGGCCACAACGTGTACCTGAGGCACAACTTTCGGGATATAGAGGAACTGGCCCTAGACTTCAGCAAATGGGGCCTGGAGGAACCGGAAAGGATTTGGTCTATGGTCAATGTTCAAGGGAGTTGATCTGCTTGAGAAGCAACGGTGTGTACCTAGCCAGTATTTGAGAGGAGTCAATGTCCCATCCATATATCAGGGATTTGCCAGCCAGCCCCATTTTCCATCACCACCATTGTGGTTGCAGGCCATATGGTGTATAGAGTGAAAACAACATACGCCACCCGTCCGAATGTCTCTGTATACTCAGTAGTCGACCTGTATCGTTCCATTATAAAGGGGAAATAAAAAAACATGAGGTTTTTGATCAACAGTACTGGATGGAGAGCAGCCATAACCTGAAGCTGGACCCCGAATGTGAACGTCTTGGCCGAGGTTTTGCCATGTTGAGCGCAAGAGTGCCACCTGTTTAAGGGATGAAAGATACAGATTTTCCGCCAGACATAATGGGTTCGAACAATGTCGCCTTTGATTTGAGAGGGAAACGAATGGGAAATTCTACCTGGCCTGTTAACAAGGAAACGCATAACGGTACGCCCTGACTAGTGCAGCATCATAGAATTATGGGGTCAATGCCTCGAATACTTTAGCTTCGAAGCTCTGGAGATAATTGAGGACTTGGAGAGCACAGGCTGTAGACTTCAAGTTGCCCAGGGGAGGGGGGCGCAGACGTCTGGAAGGCGCACCTCGAAAATGTAGAGTGTCTTCATGGACTTCCCTATGGATGGATACCAGCCATGTACATCATCACGGCCGGGATCCGTCGCATCACTTGAGCAACTTGACAAGCATTGATGGGGAAGCAGATCCACGAGCAGATATAGTTCCGGGCAAAGCGACGGCGTATCCTGCTCGCAGAGCCCCACTGGCCAATCCAATGGACGACATACGAGAAGAAAAGCGGGTCCATATTCGCACCCCCCCGTTGTTATTCCACACCCCGTTGTTATTCCACACCCCGCTGTTATTCCACACTCCGCTGCCCACCCATCGGAGCCATATAAGAACAGACCAGATTGACTCTGGGAAAGGCCCGTGGGCAGAAGAGCCCCATGCAATCTAATCTTGCGATGGTCCAGTCAAGATATGGCAATGGAAGCCGCTTGGCTACCGATTCATGTTGGGTATCCGCGATGGTCCCGCCTGTACTTTCCACGAGGCCAGGAGTCAACGGACAGCCTCCATCGCTCGGGTAGATGGCATCAATGTCCGTTCCCGTATAATGGCAATCTGAGGAGTAGGGTATTGGGGTGATGTAAAATCCCGCCAGTACGTGAGCTGAGACTGGAAAGTGGAAAGATATACCACCTGCGAGGATCCCATTGGATCTTGACCTGATATCAGAAGTTTCTCCAGACCGACGCAGCAATTCGCGGCGCAGCGTTGCTGTTTTTGCGCGACGTAATGTGAACAAGTTTGGCGACGAGTGCCCGATAGAAGATCTGATCAACGGAGAGGGTGGGCGCCTGAGGTGCATGAGGTGAGGTTGAAAGTTGGCATGGGGGTCGAGGGCTGAGTAGGCCCTGATTGGTCACCTCGAGGTCAGATCCTCCCACCAAGTCTCCCCCCATATATAAACCACCTCCCACTTCCACACTCTTTTTCCACGCCCTTCACTCTTTCATCTGTCAAATCAGCAACCCATCAATTTCTCGCACCAAACCAACTCGAAACTTCAAGCGGCATCAGCATCCATCTAGCAGAGCACCCTTGAGGCCACTTGACCCCATAGGTACAACGCCCTTCACTTTGAGGGTACACCATCACACAACTCCCCGTCGGCTCTGGCATTGTTGCATTGCCTCCCCATCCCACAACAGTATGGCTACCAGAAACCACAACAACCACCGATCGACCACATCACGGTCGTCCCATATTTCGTCTTCAGCATCCGCACCCTCAAGTGGATCCCGCCAGCAAAACTCAGGACACAGGCCGTCCAAGAGGAATTATTCGGCAACAGACCGCCCGCAAAGACTGGAATCACCGTGCAGTGGCATGATAAGCCCTCCTGAAGATGTGACTGATGTCGTGCTGGCATCGGAGTACCAGTACTTGTCGGCCCCTTGGCCACAGCCCTGGAGTTGGACCACCGGTCCCTATGATGCTGCCGTGCCCAACTCCCAATCTTGGAAGCCTAGAGTCCTAGACACGCAACGCCTTGATCCTTCACCATCGAGGAGGAGCCCCAAGCGTGCTCGCTGGGACGACCGGGATGACAGACTGGCGAGTCCCCCAATGACACCATACATTGGCAGGCTGGAGAGCCCCGAGCTTGAGCCGATGAAGTGCAGCGGGAGCTTTTGTGATTGTTGCCTGGATGAAGATAGGTATTTTGTTGAGAGGGAAAGAATGGATTACCAAAGTAGGTGCAGCAGCTCATTGTGGGATTGTCGTGGGTGGTTTCGTGGTGGTGGTGGTTGACATTGAAATGACTAAGCCATACTGACCAATGACAGTCGATGCTGCTAAGGCCCACATCCGTGGCGCACCCAGTCACAAACCGTCGAGTCCTTAGGAAAGAACGCCAACTTGGTGGTTATGAAAGTTGAATTGTGTATGATGATATGAGGTTATGAAGCGTCTTTTTCTTTCTCTGGAGTTTGGGTGCCCGATTGGAAGTGTTTGCAGTGCCGGGAAATGAAGGACGTCGAGATGAGCGGGCACGTGGTTTGCCTGAGGCTGAGGTGTGTAGCGGGTGCTACTGTGTACATGTAGCGGTCCCCCCGACGGTGACGCGAACGTGGCTTCTGCTGGTACAGTAATGTGGATGCGTAACATATAGATGAACCGTATATGCCGTTTGTTTATGTAACGCTGAATACTCATACACCCGTGTTTGTGGTCCTTGAGAAAGTGGGTGGTCTAGGACACAAGGTTGAAGGGAAGGTGGCCAGCCACAAAGGTTGTAGGACGTCAGAACAAACCTTGGAAACCAGGGGGGCAAGGCAGCCGATAGTCCTCTGGTTACCTACCTAGGTAGTCCTGGAATAGAGGTTCTCGTCACCACCCGGGAAATGCTGTTATTGTTGGTAGATGCCCGCCGCAGGTGGTCACGGATTGAACAAGTAGACAGTCGGAACGAGCGACAAGATGTACTTGAAGCTTAAAGGCAGCAGCAGGCAGCAGTCAACCCGCAGCCCCACTGTGGGTACCTACCTAGGTAGGTAGTTATCAGTCATCAACCCTAACCCTTAAGACCAACAGTTCAGCACCTAAACTCAAATTCAACGTCATGTCTTCCTTCTTCTGTCAGTGTTGAGGACAAAGGCTCACTCACTCACAATGAGATTGTGCTGGCATTACATTCAACCCATCTCGTACCTGGGTACCACTAGATTATTGTTCGTATTCAATATCACCGGATACATACTTACATGCAACCACGGTACTGTATGGTACAGGTGAAGCATGGCACACAATCTAGAACCACGACGCCCTGTCATCATGGGTGTTGACATCTCCCAGTTGACCTATGTATTTTTTCGAGAAGATCCCGGAGGAGACCGACCATCCTCCCGAGGAAACTGGATATGTCGATCAATGCCACGAGTTCTTGAATTTTCTTGACTTACCCTGTACACACATCGATGTGGCCTGCGTATGGCCCACGGAACACCAAGCCAGCCAGTGACACCAACAGCCAGCAGCATCCCGAGCCCGCACAACGGCCTTCTCCATTGAGATTATACAGCTATTTACAAGCGTACAATTGAGGTCCATCGTACGCGGTAGATGATGCGTGCCCGTCGTTGTGGAGCAAAAGGTACATCACCGTCCCATGACCGACTATCCCTTAGTCGTTCGGCCATCTGCTTTCTTGTTGACAGTTCTACCATGAGACAATTCATGCGCGCTTTGAGCAACTTGCGGCTCATTGCAGAAATGTTTGCGTTTCGCCATATTGAATAGGGGAGGAGGCGTGGAAGAACATGCAGGAAGAGGAGACCAGCGTCTGCATATAAAGGCTCCTGATATGCTCTTCCCTCAGATGTCCCCAAGAAGGACAGGAAGGCTCACTTGACACCCTCTCGAAGCCAAGTCTCCTTAAAGAATAACGATGCGTCTAATCTTCGGTCTGGCTACTGTGCTGGGCAGCGTTCTGGCCACATCGGCCACTAGCCCTGCCGCAAACATCCCCCGGAATAACAACACCATACCGGGTGCTTACATCGTTGAGTTTGCGGAAAACCACGTGGGTGGTGTTCTCCCACTGCCTCCGATCCCCTGCTGACATAATACAAGGACCATCCCTCGTTCTATAACAGTCTCAAAGCCAATGGCATTGATGTGTCACAGCGTATGAACTTGTCCTTCACCTTGTTCAAGGGTGTCTCTTTCAACATCAATGACCTTGTCAGCCAGCCAAAGCATGCCTCAAGAATCGCTGCTCTGCCAGCTGTCAAGCAGATGTGGCCTGTCCGCACCTACCCAGTCCCCCAGATCCAGCGCATGAACACCGTCCAAAACCCAAACGGACCCATTGAGGTAATCCCCAACGACAAATCTGAAAGCGGCCACGACGCGTATTCCCCCCACGTCATGACCCAAGTCGATCACCTTCATGCTGCAGGCTACACGGGCAAAGGCGTTCGCATCGGAATCGTCGACACGGGCGTCGACTACAAGCATCCTGCCCTTGGCGGCTGCTTCGGCAAAGGCTGCCTGATCTCCTATGGCTGGGACCTCGTTGGTGACCACTGGACAGGCGTCGACGCTCCAAAGCCAGATCCGGATCCGTACGATAACTGTATCGGCCATGGCACGCACGTCGCTGGAATCATTGGTGCCAAGCCGAACCCAATGAACTTCACTGGCGCAGCTCCTGGTGCCACCCTTGGCATGTACCGGGTCTTTGGCTGTCGGTCGGCCGGTACCACTGACGACGTCCTGATCGCTGCTTTCAACAAGGCCTACGAGGATGGAAGTGATATCATCACCGCCTCGATTGGTGGGGCTGATGGATGGAGTGAGGCACCCTGGTCCTCCGTCGTTAGCCGCATCGTCGACAATGGTGTGCCCTGTACTCTGGCTGCAGGTAATGAGGGGTCGATGGGGATGTTCATGGCCAACGATGCCGCGGACGGCAAGGGAGTTACGGCGGTAGCTTCCTTCGACAATGTTGTAACGCCCATTCTCCTCCCGAAGGGCACCTATCACGTGAAAAGCTCATCTTCCGAGGCGTCATCCGGCAAAGAGATGACGGCTTCAGCTTCGTTTGGATGGGTCCCCGGCTATCCTTCTTTCGAGAATGTCACACTTTCTCTCTGGGCTACTAGCCACAACTCCAGCGTGGAAGATGATGCTTGCACGAGTCTTCCGGCTGACACTCCAGATCTATCGAAGTATGTTGTTCTGGTCCGACTTGGAGGGTCGTGTAGCGCTCAAAAGAAAGCCGAGAATGTCGCAGCCTTTGGTGCTCAATATATACTGTTTTGTGCCAGTACTGGAGACGAGTAAGTGAATACGTCCTTCACATTACGTCCATTGCTGACAATTGGAAGCCTGTATCCTCCACCTATACTGGTTATTGATGCCAAATTGAGACACATTAATGGCTCGGGAGTTGTCCTCTCTGAGCAGGGTACTAGATGGGTGGATCTACTGAGCAGCGGTTCGGAAGTTCACTTGACCTTTGTTGAACCATACTCCGCGGCCACTGTCTACGCAGAAACGAGGAATCGCCTCACAGGAGGCTTTGTGAGCACTTACACAAGCTGGGGTCCAACCTGGGAATTGGACGTCTATCCCGCCTTGGGGGCACCTGGGGGCAACATCCTCTCCACCTACCCCCTCAGCGGAGGTGGGTACGCTGTTCTATCCGGGACTTCGATGGCGACGCCTTTCATGGCAGCCGTGTACGCACTCATCGGACAAGCTCGAGGCACATTCGACCCTACCCAGCTAGGAACCATCCTTGCAAACAATGCCCAAGCACAGCTGTGGAATGACGGCACGGGAACACTAGGAGAAATTGCCCCAGTCCCGCAGCAAGGCACCGGTCTGGTACAGGCGTATGATGCGGCGTTCACGACGACACTACTCACTGTCAAGAGTATCTCGTTCAACGACACGTATCATTCTGTTCCAAACGCGACGTTTACCATCCGGAACATGGGCCATGAAACTGTGACCTACCACCTTGGGCACAGTCCCGCACTGAGCATGTATACCCTGCCTTTGGTCTCTGATAAGTTCTATCCTGACTCCTTCCCCAATCGGATACTGGCCGAACATGCGGTGCTGAAGTTCTCACAAACCTCCGTCAAAGTCCCGCCGAAGGGACGTGCCGAGATCACGGTGACACCATCACTCCCAGCACTGGCAGAAGTTGAAGACGCCATACCGGTGTACAGCGGCTTCATCACAATCAACAGCACAGACAGTGGGAACCTGACCATCCCCTACCTCGGAGTCATTGGGACCGTGTCCAGCGAGTTTGTAATTGACCCGGAAGAGAGCACGATGCTTGGCTACGCCGCCAAGGGCTACGCCGCAGGCATGCCCGATAACATCACCTTTTCCATCCCACACCCAACCATCAACAACACCTACGACCCAGACGACCCATTTGCAGCCGGCTACTACTATTACCCCTCAGCGGACGTCGTCCTCGACCTCGGCACCCGCATCGTCCGCGCCGATGTCGTTCCGCTGTCCGCCAACTACACCGGCCCGATAACCAAGGTACTGGGCGAGAAGACCGCGGGCAGCGTTTATGGCTTCCCGCAGACGTACCTGGCGCGAACGTACACCAATGTTGTGTTCACGGGAATGCTGGATGACGGCACGGTTGTGCCGGAGGGGCAGTATGCGCTTGCTGTGAAGGCTCTGAAGCTGTTTGGGGACCCGGAGATGGCGGAGGATTATGACACTATGGTGATGCTCCCGTTCAGTCTCAACTATTTGTCCAAAACACCTGACCCGGTTGTTCCTCGGAGGCGAGCTCGTTGGTAGTTGATCTTGTGCTGTGGGATTCTAGAGTGTGCTGCATAGACGGACGGCCAAGGAGCACTCGACGTTTTATGAAGTCATGCCCCTGTTGTTGGGCTGCTATTCAGCAGACGTCTTGCCCAGGTGAACTAGCTAAATCATCCGAGCACTCAGGCATGGAGCGTCTGTCGGCTTCGAGATCGTCAACTGGACTACAATTCGTCTGTTCTCTACAATGCATGGTTGTTTATCTGGACATGAAAGCATCAATGCCACTTTTCTTTAGCCGCGCATGTCTTGGTGTAACTTACGATGCCCAAGAAGGGGCGTTTTTGTTGATAATAAACTTTGGACTAGACAATGCAATTGTACTTCGAAGGTAAAGGGTACTCGAACAGTGGACTGGTTCTACTGGCACATATATATATATATATGTGTGTGTGTGTGTGTGTGTGTGTGTGTGTGTGAGCACGGCATACCTACGGTCGTTAAGGATACTTCATCTTGTTCCTGCACACCAAACCTCAACTCACTCACCAAAACCTACTACCATACCTTTCGGAAACAAAGTTAGCCCAAGGTAAGCAGATCTGCACCATTTACACCCAGTCCGATTCCAAACCACTTACAAAACGCATCCTAACCTCCTTCACAATAAAGGAAGTCATGATGGACCAAACTCGCGCTGACGTTGAAGTAGGCGATGATCTTTACACCCTCGGGCTGGCAGTATACATACAAAATTGGCCCATCCTAGCAACAATGCCTCTTTAACAACAATTTTCAACAATCTTTGAATATGATACAGATGGCCCACCACATGAATTTGCGAAAGTACAAGTGGAATCCAGATATAACGAGCTTCCAGAAGAAGCGAATATGTACATGAGTATGTATCCCGGGGCCTGGGTAGACCCATATCTAGGTAGCCTGGTAGCTCTCCTGGACCTAGGTACATTGCGCTATTCGGATGGCTTGGATTGCATGCTCTTACCATTCGTTTCTTTCGTTTCATTGAGGAGGAGAGTGCTGACTGACTCAGAGTGTGACAAAATGGCGGTTAGTGTAAGTCTTTACTTTGGTGCCAACGGGCTGGACTGGAGCTGATGGGGGTGTGAGGAGGGTAGTTCAGTCTTCTTCTTGGGATTTGGAAGCCGTCTTAGTGCTAAGTTTGAGGAAGGCTACGTGTCATGTGCAATGTCGACGGTGAAAATGAGGACCTTGGAAAAGAATTCTGCGTGACTCTGAGACCGGAGGGCCTCGTGCATGGCGCCGAGGGAGAATGGCAGGCCTCCTGCATTGGCTCACACAGCCCCCAAACTCTTGCAGCCAACAGAAAGTCGCACCTGAAATACATGGATGCCAACAATCGTTGAATTGCGTCTCCGTTTGAAACAAATCTCTCATGACGTGGACAAAAGCAATAGGGCAGCTCTTCCGATTGGCCCACACACCCGTTGTGATGGCCATTTCACTTCCACCGTCCTGGGTACATATGCATATATAATGAGCTGGCAGCTTTCACTTGACCATATCTTTGAGACTCCCAAACTCCCAAGGCCTCCAACAATCGTGGCGAACGGGCTACAATTTCCTGCTGTCACGATGGAAACGACATTTGAAAGGTGAGTTGATATTCCCGTGCTTTCAGTGGTCACCTCAGACATGCTGACGTCTCGCATCGCGCAGCATCCTCGGATCGAGCCTCTTCAAATTCGTTGTTGGCCCCCACAAGAAAGAGTACATCATACATGGTGCTGCCATATCAAGTCTCTCGAGGCCTCTGGATGTCTTACTGAATGGGCATATGAAAGAAGCCGAGGAGAGGCATGTCAACTGGCCCGATGTCGAAGAGAAGACGTTCGTGCGCTTTGCCCAGTGGGCGTACACGAAAGACTATGTTACCGAGGAACCAGAAACAGTCCTCGATCATTCTTCAATCGAAATACCGACTCCTACTATTCAGGAAGGAGTGTTACCGGACACCAGCAAGGCCCCAGAGAAACCTCTGTACTCTCTCAACTCATATTATGAGACTTTCGAGACTCACAAAGGCTGCTGTAGTAATGCGGATTGCAAGTACTACGGCAGCGGTGGTCCATTCAAAAGCATACAAGCACAATGTCTGGCATGTTTGCAGAGTTACATGACCAAAGCTTGCGTTCATTGCAGCTCGTGCTTCTCCGACTGTCCCACTTGTGGGCCCCCAGGCGTCATACCTAGAGACCATTGTTCGTCAGCAAACTGCAGACTATACCGAGAACGAAACAACAGCTTCACGAGGAATCTGACCTGTCTCAGATGCCGAAAGGATTATGAAACAAAGCGTTGCCGTATATGTGCCTCGGCTTTTTCTGACTGTCCTCGCTGTATGGCCGCCATGCCGAAGCCAACAAAAAGCAAGAGAGCTCAGCTCATGGATGAGTTCCTGGACAAGAGTGGCACCGAATACCCTTCTACAACATCGACCTTCCTGCCACGGGAAAACAAAGAGGGCTGTGAGGACTACACTGGCGTCTTTCTTTGCCACGCACAGCTCTATATTCTAGGTGACAAGTACGATATCCCATCACTGAGACAACTCACACTGCACCGGCTTCACGCTACGCTGGGGGTGTTCAATCTCTACCCAGGCCGCATGGACGACATTTCAACGCTCGCCAGATACGTCTTTGATAACACTGCCCCAGAGGACAAGATCCGCGTTATGATTGTGCTTTATTACGCTTGCATCATCGAGGACGCTTCGAAGTACGAAGGGTTGAAGTCACTCATCGACGAGTTCCCTGATTTCGCTCTCGGGGTGATATTGAAGATGTGTACGGTGCTGGGTAGCAGGTTCTGAAGGCTAGGAATTACTTCTTGGTATGAATCATCGTCATGTGAGAAGGGGTGTGGTTTCAGGGCATCTTGTGGCAGTTGACCGGATAGACCAAGTTAGTCATCACTGATAGTTTACGCCGTGTTCACCAAAACTGGGGTCTCTTATCTGTCCGACAATTCATGTACCATCGTAAACTCTCCACCACTCTCAAGCTTTAATAGCTGGGCCTCAGGACTCATGGCCGCGCCCCGCGCCCCCAACACACAAATTATAAATAGGTACACGCATCTCCACTGATTAGAGCGAGTCTTGGGACCTTTGCCTCATAGACAAGGACGTCAGCCGACCAGGCGGCCCGAGTGAGTGGTTCTTGCACCTGATGGGTCGGTACAGTGGTTACCCCCCATATATCTAGGACCTTGACATGTCATATAGATCTGTCGGATGAAATAGTTCCGTCGCTACTTACATGCTGACCCCTATAAATCATACAAATGACTTGGATGGGCCGTATGATATATAGGGGTAGCCACTGTAGATCCCGGACAGTATACCATCACCATTCACTGTAAGTATCGCTGGAGGTATACCACCGCATCCCGTGTAGTACGGTCTCAGCTACGGTTGCTTTCACATAAATCTGGACAGCCACAGGTTCAGTGGATCCAATGGAAGTGTCCAGGGTGAGACGTAGAGATATAATTTAAGCTGGACTATGTTGTATCTACCGAACTGACATGGGCAGGACGGTGATGACCTCAATCTGTAAGAAGTCGGACTCAAGGGTACCTTGGGTGACGCTGTCAGGGTTAGGGCACACATATAAGCGCCCGCCCCTGAGTGTCAATCCGACCTCATGGGCGCTTATTTTCAAGTGCCACACTCCTGGACGAGTTCCAGTCCAATCGACCTTCCTTCGGGGCCATATCATGGCGCGAACCACACAGCTGCAAACACTAAGCCCAAGACACGCACGATGAACAATAGCCGCGTTATTGGTCCCACCGTTGATACGACGGGACCTCGGGAGGGCTCCTGCCTGTGCTTTGTGCTGCTCTCAAGCTGTCGCGCGCTTTGCTTCTAGATAATGTCTATATATCCCGGTGACACGAAATATGAGAACATAGACAGCATTTGGTATACCTCTTGGGCAACATCAACAAAATGCATCAACCTCTCCGGCTTCCAGCCACTCTCCTCGGCCTCCTCCTGACCGCGCTATATCCGACATGCTCAACAGCCTCTCCAGCAGCTGACCCAGCCCAAATACAGACCGTTACCATAACGGCCGCGCCCAGCATCCCCTCGACGGTGCCACAGTTCACAGACACGGCGAAATTCACCTCCGCCATACTCAACAGCACCAACGTCTACCGCAGCGAGCACAACGCCACCGCTGTGTCGTGGAACCACACCCTGGCGAAGTACGCATCCTCGTACCTCTCCTCCATGGGATCCGAGTCGCCGGACTCCGGATCCGAGTGCGACTTTGCCCACTCTGGAGGACCCTACGGCGAGAACCTCGCGATCGGGTGCAATGAGGTGACGGGCTGCGTGGAACTGTGGGGCGACGAGAGGGACGAGTACAGTTTCAACAATCCAGGGTTCAGTGAGGAGACGGGCCACTTCACGCAGCTGGTCTGGAAGGATACTACGACGGTGGGCTGTGCGAGACGACTGTGTGGAACGAGGGCTTGGTATATCGTCTGTGAGTATTGGCCGAGGGGAAATGTGATCGGGGAGTTTGGCGGGGAGGTCGGACGGAGGGTTACCCGCAAGATCGACAAGGCCCCAGGGAATAACGGCATGTGGAGTTGGGCTTCGAGAGTACGGCCGGCAGCGTGGTCGTTATATGTGACCCTGTTGGTAATACTGGTGTTGTAATGGATTACGGGATGGCACTTCAGACCTGCTGGGAAGGTCTTTAAAAACATAATGAATTAGTCTGCTCCTATATATGCTGAGAAAGGATTCCACAGCCAAAAAAACAAACAAAAAACAAGAGGGACCCACATAGTACAAGATTGCATCCAGGTTGAAGTACTATAGCTAATACAACTACCAGAGATGCTAGAACTGCTATAGCCATTACTTTAAAGCCTAATACAGCTCCTAAAGGACTATGAGACTAGGCTGGGAGGTCATGGTGATCAAGATATAGGGCGGCCCAGATGTTTCGTTATATCATCTAGTCTTGGTTCCTGTGAATATCCGTTCTTATTCCACACTGAACCTGCATTATATATTTCTATCTCCACCCAAGCACCCATCCTCTCCAGCATGTAACTACTGCTTGTCGTCCAGCGACTTCATTCCACCACCTTAGCCATCTCGGGCCATTTGATCTACTTGTAGAAAACACCTTGGTCCAGAGCAAGAGGCTTTGCAGAAGGCCACAGCTTCTTGATACTCGCCTTAGCCTTCGCAACATCATCCGCAGCCACCAGGCCTGCCTTGGCCATCTCATCAAGAATACGGGTACACCAGAACCGGCAACCCGTTCCCTGCGCGTTGAAGTCATACTTGTCCAGACCCTTCGACGTTATCAAGTCCACAAGAGACTTGACAGTAATCGCCTTGGACGGCTTAAGGTTCGTCTTGGATGCAGCCTCGGTGTGGGTTGAGCAGGTGTACGGGAGCACGCTGATGACGATGTTCGCCTTCATGGTATCCTTGCCTGAGGTCCCGTTAAGACCAGAGGGGGTGCAGTCGATGCGGACCGATTCCTTGGCCGATGTGACCAGATAGAACACCCAGTGGTTCGTCTTGCCCTTCTGGCCCGGCATGATGTCCTTCTAGTGCGCGATTGCGATGATGTTGCTGATCTTCTTGTCGAGCATGGCGTCCTTCTGACTGCCTGGAATGTAGGTGATGGGAGTGAACGGGGCCATTTTGTATCGAAAGTGGGGGGTTGAAAGTGTAGTAAGAAGGAGGTTAAAGTGTAATGTGTGTAGATTGCTTAGACGCTGGCTGTTGTAGACGAAGCTGAAGAACTGGAGTTGGTTGTTGGTTGTATAGTTGACTCTGTGTTTAATGAAGATGTTGTTGTTGATGATGTTGTACAGGAGAACAGAAAACGAAGAACGAGTCCTCATACCTACATTTATAGATTCTGAATTCCCAAGGGAGCTGCTGTCTTCAGTGAAGCCCCCCGCGATCATTGTTGTGGTTGGTTCAACCATGTTGACGACCTCATGGAGAGCGACAATCAACCCAGTCGTTCCGCAGGAGTGGCATCGTAACGAGGCCTGGGCCACGAGGATGTTGTCCTACGACCAGCTTAGTCGAGTTTGGTGCTATACATGTATCAACCGTCGTGAAGTGCAGGGCAAAGAGGCTGTAGGGTAGGCCAGGTGGATGGCCGATCTTACCCAACAGCCTAGACATGGAGATCATTGTGGGCCTTGGGGTGGTCGAGATTTGTAGCCGTCAGACCTGACAGAGATATACAGACAGGAGCATTACTTGCGTCAAGAAAACTAGTTCCAACAAAGCCTCTACACAGATAATGAATCCCAATGCCTATAAGGCCAAAAAACACTGCCACATCCTTATTGATTGTGTAACAGTGTTCACTGAGATCTAGACTCATTCGCAGCGTGCAGCTGGTTTGCTTGTATTGATGTGTGGAGACGGCCTAATTATGGAAGCAATTACATACAGTACAGATATTGAAATAGCGTTGAGGATTGTCCTGTGTCAATTGTGCGAAGTGGATAGGTGAAGTGGGTGATCAAAAAGGACACAAGAGCCAAATATAGTTGCAATAGGCAGACGATCAGGTGGAAAAGGGGTATTACAGCCGCATTTGGCTTACTCGGGAAGCCTCAGAGCGGCCGGCGGGCGCTATGCTAGTGGGTATTCGCAGATCGCTGTACCGTGTAAGACTCCTACGAGGTGCTATCGAATCCCGAAGTGGTGCGGAGGATCAGTGAAGTGGAGTTCAGACCGGTTTTCATTTAGGGCTGCATGTGGAACCTTGGAACTCGGTAATGAACATCACGGCCTCAGATGGACCGATCCTTCAACAGCTTTTGGGCCCTATAAAACTGACCACGCTGAAACGGTAAGTCCAGACATGATGAGTACCTCCCATCACGAACATCTTGCTAACAGACTTTCAGCAACCCATACCAACCGACCACCGCGGCGAACTTCGAAATGGCCCAAACCGGTGACTTGGAAACCTTCCCCCTAGACGGTGTAGACCACACTACCGTCTCCGACTCGGACCTCATGGCTATTTACGACACTTGCCCGGCGGTCTGGGAGGGCGCTATGGGATGTAGCACAAAAGTTGTGCGCGTCTCGCGAACACTCGTGCTGAAAGGCAAATCCTTCACGCGGCCCACCATTGAAGGGAACCACGCAATCGCCTCCCGTTGCGAAACCTTCCGCGTGCCGACGATACACCGCGTATTCCGGGCCCAGCCAGCTGACACCAATGAGTCCCCGGGCTGGTTCGTCCTCATGGACTACGTTCCCGGCCGCTGCGTCAGGGACTGCTGGGAGGAGCTCGACGACCGGGCGAAGGAAAGGTCGCCGGGAGGGTGGCAGATGCCATATTGGAGATGCAGTCGGAACGCCTCGCCGTCGACACCCCACCAGGACCTATCGATCGTCCGGCAGACATCAACCCCGACGAGCCCGAGACCTTCCAGGGGCCTTGGTTTTCCTACTACGGCGCCGGCCCGTTCACCACGACTCAGGAACTCGAGGCGTGGTGTAACCACAAGCTGGACGTCTGCCTACGTTTCAAGAAAACGCCTTCCGACACGCCCCGCTTTGAGTTCAAAGAGGGTTTGGTCCTGACGCACCAGGACATTACGCCCAGAAATCTGGTTCTAAGGCCTCGAGCTGGTGGTGACAGCGGTGACGACTTTGACCTCTGGATCTTGGATTGGGACTATGCTGGTGCCTACCCACCAGGGTTCGAGCAGGCTGCGTTGAGTGTGCAGTGTTCGGATTTCCCGGGATTTGCGGACATGGTGCTCGAACGATTGCCAGCTGAGCATGTGAGGACTCAGATGCTGACCCAGCGGAGGGCGATCGACTATGGGTTGACTACAGGAGCGTTTCTTTAGTACTGCTAAGTGTACAATTTTACAATTGACTGGATGTTATGAGATTCCATCACGGTCACGTAACAGCTTCCTGATAACCAAGCCCAGCTTACATGTATTGTGACCAACTGGAATCATACTACACGGGGTTTGTCAAGGCCAGTACGCTGGGGGAGAGAACAGTCTGCACATGAACGAAGTCAAATTGCTTTTAAGGATAGTATAATTCAATTAATCTTTTACTAGGGGCCATGTCCCATTTAATTACTTTAAAAACATTTCAACCCAGATTTGTGTGATAAGGAAAGACTTGAGTATCTAAGAGCCGCCAACTGCAGATCATCATCCGTCTCGGTGCCACACCTCCCTCAACTTTCCTGTGGGCACTCAGACCTCGACGAGCCTACTCGTCGGCAGTCCCTGCCCCAGCCGTCACCTCCTCGGCCGTGCTCGCCTCAGTGACGTTGGCATAGGCGGCGACCCACCCCTTCGTCCTCTCGCCGCAATCCGTGCACTTGGCGTCCGTGTCCCAGTCGGGCTTGTCGTTTTCCCACTGGCGCGCGTGCCAGTCGAGTTGGGTCGCCTCTGCCCTCGGCTTCAACTTGACCTTCTCTAGGGGCGTGTCGTGGGTGACTATGTTCCCGTTCTCATCGCGGCAGTTGGGACGCTCGTAGGGGTCATAGTCCGGGAACTCGCTGCAAGGAGGGATGTCATAGTAATCGTCGCAGTCGTTGCAGTCGTCGCAGTCGTTGCAGTCGTCGTAGTCGTCGTAGTAGTCTGGGGGCGGCGGCCTCTGCCTGGGCGGCGGTGGTGGGGGAGGAGGGGGAGGAGGGGGAGGCTGGGGAGGCTGTGGGGGTGGGTAGCGGTCACGGGGCGGTCCTCGGGGCGGTGGTGGGTAGTAGTCGTGGGGAGGAGGATATCTGTGTGGAGGCTGTGGTATGGGTTTGGGCCTGGGTCTGTATCCATCATCGTCCGCACAGAGGTAGAGAGTCAGATCCGACTCGTCGTCGCAGCACTTCTTGTCATAGCCATCATCGCCGCCGCATCCTGCAACATATGTTAGTCATGATACCAGGCTGGAAAAGTGAAGGGGAGGGGGGTGTTGAAGAGGGTTAAGCGTCACATACCATTATCCCAGATCTCCTTGGGGCAACTCCGCTCCTCAGGCACCAGGGCGACCTTGTAGCCCTCAAACGGATGGCCATACTTCTCATAGAGATCATAGTACACGTTGCCGTCGCTGGACAGCTTGTAATAGAAGACTAGCTTGTCGCAGTCGTCGTCATACGAGCTCCTGTCCTGGACGATCTCGAGCGCCACGCCACCCCGCTCGAACTTCTCGCAGTACTCTTCTCCGCAGCCGATCCTGAAGGGGCCGTCCGTCTCCCAGGCGACGGACCACAGGAATACGTCGTGCTGGCACTTGTTGACGACCTTGGCGTAGCCACAGCTATCCCGCTTGAACAGGTCGGCACCGCCTTTGGGCTTGGACACGTTGCTCCGGCCCTTCAGCTTGGGCATGTCGTTGTCGACTTCCGACTCGGTCAGGTCAGGGCTGCCTGGTCGCTTCTGCAAGTGATGCTTGCCTATTGGGGTTGCCGGTGGACCTGGCTGCATCGCCATTGGAGGGCCCCTAGGAGGGCTGACTCCGGCTTGGACGCCTGCCACTCCAGCCGACAGAGCGGCGAGGGCGTAGTGGGTGAGATGCATAGTACGTGGATCTCCTCAAACTGAGTTGTGTGGATGGGCAGAAGGAAGAAGGAAAGCCAAGGAAGAGAGCGAGAAAAAAAGGAAACGAGAAAAGCAGGGCAGGGTATTATACCCTCTCCCCAATCTCGTGACCTTGGTAAACTTTCAAGCTCTTGACAGGCACATGTGATTAGGAGCTTGTTGGGAATTTCGTAACTGATATCATGATGAAACCCATATTGGTAATCTCCCCTCACAGTGCCACTCGAGTTGAGTCTTCTTGGGAAGAGAGTCGGGCTGCTATGTAAAATACATCATTGTAGAATCAGTCCGGTGGCGCCGTGAAGTGTGTGGTCTCGCTGTTGACAGATCCTCTCGACATCCGTGCGTCGATGGCGGCTGCTCTAGCATCGACGGAGCTCAAACCAGTATTAGCACAATGAGCTTGCGACCAACTTCCATCCTGGGGTATCCTGTGGTTCGACGGAAACCACATGAGGATTCTTGAAACAGAGCCCATCGTCGTGACAGAATTATATCCAGTTCCGTTGTCTCGTCCCCTATTCGGATAATTAACGTCGTCCAGATAGCATCCATACAAGGCACTTTGGCACCCTTGACCGCTCCGGGAACTCTTCTCCAGCCAGCCCATCACCCCTATATCTCACGGTCCACCTGAAGGCTGAGATGTTGTGGTGATCTGCTGTCCAGAGCCCATGGTGTATTGCTTGGTTTAGTATTGAGTCGCGTAGTCTCTAGTGACATCCTGTCACATCCCTAGACGCGCCCAGCCAGGCCAGCAGCTTAGCTTGGAGGCATCACAGGTCCATGAAGCACAAGAAGCAAGCCTGTCAAGGCGCAAAATCGTGTTGTTCGAATAGAGGGAGATTATAGCGAGGAGCCTAGGCGATGCAGCCTGTTGAGATGTCGATGAAGTCCCCAAGGTTGGTATTTGCTGATGTGGCATAGATGCGGTCATCTCTGTATCCATTGATGGGCAGCTAGGATGTCATGGCCGACAGACGCGTGCTTGATGCATGGCAATTCAAAGGCCGCTGATCTTATATTTTAAGCATCAGAAATTGGCCATGGGGGTCATATATCCTATGAAATTGACAATTGACATACCTGCCCTTCAATGTTTTCAGGTGTACTCGAGAAATGAGACCTGAACATATCACTCGCCACCCTCCCGAGGCTTGCTTCTCGAGAGTCGAAACAGTGATGATGTTGGCGACTTGGATGATCTTCTGTTGCTGTTGTCGTCCCCTTCGATACCAACGGTATTGCGAGTCAGGAGCTGTCAATGGTAACAAAAGAGTGGTGATGTAATGCAATAAAGATAGCCGTGTCAACAATGTAGCTTTCGAGCTAGCGAACAGCTATCTCGTTACTGCGCTGCCGTTTGTTCTAAACGAGATCCAGACAATGTTGATTGATCGCACCAGCTCTTTGTGCTAGCATCGTCATGAATACTCGAGCTTTGTTCGGATAAATGACGTCTTCATGAAGTCGAAGGCATAAATATCGATGGGTCCAGCCGCGACCTCGTGCCCATAGACTTAGGCTACGAATAACTAGGGTCATGCTCCGTCGTTTGATGAAAACTTCCAGACCAACTTCAATCACCCATACTAGGACATTTGAGGGCCTCGTTGCGCTTTGATATGCCGTCATCCAAGGGAATACCCACGGACCCGGATCTGCGGGAAGAGTTGAAGGACGGCAAGCTCAACCTGACTCTTAGGACTCCAACCGAGGTCTTGGCTAATTTCGGGCAGAGATCAAACAGGAGACAAACAAGGACGGGGGTGGAAAGGGACAATGGGCTGCCTGGAAGGTAAATGCCCCCCAGGGTATCTCCTGTTTGGGACGGTCACTGACGATCAGTCCAGGCCTCCAAACTGGCGAAGGAGTATGAGAAGCAGGGAGGCGGCTACGAGAACGAGCCGGGCTCGAAAAACGAGCCAAAGGAGGGGAAGCCGGAACACAAGAGTGAGGCCAAGAAAAAGAAGGAGATTGATGGCTGATTCCGACTGCATGCCATGGCCTCTCATATGGCGCGCCTCCTCAGCCGAGCGCAAAGTCCAAAGCCCTTCAAGGCCCAAGACCGCGTGTCATGAGTCGTCCAGCGCCTTGCAAGTCCGGTTACAAATGTGCGTCAATGCGATAACTAGGTATCAAACATTGAATTGGGACCGATTCGTGTCTTCGACCAGAGCGTTGAATGGCGCCGTCCAGCCCTGGGGTGATCCATTGAGGGTGATGGCCCATTTGTACACGGTGTAGCAGATCTGTTGCACGGTTCTACTGGTCCTCTGGCCATACCTTCATCATATCGAGCCACTCGAGCGCAAACGCCGTCATAATCTTTGCCCAGTCCCTGACCGTTGGCATATCCAGGTGTTCCCCATCATCCTGCATCGTATGCCAAACTCTCGGGAAAGGCGACGGGATCATATGAAGGATTGGGACGCCCCTCGCCATAAACGGGACATGGTCGTCGCCCACCCACGCCCTGGTGAAGTGGCTGGCCACCTTCCCGGAGTCGGGGAGGAACGGATGTGCCGGCTGCGATTCCAAAAGGCCGAGGTCTCGCATTCGCTGTTCAACATCCGCCATCGCTTGATATGCCCAGTGTGTAGGTAGGAAGTACGAGGGGATCTGGGGGTCGGCAGCACCGAGTAGGTCGAGAAGGACGAAGAGGCTGATCTGGTTGAGGCGATTGGGGAAGTCCGCCGTCGCCATGGTCGGCTGGTTCTCCCACGTTTCCGCAAGAGACCTGCACTCACGCGTCAGCCAAGGGATATCCCACCCTCGTAAAGCCTGGAGGGCATGTAGACCTTACCTTGCACCGTACAACGAGTCCGTGGCCGTCCAAGACACGAACGCCTCCTCCCCATCCAGCAGTAATATCTGCACGCCCATGTCCATGTCCGGGGACCCTCCCAGCTCGCCCAGTGCTACCATCTCATCATACATCTGCGTCAGGTATTGGTCGATACTCCTCGCAACGTGCATCAGCACCGCGCATGGCACGGCACTGTCCGTCGCGCCTATGAAGCCTTCGGGCGTCATCTTGCTGTCGAAATGCGCCACAAGCGTCAGTATGTTAGCCTGCCCCGGCTTCGTCCATGGCGGCTCCTTCTTGAACACTATATTATTGAACGGGACGTCTGTCGACCCCGTTGCCGGTGTCCGCGCAGTGGAGTTTTGCCACTCGACCTCCCAGCTCGGCAGTTCCTTCTGAAAGAAGTCGACGAAGTGCTGCTGCACCTTGACCGACCCGGGCGTCCCTGGGACTCGGGGTATCAGGATCGGGGCGAGCAGCGCGCCATTATCGATGTCGAAATCGTCAGCCGGGTTCGGCACGGCGCGCAGGAAGCTGTCGGAGAGGGGCGAGTATGCGGCTGCGGTGAGGAAGAGGAGGAAGGTGGCCAGCAACGAGGGAAGTTGGCCCGAACCAGGCGAGCGCATCATATTTCGGACAGTTTTCGGGGCTGGAATGGGGTTTTTGTTCTCATGCTGGCATGTTAAATTAAGAAGCAGATCACCACAAAGGAGACGATACGATAGCTGCACGAATTTGTCAAACAAGATGCATTGGTGTAGATGTCCTGAGAAGAGTTTCATTGAGGGAGACTGGAGTGACCACTTCAGGGTCCAAGTCGCGTCTCGAATAGTGAGTGGGGCCCTGATGTCTTAGCTTCATTTCTTTGCATTAGCGAGGATTATTAAGACTACCCGAGTAACCCTCGCCCTGAAATACCACGTGCAACCCTTCATCTTTAACGACGACAACCCTTTTCACCTATAAAGCCCATATCTCCCTTATCCTGAATTCCATCCTGTTTGATTATGTCTGGTATTTCATGATAGCCCTAGCTATGACTGAATTCATCCTTGTAAAGGGTTAAGACAGCACAAGGCTGTCGCACCGGTGGCAGAGCTTCCTGGCATAGGGAACATAGGCAGCGTGCGAGCCTCGGCACAGGAGTAGTAGTTCCACCAAATCTTGGGGTTGAACTTGATCTGAGCCGCGTAGAGTTTGGCCATCTGCTGGAGGTCGTCGACGGGGACCAAAGCCATGGACTCAGTGCCGAAAAGACCAAAGAGACCGGTATGAATAGCCTCCTTGTCTGTGATGTCGAACTGAATCTCAATAAGACCAAGATCACATTCCTTGTCACCGTGGATCAGCTCTTTGTAGATGGGGAAGCCGACGTAGCAATCAGGACCGTCCTGTCTGATGGTCTCATCGAGAACAGCAATGCGGATTTGCTTCTGCCGAATGATGCTGCGGAGATGTACGTTGCTGATGGTGTCAGGGTTTCCCTGGTCGTAAGGCTCAGGGAACTCATAGTCTCGAACAGGGTACCCCAAATTGATCAAAACCGTGTCCCTAACCTTGCCAACCCAGACATCGCTGGTAACACGTTCCTCTTCATCGTGCTCGTAAACCATCGTCTTCTTGACCGTGCCATTTCCAAGGGCCACATCTCGAGCTTCTCTGGAAACACGCGAAATCACAGGAAGCTGGGCGGTCTTGACTCCCAGCTGAAGCCCCTTCCTGCAATGTTTACCATGGTGGGTGTAGACCTTGTAGACCTTGTCGTTGCTAATGCCTTCATCGCGATACAGATCGACCTAGTAGAGCTCGTCGTTGCCATTGAGGTTGCCGATGCCTTCCTCCTGATACAGATGGACCTGGTAAGGGAGGCATTGCCTTCCAGATTATGCGTCGCAACTCGAGAGGCAAGTCGGGGAAACGAAGGAAGGTCTGTGGGGTAGTCGCATCGGACGTGGCGGTTACTGGGGATAAGAGGCCAGGTCGAGACTCATTGTTAGAATGAGAGGTTGCGGATCCCTCCTGAGCCTCCATCTTGTCGGTAGTCGATGGCGTGTAATCAATATTAGGAAACTTGGTAGCCTGCTGTCGTTGTTGTCATAAAGAAAGGAGTGGTGGGGTTGAGTTGAGGTAGTGAGGAAGTTAGGTGTCGTTTCAATAAGGAGGTACGGCGCGTCGACACAGCTTAATACTTATTGCAGGTGCGATAAAACCTCCAGGCATTACCATTGTATCTAAAAGTGAATGGAACGTCTGAAAGTTAGGCCAGTAGCAAGTACCATCGAAAGTACCTACTTACATACTTACCTTATATAGGTCTAGGTACTCAAGTAGGTACCTAGTACCTAGATGCCCTTAACACTCCACCTGTCTAAATGAAGATGCGGTCATGCAAGGTCAGGAATCGATTAGGGCTAAACAAGTTGGTTGAAGGCTCTAGAATCACGTGTAGCTGCACGAGTACTAATGAAATGATACAAGTATATAAGGCCAGAGACCCAAGAAAGCGTAGCTAAGTCTCGACTGGTCTGTACGAAAATCCTAGCTGCACTGGGGAATATATTCGACTTCAAAGGTGCTAAGCATATATTATATAACCACCATATGGTCTAGAGAGAGTAGAATAGTATATCCCTCGGAAGTCGGTCTAAGTAGGTATTGCAGCCTGCTGAATACATAACACTGAAGACACTCCCACCTTTAGTAATGAAAGGAATATATTATTGAAGGAATATATTCTCTGGCAATGCCGTGCTTTCTGTCTATGTAACAAGGTAACAAGGAGATGGAAAAACTGTCAGCAAAGTTGGCGGTTTCTTCCATGTAATTGTGCTCAAAATAGGTGCTCCTCCCATAATGAAAGGGAAGATTGAAGGAGCATGGAAAGCGATTCAAGATATAGCAACCTCGATCTTTTCACAGTGCTCTGCTGAGAAACCATGTCCCCAAAAGCCCATGGCTTGAAAGCTTTCATTTCAGAGCGAATGCGTTTACCAGTGCGTGCATAACATAAGCTTAAACCGAGTGAGTACCTTGATATGATGAGACGGGGAGCCTGAGTAGCTTAATAGGAACGGAATATACGATTGAAGAGGTGCTATGTACCAAAGCTGAGCTGTGTGCCTGCATATGTAAGTAGTTATATACATCCTGTTCTGACACAAAATCCGTCCCGCAGTGATCATACTGACAACCCCCCGCATCACCTTAGCAAGCTCACACGGGTACTTGCGAAAGGCTTTGCAACCTGGCCTCCTTTCTCTATATATGTAAATCAAGTAGCCTGGCAAGCAGTACTGGGACAGTAACCGTGATTGCAAGCATAGGAACACAAGCCCAAGTACGAGTCGTCTTCTCCTGGCAAGGGCGACCCTGCCTCGCCTGTCTCAGGCGGAGGTGGCACTTGAGTTCCTACAACATTCGAAGTTAGTCATGTTGTATTATAGAGTGTAAAGATTGTTAAGTCGGGTCCTGGTGGAAGAACGCTTGGTCCAGTGGTCCGCACTCACGAGACGGGCCGTATCACAAAATAAGGTCTGGGTGAAAGAAAATAATTGATTTACCGTAAGCTGTGCAAGTGCAGGGGCCAGGCGGGCAATACCCAAAATTGCAACAGAATGAACACAACCCAGCGTAGTTTCCAGGTCCCTGACCAGCTATACAGACTGTGGATGTGCCTGGAGCAGTTGTACTTGTACTGGTGCTGATGCTGGTGCTGGTGCTGGCTGTGGAAATCGTCGTAGATGTGATAGTTGTAAGAGTAGTGATCGAGGTAGTCGTGACAGTCACGGTGGAAGTGCACGTGGTTGTAGTAGGGGAAACGATGGGAGACGTGGTGGAACTCGAAGTCGAAGTCGAAGTCGAAGTCGAAGTCGAAGTCGAAGTCGGTTCGCCTGGAGACACCGTCAGAGCTGGTGTCGAAGTTGGCGTAATTGCGACAGTTCCCAAGGAAGGAGTGGGAAGACACGTTGTAACGTGGAGACCGGCGGTAAGAGAGTTCAGACCGTCCGGCTGTAGTTGATCAGGCGCGGCTTCAGGAACAGTTCCGACGTATGCGTTGAAGTTGTACAATCCACACGGACAGACGTTGGAAATATCCTTCAGACTGACGGCACTCAGAATCGTCTGGCCATTTCTCGACAGGAAGAATTGTTGCTGGCCGACATTCATGGGCACCTCGTAAGCTGATATTCCCTGCGGCGCGCTGAACTCTTGGACCGTGCTGCCTGATTCCACGGTGATGGTTCCGGCTTCCGTGAGTAGCGACACGACGAACACTGAGTCGGACAGAGATTCGTAGCCATTCGGACGCCCCTCGAAGTAATTGCCAGAATTATTGTTTGCTGTCACCATGGTTGTATCAGTGGCGTCGCAATCGATTGACCTTGGCGTTGGTCGATACCAGTAGACAAGTTCATCTGTCGTCACATATGAGTTGGCGGACGAAACGCCGGCCTTGAAGGCTGAAATAAATGGCTTTGCGATGTCCATCCACCCATCGTGAGGCCTTTGATATTAAGGCAAATCCGTTAGCTTCTGCCTGCCATGGTAGGACAAGACGACCTCCATGTATTGGACCGTGACTTACATATCGTTTGTCCATTTGGAGTTCCCGTCGTCATAATGTGGGCTGTTGAGTGGGCCGATGTAGTGAGATTCACCGTAGTCATTCCATGTGATTATCTCGACGAATCGGGGCTTAAGGCTCAAAATTTCGTTCCACCGGTCATACCACAAGAGGTCACCGGGGAAAACCCAGTTCTTGGAGTAAGATACCTCGGGGCCATAGTGAGTACTGCGAAGGGCGTTAGCTTAACTAATGAAGAGAGTGGACCTTTTATACATACGAGAACCAGGGGGAAACGGCTAGAGTGATGAGTTAGTTAGCTTGGAGTTCAGAAAGACATTGCTGTGGTCAACATACGGGCGATATAGTCATTTGCGGATCCCAGCGCCGCGATGTACTCAGCATCACCTTCTTCAACAGTCACATTTGCCCCAGCGGTGGGCGCTTTGTTGTTGCCATTATTCGGCCAGGCCATCCAGTTGAGGGCGCCATCAATCGTGCTGAAGTTCGTGCCATATGAGGGATGGAAATTTGGCGCCCAATACAACTCCACGCCAGCGGCTGTACGTATCGCATTGACATCGACACCGTCACCAGCGAAGGATGAAACAAAGACTTTATCGTCGACCTTGAGTTGTGCGTCCAGGCTGGCATATTGTGCGATCTTCTGGCCAACTGCAGTGCCTTGGGAGGTGCTCCACCAGTTGAAGTCTTTGTTTTACGTCAGTGAAATGGTTCTTGTCCCTGGAAATCAGCGGAAACAATACGGAAGGAAGGAATATGTCTCGGCACGACCTCGCAAGGGCCAATTAACTCTGTTTCGATCACGCTTCTAATGCATCTCTCCGGAAGAGTTTGGAGTGGGATGAAAATGGCATAATATGAGAGTCATACCGAAGGAAATAAAGACCTTCATATCGTTAGCAGCGGCAGAGGCATACGCATACCCGAGCTGTTGATCTGTGTAGAAGTCCGTGCCGATATTCAAGGCGAAAGCATCAATTCCGAGGGCCTTTGCACGCTGGAAATCAGCATCATAAGCAGATCTGTCTTCCTCGTTAGCAATAGTAGGCTGTAGCCAGATGGTATTTCTCAGCCTATCTGGAACGCTTGACCAAGCACTGCTGTCGTAAACAATTTCAGACAAATCGAATAGACAAAATAAAGGAAAAAGGTTTCAGAACAATGAGGAGAGCAAGTCTCCCTGGCACACGCCGGAAATAGCCCAAACGGAAAAGAGAATCGGGGGACTGTACGAAGAAGTTCGGTCCGACACTATGCCGATCTATAGATTGTTAGTACCGAACTGGACAGAGGAGACGTTACGAATATTAGGAACTAAGAAGGCAGGCTAGTAGGTAAAGACGGGACGAACCATGAAATGTGCGAACACATAACGATTATCTGATTGCCTCTCAGAGATAGTTGATACTCTGCCATTGCTTGGGATTCCCAACACAGAAGGCAGAGCAACTACCCAGATGGCTGCAAGTAAGGAAAACAAGAGATGCATAGTGATCATGGGTGATGATCATTTATCAGGTTCTGTACATTAGCTAAAACCACACGGAGAAGCCTATATTGTTGTTCAGCGGGGGAAGGCGATTATTTATATGTCTTGTACACTCCCTTCCAATCTCTGTCAGAGGTATTGTCTTTTCCCGATGAGGAAGATTTGGACGCCATAGCAGAATCCTAGCTCCCAATATCCCTCATCACAAGCCCACCTGTATCTACATCGACCATATGGCTGTGGAATCGAATTTGACCAAGATACAGCCGAGCGCCACAAGGCCACAAGATCCACACTGCTGTTGGGTGAGGGCGTGTCGTGGCCAATGATCTTGACGAAGAAATAATGGGATGGGTACAGCGAGCATGTCCAAGTATCATCAATATAGAAGACAAGTCACATATAGAGGATGGTTTCGCTGTCTCCCAGGGAGGGTGTATCCTAAAGAGACCAGTTAATGACCAAATCCATGGAATCTCGTGGGTCATGAGACGGTTCAAGTATATTACCTCACAGACCTTCAATCCCATTGCTCACTGGCCTTCTTAAATATTTTGGTTCTCATAGTTTACTGCTTGCGTCGTTGCATTAGTGGGGCCCAGTCGAAAGCGAGGATGTAAGACAACACTGCCATGAACTTGTGGAAAACGAATATGAAGTCATGCGAACCGTGTCTTAGACACCAGTCAGTCAGTGGAAACCTAGTAAACAAAGCAATAAACACATCCCGTGGTTGTATTTCAGCAGTGGGAGTACTTCAACACCTCATTTTGATGGCATTATCCTCCAGAAGAGAGACTCATGGATCTCTCGTGGTTACTACATTGATTCCCTCAGATGACTTTTGTCCAACTCCCAGCGCACTCATCTCGGCAGGCTCGATGCTTGAGATTGGCCTTCCCTTTGGTCTAGTCGTACACCATCTTCAACACACTGTCCAAAGCTGACCTCCAAGTGTGTACAGTTGCGGGGGAAGGGGTCGATCATCTGGAACTGATCCATTGGTCAACCACACAGGTGGGAGATGTGGCAAGTGGCGTGATAGGGAGACTTGGGAGGTGGCTGGCTTACCGATGCAGGCCGGGGGCATCGGCCCGCAGATGCATCTTGGCCAACCTAGATGTTTTGAGCTTACTCAATTTAGCTACGAAACTCATCACTGCAACATATGCCGGAGATTTATGAGCGAACGGCATGGCAAGGTTCCCGACCAAGTGGTCAGCACCCAGTTCATAAAATGGTACAGTGACTCAGGTGGCAGTCCTAATTCCTAGTAGTGTGCCGCAAGACACTTGATTTTGCTCTTGAAGGCTCACCTGAGGTCTCACATGATTCTAATGTGAACTGGTACTAGCTGATGAGCGGGTTGCTTTAATGTAGCCTATCATGTCTAGACAATGCTCTCTGAAGATGGATGAGAGTGGTCCCTTTCTCCCCAAATGCTATTGGCTGAGTTAAGTACTGGAGATGCCAACGCCACAACAAGCTTTTACACTCTTCGATACAGACAATACCTTCTGAATTCAGTTGTGGCATTGTGAAGTCTACTCGTTTGTCAAAGGATTTTGGGCAAGTTGTTGCCCATTTGGGTTTCAGCCGACAATAGACATCGATGAGTCGACCATGACGACCCATTCCCAAATATGTGTCTTACGGGGTAGGACGCCATGTACCGAAGAAGCAGACTCGAGGCGCAGGCTCGAGTTACACTACAGCTTGCCATAAACCAGCCGCTTGGGTGAGCATGAGTCCGGATCATCGGGTAAATGAAGTTTCCGAACCGGACGACTCCGCCGGTTGCCCATCCACAACCCCGCCTCCCCTATATAGAAATAATGAGAACATAACAGAGGCTGAAGCGAACATCGGAAGTGTTATCACAAAAGACAGGCCGCCTGACAAGTAGTCTTACCGGTTTGATCAAACATTAGACAGTCTACCGTGAAGGCATATCTGGCACAATCATAGCTACGATCAATAAAACCGCCATCACTAATGTTCATGTCTTCAATGGCTATTGGATTTTCGATGATATCAGTACAGTAACCATCGATGGGCCACATATCGTCGACATCTCGCCGTACGATCCGCGGCAGACTTTCCTCCCGACACGAAAATTGTCGACGGGACATCATGTACTCTCTTACCAGGCCTCATCGACTCGCATGTCCACGTTGATAAGCCACATCAACTAGACAAGCTCGCCTCCGCCATGGTGACTACGGTACTCGACATGGCCTGCTTCCTTGCTAGTCTGATGGCGGCTATTAGTGACGCATCACACGCTACTGGGCCCGACGGTAGCCCTCGGCCAGCAATTCTTTCAGCTGGCTTGATCGCCACACACAGCACCCGGCAGCACACATTCGAGGCTCCTAGACGCGCTGCATGAGGGGTGCCTGCTCACATATCCGAAACAGGTGGAGCCTTTCGTCGCCAAGAGGGTAGCAGAAGGGTCTGACTACAATAAGATAGTGGCTGACATCCCTGGGCCGTCACAAGAGGCTCTGGATGCACTGGTCGCAGCCGCCAAGGCAGCTGGGAAGAAGACGGTCGCCCATACCGCAGCGTACGAGCCGTTCCATATGGCGGTCCAAAGCGGTGCGGATCTCGTGACACACGTACCCATTGGTCGGCCAGTGGAGACTGCATGGGCAGGAAGACTACCTAGGCTAGGGAGGGTAGGACCTGTTGTCCTACACTGATCATGATGGAAGGAGTGTGCAATATGGTCAACGCGGGTCCTCCCCCCGGAAACGGCCCCTTGCCGGGACCACATGCACCAGCCGCTGGATTTACGCCAAGGCCCAAACCTAGCTTTTTTCATTCGGAAGAGTCTCTTCGGGAATTGGTGAAAGCTGGAGTGCGCATATTGGCGGGTACGGATGCCTGCTCGTGTTTTGCTCCTGTTCCTCATGGACGGAGCATGCACCGAGAGCTTCATCTCATGAAAAGCGCTGGCATGGATCCTATTGAGATCCTGATAATATCTGCTACCAGCGCCCCCGCAAACTACTGGGGATTTCATGGAAAAGGTGTCGTAGAGTTGAATGCTACAGCTGATCTGATTCTCGTGGGAGGGCAACCATCAAGGGATGTCACTGACATTGGAGACGTGAAGGCTGTTTGGATCAGTAGAAAGGAAGTTGCCAAAGTCACGGCATCTAAGTGAGGGAGGTCATGATGATGCTCTTATAAAGCTCATTTTCACTTCCAAGAATAGCATTCCCGCCTGATATTATGCCCCCCCCCCCCCGAGCTTGAGGGCCCCCCTATTCGGGTTTAGCGTTACTTTCGCTCGATTTAGCTAGGAATATATATCCTTAATTATATATCAAGCCTCCTTTTAATTACTTACTTTACCTGGATCAAAACAACTTGGCAATCTGCTTACGCTGCTTACTTATTCCTGAGTAATCCTTATCTTATTGACATGTGATTTGCTAACTAACTGTCCGAGATCCTTACATCCTTGTCACCCCGTGGCCTGTATACTTAAGTACGTTGGCTCCTTCTTCCAAGGTTCCTACCTGCATATATAACCAGTAAGCTGACCTTGGGTTATAACGCATAACAGCGAGATTGTCTTCTGCTCGAGCTGAATTTGCCGCACCTGGTTGCCCAAGCCTACATACGTTCTTCTGGTAATAGATACCCGCTGACTTCAAATTGTTTCCGTTCCTCGATGTGGCTCATTCATGTGGAGACAAGACAGCTGGAGGAGTTCGTCGGACTTGAGGTTCCACACTATGCCATCCTTTCACACACGTGGGTTACCGGCCAAGAGGTCACATATCAAGAGATGGGATCTCTCTCGGGCCAAAATCTCACGTTATCTTCGAAGAGTGGATGGCAGAAGATTGACAGGACTTGGCGCCAGGCGGCTCGCGACGGACTCAAATATGCCTGGGTCGACACTTGTTGCATCGACAAGTCGAGCAGTGCCGAGCTTTCAGAGGCCATAAATTCCATGTTCCGCTGGTACAAGCGCCCCACAATCTGCTACGTCTTCCTACCGGACCTAGTCCGCTTCTCCGAGTCTGAAGTTGAGGGGGAGCTGCAAGCCAGCATCGAGCATTGTCGATGGTTCACGGGCTCGTGGACGCTGAGGAATTGATCGCACCGTTGCACATTAATTTCTACAACCAGGACTGGGACTTTTGCTTCACGCAAATCCCTTGCCTCGGATCACCGGCATCGACGTTGACATTCCCACCCATAAGAAAGACCTGTCCGTTGCCTCAGTGGCCCAGAAGATGTCGTGGGCTGGAACACGACGATCGACGCGCATCGAAGACCTGGCTTACTCGCTGCTTGGCATATTCGAAATCAATATGCCCATGTCGTATGGGGAAGAGGAAAGGGCCTTTCTCAGACTTCAGAAGGAAATCTTGAGTTCGTGCTCCTAGCATCCTCGCTTGAATGCTCCGAATGGAAACTCCCGAGGTCATCTCAAAAGACCCAGAGGATTCTTACAGTGGCGTCATGGCATCGTCCCCAGTGGCCTTCCGGGATTGCGCAGAGTTGACAAGTCTATCGGGCCAGTCACTCTTTGACTTTACTATGTCCAGTCGCGGCATTAAGCTACGGGCTCGGTTCGGGCTCTCGCGCCTTGGAGAGGCCAAGGGCTCCTGTCTTGTTCTTCCGGTCTGCCGGATCCAGGATGAAGTGTATGAAATCCGGCTGAGGAACATAGACAGTGGACGTTTTGTTCGACAGAACGCCCATAGGCTGATCCACATCAGTTCTTGGGAAGTGGCACATCGGCTTGTGCTTGATCCGTTCCTTTTACCACAATTACCTCCTGCGAACACGACGGCAAAACAGACGCAGAGTTTTATCCTCAAATATCGCCAGTGCGTCTTGGAGGTCGTGATACCACCGGGTATGGAGGTGTATTGACGCTGGCCGTGGCAACAGTGGGACGAGCAGGACACTCTGTTCTTCGGACCGACCAGGCAACAAGAGGATGTAGGCTGGGCATCACTGAAGGTCGTCGCCCAAGTTCCGTACGCCTTTAATGATCCCGATACTCCGGGTTCCATAGACTTTCTCTTCTACGCCTTTGACTGGGCCAGACAACCGGGATCTAAGGCTCCGCCCCGGTGGTCCATCCACAGAGTGCGAGGAGCGGTTGACGATAAAGCTATTGAGCAAATGAACCATGAGGCAGTGAGAGGCCCAAGATGCGAATCGACCAGGCCCAACCGACAATCGGGAGCAACTTTCGCAGCATGAGTGGCATGACGATATCCCCTATAGAGGAACCGCATAGGGCGATTCCCATGGCCAGTCCTCGACGACGGACAAACCACATCCCTATAACTGCCACGCCAATGGTCGACAAGATCCCGGCTCCAATGCCGCCCCAGATGCCCATAGTGAGCATAAAGTGCCAGTACTGAGTACACTCGGCCATGACGAAGAAGACAGGAATGCATAAAATACAGCCGATGGGGCCGAGCAGCCTAGGGCCATAAAAGTCGAAGAGGGGCCTAGACTGGATTCCTCGGACAGGAGCTAGAGCGGTGTAGATGCCAATGATCCAATCGATATCTGCCGTGGAGTGCCCCGAGAGTTGATTTTGTTCCAGATAGGTCTGAACTGTTCTATTGTTTGCATGAAGCCTGCATGCTACGTCAGCATAGAAGAGTGACGGACTTCCACCGGCATATGTAATGGGTCAGGATGAAAGGATGTGCTTGCCATAGCTAGGGAACAAGTAAAGAAAGGCGCCGACGACAGAGAGCCAGGCTTTGGCACTTGTCTCATCAGGGAGAGCTGATTGTAATAATGGTCCCGATGGCGGCTCTCCTACCTCACTCAGTAGCACCCCTTCATCTGCCAACGGATGAGTCTGGGTCGTAGGGATAGAAGCTTCAATATTCGACGTACGGAGATTGTGCAATTGCAATAATTGAATTGATGAGGAAATGTTGGAAGACACCATATCGGGTGAAAATGGGTTCTTTGAATTTTACACCTAGTCGTGAGTACATGAAGGAAGAAGCAAGTAAGCTTAGACGTAGTTTAGAGGGCCTATCGTACTTGATATAAAAGCTCCGGAGGCTCACTCATGGAGTCACAATTGGATCTTGACATCAATTCTCCGCCAGAACCGACATGCCGGCATAGCTACCTAGGTATAGAGCCTGACACGCCTGGTGACTCACTGGGTAGCGATAACGCCAGCTGGCACGCATCAAGATAAACCACATCCAATGGGGAGCAAATCGGCCGATCATCAGTCAGATTTAGTTGTGGAAAGAGACGGGGAGTAGCAGAGTCCCAACCCTCGAGCCTCCGGATTAGCCTTAAACGGGTTGTATATGCATTTGGATCTCTAAGCTTCACGGCAAAGTGATTTCCAGTGATGACAATTCTACCTTTATCGTTAGACCGCCTACTGTTATGCAAGTCTACCATCATGGGCGCTTCTTGGCGTCTGACCGAGGAGGTAGACTGCAGGCCGATTTCCCTCCGATAGGACATGAACAGAGAACCGTACGAATCACTGGTCTTGAGAGTGAGACCAACGGCTTGGTTTTCGTGCATGTTGGGCCATGAATAATCAATCTATCGGCTACCGGCATGATGATTCATAGTGATTCATTTCCTTGCATTGGGTGGATGTCCCGATCCACGGATTATCAAATTCCGCATATAATTCCTATCCACCAGCACTCATTTGTTATCGTTCTGTCAGAACCCCCCAACACTCATAACACGAACATTGACGCAGCAGCCTAAGCAATTCAAATCACCCAGGATGACTGACACCGATGTCCATGATTTCGAACGCTACCAAGATGTGCTCGGGCAGATGACCTTTCTGAAAACTTACACGCACATCGCGTTGGGCTTTCGTCCGACCACCAGCAGTGTCGCGGTGATCACAACAGAACTGGAAAGTGCCGCAAGGAAACTGGTTGAGACATTTCCCTGGGTTGGGGGCCATGTCATCCGCCAGGGAAAGGGGCCGGGAAAGACCGGGTTAGCCACTATCGTGCCCTATCCGACAGGGGAGCGACCGACTCCGGTCATTATCAAGGATGTCACAGGGCTTTGTCCCTCGCTTGACACCATTCTGAGTGTCGGGGTGCCGATGACGGTTCTGGATGGTGATGTCCTGGCCGTTCGCAAAGGGCTGCCTGATATCTACGACGAAGAGGAAGAGCCTGCCCCGGTACTTATCATCCAGGCCAATATCATCGAGGGCGGGCTCATACTGGCTTTCCAAGGCAATCACAACACCATGGACATGAATGGCATGGGACAGATCATACGTCTCTATGCCAAGGCTCTCTGTGGTGAGCCCTTCTCCGATGTCGAGATCGAACAAGGGAACCGCGACAGAAACCACCTGATCAAGCTATTGGGCCCAGACGACGAGAAGGGAGACATCAGCAAATTCATTGTCAAGCCTCCCCCAGACAACACTTCCAAAGTAAATCTGGCCCCACCAGACCTTCAATGGGTGTATTTCCACTTCTCAGGACCCAAGTTGGCCGAGCTCAAAGCTGTTGCATCTGGCCCTACCGAAGGCGACCCTGGCGAAGGGGCCCTGCAGTGGATATCAACCGATGATGCCCTGTCTGCACTCATCTGTCAAAGGGTGACAGCAGCTCGCATGAAACGCAAGGAGAAGGAGGAGCAGCAGGCAATATTCTGCCGTTTTGTCAACGCCAGACGCTTCCTGGAGCCACCTATTCTCAAAGAGTACTCAGGGCACATGGTAACATGCAACTACACACCGGTTTCCGTAGACTCGAGTACGGCGACGAGCGACCTCTCAGCACTCGCTAGGCGGATGCGTGCCGACCTATTAAACATCCGATCTCTCGATATTCAGTCCCTTGCAACAGCGTTGGATGAGTCGGACGACAAGGGCAGGATATCCTATGGATCTCCCTTGGACATGTCGGGCTGGGACCTGATGATCTCGAGCTTCTCCGGATTGGGCCTGAATCAGACGGACTTCGGAGTCGTACTGGGTGGGAGTCCATTGTTCTCGAAGAGACCGCGATTCACGCCCCTTGAGAGTCTCATGTATTTTATGCCCAAAACATCTAACGGGGACGTCGAGATAGCATGTTGTCTAAGGGTGGAAGATATTGAAAGTTTGAGGAATGATCCGCATTTCTTGGGATATGCCCAATATGTGGGCTGAAGGAGGTACGGGTTGTATGTACAGAAGGTCCTGCAACTCATCTATTAATTAAAACATGAGCTCTTGAACTCGGCCGCGAAGTTGCTCGAGAGCTCGGCCATGGCAGTTGAGCCCATATCTATCGATACAGCCTTCAAGAATGGCTCAAGCTACGAAGTCCCCATGTCTCATCTTGTCACAAGGCTGTACCGAATGACACAGTAAGAGGGCGCAACACGGCAGAATACTCGATATCCTGTTTCACGATTCTCTGTAACCTCCATAGCTGCGAACTATTCTCCGTCTTTCCTTTTAGTCCGAGTACACATAGTCCTTGCATCTCTCTATTGCCGTCACAGAGAGCCAGTCCCATCACCGCCTCGCTGACTCGAAAATACCGGGCTGGAGATCGCAGAGGTCTGCGTGGCCGTTGTGCAGATGAATGGCACATCGAACCTCGCCTCCCCCCAGGACTAATCTTGATTGGTCATCAATACCCGCGATGACAACACATTTCTCGAAAATCCCAGATCCTGCTTTGCAGTACGAACAAGGGCTAACCACGACGTCTCCCGTGACGTACATCAGCAGACCGAGGAGCTGCCAGTAGTTACTCAGCCACAGGCTCGACACCCGTCGGTTCCCACGCAACTCGACGTGTCTCTTCAGGGGAAGACCCTTCAGCTTATTCAACTTCGGATCATCCATAACGGATTTGCTGGGGCTGTCCCTGACCAGTGGGAGAATGTCCTGAATGATATATTCCCATGCAGCTTGCGGTTACTATTAGCATGCCGTGCGTGACTCGTGATGTTCTCGTCAACTTACTGCGCTTGTCACCTTGCAGAGGTGTTTGTCCGGGTAGAACTTTGACCGGTGTCCTCGTCTTTTTGATCATGTCCAAAACCACGAGCGGCAGGCCCCGGCGTGGCTTGGCTGAAGACATTTCTCGAGTGGGCTTGAATGTGGGTTGCCGTAGGGAAATGGAGTGACGACATAGGATGAAGAGACTTCGGGATGGGACATAGGGTCGAAGAGGATGAGGATCGGTGACGGGGCCGTATCGCCTAAATATGTAGAGATGGAGGTTTCCTTTGATTTGCGGTCTGTCCTGTGACGTCTAGAGAATATCGATTTGCATTTTGTTCTCCGTCTCATCGGCATGGCCACTGGTTTATATTGTGACAGCGGTTAGCCCTCTGCATGATGCAATAGTACCTCGGGGGGCCTCATACATATTCCCTATCGGATGCCCCGCCTCTTATGCAGTCTGCAACCTGAGGAAACAAAGCACACGGGTGGCCTCTTGCATTCATAAAATTCATGTCGGCCAATACGATCTAGACACAGTGGTGATAGCACGGCACGATACGGTTCCATATATGTTTGAACCGGCACAGAAGAAGCAGTTGAGAATATTGATTGCTTTGTAAACATCTTATCTAGGACTCGGACTTGCGTCAAGGTCAACCGCCTATCTATATATAATTATCTCCAAAGGTTGTGCCCGAGTATGCATGCGAGTCAGCCCGGGAGCTCGTGGACACGGTGACTACTGTTGTCTTGTTAATCCCCTGAAGGTTGTATGCAACAAGACCTCTTTCGAAATCCAAGCTCAACCTCCCCGAAGGCGGAACAGGCAACCCGAAGGCATTAGTCGCAGAAGTACCCTCCCAGGCCCTGCATGTATCCAAGAGGCTGTCGTGTAACCATTTTACTTTTGCGCGGAAGCCCTTGCGGTTTTCAGTCATGGCGTACATTGAGCCTGTCTCTTTGCGCTGCTGATCCCTGGCTTGTTGGGATTTATGCTCCTGCTGGAGGAACAGGATTCGGAAGGAAACGCAACATGCAATGATGAAAGCTGTGCGAGAAGAAATGTCAGTACTGATGGTCTTTTTCTTTTGCTGTTTGGATGTGGGTTCATGTTGTCAACTTACACACTGTGTACTCAACGTAGAGCCAGAACCAAATCCATGATACGTTCAACTCACTACCGCCATCCGCGTTGATACTCTTGTAGACACCGCCAAAAATGCTGCCTCGAACAATGGTCACGGCGATAGTAAAGCCGACCAGACCAAAGATGCCGCCCAAAATAAGTTTTTTCCGTATACCGATTTTAACTTTCCAAAGAATAGAGATGGGGAAACAGAGAACTGTAATAGTTGTGGTATACATGGTTAGAAGTCTTTCCACATACTGATACCAGACTGTAGATCATCGAGAAGTTAGAGCACTCACTGGCAGCGTCCGAGACGACGTCGAGAACGCATGATACGATCATACGAATGTAAACCCCCTTGAGCACCCCTGTCTCGCTGCATGTTCCAAAGATTGTACTGGTGGAACCAAACAAGCAATGGTACTGCAACGTGCCTATCTCAGCGGCGCCGCAGCCAACGACAAGAATCATGACGATCCACCACCCGATGAAATACGTCTTGACATGGTGCCCGAGGCGGTAGAAGAAGACGAGGAAGTTGATTTTGATGATCCAAATCCCGACGTACGAAACAAGACAGGCAATCCCGAATGCTCTCAGTCCCTTTTTTGAGTTTTCGAGAAAGTCGGCACCAGGGATGAGCTGTCCGTTCTCTGCGGCTGCCATATCATATGCATATCCAAGGAACAACTGTCCTAAAATCGCAACGACAAGGTGCAAGCATAATGTAAGTAGCATGAGCCAGTCCTCAATGAGCAACCGCTGGAAACAGATATGGCGGATATATGCGCGGAGAATGAAGGCTGTCACACATAGACCGAAAAATACCCAGAGGATAACCTACTCACCAGAAACAAATCAATTAGATATTCACATTGGCATAGAAGGCTTACCCAGTCAGAGGGCAAGGGGCGTGTCGTAGCTTACCTGAAAGCCCTCAAGGGATATTAATGGAGCAGTCGTCTTGGTCAACGATAGACTGGAACTCATAGCTGACATTTTGCGGGATTCAAAGTAATCCACTCTTGCTCTAAAGTTCCTGCAAGGACTTCGGGAGCTGTAAACACTGAAGAATGACGGATTGTGGGAACTTGCCTCCTCTTAAGTATGCCTTCTAGGATACTCGCCTCCAAGATCCTTCCAAAAAGGCCCCTTGGCCTAGCCCTACTTTGGCCTTGTTGGATCGCCCTGTGGATCCTTTCGGTCTATTTGTGTCACTCGATGGACGAGCTAGATGGTCAAATTTGAGGGCCGTGCCGCATCCATCCGAGTTCTGGAAATCCAACATCTGCAGAATTGCGGTAGCGCGGCATCCACCTGTCGAAACCAAAAAAGAGACGCCACTTAGTCAGATTTAGGATGCACGCATCCGCCCAACAGGCCTCGTTGACAGGTGTTGGTGTTTCTTCTAGTGAGAGCTAACTAAAAACACTTTCAATATAGCCTTCTTCGTTCTTTTCAAAATTCAGTTTGCTTACTGTAATCATCATGTGAAGAGATGTAACAGACCGGCAGGTCGTAAGCAGGAAGACCAGCTGAGGTACTGGCACGGTTGATAATCATCACAATGTAACTCTGATGTGTTTGCAAATTGGACTCTCTGTCGAAAGGTCCATGGTCTCTCCGTTATAATCATCAGTCCCTTTTCTGTCCTAGGACCGGTTGGACCTGAGATTCTATTTCACCTGGGTATTGCACTCGTTGTCTTAAGCCCCAGGCCCGTCAGTTGGTTTCGTTGGTTTATTGGTGCTGTGGCGGAGTCGTAATCCGGTGATCGAATATCAGTCGGCGAGTTGTTGTGCCCACTTTGAACATCCACACTCAGGCGCCGCCGTGCGCGCCCCGTCCCCAGAGACCTTGACGGTCTTGTTGTAGGACCCTGAGGCTACGCTGCTGCCCTCTGGCGAGGGGCCGGGGCACAGCACTGTCCCTTTTCTTTTGCCCCTTGATGCTTCTGAACAGAAGATGAAATCTGGTGAGGTTTACATATACTAGAAACCCTTCACTTCGCCTACCCAGTATGCTCATCAACCATGGTACGTGATTTGACTCGAGGTAATCGTACAACACCCAGCGGAATAAGGAGCATCCCTCAGTCATCGCCAATTGGATTAGAGTCCGTTGTAATTAAGTATTACGAAGACCTACATTTATCATACATATATACATCGAAGCAACCCGGGCGCACACCCTTCACATCCCGACCACCAGATCTGAAGGTCCATCTCAATAATTACAGGCTGCGCTGCACGCGAATCGTAGTACATCCTCATTATCCACCCCCCTCCCCAAAATCCCCCCCCCCCACCATGGGGAGTCGATGCAAGGTGGTGGCGTCGTCTTGGGCAAGCGGGTGTGTCTCCGCCCCTTGCAAGACCTTTTGACCTTCCACCATTGGGCCCCATTCTTCGACCATTCAAATTTGCGGGAGCGCATGATGTCATTCTCGTGTGGTAGACACCTCTTTAGAACTTCAGAAGACCTTCTCTTACGTGTAAAAGTAACCATAGACGGCAATGCCAATCATGACGATGGAAACCCATTGCAGGATCATTTCGTTCTCGGTTTCCTTCATTCCCTTGGTGACCGTCGCCTCCCAGGCAGCGTCCGGAGCTGTCCTCTCAGCCTCTGTCATCTCCGCGCTGGTCTTCACGGGTGCTTTCTTGGTTGAGGCCATTCTGGATTCTGGTTGCAGCGATATGATTGCAGTTGGAGAGGTGTTGAGAGCGAATCCAAAGGAGGCGTGTTGAATTGCCAGCCGATGGTTGTTGATGATCTTGATGTTTATGGAGACTGTACGAAGATCGTTAAGGAGGGCGGGCGGCTGGAAGTTCAAAATGACTCGTGTTGTCTCGAAAAGATTGGACTGTATCAATTGATGTGACGTGGTTTTGCGTGCTGCGATGTATTGGCAGTATGGTTGAGGTTGAAAGGGAGTCTGCTGGAGTTTGATTTCTGCGTACGTCACAAGTTTTGTTAAAACTTAGGAGGTCGAAGTTGGTTTATATGGCCATGTTGGTGTGAGAATTCCTTGTGGACCCTGCATTCGGGATCGGGACGATTATGGGTCGATGTCTGTAGTGGATCATACGTTACCGCAATGAAGTCACTAGTGGGCTTAGGCGGTAAGCCAGATGGATAAAATGAGCATCCCGAAGTGAGTTTACTCTGTCCAGGGTTTGCAAATGAATATGAAGGACAACGATGAGGAGGAGGAAGGGGGAAAAGGGCAAGGAAACAAAGAAGGCAGAAAAAGAAGACGCGAGGAAGACAAACAAGAGAGCGAACGAAAGTAGGAGCAAGAAGGAGATTTCCAATGACTCGACCTTGATAGGCCCAAAACGTAGCCCCAATTCATCATTGGCCGTACATGTAAATATAATTATTTAGCTAATAATCAATACGAACAATTTCCATATGTGCAGTTGGGAGGGCCACTTGCTATATCAAAACGACCGTCTTCATGCATCCTTAGGCGAGGCTCTCCGGGTTGTTGGCCGGGGCCGGGTCATGTTAACTATTTCTGCCTTGAGTGAGCCTCATCGGACTGTCTTCTCCGGTGTATATTGAGATGATCTCTTGTGTTTCACTGGCCGCGGACGTAGTGTATTTGGCGGTTACCCATGGATGTCAGTGGCCTCGGGATCTGTAACCTTCAGCGATTGACTTACACCTGGAACCAAGCCCAAGCGGCTTTTCTCTAGTGTCGCTGCTGAGATCAAAATTCCACTTCCGCTTCGGGGCGCTTTCCGCTATGCTCCATACACCTGGGAATACTTCAGTACATATGCCGTATGTTTCCTGGATTGTCTGTTCAGAATAGTCTTGTCGTTGTTTGTTCTTAAAATGATCCTCGAGAATCCTTCCAGATAATACCGAGGAGAGAACACGACTGTGATTAGTGGTTCCCATGGGCGTTGGCTCCGGGCTCAGGTCTAAGCATGTGACACTTTCAGTATGGAATATAGGAGGTCAGTGGATGTGTCTGTGAACAAAAATATCATAAATCTTGGTTGAGGGAACATTTGGTGATTACTGGCATGCTTCACCTGGAACGGATGGCAGGTGGTGGTGTATGATGACATTCTGAGGAGGGGTTGCCCTGTAACCCTAACCCTTACCTCCACTTCGTGTTACCGGAGTCGATCGATTCTTGATTGCTGCTGCAATCCATGGATGATAGATAGACAAGCGTTCTGATGATGGATTTCAAGACTTTTTATCAAAGATTGTTAGACAGGAACACGTGGTTCTGAAGGTGCATTGGTCATAGTCGGTTGGCAAAGTGTGGCCTTCCACCGCGGCGAACTCCTTTTTCAGTCGAACCAGTTGGCCGAAGATCGATCATGCCACTCCGATGCTGAGGTGGCGTGATGCTGACCTGCCCCGACGTTGTGCCACACATGCAACACCCAATTGATAACACCACCATATTGGAAAGGCTGATGACTGACTGGAACTCCATATAACGGGCATCGAGAATTGACCCCTTCTCCCCTTTCATCATTCATCCTGCCTCGTTGAGATGGATGCTGGAATGACAAAACGACAACTGCTACTCATCATCCTGGTCACGGCAATCACGGTCTTTCTCTACCACCAATATTACCTTTCAGACAATATTGAACCTCCAGAATCAGGTGACATGGCGCCAAGCCCTCCATCACAGACCGTCGTGGTCGTGGGCGCCGGTCTGGCCGGGCTTTCGGCCTCATATACAGCCTTACGAGCAGGCGCCGCAGTACGACTCCTTGAGCGCGCTGAGAAGCCTGGTGGCAACAGCATCAAGGCATCTTCGGGCATCAACGGGGCACCTACAAGGTTCCAGAAGGGACCTGACACAACCTTCTACAGCGACACGGTCCGATCGGCAGGGACGAGACTCGCCAACGCCGACACTTCATCAGTGAACTTCAAGCGTGCCGAGCGAGAGTCACTCATCTCCAAGTTGACGGGCTCCTCTGCTTCAGCTGTTGACTTTCTCGTGGACCAGATCGGCGTGGACCTCTCCGTGGTGGCCCAGCTGGGTGGCCACAGCTTCCCTCGTACCCACCGTGGGGGTGGGAAGCTCCCACCTGGAGCAGCCATCGTCACTGGGCTCCTGGACAAGCTGAAGCAGGACCCCAACTTTGAGCTGTGGACGGGATGCGAGGTGAAGAAGCTCCTGACGGCGGCTGGTAACCAGAAGAAGGTGACGGGCGTGGAGTACAGCCAAGCAGGAGAATCACGTACCCTCGACGGTGCGGTGGTTTTCACGACAGGAGGATTTGCTGGTGACACCTGGGGTATGCTGAGACAGTACCGGCCTGACCTTGCTGGTCTGCCGTCAACGAACGATCCAAGGCCTGGGACTCACAACATTCTGAAGGATTTGGACGCCCATCTTGTCGACATGGAAAGCGTGCAAATCCATCCGACGGGCTTCATCATGCCTTCCGATCCACACGCGAGGGTCAAGTTCCTGGCTGCCGAGATGCTGAGAGGCGAAGGCGGGATCCTGCTGCACAAGGGAAAGCGTTTTGTCAACGAGATGAACACCCGAGAGCATGTCAGCGGTGTCGTCATGAGCCTACCACCGACTCCTGCCTCAGAGTCGGGCAAGGACAGCTCCGAAGCATTGACGCAGTGGGATGTTCAGCTCCTGCTCGATCCTGGTGCTTGTGACGCGGCATCGTCCCATATCGGATTTTACTTATGGAAGGGGCTGTTGACGAAGAAGAAGGTCAAGGATCTGGACGAGGCAACAAGGCAGACCATTCGCGAGTATTCAGAGGTTGTGCAGGGGAAACGCAGTGACGAACTTGGTCGGACCACTTTTGGGTTTTGGAAACTGACTGGCACCGCCGAGGATGAGGAGCAGGAGATTTGCGTCGGCCAGGTAACGCCTATCACTCACTTCACCATGGGTGGGGCGGCCATCAATGACAAAGCCCAAATTCTAGTGGCTGAGGCATCTGGCAGCGAGTTCAAGCCAGTTGAGGGCCTTTGGGCGGCTGGAGAGATCACAGGTGGTCTGCATGGCGACAATCGCTTAGGAGGTTCATCTCTATTGGAATGCGTTGTCTTCGGTAGGACGGCTGGGCAGGAAGCAGCGGTATATATCAGTAAGACAAAGGAATAGGTCCCCAGATCATCATGGTGTGTCTCTTTGTCAGGTGGCACAAGAATCAGATTACACGTACGATAGAAGAAAGAGACTATACTCGATCTCCTAGGGATTTACAACCCGATGTTTCCTAAATATAATCACCAAGTGAACTAATTACATATTCTTATGTAGGTAGGTGATGTGTATTCATCCATTCAATTCTGTATTTGTACCCACCGAAACGGCATGAAAAAAGCCCTTATCGATACAGCATGTGACCAGGCGGCTTTATCTCCTCATCTGGAGCAGTCGTGAAAGTACAATGGCCAACCCCACCGCGTACCTTGACGACAGCCCATCGTACAGGCAAGGTATATCCCTCTCTTCGATCTTCGGGAAGAGTATGACACGCAGCACTGATAGCCATACTGTTTGTTGAAACCATCCTCATCGTACCATCGTACTTGCGGAAACTGATAAGTATAATAATGAGAACATGGAGAAGCCCGAGGAGCAAGGCTGAAAACCCGAATTCCCGTTAGTCTCGATGTGACAACCGTATTCAGTACTGAGTGGCCAGAGGACTCACAGAGGAAAATCGCAATGGGGCTATACCCACAAGTCGAAAACGAGTTCGACAAATCCGCTGAGCCGTCTGGTTCCAAAGCCGTGATCCGCGCCAGAAACAAGCTCTGTGAGATCATCCAGTGCATAAAACCAGACAGTACATAGGACGGGATACCGTACCGTAGCGGCAGTGAAATGAAGTAACTCCCCCGCTGTATGCCAATAGGCTCCGAAACACGCAGTGGCTTTCTTTTTTTCTCCTTGTACATGTGACTGAACTCGCGTTGGACCAGGAACGTAGTCATCATGGCATTGTAGAAGATGTACATGATGGACATGACGAATTGTGGCAAGTTGGCCAGGAGCACGTTTGCCATGAGACCCCGGGATCCTGTCGTGGGAGGCCGATGACGAGGTACGTGTAGGGCTGGAGTTGGCCAAATCCCATCGACCAGAAGCTGGGAATGCTGACGGAAAAGCCGAGACGCCGCAGCTCATCGAAGGACTGAGAAAACAAAACTACCACGACGAGCTCGATCAACAAACATCTGCAGAATAGTTAGCCAACCATATCGATTTGAAGTCCAGTGGCTCCGGTCAACAGGATGTTCGGTGTACATTGTTAACAAGATTATCCACCGTCGCAGACTTGCGGCCTCTCTCCATCGCCTGGGCTGAGAGACCCACGGTCGAGGTTCACGAGGCGGATCTGGCCACTGTTTCACAAGGCGGTTCTTCCATGACCTTCGGGTCAGGAAGTCATATCTGGTCGCAAGACACATGTCCTTGGACCTCGGGCTCGGATGCTTCATGAATGAGGCGATAGCGTCTCCGAGAGTGTAGAGCACCTGCTTTTGGTGGTCATTCTTGGCGCTTTCTTGCCATTTTCTCATGATCCACACCCATAGCATCACGGAAGCTTTGATGAGGTTGAAAGCGCAGACAATCCACAAGATCCAAGGTGAGTATTGGAAGCGACAGCTGCTCGAGGTGAGAGCGGGCTGTTGTACCAGACAATGGTCCACCTCATAATGGGGTTTTCCAATGTACCAGACCGTCACTGGGTCGGCTGGTGCTTGATAGGTGAAATGGACGGTGCCATTTTCCACGGCCCACATGTTCTTTGCCCAGTCATCGGATCGCGGCATAATGCCGACATATAACAGCAAGCTGTCTGTCGGCGGTGTCTGGATACTTTCGTTTCTGACGAATACCAGCACGTTGCCCTGAGGAGCGAAGTAGTTGTTGTAGAGACCGAAGCATTCCGTCACATTTTTGTGCAAGTAGTCTCCAGCGGCGGCACCCTTTTGCATCTGGGTGATGATATTTGTATAGTCCCGGTCTGTGGGGTTGACACGGTGGTCATCCCACCCAGGATCGTCTCGACGACTGTTCTCAGCCGTGGCGAGGCTCCAACTTGTGCCGTTGATAAACGAGTCTTTGACGACAGCCACGGTGTAGTTGAAGGAAGTGAGGGACTGGAAGACGGCAGAGTTGTATCTGTGAATAGACGTTGTCAGCGATACTTAGCACGTAAATGTTTTCACCGCCGGCTGCGAGTCAGATGGACTGGGAGGACTGCATGTAATAAATACACTTACAGAAAATGGATAGGTAGAGAACTCACACCCAGCAAAACCCACGCAAGCTTTCTCGATTTGCTGATGTACTTCAAGTTCCGGTAGCTGGATACCCCGATATCCATCCACTCATTGTTCTCGTGTGCTTGGTCAACATTAGCTCTTGTGGGTGCCACCTGGAGCTGCATGCAGAAGTTCGAAGCAGAGAGCATGCCAGTCGAGAGGATATTTATCAGGAGATGAACCCATAAGTCAAGGTCTTTCACATTGGTACAGTCGCCTTCATAAATCAGACCCACTCCGTTGACACTTTTGTACCGCGATACCGCAACGATGGTGAACACCAAGTTACAGACGAAGATGACAAATATGATACTGATCTGGATTATCAACGCCCGACTGCGTCTCGAAGACCAGATGTGCCATTTGGTGGAGCTCCCATCTTCTTTAACCTGCGGGAGCCATTGGCCCAAACCATCTTTACCGTCCTTAGATGCAAAACGAGCGGCCCTAAACTCGGCGTCTGTTATAACTGTCGAGCTGGATTGGAAAAAAGCGCCGTTTGGTGCAACCAACTCCTCATTCTTGTCGTAACCAGTCATGTTTGCCAGTGTCTTGATGGCAGACATTTGACAGTCGAGTGGTAGTATACTCAGACACGTAAACTTCGGAGGCAGAAAACTGAAGAGAAAACCGCGATAGGCTGAAAGCTTCGGGGTGTACAGGTGGCAACTTGCAGTCCATCAAACTTCCAGCGATACATAATTATATCAATGAAAGCATCCATCACTGTTCTCGGATTCAATGTCTAGAACATGGGACCATTTGGGAATTTGGGTGGTATGGCCGTCCCCTATGTAGCCAGAGCTGAAAGAGAAACATGCATAGATCCTTCAAGGGAAGCCCATTCGTCTGCATTGAAACGAGCCTGGTAATAATAACCACAGCCCCCAAAAATGGGTGGTAATCATTGCGCCGTAGCTCTGACGGCAGAGATAAACATATTTCCCGACGTTACAATACTCAGGAGCTGTGGCCCTTGCCTCCTCTTTACATAGTTAGAACCGTAACGTGATGCAGAAAACTTGGGATAAGCGAGAAGAGTCTGCAATAAATAGATTTTGTCCGACAGTGGTCTCAAAAATGGGTCTCAAGGGCGAAAATTGACATAATTGGAGTCAAAACTTCCATTCCTCTCTCTTCATGCAGTTAATTTCTTTAGACTCTGTTCTCTGTTTTCTGTTTTAGTCATCACGGGTGTGATAAGTGTTTGGTATACGAATATCAATCGTGCTATCGGATAGATGTGGACTTCGGTATCGTCAATTTGATTCGATCAGCGGTGTCGGGGATTGTAGGGACTGGAGGGGTTACATTCTGGACCTCAGAGGACGACAGGCTGCGGTAGCAAGAGCATCATCACAGATGCATTTTGTACAGTCATGGACCTAGTTCCCACAGTACTGGACCTTGCCGGACTCCTTGATAAACATCCTGGTGGCACCATGCACAAAGGGATTGAGATCGCGCGTCTTCGCGGCTGCAGCTGGAAGAACTACCTTAAGACTGTGTCCAAGTCAGATTCAGCTTCCATATCTCACATCCACTCGGCAGACTACGCGGCAGGCTTCGAGATTGCAGGCTCAGGAGCCCTCGGGCGAGGAGACTGGAAGATCACATTTGTGCCGGCCCCAAAAGGGCCGCAGAAATGGGAGCTTTTCAATTTCAAAGAAGACCCTGGAGAGACCAACGATCTCAGCGAGTCTGAGTCCGAGGTTCTGGCGGATATGCTCAAGTTCTGGAAAGAATACAGCAAGGAAGTTGGAGTCGTCGGCTCGCAGGCGAGTTCCCGACCGCTGTTCAAGGCGATGCAGCCACTTATGCTAAGGACGAGTTTGAGGACCCTTATGCCTGGATCAAGTATATTGGGAGGCCCAAAAGGACATCTAGGTGCCTCTTTGGAAGGATCCCGTCTACCAGAGGCGCTACGGTGAAACCAAACAGTAGTCTCCGTGCAGAAGTAGAAGATGTGCAAGGCCGACCACATGTGTAGAATGCACGCCATATTCAGTTGAGAATCGATGATGGTTTTGGATATACATTTCCGAGGACACTTATTTCAGTATACTGACAGCCCTTTGTCTCACGTTTCCACCTATCACTTCGCCCTATGTTAAACACAATGATACGACGAGTAATTCCTTGCGTTATAGCTAGGAGGCACACTCCTTCCCTGATCTACAAGGAGGCTGGAATAGTTTCGGGCTCGGAATGCAACTGGAGGTACACTTTGTTTTGACCCTGAGCTATTGAAGGAGACGAGGGCCTAAGAACTGCCATCAGTATGATATCCTCCACTCTGGCCTATTAAACAGCTTCTACTTTCGAACCCGGTATCTCTCCTTCTGCACTTCTCCCGAGTTCAGTATACGCGTGTCGGCATCTCATGCAGGCCTGAGACGCCGTCTGGTTCCTGGGCCGCAGGGTAGCCACTTTCTACTCCCGTCACCGGCGACGCTTTCTGCTGCATTGCCTGCGATGGATTGTTCCCCAGGTACCTTTGGTCATCATCCTCCACGATCAAAGAGGCCTTAGCCTTCTTCTCTTTGCGCCTCCACTGAAGACGCTTGCGTATGAAGACCGCAGCGGCGCCGATGCAGATACCAGACATTGCCGCCCCTACTCCTATGCCAGCCTGTGCACCCGCCGATAGGCCGCTTGACTGCCTCGGGAGCATTGTAGGTGTCGTGGAGGAGGATATTCCGGTACTACTCAGAGCAACCGGTGCCGACGTCGTTGTTGAAGACGTGGTAGTAACAATTGATGCCGTCAGTATCGCAGTCGACGTCGAATATGTGCTGCTATCCCTCGAAACCGTCGAAAACGGTAAAGTATTGGCCGTATATTCCGGGCCAACCGTCGTCGCAGCGCGCTGGGTAATATCGAAGGTCCAATTGGGACTGTTGTTTCCAGTTTTTTTGTTGAAATTTGACGCGTCCGGGCCAAGGTTAAACCAGCACGGTGTCTCGGCGCCGGTCCAGTTGAGCTTAACCGTTGCGGTGCTGTTGAAGCTGCTGACTTGCTGCCCAAGTTTGTTCTCGACACCGCCATCCGCCGTTTGGCACCACACCTTCAGGTACGGGGTGCTAAAGTTGGATATGTAGTCCACCAGTACGTTGTCGTTATAGTGCAGCGTCAAGCCTTCCGTCGGGAAGATGAATCCAGTACCGTCCGGTGATACATTAAGAGTATATGCAGCGCACAATAGGCGCAGGAGGAGGACCAGGGTGGTCGTTTGGTGATGGATCGAGTAAGTCATCTTGATTGACATCTCTGTCGTTACAACAACACGACGCACCAGGCCGGAAAAGAAAGGGTCGAGAAAGCGATGTGATACGGTCATCCTGGGGGCCTTCTTCTCATTTTATAGCTCTTGTATCGAAGAAGGCAACACCTCAGGGGCGCGTATTTGGGGGCTGCATGACCTGAAACCGGGGGGGGGGGGTCAAAACAACTACCAATAGTGGCCTACATATTTAGCATGTTATTGTTGCACGAAGGCATCGAATGTCTTAGCGAAGGTGACCGGGTCCAAGTCTTTGAGATTGCTGAGCCCCGGATACTGTTGAGTATGGTCTAGTGGCTTGTTGATCGTATGCGATGTATCGCAGCGAGCAAACGATGCAACGTGGTACTCGATGATAGAACGCAGAAGGCCATATATTCTTTGAACATTCTCCCATGAGTGCCATGGATACCTAGTCCTTACTTATTCTCCTTTGTGGGTCCCTCAGTGGGTGGGTGGCCGATTATTACAGGACCATCTTTGGGGGTTACGAGCTTCTGGACCAAATGTATATCCACGGCGCAGTGTAAAGCGAGGTGATTGACGGGCCTACGGAATAGGGTGATGAGGATATATGGTTGTTCATGAGCTTTATTCGAGGATGTACCAAATGACACCTGTTTAAAACCTTCATGATCATGAGTCTATAACCGTGTAGCAAACATTGCATTGAAACCCTCAAACTCTAAAGATATCCGGTCAATTCCTGTCTCTAGAAACACCGCCCCATCGTATGTAAGTTGGCGTCCTTCGATCTGTTGTTAGTAGGACGCATCACTCCTCCAAAAGAAACCTATGCTGTACTCCTCAACAACCCCATTTGTCTTGGTAATCTTGGGTAACTACCATCTTCGGCTTCGTGTTCGCAGGTGCAAGCAGATCACATCTTCGGCACCTCGTACGTATCCTCCAAGTCTATGAATTTGTCAGCACCGTACCCTTGGTGTTTGTAGAACAAACCCTTACCTTGTCCACTCTGGTAGATGTAATCCGTCGTATCTTTGATTTTGGCCTCGATCTTCTTCAAAGCCTCGTCCAGGCCATTTCGGACAGACTCGTTCCGATCAGCTGCGGTACGTAGCGCCGTCTTTGCCAAGTCGTATCTACTCACACCGTTCAGGAGCATCATGTGGAACGGTGTCGTTGTGGAGCCCTCTTCTCGGTATCCATTCACCACCATGCGATGTAGTCCGGGCCGACCAAACAACAGCCCTTGGAGCTCGCCCGGGTAACCATGGTAGTTAAAGACGACCGTCCTGTCGTCGGTGAATATTTCTGTGAATTGTTGGCGACTCATTGCGTGCGGGTGTACCATTTCGGCATGTACAACCATGAGGTCCGAAATATTGACAGTCCGAACTCTCAATGCTGGTGCCAGGTCCTTCAGAAGCTCGACAGCCTTGATGACCTCGAAAGTGAGCTCAACTCCGATACCGACCAAGACAACATCTGGGTCCTCTCCACTGTATGTAGAGGCGAATTTCCAGATGCCAGCACCATTCTTGCAGTGCTCGGCAGCCTCCTCGACTGACAGATAGACGGGGGTTGGTTGCTTGGAACCAACGACCAGATTCACGTAGTTCTTGGACTTTAGGCAATGATGAATAGTGCTCAAGAAGCAATTAGCATCGGGTGGAAGGTAGACTCTGGCCGAGGTTGCTTTGAGATTGAGGATTGCCCCAATGAAGGAGGGGTTTTGATGGGAGAAGCCGTTGTGCTCCTGTCTAGCCCACGTGCTCGTCTCAATGTAGTTGATAGACGGGATGTCGGCTCTCCACTCAATCTCTCGGCTGATTTTCGCGAATTTGGCGTACTGTACTACCATGGTATGGACGATACCAAGGAAGGATTCGTAGCTCGGGAAGACGCCAACCCTGCCGGTCAGCGTATAGCCTTGCAGGAAGCCCTGGCAACAGTGCTCCGACAACAGTTCGATTATGCGACCGCCCGCAGCCCGTGAGTATTGGTCCCATTGGAAGTTGCGGCCCGTTAGATCGAGAACGGCATCAAGCTTGTTGCTCTCGAGCTCGTCAGGTGAGAACATCCGGAAGCGCTTCGGGTTCTCCTTGATGACCATTTTGAGGAGCTCGCCTGTGGTTTTCATGCAGCTTTCTTCTTGTCCTTTCTCATGACCCAAAGGTTTCCAATCAGGCAAATTGAGGCCTACCACAGGGTTATAGCTGTCCCTGATTTGGCCTAGTTTCTTGCTGTCATCCTTTGGCAAAATGCCCAGGATTTTGTCTTTGGGATGGCCATCATTCTGGAGCAGATCCGAGATGCCGTAGCTCGAAAGCCACTGGTCCAAAATCTTGAGCTGCCGTTCATCTGTGTTTGCCTTTGGGAGAGGCACCTGATGGGAGTGAAATGAGCCCTCAACAATTTGCCCATCTACCTTCTTCGGGCCAGTCCAACCCTGATACAAGTCAGTCAAACCACAATGGAGAGGAAATTATAATCTGAACCTACCTTGGGTGTACGAAGGACGATCATCGGCCAACGTGGCTTCACAATCGGCTTGCCTGCACGTGCTGCGTCTTGGATTTTACGAATCTCAGAAAGGGCCCATTCCAGGGTACCCGACAGCAAGGTGTCCATATTGTCGATATCCTCTACCACGGCGACCTGATATCCATAACCAGAGAAGAGAGAAACCAGCTCCTTGTCATCCATGCAGCCGAAGATGGTGCGCTCACTGATCTTGAACCCATTCACATGCAGGATCGGTAGCACCGCACCAGACTCTTGAGGGTCGAGGTATTTGATGGCATGCCAGGCACTGCATCTATGTCAGCGGCTGCAAACTCGTATTGTACGCGCTTGTCTGCACTCACGCTGCTGTTGGACCCGTTTCAGCCTCGCCATCTCCGACCACACACGTCACCACAAGATCAGGATTGTCCATCACAGCTCCAAATGCGACGGCTAGAGCATAGCCCAGTTCTCCACCCTCATGGATCATTCCAGGTGTCTGCGGGTTGATGTGGCTGCACAAGGCAAGTCAGCAACGAAACGTCCCTGTTTTACACCATTGCTGCCAATGACCAAGGTGCACTTACCTCGGATGACCACCAGGGACAGAAAACTTGGAGATGAGGTTATGGAGGCCCTTGTTGTTGCGATCGTATAAGCCGGGGTAAAACCTCTCCATGGAACCCTCAAGCCACAAGGAAGCAAGAGCTGCAGGGGCTCCATGGCCTGGGCCCACGACGAACATCATGCGCAAGGTGTCTTCGTGCTTTCGCAGAAGGTTGCACAGGTGGGACCACACGATTATCAAGCCAGGGCAGGTTCCCCAGTGGCCAAGCAGACGAGGCTTGACATGCTTCAGCTCCAAGGCAGACTGGAGGCGGACATTGTCTTTGAGAAAGATCATCGCTAAGGGGCATATCTGTCAGTGAACTTCGAAGCCAAAATAAGCTCTTCCAACGGCTTACCTGCAGCGATGTAGCAAGCAGCATGTTGGAAATCTCGGAGAGACTCCTGGACGTCATCTGGCAGGCTCTTGATGTCAGGCCGAGCTTGGAGCTCTGCAACCTGGTCGGGGAGGTGAGAGGGGAGTGGAGGTGGGTTTGCTTCGTCAATCTGTTCGCGCGGCATGTTCGGGGTTGATACCAGGATCAATGCTTTTGTGTGTAATCAGGTAGAAGAATGTCAGATGGTAGCCGGACACTCAGCAGGAAGCGGTGTGTTGTTTGGCACCTGGGCACGCAGGTTGACTCTTAAAGAATTAAAAGCTATCAAGTCCCCAAGGCTATTAACAGTGTGAGGTAAGTAATTACCAGGCTTTTCTGGGTAGTGACGTCGAATAGGATGTGAGACATTTACTACATGTATTTGTCGTGCATGTACTTATGAGGTCATGTTGACGGGTGGCTCACGTGTGATTAATCCCGATTGCGCTTACTCTTTAACTACCTATCTTCCTCCATTGAGTCGACTCCCCGGGGGTACTAAGGAATCTTGACAAACGTTGGCACGGAAGGCGAGTCAATTGGATAAGAAGGCAAACACGGGGGATTTACCCAGAGGTCACCAGATGGGCATCACGTCGCCTTGTACCGAGTTGTTCGTGGGTAAATATATAAACAGTGTGCCGACCTGGGAAGCCCAGCTTCGAGCAACGTCCTCGAAGGCAACTAGGTTGGTGACAGAAGGACAATAATTCGGAAATTGATACCAAAATGTGACATAGTGGGCTAATTGATATCCATGGATCTTCTGTTGTCCATCTTCTTTCTACCAGTCCCTTTAGCCCTCCCATACAAATGTCTGTTCCAAACCCGGGATCAACGGCCTCAATGCCATACCATAGTCACCACCATTTGGCGTCCTTAACAACGTGTGGATATGGAATTTGGCCGGCTCCTTGTTAGTAAGGAAGACACCGGAGTGGTGGTCGAATTCCACAATGACAACAGGGTTCTGGATCCTGTAGTAGAAGGGATCCGTATCGCCGTAGCCTCCAATCCAGCTGAAGTATGTCTCATGGAACCAGGATTTGATATTATCCAAGCGAACTTTCTTTGCTGTTGCTGGAAGGAAGAGGAGGTATTGGTCAAGAATGCTCAAGACGAGTTCTTGCTGCTCCGAGGTCATCTCTGAAACCAGTATCCCCTCGTAAGGAACCACCCGGTTGTCGCGGTAGGCACCACAATAATGGTGCTGATCATCGTGGTTCCAGCGGCCACGAGGCATTGCCGGATCCCTCATCTCTTTGTATATCTGCGCCGTTTGTTGTTTCTCGACGGGCAGGCTCTGCATGAGCTGCAGACCCAGCTTCTCCTCGGTCTCGAGGATACGCGTCCCCTTGTACTTCCCTTCATCGATAAGGTTCGGCTCTGCACCAGTAAACCATGGGGAGATGACAATCTGGGTCTTGTAAAAAAATATGTTCAGGCAGAGATGGTGGCCATAGAAGGAGAAACCCCAGGGAGTTGTCGTCGATGGTTCGCCAAAGAGGACGAAGTTGTAGCTGAACTCGTTTAACACAGCCGGCGACTTGACGAGCTCTCCCAGGAAACCGTTGACCCGCATGGCACCAAAGGCCTTCTCGTAGCCTTCCGGAGATAACGTGGTCCTGAGAACGTTCAAAACCTTCTCGCGCAGCTCAGGGGTAATCTCGTCCATCCGTATACCTTTGTCACTCAGCAAAAATTCGGGGTTGCTCCATGTCCTCCATTCAGGAGAGTCGATGTGATACTTGACGCGCTTGGTTTGATCGGCGTCTAGCATCGTAAGCACCGCATTCGTGGCACTGACGATGTCGTCTATTGGGACGCCCTCATCTTGCAGCTTGAAGAGGTCTGGTTTGACCCTGCCTTTGTCATCGGTTAGTTTTTCATCTCAGCCTGAGTCTAAATCATTAGGGAAAGGTGTATATATACCATCGTTCGTGACGCCCTTGAATGGCTCCTTCAGCAACTCCAGCCAGTATATGTACAGTGCGTGAAGCCATGGTGGCTGTCCACCCTCCTTAAAAATTTTGGCATAGACATGTGCATCCTGGTGTTGCATCGCCGTAAATCTGGGGATGTTCAGGTCAGGCAGGAACTGGCGATATTCCCCGCTATGGAGGGCCTGTGCTGCTTCCGAAGTCATCTTGGTCGGGGTCTGTTGTGGTGGGAATCCTCTGTGTCCGCTTGTGTAAAGTCCACTCTCTAAGTCCTTGCGGGGATATATCAACGGCCCCACAAACGACAACTGTTCGCGATATCCGGGGTATAGGGGCTGCAGTCAGGGTTAGGATTTAGGGCCGGAAACACGGCAGTTAAAAGGTGTCACTTCGGAATTGCGTACCCTCTGACAGCGGTCCGCCCCTCAACACTACAACAGCGAAGCATCAAGTCTGGATCTACTCTACGCCCATAAAACTGAGAGCCGAGCTGAAGTAAGAGGAAGTCTCTATAGGACTGGCCATATGATCGGGAAAAACGCAACCCATTCTGGCAGTGAATACTGAGTACCTACACTCAATTCAACTTCTTTCTGGCCTTCACGATAGCCATGAATGGCTGATCCAAAAACAACTTCCAATATTCCGAATCACTCCGGATACAGCTCGCATTCTCATACGGCTCCACCTGTGTATCCTCCAACCCATACTTTGCGTGAAACCCGTCCACCTTGGCCGGGTTGTATGTCGCCTCCATGCTGGCGGCATCGTACTGGACAGGCGGGTCCATATGCAGGATATAGCGATATGCCAACCCGCCAGGGATCTCCTCGAAATCCTTGTAGGTGGCTCCATACTTGCCGCTGGTTATGGCTGGGGCCCTGGGAGTGTTAAAGACCCTAGTGCCGATGAACCGACCGCCGGGCTTGAGGTACGCCACAACGGATCGGAACATGCCATCAAGCTTCTCCATATTTCCGGCATGGTCAAAAAGCCAGTTGGCCATGACCATATCATAGCCCTCCTCCTTGAATCTCAGGGGGGCACGGGCGAGTTCGTCTGGCTTGGACACGTCGGCCTCGAACCAGCGCAGGACCTTATCCCCTCTTCCGGAGGATTCCTCGATCTTCTGACCCACGCGCATCATCTCAGGCGACACTTGAACAACGATTGTCAGCAAGATGCTATTAACTTACTTGGGTAAGCCAGCAGAGGAGGATACCCTCAGTGGGTGAAAAAGGTTGGGTGGTAGCAACAGATAGGATCAAGGAACCAAATGGAGACAGTGCTCACAGTCAACAACGTCCACAGCCTTGGCACCATGGTCCATGACCTGTCGTGCTCGAAGACCCTGGCCTCCGCCAAGGTCAAGAACGGTGATTCCGGTGCAGTCACCTAGTGCAGAGTCGTGGAGTTGGTGCTCGAGTACGCTATTAAGGGTGCGCTCATATTGTGCGTAGCCACCGGCTTGCGTGTCATGCTGATCTTTGCTATACTCAGCTCTGAGTACTTTAGTAGCCATGGCGAGTACGGAGTGTCAACGATCGTTAACAGAAGCTGTCGTCACTGCCAGACCCTTACAGAAGAGTCCTGGACAATGTTATGATAGAGCACTAGATTCTTCAGCCCCTCCGCATGAAAGTGTCAGGAGAACAGTAGGAGTTTTATATGGACCTGTTGTGTGGTCTTTTGGACAGCACATACGCTGGCTGGTGGTGTCGACGTTGACTAAGGCGGTGACCACACAATTTCAAGAAAGAATCTGACAGTTTCGAGTACAATGCCAGTGGCGCCCAATGAGGCGGAGGGCAGGTTATCTAGCTACACGTGCAGTTACCATTTGTATGCGGGCACCAATGGCTCGACAGAAAACACTCATGGAGAAGTTGCATGGCAGCAGCAGTAAGAGATCGGCAATGCGAGCTCAAGCAATTACAGACACGATGATTGAGGAGTCGAAATTCGTGCGACTTGACCATCGGCGCTAAACAGTGCCTTGTTTGGCCAGTGCTATGGACTTCTGAAACTGACGGTAATACAGCGTTCTTCAGGGTACTATCAATACTGGGAAGGTCGCCAGAATCATAGTCCATACTGCGAGACACAGTGACGGGCTGCGGATCTGGGACAGCTATTTGGAACCTTGGATATCAATCCAGGCAAGCCTATGGGTCGAATAGTTCAAACATCTCTTATCCATGGTCTATATGGTAACTCTTAATCGTCCTCCCGTGCGCAGCATATCCCCGCCACCTGGGCAGTTGCGGTTGTGTTGAGCAAATCTTCTACAGTTGTAGAGGAGTGTTGCACGGCAGCAGCACAGCCACGTCAGATACGACTTGACAATTACGAAAAGAATGTTTTCAGCGAGCTTAAACTTCTGCCTTGAACAGGCAATTCGAGGCTGCCTAGAGTTTACCTTGCATTGAACATGTACGACACCAAGCTTTCAGCCAGAGATTTCCTAAAGCGTCTATTTAGCCCCGCCGCAAAGTCTGCAGGACCTTCACTGCTACGACGCTGGTGTTCAGCTTCAACACCCGCCACCAATGGCATTGCAGTTATTCAACGTGCCTCATCTCGGTTGTATGCGTCCCCGATCCTATCCATCAATATTGACGCTGTAGGGTGGCATCCAGGCACCACAATTAATGTATGCAGTAACTGCCGCAGCACACCAGTATAGGTCATCATAAATGCCATCCGGAATAATTATTGAAGAGGTATAAACTGAGAAGCGACTTGGCCCATTTCCATGCTGCTCGTCGGGAAGTTCTCCGGCCCTCTGTTCACTTCTCAACGATGGCAAAATTCATTGTCCTCGCGGCCCTCTGGGGCATGACTGCAGCAGCCCCCAAACGAATGCACAAGCGCGATGTCCTGCCTGACTATGCTATCACTTACGCACCGTGGTCCTATATTCACAGCGAAGACCGCACCTTCCCCTCGGACATCACCGTGCACCTCAACCACACGATCCCCGAGGTTGACTACAAGCCAGTCAATTCCGCTGACTCCGTCACCATCGAAAATCTCGATAGTTACTCCAGCGACGCATATCTGACTTCCAAAGACAACGTTGCAGACGACCCGGCGTGGTTGCTTTCTGATTACGGAATCCCCGATAGCAGTGGCTATAGTGCTGCGCCGGGTCTGATCATTGCTGCGGAGAAGAACAGTACTACGACAGATGTATTCTACTTCTACTTCTACTCGTACAACTGGGCCCCACTGTAAGCAAGAGCTTCCATCAGTACAGGGCAGGCTAGGGACTAGGAATCTACCTACTAATATACGCTCTTTGCCCAGTGTCTTGGATATTCAGTTCGACTTGCATGTTGGAGATTGGGAGCATGCTATGGTATGTATTACCATCTCTGGCGGAAAATGCATTACTTCTTATAAGTGATATCGTAACAGATCCGTTTCATTGATGACGAACCGCATGCAATATATCTCTCTGAGCACGGCGCAGGCTCAGCCTACTATTGGGACGTGATGGACTTCAACGGGGACCGTCCCGTCACCTTTGTTGCCAATGGTTCACATGCCAACTATGCAACTGCTGGCACCCAGGAGTACACTTTCGCCCTTGGAATTGTCACGGATGTTACCGACGCTGGTTATCCCTGTAAGAGCTTACCTTTCTCGGTGATGCTGACGTACATTGGCTCGATAACTAACATGATATCGTCAGGGGACATGACGCAAAACTACCGGGGATATTGGTATGACGTTTCGTCAGGTGAGTTCACCGTTGCAGGAGGAGTATCAACAGGCGGCGCAGAAGAGGACGATGAAACCGCAACATGGCTACTTTGGGAGGGACACTGGGGAGATGAGCAGTACCCGATCGGTCAAGATGCTCAATACTGCCTCTTTGATGAGTGCAAGTACACGAGTGGTCCTACCGGCCCAGTTAAAAAGAATCTAGGGCGAACAACTATGTGTCAAAGTGAAGATGACTGCACGATATTTGACAACATCAACGAGGTCACTATTCAGTCCAAGAAGAGGTTGCTCAAGTAGATCATTTTGAATCGTCATATACTCTACCTAATGCCTTGCGCATGTTTACATGGAGCTCTGATACTGAATTCCGCAGGAAGTCATGGATCTAGTCGACCCATTTACTTGAGTAGAGATGTAGAAGAAGGAAACCTGTTTCTCGACAGGTGTTGTAGAGATGGAGGAGGACGAGTCATCTACACCCATGGAAGCAACGTGCCGCGCTACCGTCTTCGTCTGAAGAGCATAATAGAACGTCAATGGTCATTTGAATATGGGGACTGGTCGATGATATGTAAGAGTAAATAGACTCTGTTTTTTGCCTGCATGTTCATGTGGTAATTGGGATACAAAAGCAAAGTATCCATGCATGTGTGCGCTCACATAGAGATGGGCATGATCGCTCCAAGGACGGAACCTAATGGCTTACTTTACTATGAACCATATTCGAATAACAGTAGACTCACAGCGATGGGCCAGTTTTTGTAGTGAAACTGGTATGGAGATAAGTCTGGTCGGCAAGGCTCAGACTTGACAGGTCAAGTCTTTTCCAATATGTAGGAGATTGAAGCGAGAATTTGTGGGCTTACATCACACGTGAAGAGAGACTTTGAAGGAGAACACATTGGAAACATGGACTGTTTCCAAGCACCCTGATTGCATGCCTGGATACCAGAGGAAGATCTCGTCAACCCTGGCAGTGTACATGCTATAAGGGTTGGACTATTCTCAAGGTCTGCGTGAAAACCAAGACCCTCTATCTGTCTGGAACCTGCTCGGGCAGCATTTTCGACAGATGATATTATCATCATCATGATAGCGGTGAAACAATCACACCCTCCCCGACGTTCTTGCCGGATACGGCAGGATTGATAAGCACGAGGGCGTCGTGGGCGGACAGGCGGACAGACGGACTTGTTGACAGCCCGGAGCCGCTAAATGACGAACACACAAATGTATGCATGATGGCGCAACAGGGCCACTACCATGTGGAATATATATTACTTACGTACTCAATGCTACATACCTGAATTGGTTGGCAAGGTACTATCCACCTCATTCTCAACCATCTCACAGCGAGACAACCAGCGGCGATTTAGGCCATTGGGCTTGCAGTAAATGTACCATATCACAGCAGCAACACAAAACTGACGATGGTGTTTCGGCGCAACCTGTTTTTTAATTCCCGGAGGCTCCACAATCTCGAACGAAACAAGATTAAAGCCCTGGAGTATCTGTGTAAACAGATACGCAGCTTATCAGTGTCTGAACCAATCACAGCAGCAATAATGGACCCAACGGGTCAGGGAGGACTTACATATACAGCCGATGTTGAGTCCGCGGAATCGGTGATATCATCAGCCGGTAAGGTGAAATCCCAGAAGCCTCAAACTAAACACAACCTCTTGATACATGTGAAAATGGGTATGACGCTATCTTACGAATCGGCAGGCTGACTAGAAGTAGGTCTATAGCATATAAACCCACACATTTCCCGGAAGGTTCTATTTGTAATGTGTTGAATTGATGATTGAATTCGTATCCAGTTGGATATTCTCCATAACCATATATATTCATCAACGGCCTCTTTCGGCCGAGTCTCTTTTACTTTCTTCATTACCGCGCCCCGTTGGTGTTCGTCCCGACTCAATCAGCACACAACCACCTGCAGTCTTTCTTGACTTTGAAAGTCTTTTTTGGATGAGGAATCCTTCCATGTTTGGTTGATTTTGATATCACTCTCCCTCCGAGAACAAGCCCACAATGAGTTGGGCGAACAATGCGGACCACCCACGTCTGTCAAGGTTGAACAGTCGTCAGATCAACCAACTGCACAATGAGGCCCACCCTGAAATATCTGGCACACGCCAGCCCAACTCCGCATCCGGTGACTCTAGTTCAAGCTCCAGTGATCCCCGCGAGGGAACATGGGGGGAGCACGATGTCACGGTCCCGAACGAGGACGTGGCCAGGCACGAGTTTGAGTACCTGAGAAGGGAGCTCTCAGAAATGTCCAGGACACGTTCGAGAGCAAGCATGTCCAGGACACGCTCGAGACCAAGCATGTCCAGGACACGTTCGAGACCAAGCCTGGCCACTCGACGGACAAGGAGAACTGCTTCCCATGCGCCATCCACTGCTAGGAAGGAGGACGAGGAGTCACAGCTTGGAGAGGCTGTTTTCGACGAGAAGGAGGACGACGACTTCCAGCTGGACGTATTCATGCGGGAGGGCCACTTCGAGAAGCGCCAGGATGGGAGGTCTGCCAAGAAGGTTGGTGTTGTCTTCAAGAACCTTACTGTCAAAGGCATTGGCGCGTCTACCACTTTCGTCAAGACTCTTCCGGAGGCCGTGCTTGGTACCTTTGGCCCCGATCTCTACCGAGTTGTGTCACGTTTCATCCCAGCCCTTCGATCCAGTAAAGGCGAGACTCGCACTCTCATCAACGATTTCAGTGGCGTCGTCCGCGACGGCGAGATGATGTTGGTGCTGGGAAGGCCAGGCTCTGGCTGCTCCACGTTCTTGAAGGCCATCGCCAACAACCGGGAATCGTATGCCTCTGTCACCGGGGATGTCTCGTATGGTGGCATCTCAGCTTCCGAGCAGAAGAAACACTTTCGCGGCGAGGTCAATTACAATATGGAGGACGATGTTCACTTTGCGACTATGAACGTCTGGCAGACACTTGTATTTGCCCTCTACACCAAGACGAAAAAGAAGACAACGGAGGAGGTTCCCATCATTGCCGAGGCACTGATGAAGGTGTTTGGAATCAACCATACCAAGCACACTCTTGTGGGTGATGAGTACACTCGGGGTGTGTCAGGCGGTGAGAGAAAGCGCGTCTCTATCGCAGAGACACTGGCTTCCAAGTCGTCAGTGGTATGCTGGGATAACTCCACGCGTGGCTTGGACGCATCCACGGCTTTGGATTACGCCAAGTCGTTGAGGATCATGACGGACATCAGCAACCGTACGACGTTGGTCACTCTGTACCAGGCAGGAGAGGGCATATTTCAGCTCATGAACAAGGTCCTGGTTATTGACTCGGGCCGTTGCATATACCAAGGCCCAGCAAAAGATGCGCGACAGTACTTTGTCGACCTTGGCTTCAAGGCACCGGCCCGACAGACCACGGCCGACTTCTTGACTGCTGTTACGGATCCCAATGAGCGTCAGTTCCGTGAAGGTTGTGAGGCAAGCACACCCAAGGCTCCAGAAGAACTCGAGCAGGCTTTCAAACAGTCAAGATTCCAAAGGCTGATGGAAGACGATATCACATCGTACGAGGCCCATCTCCGGGAAACCAACCACACCGATGCACGAGAATTCGAACAGGCGGTCCGAGAGGGAAAGTCGAAGACCGCGCCTAAGAAATCCAACTACACCGTCAGCTTCGTCAGGCAAGTCATCGCCTGCACCAAGCGTGAATTCTGGCTCTTGCTTGGCGACACCACGACCCTGTACACGGCCATCTTCATAATCATCAGCAACGGCCTCATAGTCGGTTCACTCTACTACGGACAACCTCTCAACACCGAAGGTGCCTTTACCCGAGGAGGCTCTTTATTCTTCTCGATTCTGTTCTTGGGCTGGCTCCAATTGAGCCAACTGATCAAGGCAGTGAGTGGACGAGGTATCGTGGCTCGTCATAAGGACTATGCTTTCTACCGCCCATCAGCCGTGAGCGTGGCCAGGGTTGTCGCTGATTTCCCGGTCATCCTATTCGAGGTCTGCCTATTCGGGATCATCTTGTACTTCATGGCAGGCCTGGATGTGGTCGCCTCGAAGTTCTGGATCTTCCTGTTGTTTATATACCTCACAACACTCTGCATCACCTCGCTATATCGCATGTTTGCGAGTCTTTCCCCGACCATAGACGACGCGGTGCGGTTTTCTGGGATTTCTCTCAACTTGCTTGTCATCTTCACCGGCTACGTTATGCCTCGGACACAGCTTCTGTCAGAATACATCTGGTTCGGCTGGATCTACTGGATCAACCCCCTTGCCTACAGCTTTGAGGCTGTCATGGCGAATGAGTTCTCGGGCCGTGATATGGTTTGCGCCCCAGAACAACGTGTCCCACAGGGTCCAGGAGTTGACCCAGCTTTCCAAGGTTGCAGTCTTACTGGCGCTCAAATCAACGCCAATTCTGTCAGTGGTGATTCGTACCTGGAGGTGGCGTTTGATTACTCACGACATGATCTCTGGCGCAATTTCGGAGTCGTCATTGCATTCTCTGTATTGTACATCCTCATCACCGTTGCTGCTACCGAGCTCTTCTCCTTCACCTCCAATTCGAAGAGTGCCACCGTGTTTAAGAAGTCAAGGAAAGCGAAAAAGGCAATTCAGAATCAGCAGTCTGCTGCCACGGCCAAGGATGAAGAAAAGGGCTCTAGTGCAGGTTCGAGTGAGGTTCCTAGCCGGAGCGGGAGTGAGACCGCCAATGAGGATCAGGAACCGCTCGAGTCCATCTCCAAAAGCGAAAGCATCTTCACCTGGGAAAACGTTGAGTACACGGTACCTTATCAAGGCGGCGAGCGCAAGCTGCTGAACAAGGTCACCGGGTACGCGAAGCCAGGAGTCATGGTGGCCCTCGTCGGTGCCTCAGGGGCTGGCAAGACCACGCTGCTTAACGCCCTTGCCCAGAGGCAGCGCATGGGTGTTATCTCAGGTGACATGCTTGTCGATGGTAGCCCCCTCGGCCACGAGTTCCAACGAGGCACGGGCTTCTGTGAGCAGATGGACCTTCACGACGGCACGGCCACCATCCGTGAGGCGTTGGAGTTCTCTGCCATCCTCCGTCAAGACCGTCATGTCCCACGCCAGGAAAAGATCGCGTACGTGGATAAAATCATCGACCTACTGGAGCTCCACGAGATGCAAGATGCCATCGTCAGCAGTCTCGACGTCGAACAGAAGAAACGACTCACTATCGGCGTCGAACTCGCGGCCAAGCCGCAGTTGCTGCTCTTCCTCGACGAGCCCACCTCGGGTCTTGACAGCCAGAGCGCATGGAGCATAGTATGCTTCCTTAAGAAGCTTACCCAGGCCGGCCAGGCCATTGTCTGCACTATCCACCAGCCGTCCTCGCAGCTCATCCAGCAATTCGACATGATCCTCGCACTCAACCCGGGCGGCAACACCTTCTACTTCGGCCCCGTGGGCGAGAACGGCAGCGCCGTCGTCAAGTACTTCGCGGACCGCGGCGTCCACTGTCCACCGGACAAGAACGTCGCGGAGTTCATCCTCGAGACGGCAGCCAAGAATCCCAAGAGGAAGGACGGCACGATGATAGACTGGAACGAGGAATGGCGGAACAGCCAGCAGTCGCGGGACATCCTCGACGAGATCCACAGCCTCCAGCTCACGAGGGGCAAGTTGGCGGGTGCACACAACAAGGAGGACAACGGGACCGAGTTTGCCGCGCCCGTGTGGCTGCAGACGACCATGCTCACGAGGAGGCTGTTCACGCAGTACTGGCGGGACCCCTCGTACCTCTACGGAAAGCTCTTTGTGGCTGTGATTATCGGCATCTTCAACGGATTCAGTAAGTATTACGAGGTGTTGGGTCATGTCTCGCGTATCCCCTTTCTCTCTTGTTCAGGCAAGTACTAACTCGATGCCGCAGCGTTCTACCAGCTTGGCAACTCGATCCAGGACATGCAGAACCGCATGTTCACAGCCTACCTTATCGTCACAGTGCCGCCAACCATTGTCAACTCTGTCGTCCCCAAGTTCTTCCAGAATCTGGCGCTGTGGCAGGTGCGCGAGCATCCCTCCCGCATCTACGGCTGGGTTGCCTTTACGACTGCACAGGTTGTTGCTGAGATCCCCATTGCCGTGGTGTCCTCGGTGCTGTACTTCGTCCTCTGGTACTTCCCGAGTGGTCTCCCGACAGACTCCTCGACGGCAGGGTACGTCTTCCTCATGACGTTGCTGTTCCACTTCTTCATGAACAGCTGGGGCCAGTGGATCTGCGCGTTCGCGCCCAGCCTCACCGTCATCAATAACGTCCTGCCCTTCTTTTTCGTCATGTTCGCCTTGTTCAACGGAGTGATGAGGCCGTACTCCATGATACCCGTGTTCTGGCGGTACTGGATGTACTACGTCAACCCGTCGACGTGGTGGATCGGTGGCGTCCTGGCCGCAACGCTGCGTGGTGTTCCGGTACAGTGCTCGTCTGCCGAGACGGCGAGTTTTGACGTCCCCCAGGGCCAGACCTGTGGATCCTACGCCGGTACTTTCGCAGACGCGTCGGGCGGATACCTGGTCGATCCGGATGCGACGGCGGCATGCCAGTATTGCGAGTACAGTGTGGGTGATCAGTACCTGTCATCGCTGAACATCGCCGCTGGTGATAAGTGGAGGAACTTTGGCATATTCTTAGCGTTTGTGGTCAGCAACTGGGCGTTGGTCTACTTCTTTGTATATACTGTCAGGATTCGTGGTTGGAGCTTTGGGTTTGGATGGTTATTCGGCAAGCTTGGGAAAGGTGTTGATCGTATCAAGGGACTATTCAGCAAGAACAAGCAGGTTGAGCAACGATAGACCATGTTACGGTCTGGCGAGGTGGGTAGACCTTCATTTCATCTGAGAACAAGAAGTCGGAAGCATTGTTGGGGGCGAATCGTTCATTGATATGATACTATACAGGGGACAGGATATCGCAGCGAACGTATCGCATAGCTCATACAGCAAGATTACAATCACTGGCTCCATTTCAATCTGACGCCTAAAGTCTTCAAACTATTTGACAAAAGCTGCCAATAGACTAAGACCCAGGAGTATTAGGAGACAATGTAGGAGACTGGTATGAAGGTGAAGTTAGGTTAACTGTGATGCCAGGTGGCCTGGATGTATTGATGGTTCATCTGTTTTTGGCTACCGCAAAAGTTTTGTTCTCATTTTCAGGATGTTGAGGGGAAAACAAGGAGAAGCCTATCTTTGGAGGCCTGCGCTCTATAATGCCGACTGACTCGAAGTCATGATGTTCTGTTGTCCTGTAGAAGTGCACCAACCATGGCCCAAACCATTACTCTTCAGAGATCCCATGTCCCTGGTCTTGTGGATCCATCCCATCATGATATAACCGAAACAGCCGACTCTCTCCCATCGTCCTTGTCTTTCTTCTTCTTGAACATGGTCCTGAGCATATTCGGCTTCTTCTCCTTAGGCCTCAACACCACATCCAGCGTGTTCTCCTCCTGGTCACCCCCGTCCGTGAGGGCCTTGGTCGCAGTTCTCGTCGTTGTCGTCTTTGACCTCGACGATCTTCGACTCCGCTCACTACCCGCCACACTCTCAGCGTCCGCAGCTTTGCTCTTGCTGCTCTTCCTCCGGCGCGCATCAACACCACCGTCCTTGTCCCCCTCCTCGTGTCGTCGACTCCTGTGGCCGCTATGCGACTTGGACGATCGATGTGACTTCGTCGTCCGGATCGACCTCCCGTCATCCCTGACCGACCTCGCAGCCTTGGGTGTGATGAGCTCAAGGTCGGCTGTCTCCATTACAGTCGCGATGGCTCCCTCTTCATGAGGCGCAATGCCCCGCCGCCACGTCTCGATGGAACTCAGTTCCTCCTCCAGCACGAGCGCATCATCAAAGACCGACTGGCCGTCCGCGGGAGGTGCAACAGCAGGCATGGCGGCGGCGGGTCGCTGCTCCTGCATCTCGAAGGCCTTCTCCTTGGCTGCCTTGGCCTCCCTGATCTGCTTGACAATCTTCCACCCGCCAAAACACACCACGGTAACACCCACGGCGACACCGACACCGACAAGGAACTGCGGGCTCGCCAACAGCGCGAATATGGCCGGGAACCCGCCCTTGACCACCCCCAGGAAACCCGGGCTGATGGCCTTCAGCACGGTGCTCAGCTCGGCGAGCAACAGCGCCACGGCGGCGGCGGCCTCGGGTTTGCGCTGGAGGTGGTCGATGATGGAGGTGGCGGTGTGGTGGAAGCACTCGGCCTCGTCGAGGAGGGCCTCGATGCGCTCCATGAGGGTGCGGGCCTCGGTCTCCTTGCTTACCTCGACCTCGACGCGCTCGCATTCCTCCTCCACCTGCGCGGCAGGTTCGAGGTCCGTCCGGGAGGCGAGGTCCGGGGGGATATCTCCGTATGCGAGGTTCATGTCGACGTCCTTCCTCCTTAGGTCCATTGTCGCCGGTGCCGTGGGTGCGTGAACGAGGGCCGGTCTGCTTAGCATCACGTTGTCGGTCCTCGTGGCGGTCTCTGCATATGCTGAGCGGTACGCCATCGGGACCTGACTGGGCTTTGTGGAAGATACCTCGCTCAGCGTGCGGAGGTTGTCAATCGTCAGTGGCGGCCTCGAGCTCTTGCCGGACTTGTCCCGCGTATTCTTTGACCGGTGACTTCCATGGCTCCTCCTCGAGCTCGCGTGTGATCGTGCATCGTCGCCGGACCGCCCGCGGTCGGCTTGGTCTAGAGAGCGCGGTTCATCGTATGGTAGGTTATGCGTTCTCCTCTCGGGCAGCTCGTAGACCTGGTCATCCTCGTGGCCGGCGTAGTATCCCGGGCTGGGACCGGCGTAGGTCTGTGTCTTCCGGATGCCGGGGCGGGCCTCGGCGCGTTCGGCCTTGAGAGCTGCTTTCTTGTCCTGATAGGCAGCTTTGGCCTCCTTGAAGACGTTGACGATGTGTTTGCCCTGTTCGAGCAAACGGAATACCGAAGTTAGTTATATATATCGAGGTTGTATTGCGGGAAAGAGAGGGTCGACTGTGGATTTGGTGGGGTTGACAACTCAGAGGAGCGTTGTCCTGTCTGTGTGTACTGAGTCAATCCACAAAGAGGGGGTCATTAAACAAACTCACGTTGCTGATAACCTTCCCCGACTTGTTGATGATGGTGACTGTCTCAGTGAGCTGCATCTTGTGACAGCTATTTGAGATGTATATATATCCTCGTCTTCAATAAGTTGAAGTCGAATGAGGACGACACAGTGGCACGAGAATAAGTTGAGATAGAAGTATGGAAGAAATCAATTCAAACACAACAACAGTGGGTGGGCAGAGGTCGTGATATTCACTCTTTCGATAGCCAGCATCAAGAAAGAGGCGGTCTGCAAGTACCCTTGAAAATCGATCGATCGATACCTTTTTAGCTTTCCCCACGCTGTATGTGGTGGTGTTCCTGCGATCCGGCAGCGTGGCTGTCAGGAACAAGATGAGCTGACGAGGTGTCGATGTCGGTTGATCAGTCTATGTATGTACAGTGGTCTGGTAGTGAAACAGAAGAATCCACAACTGACGATCCAGAGGCGAACAGAGGTACTGTCAACAACCAAGAAGGAAAAAAGACAAGAAATTGATCCCCATATCAAATACCATTTCATACCCCTCAGCCACACATGGAGGGCTGGAAGATTGGAAGGCCGACCACCTTTAATAACCTAGTCCCCCGGATACATGGGCAAACCAGCAAATCCGGGACTGTTTCCGACCCAACCGCGCAACATAGACCAGACAACGTGGACCTGTAGAGAGCAGCCAGTCCGTGGCGTGGAGGCCGCCGCTGCCTGCACCAATCGAGAGTTGCCTCGCGAGTCTCCCCTGACTGCCAAAGGACCCGCCTAAACGCCCGATCCGCCTGGTCATTGGACAAGCCCATGGGCTGAGCACGCTGGGGTTGTTCTTCCAGGGAAATTTGTCCGGCTTCCAGCTCATCATGCATTCTGCGTCTCGCCCCACTGAAATTATGTGACAGGAGTCCAGTCGCCTCGTTTCCAGAAGTTCGGTAAGAACGAACACCATCACCACCTTTGATTCTGTTGGTCCACCAGCACTCGACAGTTGTTATGTTGTTCTGAAACAGAAACCAGGGCTGGTTGGTAACTCCCAGCCAAGTTTTCACTTACGTCTCTTTGCTCTCGGTAGTCTGCAAGTCAGTAGATAAGCACACTTCAGTGTCGAGCTCTGGAGTCTGTCAAGACAGGTAGATTGGTAGATACTAACTCGTACATTGCTTCCTACAACCAGACCGAAATCAAAACCATTATGCCGAATTTTCCCCTCAAATCATGTTATCCAAAAGATGTGCCTCGTAATGCCATGGGCTCTTCATCATACATGCTTTTCAAAATGCCAAGTGTATATCCGTACATACGCCTCTTCGCGATACTCAAAACATCTCCAGGCACATGCACACCTGCCCCCTAAGATATATACACGGGCAACCGACTCCCATACAACTCGCTCTTGCTAATCTGCACATCCTTCTTGTTGAAATCATGCAAAAGCAACCAGCACAGCATCCTAAACACCAATGTGCACCAGACATTCGCCGTCAGCTGCTCGTGCAGCGCGGTGCTTATCCTCCTCAGCTTGGCCATGCCCGTCTCGTGGCCCGTGATGACAATCTGGGGCGTCTGGGGCTTCTGCATGGCGATAGGGTCCACATCTCCCGTCTTCTCATTGATGTTGGGGGTATTTGCGCCCGTCCCGAAGCTCTCGCTGGATGAGCTGTTGGGCGTGTGCACGTACTGCGTGCTCTTCTTCTTCCGCAGGACCTCGTGGCAGTTCTTGGTGACGGCCTGCGTCACGGTAGTGAAGTAGATGTCCATGAACTTCTGCTGCTTCTCCTCGGGGCCGGCCGAGTTCAGCTCGTCGAAGGTGTGTTGCTCCTTGTATGACAACGTCGAGTCGTCGCCCTTCTCGCCGGCGTCGCCGGTAGAAGATGAAGTTGTGTTGAGAAGTCTCATGACCTCTTGGATGTGCTCTCGGATGACCAGTGACACAAGCTCCGAGCCCTCCGCCAGAAGGTACTGGTCACACTTCGCAATTGCGTCGTATAAGGACCGCAGAAGAGTCATGGGGAAGGCACTTTGGTCGCCCCAGTTCTTCTGGTTCTCGAGGTGGCGCGCCACGTCGGCGACCCATTTCTGCATCTGGAAGATGTGGTCTGACTGGGGGGAGATGTCGTCGTCGTTGATGGCACGAGAGAACTCGAGGATAAGTTTGGGCAGCGAGAAGTTCTTCTTGTTCCAGGCGTAGGTTGTAGGGTTGGGGAGATATCGGTAGTACGTGTCAGGGATGTACATTGGTTTGGCGAGCATACCAAGGAGTTCGAAGGCGACTGAGGTGGTGGTTAGCTACATGATACATGTGAATTCTTGGTGAGTAAGATATATAGCGTGACCTACTGGGAAACAAGTGAGCGTGCTTCTTGTTCGAGTCACGGAAGTAGTTGGTGGTCTTTGAGTTGCAGCCGAAATGCTGAAGAGACTCAACCAGTTCACCCGTACTGCCAAACTGAAGAACCCACGAGTTCTTGGGGTCCTCGACGTCATACGGCGGAGCCTTGCCGTCCTTATCCTTCCCAGGCCGGTAGATGGTCGACACATTTCCAAAAGCCATCAGCTTGATCTCGTCGGTGGGGATGATGCGGTTCTGCTGGAAGTTGTTCACGCCATACTTCTGGAAGCTGAAGGTGATACCCAGATCGCCGACATCATGACCAGTGAGTAGGTAGCCGTTACCCTCAGCCAGGTACTTGTGGCCCGACCGATCGAATTCCCTCCAGTGTAGGCCAAGCATAGCTGCCATCTCCACGATGTGGCAGATGGTGGTGGTCGCATAGGGCTTCTGCATCTCCGAGGGCATGTTGTCCCAGCTTCTGACCTTTGGCTGTAGAGCGGCCGTGGCAGTATGCTTCTCCCATCCGGCGACGTCGGCCGGCAGGAGCGCCTTGGGACCAGACCTCGCAGTGTCTTGCTTGAGCATGTCGACCTGCCACTCCTGGCTCTTATACTCCATCTGCTGCAAGGCCTGCAGCATGACAACCCAGGTGGCACGCTCGTTGTCGGCGGTGTGCACATGTGTGTGCACCTTGGACTGCCTGTTGAGCTTCTCGACCTCCTCCTGCTCTTCCTTCTTCTTCTCCAGCTCGTTCTTTGCGAAGGGCAGCGAGAGGGTATTCTTCTCGCTTTCCTCAGTGCCCTGGATGAACCTGATGTCCTCACAGGGGATGGGACCACGCCTGTTCTCAGGGGGGCAGACAAACATGACAGGAGCCTGGAAGCGAACCTCGAAGCGTAGCTCCTCGACACGGAAGATCCTCTTCCTTGTTTGATACCACGGCCCCATGGCTTGTTCGCCACAGTTGGAGTAGCCTGTTGCTGAGGCATAGTACTGTTGTAGAAGCTGCAGGATGGTGCCGACCAAGGCGACGACCGAGACGACTAGCGCCACAACGGACACGGCGTCGTTGCTATCCATGTTCGAGATGAGGTGGATGGCGAAACAGTCTTGAGTAAATTGGGGAGGGGGCAAAAGGGGAGGAATGCAAGAGGAGGAGGAAGGAGTATCTGGTCGTAGTAACAAGACATGTTCACAGCGGAAGGGCGGCGGCCATCATGGTCCTTTTCTATCCGTATGTGCTTGTCAGACTGCCCACTGTCACTCACCGGCTCGCCTCAAGGGAAGAAAGGGGATTGAAAGCACTGGAAGGCGGACCCAAAGAATGGAGGGGCTTGCGGGCCGAACATGATGAGGAGAGTTGCACCGATTGGAGGGAGCAGACAAGGCTGGAGCTGAATCCAAAGCTGGGCGCTTGTGAAGGATCATTTTCAGAGAAGGATTTTTGGAGGAGGAGCCGCGATGTGCATAGGCGGGCTGCTGTGCCGCCTGGCCACGAACGACGGAGTGGAAATTATATGGGGGGTTTCGTTGGGCTGTTGGTGGGCGAGTGAGAATATAAAAGAGCGGTCACCACTAAATAGAGTTGCAGGGTGGAGATGCGGTGTTGGGAGCTGACTTGAAACTGGAGGGGTTGATGATATGATATGTAAAACAAAACATTATGGAACCCATGGAATTAATAGCATCCAAAATCCCAAAAATGAGTTGGGCGCTGGACGGGAGCGTTTTCTTAGCGCCCGCTAGTTGCCCGTGAAAGCCGCCCGGGCCGCTGACTGGCAGCAGTCTAGGTGGTCCGTCCCAGGTGGTCTCAGTGGAGGATAATAAGTTGGAGCCTCCCGACACTTGTGAGTCAACTGGGTGACAGCAGCAGTGAGAACAAAACAGGGCCCAGCACGTGTCCAGGATATCCTACATAGAATGTCAAATGTTGATAACCATCACGACAACTTACGATTACTCAAGTACCTAGGTATTTTAGACAGCCGGCAGTCGTATAATTACCAAGTACGGTACCTAAGTAGCCACCTCCAGGGTAATGTTCGTGCTGTGCAACGGACTGAAGGTAGGAGGAGAAAGAGAAGCAGCCTGTCTCATACCCGGAGAAGGATGTGTTGTTTCAAGATCCTTTCATGTACGGATTTACATATACTTATATAAATGGTCCTTATCAGCAGTTTCGTATCAACAATAGAGTTTAATGGAATAAAACATGGAACAACCAACCTTGGAAGCAATCTTGGAACCTTGGAACCTTGGAACCTTCAAGGTCACATTCCGAATCCCGTGACATGGCACATGCTGTGGCCGTATAAAACGAATGGTTACCTGTACCTGCCAAGTTGACAGGCTGACAGGCTGACAGCTCAATGCTACAGCAGCACCGGCCTGTTGATGGCCACGTCCCTACTTAGTAATTACCGGTATTACTTAAGTACTGACTGACCCTTGCCCGACTGTGACGCAACAGCAACTCGGCAGAAGCAGTGACGCTGGCACGGTGGGTGATCCAATCAATTCATATCTGTCTGTGACTGTCTGTCTCTTGGCTTCTGCATGTACTACCTATTTAAATAAGAATTTTCGACCGCTTCTTTGCCTCCTACATACAAATACGGCCCTGAGAAGTGTTCATCGATTGTCTCTGCATCAACCTGATCAACAATAAACCCAGTCCCCTCGAGAAAATAGCAGAAAAGTCCGACTCTCCCAAGTTGCACCATGTAAGTCGTCTTGCCTCCACGGATCAGCCAACACAACGACACACGAGCATCTCCTTATCGCCCGCTGACATCACAGCCTCCCTAGCAGCAATAACAACAAAGAAGACCAAACCCCCAAAGCCTGTTGAGCAACACAGTCAAAATGCCCAACGGTCCCGCTGCCGCCTCCATCTCCACCATTGAGAGCATCCTCAAGCCCGCCGAGGCCGCTGGTGGCCATGGTGGCCTGCCCGGCAAGTCCAAGTGCATCGAGTGCGACGGCTACGAGTGCTGCTGCATCCCTATTCCTTGCGTTGTCATGTAGGGCGGGGTGGACAGAGAGGAGAGCAACAAGTAATTGACTGGTATGGATCATACAGCTGCTGGAGGGAATCGAGGCGTTAACTTTGCATTCGAGCACGCACAAGATGGACAGGACACGGGGGAATGATACCTACAGTTTGGAGATTCAGAACAGGAATCAAAAGCAAAAAGCATTAAATTATCTTTACTACACTGAGCAATAACAGTCGGACGTCTCGGCCCATGCATGCGTATGTGTGTGTGGTCATGATACGTCAATTATCTCTAAATACCGGAATAGGCTGCCAACCCTCTTAGCAAACATGATATGACCAGAACGCCAATAATGAGGAACCGAAGACACCTTGTCTTGAATCAAGGCGTCTATGAAATAATGCTCCTGAGAGCTCGGGTATGTGACAACAAGAACTCGACAATCCACCTCCCCCCCCCCCACACACACCTTCTTCCCCTCGAAAACACAGTAAAAAAGAAGAGGCATACGATAAATACTCCATCCGTGACCAAACATCAAACCCCTTTTTCTTTTATTTCCTTCATTCGTGTGTGTGCGTGACATGTTTCCATAAGCTCAAAATCATGCAACCATTAATGTCCTGCTTCGAGCCGCAACAATTTGCCGCTCAAGTCCTGTTCAAACATCCGTGGATCAAACCTCCTCTTCGATCAGCCGCTGAACCTCCGGCCCGTTGAGCAAGATGCGCTTGCCCAGCTCCTCAGGCGGCTTTCCATCACGGACGGCACCAAAGTCGAGGATCTGTTACCAAAAGCAGTTAGCATATTGCGGCCCACTTCACAGTGTCATGCGATTACTTACCTCAACATAAGTAAGGTTGTCCCTCTGCACAGCGGCCACACAACGTCTCTCATCAAACTTCACCTGCCAGACCCCACCGAGGTCCGTGAGCAGGTCTTGGACGTGGTCACCCGTGTTGACGTCCCACATCTTGACCGTCTTCTCGGAACCGCTGATAACCTTGCGTCCGTCATGTTGGAAACACGTAATCGCCCCGGTATGCGCGCTGAGGGTGTGCTTGAGCTTGCCGTTGTCCGGGTTCCAGATACGCAGTGTGCTATCGGCCGCGGCGGAAACCAGAAGCTCGTCGTGCAGGTCCAGAAGCCCGACGAGGAGGGTGTGGCCCTCCAGACTGTGTAGACACGCGCCTGTGTCGAGATCCCAGATCTTGACAAATGAGTCCATAGATCCCGAGATGCACCTATTACGCTTGTGGTCGAGGACGACAGAGTAGACCTTTTGGCTGTGTCCGTGGAGCACATGCAGGGCCTCGCCCGTGCTGATGCGCCATACGCGGACGGTTGCGTCGTAGCTGCCGGAAACGAGCACGTCGCCGTGCGCCGCGATGGAACGGACCGAGTGGGTGTGGCCGCTTAGGATCCGGACAAAGTATGGGCACTCGGCGTCGTTAGCGGGAGGCCCTGTCTGGATGTATCGTCGAGACCCTGCCTCGGGCAGTCTCCATACTCGTAGCTGGCTGTCTCGAGACCCCGTGATGATGAGCGGGTTGGGTGGCATCATCACTGGCGCGCCGTCCACTCCAACCTTGCCAGTGTCAGCTGGCATGAGGATCTGGAGGCATCGCACCGTGGAAGTGTGTCCATAGAAAACCTGCGAGCACATGCCCTTCTCTATGTCCCAGACACGGACTGACCGGTCGGTGCTACCAGACACCAGCGTATTGCCCTCGTATTGAAGAGCCCACACACCACCTTCGTGACCCTCGAGCTTCTTCCGCAGCTTGCCCGTCTTGGTATCGTAGACATGGATGAGAGTGTCGTCACTGCCAGTGATGATCTTGTCGTCGTCGAACTGCAAGCAGGTGATGACATGGCGAGGGTGTGCCGCGAACGCGACGTGACCAGGCTTGACCTTTCCGCTCGTCCAGCTCTGCCGGATCATATAGTGGCGGCGATACAGGGACTTGAACAGGTGTAGTCTTCGAAGGCTGGGAAGACCACGTCGGGGGTCGGGGACGGCCAGTGCTGCTTCGTTGGCAGCCGATATGGGACCCTCGGCCTTGAACTTGGGCGGCGAGGATGGAGTGTCCTCCTTTAAGGATTCCTGCAGATTGACCCGACGCTTGGTGCGCTCCAGGTTGGCATAGTTATGCACCCCCCGCTTCCGCTTCGAGCTACGCAGCTTCGGCATCTCGGGCTTGGGTGAGCGCAGCTCGGCCTCAGTCGAGGTCAAGCGATTTTGCAGACTCAGATCAAGCTCAGCGCCCTCGGCACCTTCCGGATCTTGCCAACCCCAGCCCTGCGTTATGGCCTTCTTAAGCTCACCAGGTGCAAGCTGGAACCCCTCGCGGTCAAAAAGCTCCTTCCAACCAGTCTCGTTGCTATCGATCATGGTACGCCAGTGCTTTGAGACCTGTGCCGCACGACAAAGGTCGCGGTGGTCGAGAAAAGAGAGGACGTGCAGGCCCAATTCAATAGGCAATTGCTTCAGGAAGTCACACTTCAGCGCGGGGTTGACAACGTCAGCAACCATGTGCAAGGTCTTCCGGGGACACCGACGAAGGAGCTGATACATCATGAAAGTCTTCATGTCGTTGGGCATGGAGTCGAACGACTCGAGCATGGACCTGGTATCCAGCATGCTGACAGCCCGTTCGAAGGAATGCCGATCACGTTGTGAAGGAGAGTCAGCGACCATTTCCATATCTGCAACATCGAGCCCCCCGGTGGATTGCGTATCCTGGTCCTGGCTCTCATCAAGCCATCGTCTCCGAGAAGATTTAGTAAGACTTCGCGAAAAGCCCGAAACGTCCTCGTCTTCCTCAGCCTCGTCGTCTTGTGGTCCAGTCGTATGCAGCTGGGCCGCGGCCAAAGTCGGGGACAACCTAGGACTGGGCAGACTAACATCCGGGTCTGCAACGGTGATAGAGGGGCGCGATGGCCCGGTTCCGTGGATATCGTCCAACGACTCGGCAAAGGGCTCGACATCGGCGTCAGTAATGGGGGGAGTAGCCACGTTACTGCTGAACACTGTCTGTGATTCACTGCCAGCAGGACTGGCCACCTCGTAAGCAGCCGCGGCCTGGCTGGGGCTTGTCGCCGCCGGCTCTGTCAGGTGCAAAGGCCTCAGCCTCTGTGGTCCCTCGATATTGGCCGGCGTGGCTTCAGACCTGTCGGGAGTAGCTAGGTATAACGAAGACGGTGTTTGCCGGGTGGCTCTCTCCCTTCCGCCGTGCGAAACAGCTCTGCGGAGCCTGTCGGAGACTGAACTGCTTGCATGACTGCGAGATGACCTCTGGGACGCCTTGTTGGACGCGGTCGGGTTGGACGGTGCGTGTCGACGTGATCTGCGTATCTGTGATTCGGTAGTGGGTTTGACGGGTTCTCGTGGCGGCTCAGGTGCGGGCGTTCCACGCTCAGAATTGGACATCACGCTCCCTTCAAGTTCAAGAGGCTTAGGCTAGGAGATTCGTCAGCATAAGAGCATGCATGCACCACGGGCATGATGTCGACCAACCTGGAAGTCTGAACCGAATGACGGCTCGCTGAAGGACCACGCGAATTCGTCGTCATTCTCGGATAGGTCCAAGGTGAACTTCCTCAGATCTGGTGGTGTAGGACCTTGGGCCAAGGGGTACTCCTTCAGGTCGAGAGCCTCCAAGGGCCTTGGTTGCCGTATAAAGACGGGGGGGTATGATCGTTTTGTAGTCGTGGTGGTTGTGACAGTCTTTGTCTCGACACACTGAGCAAGCTCGTATTGGAGACTTGCAGCACTTCCGGGTACTTCGCTCTCGGGGTCGTCGAAGCTGACTGTTAACCTCTGGTTGGTCCGGGGCCGTCGAATCTCGGTAGTCTTTTGGACGGGTGTCGAGCCTTTTGCTGAGGGGAGGAGCGTCATCTTGGGCAAGGAAGATGTGGAAGCGGCGACGAGGGATGATGAAGGGCAGAAGGCGGATGGAGGCCGTCAAGACGGTCGACTTGATGGACTCGATGACAGGAGAGTAGGTCCAGGTCGAGGTCGAGGTCGATGTCGGTATCGAGGGTGCTTTGCCGGAATAGTTGCCACAGGTACAACAAAGGTTCGTGCGGTTGACAGAACGGGTACGGTGTCAACGCGTATCTGGCGTACTAATCGGCGTATTCTGGCACGAGACAGCCTCGTGTAGTCGGCTGTAACGCGAGTCTCCCCTTACAGGGGTGCCGCACCTGGTATTGTAGACAGGATGATCCCGAGTCAAAAAGCGGCCTCAAACAATGTTACTCATATCCTTTCTTTTGCACGATGTATTTGGTCCGTTTGACGTTTGCCGTTTGCTGTTTGTATTATCGGGCTCGAGAAGAAGTGGACAGGCAGTCGTGGTTTGTTGGATGGGTTGGTGGGTGGTGGGTGGGTTTTTTTCGCCGTTAGATGTAAGATGGAAGTAAGATGGGGTCGTTGGCACGAGGCACACTGCACGGGGCAGGCAGGCAGTAATATAGGGAAGGAGGAGGCGCTGGTCAACAACGACTAAACTTTGGCCTCTCGAGAAGGTTGAGCGGCGAGATCAAAAACAAGAATCCAAAAATCTGACGATACAAGAATAAAAACGCGGTTTGTCGATAAGACAAGGTAGATGTCGTGCAAGGCTTCAAGTCGTGTCGTTGTCGTGTCGTGTCGTCAGAAGGTGCCCCCTTTCAGCGTTTTTTTGCTTTGATGCCCAGGTGATGTGACGAGGCGAGTTCGCCTGTCCAGCCCTTCCAGCCTTTCCAGCGCGCCAGAATAGCGGGCAGCGCTACTAGCACGGATTACGGATTACGGAAGTACGGACCCTTGTCACTTTCCCAGTGTAATCCCCGTACCAACTGCCAGTAAGGTAGGCAACGGGCAGCGAGTGGCCCGGTGGAGTCCGTTGGAGCCCCGTTGGAGACTGACCCCTGCAAACGGGCCCTGCTCCACCAATTCTTACTGGCTGAGGGCGCTAATCATCACTTCAAAGAGCCGCGGGCGGAACGGTACTGCGTCCTGGAGGGGTTTCAATGTACCGAGGTAGACTTCCCCGTAATTCACGTTTTCCAGCCACAACGGAAATGTGACGCCACATGTCATCCCGTCCTGACAACCAGGCAAACCCTGCAGATATATATATAAACCAAGGCGCTGACCGAGACTGAGGCTGAGGCTGAGGCTGAGGATGACACGGTTGAGAACTTGAGACTGAACAACGCCAGTGGCAATAAATCTAAAGAAAATCTAGTCTAGACTCCAGAATCTACTACAGGATGACTGGTCCGGCCCCTCCCCATCTCCCTCTCCCTCTCCCTCGGTTATCGGTATCGAGATCGTTTTTGATTTCGGTACCGTATCATCATCGGGAATTTCCCATCACGCAGCCCAGCCTTCTGTTTTAGTAGTGTACCTTGCAGTCTTCAGCCTTCAGCCTGGTCGACAGTTGTCTCGCGGGACAACATTTCATTGAGCAGATGCCTACTTTGGGACATCCGGTATCCCAATATATTCCACCTGGGTTAATTTGAAATGTCTTCCTGCCACGTACGGTATAGACAAGTGTCCCCTTACGTCCCCCACTCCATGATGTTGAGTGCTCGGTACATCACTCCGGAAGTCGCGCCATCTCATCTGGAACATCGATTACTTGACTCTTGGCCAATTCCTCTTCTGAGCTCTATGGTCTGTGATTCTTTCTGCGATGCACTACGATTCATGGTAAAATTAAAAAATTTGTCCAGCCTTAAGAACTTCCGAAAGCTAAGTCGATATAAATCACCGCCGATTTTTCCTACCCTATCCTGATCACAGGTCATTTCTCTACCCTTATTATTGAAGAATTGTACTCCGCTATCATCACACCCACAGTCTACAATGTCCCAAGATCACCGACCAGTCAAGTCGCCTTTTCCCAAGCACTTCTCGATCCTTCCGTCCCCCAGCACCATCATAGTACCCTGAGCCATGTCTGTCACCCTGGTTTCACCCTCCATACCCATCATCCGAGGTACTGACGGGAGCAATGATGGCAGTGACGTTACTGTCTATGCCTGGCCCAAGCAAGCGTGCTCGTCACGGTGGTAAAAACCGTCTCAAACACCGTCTGCGGCCCGCAAGTTGTCGGGACGGGCGGTGCAGTGATGCTCAGGCCGAGGTTTCCTCCGTTGAGCCCTTGGTCCAAAAATGCGCTGCTGGCGGGTACCGTAATGTTTGGGCCTGCAGGCACATTGATGGTCACTGTCTCGGGGGTGGGCTGGGTGACGGGGGCGACGCTCCCCGGAATCGTGACGGTGATTCCCTGGACAGTGATGGTGCTTCCCGGGCTTGTCACGGTAGGGCCGGGCACCGTCACAGTGGTAGTGACCGTTTGGACTGGTAACTCGGTCTCGACGCTAGAAAGCGAACTAGTGGCAATGGTAAGAGGACATGAGCAGCCTGCATCACCATCGTCATCTCCATCGCCATCACTGTTCCCATTGCCGTGGCCGTGACTATGGCCGTGGCCGTCGCCAGGCCAGCCGTGATGGCCACCTGGGGGCCCAGCAAGGTCATCGCGAGCCTGGAAACGGCCAAGGGCTTGGACATGTGAGGAGAGGAGGAGAACGGCGAGGGTGCGGAGGCTGTGGGACTTTGTTGTTGTTGGTGGTGCCATTGTGGTGAGCAAAGGAAGGTCGTGCTCAGGGAGCCGAGTTGATGAGAGATGAAGAAATTGGAATGTGGAAACTCTGATTCTTAAGGATTGCCTTATTAGTGAGAGATCCGGTACTTTGATGGTTAAGAGTGTTGGAATGGTAAAGTCAAGCGACAGCCTCGCCATCTTTATATGCCATGACATCGACTTGGTCTCGATATCATCCGGAGGGCGAAGACGAAGGGATAGGGCCGGGGACAGACTCAATGAACCTTGGAAGCTGGACTATTTAGTGCCCATCAAAACGACTATGGAGTTGACTATTGCCAAGATAGCAATTAGCAAGTCTATATAGGGAGGATGGCAACTGTCATACGTGGAAGCTGTTGTTTGTGTCTTCATGGTTCAGTCGCATGGAACTCTTCGGAAAGGGAGCGTATGTCGCTCCCACCTAAGACTATCAGAGAAGAATACATCCCTTCTTGTTCAGATCTGTTTCTCATCAAACCGCAACTTTCACAGTCTGTATGCTGGACTGTAAGGGTGAAGTTGGTCAGTCCCAATAGTGTCTGTCTGTGTACTACAGAAAGGGAGAAAGGCGTGACCCCTGAATTCAGGGGCGATATGGGTGTCCATTTATGACTGAACGGGGTGTATATAGTCTACTTGGACAGCATGTGGCTGACTAAGAAGGCTGGTTGCCTGCCGGAACACCGCATGATCTGCACACTCCGGCGCAAATGATGGGAAAGGCGTAATTTCAATGGCGCGAGTTCCAGCATCACACAAGATCGCGACACGACATTCTTCCTTTCTCCTTGTAATTCCACCGGGCATCTTCTCCAGTTTCGACGTTATCCGACGTGCCTTCCATGGAGAGCTGTATGTGATGCAGACCATTTACTTTTGATTCTCTCGTTCCTTATGCGACGCGCGAACTAGTCCCCAGCAGAGGGACTGGCGGTTTCTTTGTTATACAGTACCATTCTACCATTCTTTGGTTTTACGCGACCTGGCGGCGATTTATCATGGGTATTTGCGCATCATGTCTGGGTCATCGACGCCGAGATTCCGTCGAAGAGGCAAGTGTTTGTGTGTGTGAAGGAAAGAAGGAGAAAAGGAGAGAAAGAGGTCCAACCTGACCAGTCTGGGGTTATTTGTTCAGCTGCTGACTTACGGAGCTTCTTCTGCAGGACGAGGAATCACGCCTTCTTTTCGATGACCCCGACAGCATACACTACGGCAGTTTCGGCGAGCAGCAGATGACGGGGCAGAATGACCCTCTGGAGGCTCAACGAGAGATCGAGGCTTTGCAGCGGGTTGTGGCTCGCACCTCTGAGTACGCCAGAAGCGGAACCCTCCGAAAGGAAATCGGACGAACAACAGGCTGATGTGTGTGTTGGTGCTCTAGTAACATGGTGGACATATTCGAGATAGCCCCTTCAAAGGATGCACAGCGTAATGCACCTCCGAACCCATACGGCCATGTGGGTCAGGAAGCACGTCAGATGCGGTACCAGTCTTTGCTTTCCAAGCTCAGTGCTGATGACCTGGATGCTGCGGCCACTGGGGCCAGGGTCGACTGGCTTCCAGAAGGAGAAGAAGAAGAGGAGGAAGACGCCGCCGAGCTGCAGAACATGGTTCCACATATCAAGACAGAGTCCGGCGATGCACTGGTCGGCAACTTCAGGGAAGCGGCCGCGGCGATGGCATGACGCAGGGACATGGGCTCTTCACCGACCGGGATCTGAACGACACATCACATCACACCTTCTAGCCTATCCTTATTTCAACTTCACAGCGGACCACGAGCATACGCTGAATGTCATGTGCCTACCAACATGCAGCAGGATCGGACAGCAGACGATAGTCGCTACGTCTGTCCATGTTCTCTCACACACCTTACATATTATTACAGATGATACACAGGACCCGAGACAATGGGAGACCCACCGTATTGGGACCCTTGTTGTGTGTCATGAGAAGATGCCGTTCCACATAACGCACGGTACTCGACGAGGCCCAGCTCACAATGACCAGACAAATTTGTATTTTATCACTACACACAGTCCATACCAAACAGTTTTTTTCTTTTCTTTTCCTGAACCGATGCTTCCCTCACCCAGCCGATGCGTAGTACGCAGCAATTACAAGTTTGATCTCCTCTTTATACGTTTTAAGCTTCCCCAGCCACCAATCGCCGACATCATCATGGAGACTTTCGCCAAAACTGCGGCCAGGCCGAACCCATTGGGCAGCGGCCACGTGCGAATTTTCATCGATGTTGCTTCCAGGTGGAGACTAGCATTGGACATCGCAGGATTAGCTTCAGTAACTCGCGTTCGCGTCAGAATTTTCTCCCTGTCTATGTCTCCGGCCTCGGTAATTGTGTAATGTTCGGCCCGGAACGAGCCACGCGGTGCTCTTGCCATCATGCTCACGGCTCTAATCTTCAGGATTGGCTATGTCCAGGCTAATGCGGGAACGAATTCCTATCCCTGATTTCTATCCCTACGGATGTCGACGAGGTCTCCCGAAACGATACACAATACCTCCGGGGCCTTTGTTAGATGAGGAACACGATGTCTGACGCACTGTGAGGGATATGGCAGCAATCTCGTGAGCAACTGACGACTATTGCCGAACAAAATCCTGCGACTACTCCATACGCAGTGCATTGACTGGCCCACCATCCTCCGGCAGTCTAAACTGCTAGGTTCGACCCTCACACTACTAGCCTTGCAGGACGCATCATGGCCGCATCATTTCACGATACACGTTATGATTGTGGAGCAGAGCTATGGGCCAGCCAAGCCCGGCCTACACCAAGGCCAACACAGACGACTTATCATGGCCATGCAGCTTTTCTGGGCCGAATCCGGTGCATTTCTGCCTGGCCTTTTCACGATATCATGAATTTATCGTCAATATAACGCTCCAGGTCAGTGATGAAAGGATGGCTACCTGGCCGTATGCTGCCATCCCCGTCTTCTGCACTTAAACATTGCCATGGCGCCATTACAGGGCCCCTCACCTTCGTCTACGTCCCATTCGCTGGCATCACAGTCCGGTTTATGTACTGTGTGTAGGGTGTTACACACAGGCACCATTTCTGCGACAATCAGCCTGTCAGGACCTTCGATGGGACCATTCTATGCAAGTCAACGTGGGGGCAAGATGGCCATCGATACGACTTCCGAACATCAGTGCTGTCTCGCTTAGCTCCGCACCCCCGGGCACTCGCCTTCGCCCATGAAGACCCCTGTGTCAGATGCTAGGATGCGTCCTACAGATCTATGCAGTCAGTCTGTCACTGTCTCTTGATGATGGGAAAGATGCCGGGTGTGAGATGTTAGACACTAGGTAAGCTTCCGAAGCAACTGAGACCTTGCACAATTTCCCCATTGAGGTCCTGTCAACAAACCCTATTCCAGCCCATGATCAGGGGGAAGTTCTAGCTCAAGTAATCCACAAGAAAAACCCCGTCAAGAGACCACTACACAGTCTACAGTTTCCCCAATCCCCGGTTCTTGCTCGCTTGGAGTCCCGCCGCATTTCGTCATCGGTTTTTTTCTTCTTTTGTTCTTTTCCATCTTTTTTCCTTCTTGATATTTACAGTTTTATGCTTTTCAAGTCAGCCATTGGTTATTAGAATGTCACTGGCAGGAGACGTACCTTCTGCTCAGATGCCCTCTCGACGTTACCCAATAGTCCTCAGCTTCTCCTGGTGCTCGCCCCAGATCTTCTCTATTGCCATCCTGACCTCCTCCATGTCGTATTCAGTCTTCTCGATGGTGGCTTTTCGGTTCCCTTCTCTCCTCCATCGCTCCACGTCTTGGGCCATCTTGTTGTACCGCCGCTCCTTCTTCTCGATCTGGTCGCACAGTTTGCAGTTGCCTGGCATGTAATTTGTGTCGTAAACCAGTTTCAAGCCACATGTCTCGCCCGTTCGATATTCCTTGTTGCACTGTTGTCGGAAGTTGCCCCATTTCCAGTATCCACATTGCCACCGCGTCTGCTCGAAGTAGCACATTGTGGTGGTGAGTTGGGATGAGGAATGAGAAATGATGAATGATGAATGAGGGATGAAGGGGGCTGTTTAGAAGCTGCGTTGCCCGGACTGAATAGGGTGCGTTAGCCCACACGTCTGTCCGTAGCGGTTGTCAATGTATATGCCCCTTTCGGCACATGCACGATATATGCTGGTTACATGACTAACTTACCGAGTATGGGATAGGTCGATATCTCCTGTCAAAGGGATGACCAAAACGTTGCCTTGGACCTATCTCCGCAGGACGGGCAAGGGTTTTCTCGAAGTTCTTGATGTTGAAACAAATCAACACAACAGGAGTAGTCCATGAAGACCACGAGAAAGCGCCATACTTATACTTCCATGATCGACCCTACCCTGTTGGTCTGGGAAGGTGGACCGGGGCCATTGACAACGCACCACTTCCCATCTGCAGCATCTCGTTGACGAGGCTTGCTGTTCGGGAGGAGGGGGCATAACAACATGTGTACATGCCGGATCTGCAGCCGGTCAAAGGCCAGCAGGTATACAACGGTCATGATTGTTCTACAGTAACGCGTGCCAGCCGAACGAGACCAGGTGGGTGGCTTCCGCCCCCCCTTGTTCTCACTCTTGTCAATGTCAGAGTCCCAATCCCTGGCATTGTATCTTCTCCATAGACCATTGCCAGCAGGGTTTAACCAGCCCACAAGCTTCCCCGATGCACGGTCTTGAATATCAGAGACGGCTCGGTGGAGCCACGTTGTCTACGTATGACCAAATGGCCCCTACTCGATTTGAGCCTCCTTCTCCACCATCGCGGACCTACCTGTGCTTGCTTCCACATTTCCCTCTTGGGTTCGTGTGGGTCAGGGATTTCCCCATTGGGAATCAAGCCATGTATTTGATCACTCAAATTAAGGACTTGAGTTTGATACACAGGTGGTTATGTTCGAATAACCGGGCTTGGTACCCTGATGTTTGACATCCCCCCCCGGTCCATCATTCATGCAAATCATCGCGTCGATTACCAGGCTCAATGCCCAATGCCTACCACAACCCAAGCCACATCACCGTACCCTTGTCTGACTCAATGGTTCCATCCCGCCGCCACACAAACGGCGAAAAGCATAGTGCGATCTACCCGTGTTTCAACATGCTGCCGTCATGGTCACCGTGTTGTCCGTACCACATGGCACGACTGTCAGGCTCCTTACCTAGGTACCGTACCTATGTTTGTGGCCTCCAGGGTCTATCACAAAGACCAGTCAAGGCCCGTTCCGGCACAACCTGGGTAGGCACGGAGAGCTAGGACAGGACAAAACAGGGGTGGCTGTCTGCTGTTCCATATAGACAGCCAGTATCAAGGATTTTCGCCTAGCTTATGGGGTACGATAGCTCAGGGGGGGGGGGGGCGCACAGAAAATCCTGGCAAATTCACTCACATCCTACACACGGGCGTCGAGGCCAAATTTCCCTTTTGAAGAGACCGAATCCAGCACGCCTTCCGCCAGCACAATACCACGACAGCATCACGCACATACATATCAGTCCTGGCAGTCCTGCAAGTTCTCACCGGTCGTTGCCATTCCATCGAGATAAAGGGATAGATCGCTTGCATGGCCAGAGCCCCACAGGCGAATCATCTCAGACCTGAATCATCGAATACTTGCTGATTGGGGGCTCTTTGGGGAAAAGCCTGGCTCGTCTGCGAATACATAGTAGAGGTGTGATTTGAGGCCGCGAGCAAATTGGAAGGCAAGCCGCAAGCCAACTCACACTTGCAGCGGACAGGAGTCACAGTACCAGACGAGCAAGCAAGCCGGCCCACCTCCCTTACGCGGAGTTACCACTCTCATTGCCATCGACAGCAAGGCCGCCCACCGCCCACCCCCTCCCTGTCTCCCTCTCTCACAACCAGTAACAGCCAGTTGCGGGACGAAGAGAAAGTCTCGCGGGAGGATTCATGGCCAGGACGGGCCTACGACAAATGAGACTCAGGAAATGGAGACGAGGCGAACGGCCGGCCGCCCATGGGCCTAGGCACTTGATTGAATTCTGACTTGCCTGATGAGGTTGGACCGGCCGTTGCCACAACGGTGTGTCATGATCGTCCCTGCCGAAATGACACCCCTCCCCCATCAGCCGCAACGGGTCGCCTTTGCCGCGAAGCTGCTCCAGGGGCACAAAAGGGAGTGGACAAGATGGGCGTCGATGCGGGTGCCAAAGCTAAGGTGCTGACGTCTTGGGGCTCTAGGGCAGCAGTAGTGGAATCTCGCGTGACCTGTAGGTATCCAGTCTGACAGTCAAGTAAAACGAGAGAATAGAAAAAGAAAAGAAAAAACAGGGACTGACTAAGTAAGGTTTCGGGATTCCTCCTGGTGATCAATCTGACAGTGTAGGGCAGTGGTGTGGGTTTGGTCGATGGCGTGTTGGCGTTGTAGAACGCGTCCCGGCAGAGGAACTAAAGTGCTGACTTTCCATGTCAGGGGGCGACCTTCCGGGGAGGGAGGGTAGCTAATAGAGCGGCGGCCATCAACGTGGCCGCGCTTCACTTGCCCGAGAGATTTAGATCCACTATGCAAGGAACTCTGCTCAGGTGTGTGTCTGCGCGCGCGCGCGCGTGTGTGTGGTGTGTGTGCGGGATACTTGGTGTATCCCTCCCTCCCCTCGATCATGAACCGAGGTGCATGGATCAATGCAGTAGGTAGCTTCTTGTTCATGGGCGACCTGAGAGCGGCGAGCAACTCAATTGCGTTGATATGGCCGAGGGATCAGACAGGGTTTTGGGAAGGCTCCGATGTTGGCCCGTTGTTTGTTCGTCGAGACTCCAGACTTCAGACTTCAGACTCCAGACTCCAGATCTCAGGCAGTCTGGCTGGCAAAGCTGGCAGGCAAGCAAGCAGGCATGTTGACATTGCCGAAAGGGGTAGAGGGCAGAACAGAACAGGACATGACATGACATGCCTTGACTCCGCCCAGTATGGCATGCTACTCGCGGAACTTGTAACGACGCGAGTAGCGCCGGAGATGTTCATTGTACCCGAGGCGAAACCGAAAGGGAAACGACGGCCAGGTTTTCTGGCCATCGGCTCAAGCTTCTGCAGCTGCTGCTGCAGGTCGTGGCCCCCCTACCCCCCTTGTGGGAGCCCAACTGTCAGGGGCCCTTCTCTGTTTGACAACTGACGACACACGACACCGGTGATATCGTCACTCGTCACTCGTCACTCTCAAGGGGACCCTCCCCCCAAGATACATGGACAGAATATCGACCAAAGGGGGGGAGGGGGGCGATTAGAGTTTCTAACATTCTCGCCATCGCAATGTGGATCCCAGGGGGTATCTTGGTGAGTTGTTCCCAGTCAAGTACCACCCCAAGAGGAGGTCTACATGAGCCACGTAGATGGCTCGCACATAACCGAGCTACGATGTCGACGATCATCCCACGGCCGGGGGCCCTTTGTCGATAAGAACATTAAACACGGTGCGCACGATCAACGACGAGTCCCGCCGGCCCTTGTTTTGGGCTGGCCTTTCAGGGCTGGGAAGAAGGTTCGTTACTCAGTTTCACTGTGTATGTTGTCATCCACATTTTGTCTCCTGCCACAAATTGCCCGAGGGGGCGTCCCCATGCATCGAGAGCCGAATGCGAGGGAGACCCTTGGATGTATGTCCGGTCTGGTGATGATGTATCTTGGTATTTGAGCGGGAAAGACACAGAGTTCCAGGTTGGAAGGCAACATTATGACGCGATAATCTAAAGTTGATGAGTTGTTCACCGTGTACAGGGTCTGTAATGGGAAAAAATATTCCTGCACATTGCCTTCAGAGCCATACTGTCTTTGGTGTAAGGAGGGTACCTACTATGGGTCAGGCTGGGCTGGGCTTACTGGCTGGACGGACTGACTTGGCCGGCATGGCAGGCCTGGGGGATACCGCCAACAACAAAACCAACACCATCATCACCAACGGCTGTTGTTTTACTTCGCGGGACTGACACACCATCACGGCAGTTAGGTTAAGTTCCTTGGACCGTAGCGCCCGTGTTTGTCGAAATTAACCGCCGGTTACTTTTAGTTTGATGGGGCCAATATACATGTGTATGCCAGCCGACCGAACTAACAATGAACATGACACAGGTTTGTTTCCCTTGACTGTGGTAGAAACCCGACACGTCAAGGCAGATAGAAAATACAAATATACAAAAGGGAAAAACAAGGATCCAAAATTAACATGATATTGTTCAATGTCACAGATGTGATTTAAAATCTCACCTTTCGGGCTTTGCGGAGCCGGCCATCACACGGGTTGGATCCATCGTTCGTGGGCCAGCATGTTGGGTCGGCCGTCACCAAAACGGCCCGCTCCCGTATGTGTGTGGGTGTGTGATTGAGAGTGTTTGATTCGGTTTGGTTGACCGAATCCTACGAGTGTCTGATTTGAAAGCACACTGATACTTGTTTATAAGGATTCTCTCATATCCCTCGAAGCACCCCTCCCCTCCCTAAGCATCTATCAGAAACCCTCAGATATCTTGACAGACATAAAGTATCGTCAATGCCGACGGAGCATTAACGTCGTCGTGGATGAAGTCGAAATAATGGTAAGGTAACGAACCAATCAGAGAAAAGGTGGCCAAAGAGTCAACATTTCCCGCGAATCACATGAGCTCGAAGATATGTTGACTGCCTAAAGTAGTAATGTCTGTTCTCTGCTGGCGGCCAATCGTCTTACACGAGGCTTTAGTGGAACCTCAAAGACGCAGAGACATTACTCCACCGTCGGATGCTTCTGCTCGTCTTTTTTTCTTTTCGTTTCCTGGTGGTGATGCTCTTGAAAATTACTGCCTTGCTATGAGAATCTCAATTCCCCATCTGATATTTACTTGTATGGGATGCAGATATATACCGCAAGAACAGCCAACACCAACGAAGTAAATTGAATAACAATTGAGTCGCCATTATATTTCTTGTAGTCGAAAACATCCGAGATGGTGGATGGTGGAAGGTGGATGATGGTGGTAGTGATGGTGTGGTGTGTGTGTGTGTGTGTGTGTCTTCCATCCGGACGCGTGTCTCATATTCAGCCTCCTCGGTGTGTTATTATGGTAATGATTGGTTGGGCATGAACTGGGTGGTGGGCCGACCGAAAACTGACCACCCTCCACCTCCAGCTCCTGATGACGAAACCCGAGATTTTCGGCGCCGGATCCGCGTCCGTCTACTTGCTCCCGCACAGTACTACGTGTTTATGGTATTGACATGGAGAGAAGCTTTGGGAGGGGGGATGGTTGTGGGGGCAGTGAAGTGGGCATTAGGCAATGGGCAATGGGAGGAAGAGTAGGTGGAAGGCAACACCCAAGAGGGGGAAAAAACGAAGACGGGGGGGAATACGAGACATATGCTGTGCTTGTGTCCCTGTGATGCCACACACCTTATGAACGGGCCTGGAGGTCTGTCTTGTACGACCGAGAACCATTGTTTAAGGGCTGAAGATCTGAGACAAGACACCCATCAGATCACGATCTCTCGGGGCTAATCTGATGGCGATGCTGCGTATGGATCCCCATTCTCGGTGGCTTATCTGTGTATCCACGACGTGGACGGCACACCATATGCATCCTTGCCGGGTTCCCAGCAACCGGGTAAACTTATTGATGGGGCCGGTGAGATTTTGATAGGCGTATGGCAAAACAAGTTGACTAACATCAGTCAACCCTCATCGACTTGATATCTGTTGTTGTTGTTGTTGTTGTTGTTCTTGTTGTTCTTGTTGTCCAACGCGTCCTCAAGGAAAAATCCACTGTGTCAATATGCAGGAGAGGTCCCATCGCATGGCAGGATCTTCGAGTGATGTATGTATGTACGGATGGATCATGTGTGGTGCATGCAGGGTGACGAACGTGGAGGCTAAGTTAGTAAGTACTCAAGTAGATATTACCGTACCCGGCTGCACAAGCTGATCAGAGAATGCTGTATGTATGTGAGTATGTATGAAATGGGCATATGTACGGGGTAAAACGCCAGGCCCGGTCGGCTCTGACCCGGATCCGTACTAATATGCATAATCTGTCTGCACTGTCATTTATCTACTGTACTGTGTATCAAATAGTATGTAGACGGGAGGTCCGATACGACCTCGGTGAGGGTTGGGCATGAAGACGTGCAGACGTGCAGATGCGCGCAGACGGGTGGTTTTCGTCGGTTTCTGGCAGGTTTCTGGCACCCCTTTTTTTTTCTTTTTTCCCCAAGGTTGTTTTGGCACATACATACATATTTACATACATACATAAATGGCTTGCAGGTGCAGGTGGCAGCAGATGGCAGGTGGTGGCGGGCCGCGGCAGGACATGTTGCATCGAGTGGTTTTTTATTCTTTTTCTATTCTTTTTTTATCTGCAGCGGCCCTTGTCACCGTGATCCTGGCAATGGCACACACACACACCCACTTTTTGTTTTTATGTTGGCTCGTGGGTGTGTCTTCACGGGCTGTGTGGTTGTGGAGCCTATGCAACATGGAGTGCTCCGTTCAATGTTTCCACTGTGATATGTCCTGCAGATGGGGAATTATATGATTTATCGTACACTACATTTTAAAAGAAAGGTACGTACCTTATAGGCGGGCTACTGCCGGACATCCACGCGCCTTGCTGTGTGTGTACCGAGGTTATCTTCCAAGGGATGGATACTATATCAATAATTGCTTTCTATTGTCAAACAGGCCATACTGGTTGAACCTCGTGTTTGCTTAGTACCTATAACATTACATGATTACCCTCTTCTAATTATCTTTCTCAAGTAGAAATAAACACTACGTATGTATATAGAATAATGTTGTATCCAGCATGGTTCCACACATCCGTACATCCGTACATCTATCTGTACACGTGTAGATAAAGGCATTATGATGCATTTACCCCGCACATCTTTAACATGGCACACCCGTAAATCCCGCCCATGATCCCCACTGTCTCCATAAACTAATGCGGGCCGTTAAGCACCAAAACAGATCGGGAAAAGCCATTGAACAGAAGCAGGGATCAAGTCTTCAGCCTGCCGCCGGCAATTGTTTCCCGGAACTCTATGAGGCCAACCATTCCGAAGGTCCCCTGTCACCTGTCATATGTGTGTCCCCCCACTGTCCGCCTCCCTTCCTCCCCTCCCCGCCCCTCTCTCTCCCCCCCCTTCCCACCCTCTGTGATGACCCGTCCTGTTTCCAATCTATCAGGATCATATCGATGCCACCTTTGATTGAATCTGTTTGGAATTTAGCCAGGGATCCACCATGAGTGATTAAAGCCCCCTCCCTTGTAGCAGAATATATTTACCTAGGTACCTAGGTATGTATATATGATGGGGCGGCGCTGCCAATTGACGTGGAGCGATTGGCGAGATCGACTAATCCCGGTCCTGGTGACGCAACTATGTACCTAGGTATGTATGTACTGGTGTTTGGTCCCGTTTTGTAGTGTACTAAGCTAGGTAGGGTAAAGTACTGTGTACTTACCTACAGCAAATACCTTGGTAGCAAAGGCCGGGCCAAGGCCACCGCACCCGGCGTCTATTCTCACGGGTGACAGAATAATACGGTAACAACCTTGGGAAACTGACAACGTCAAGGATCACAATATACCCCGCGGCATCAAACAACACCACAACAACACCACGCAACAATACACCTGCGAGACAGTAGGAGAGACTCGATGAACTCTCTCTTCCCCTTCCAGATATACACACATCCTTTATAGACACCTCCCTAACAATTAATGACCTAGATGCTTACTTCCTTCCATCTCCCTCTACCCCGAGCCGTATTGTATCCTCCAACCCCCCCCCCCTCCCCCGTCAACTCTAGTCCTGAAACAGACCCAATAACTACACGCGCGCCTTTGTTATCACTGCAATTATATCGCATCACAAAACCGTAATGTCAACCCTTCCACCTTCCGGGCTGCGATGTACATATCATGATGGGCCACAGCTAACAATAGTTTAGGTACCCAACAAATATCACTCTAGCCCTTTGGGACTCCCGGGGACAGCCTTGTCCATTAGCCGCCTGCCCCTGAACATTCCAAGGTTGATCGTTTGATCCTCTCTACCTTTCCGGCCAGCCTGCCAGCACAACCTACCGCTTTCGTTTTGAGCGCGCCTCTATATCTCTCAGCCGCTTGATCCGCACGTAAGCCCATACCTAGGTACAACCCAGTCAGTACTGTGTACTCACTCACTCTCCTGGGCTGTGTCGCTACGCGGCCTACACGGGTAGTTGCGCGCGCCTACATTACCACTGTGTAACAGCTTCGCAGAATCCCTGCCCGGACCAGACGTCTTCGTGGACAACGCAAGGCCGGACCTTGCGAAGAAAAGACAAAAAAAAAACACCAAAAAAACCTAGCACACACCACAACCTTGAACTTGAAAAGCCACTTGACCCACTCACTAGAGCACCCACGGCACAGACTGGAAACTGCTACTGTCGAGATTCAATAACACCAAAACAATATGGAGTGGCCGACCCATCTTCTACCGTCATCACCCTCGCAGGCCTCACCAGCAACCCCTGCTGCTGCAGAACCGGTGCTCCCACACGCCAACATGGACCCCACCCAACTGGCTAACCAGGCCAGCCACCTCACTCTATCCGCTGTCGCGGTCGAGCCAGCTCCGGCTGTTCGTGCTTCGTCTGCAGCACCTCCACCCAGTGACTGTGACGGTGAGGACAGTCCACTTCGCCAAGCTGCTATGTGCTGGGTCGAACCACTCTCGACAAGTACCGCAACCCCTGGTCCGGCCGCCGATGCCCAACCCGTTCCACACACATCGCACGACCATGCACGTGAGGAAGTATTGATGAGGGACGAGGGACCTTATGCAGTCGACCAAGAGAAGGAGGGAGGCCAACCATGGCCCACATCCGGTCCTGACACCCAGTGCAGAGAACTTAGTATTGTTCCTGGCCTGGCTTACACGGGCCCGAGGCCCTGGTTTGTAAACAGTGATGATTGTGATGCTATAGTGAGGCTGGCTGATCTCCCAAACGAGGTCCTGCTTCACATCTTGGGGTTTCTGGATGTCTCCGACTTGTTAGCTACCTCGAGGGTAAGTGAGCCTGTCTTGTGTTGCCTGACTGCGGCTGTCACCACCGTCGTTCACTTGCACAAGGCCTACAGCGTCCTCACTGGGATTTTGTTTTCTATTCTTTCCCCTTTTCCTTTATTCCTATTTTTCCACCATCGATAAACTGTTTCGAAAACCAGCAAGACATCGTCCTGCTTCCAATCCCGATGCGACGGTCATGATTTTGCTCGCCTCACAGCTGACCGAGTGACTGACTATACTAACTGGCCAAACCCCTACAGACATCCCACCAGTTCCGCTCCCTGGCCGTCGCGCCCATCCTCCACCGCCTCCGCCTCCGACACGCCCGAAGCATCCTCCCACCGCTACTGACGTCCCCATCCCGGCCTTCCCTGCGCGACCTGATCCACCGCTCCATCTTCCTGACCCATACCACCGTCGTCTCCCGCCGGCTGGCCCGCAGCCTGACCGCCATCCGCCTCTCCCGCCGCCTGGCCGTTCGGCCCCCTCCCGAGGCCCTCGTACAGCGCTCCGTGCTGCCGCCAGAGTGCGTCCCGGGCCACGAGAGGGTCGCCCCGTCGCTGGTGGCCAAGAAGCGTGCCGTCGAGAGGGAGCAGGTGCGGGATGGCCTGCGGCGCTGGGTCGGGAGCGTGTTTGAGAGGCGGTGGAGGGAGAGGGTCGAGGGCAGGAGGAGGTGGGAGGAGAGTAGGGGGGTGGGAAGGGTGTGGAGGTTGAGACGGTTCTGGGAGGGGGTTGGACGGGGTGAGGTACAGGCTAGTTGAGTTTCTTTTCTTGCTTGATGAGTTGGCTGATGGAGATGAGCTCTAAGGATAGTAGGGGTGTCCATGTTTGACTGGTACGTGAAATGACGATCGCATTTCGGGACGATGGATGGTCAAGTGGCGTTTTCGAGTTTCTTTCCATTTTTTGGGTTCTGGTTCGTTATTTCAGCAACGGGTTTCTGGAAAAAGTGTATGGACAGACGGCGAGTATGGACACAATACGGCTTACCTTGATGGTACACTTGCACCTTGGCGGTGGCATTGTTCGGCAGTACTTCATCTGCTTTTAGAGTATATGCTTCATTCTTCAGACTGATATGATCCGCCAGATAGGCTCCGCCAGAGTTTGTCTGTCTGTCAGTATTCGGTGTAGTGATGTATACATACATGTATTGTTACACATTCCCACTTTGGAAGGGTGTCTACTCCTTACTGTGGGCGTCCACTGGGGGGAGGTTCATTCATACCATGACAGAGCTGGCCCCCTTCCTCCCTTCCCTTTCGACATACCCAGAGGACAGTCGAGGTGAGAGGCGGAAGTATTTTCCGGAAATGTCACTCATGTGTCTTGTGTGGTCAACGTTGATGTAACTCAAAAGTGAGTTTTACTCAGCGGCACCATTCGGCAGCCCTGTCTATAGAAATTCAATCGAGCCGAGGGAAAACATTGGTGCTCCGAGCAATGCGCTTTTTCGAACGCCCATTGTACACCACAAAACGCTACCACTACCAGTCAGTCCTGCCCGTCTTCATCTGTGATACCATACCAATTAGACTAAGGCCCTACCCCCGAAACCTGAATCCAGCCCAATCGTCATCATCATCGTCAGAGTCGTCGTCGTCTTCATCTTCGTCCTCATCAGCCACTTCTTTGCTGTCACCACCAGCTTCGCCATTCTCGTTGGGCGTCACCTGAGCAGCTGCGCCTGTAGCGGTAGCCGCCGGTATGCTCCCTCTCCGTAGAGCCTCCCTCTTCTCCTTGAGTCTTCGCACCCGCGCCTCCAACTCCTCCATTTCCTCGAACTCAGTCTCTAACGCCCGCGTGGCTTCCTCCTTCTCGTCTTCCAGCTCGATGTCGGCCACAGTCCGTCGCCTTTCGTCTTCCTCCTCTTCTGTCTTGGCCGCGAGTTCATCTGCTGTCAGAGGCGCGGCGGATATCACGGCGTCTGATGCATATGCGCCTCCGGAATGGGTGCCTTTGGAGGTCTGTGGGTCTGCGGTGGTGGTGTTCACCACTTCGGCCTCGAAGGCGGCCCAGTCGTCGTCTTCATCATCTGCCGTTGCTGCTGATGTTGTGGTAGCTGTGGCCCCGCCAGCCGTAGGCTTAGAGCTTGCCGCCATCGTTGTAGCGAAAGCAGCCTTTTGAGTTTGTTTCGCAGGTAGACCTCCGATCTGTACCTCCTGTGGTATCAACGGACTCCGTCCTATCGACGTCGCCCTCGGTGTTGACCCCGCAGATGTCCCGCTGGCGCTCGGCGTCGCTGGCCTAGACGGAATCTGCAACTCCACGCCGTGTGAGGGTGTCCCTGATATCCGCCGCACCAGGCTCGGTGGCGTGATTGTGGGCGTCCCCTTGCCCGCGTCCTTGTCTATTTCTGAACCGTTCTTCCCATTGCTCGTTGCGGCGGCTACCGTCGTTGATGCTGTTGGCGAGGACCTGTCTGTTGTCTTGCTCTTCTTATTCCGCACGGCTGCTTCCTCCGTCTCGGCGTCGTCCATCTCTACATCCGAACCAGCCTCATCGTGTTTTCGCTTCTGCCCTGTGCCTGTATCGGATCCTCCCCCACCAATGATCTGTGCCAGGAGAGCCTCGTCGCTCAGGGTGTCGTTGCTCTTGGGCTTCGAGGCGGCTGCGCTGCCGTTGGTGCTGCTGGTATGGCTCGGTGGCTGTGCCTGTCTCTGCTGCTGTGGTTGTCTGGACTTCTGGAATGCGAGGAGCTTTTGTCGGTGCCCAACGCCCCGGGTATGTCCTTCCCAATGTGCCTCGCTCTTGACGGGCTCGCGGCAGATAGTACAAGTCAGCTTGCCTGAGTCGGAGTAGTGGGCGTGGGGATGATCTATTCTTCGGGCTGCGCGTTGTTGGCGCAGGAGGGAGCGTGCGTCGGCCATGATCGAAGTTTGTAGGGGGTTGATTCGAAGGCGAGTATTGGAACGAGGTCTTTCGCAGGTAGCACTGGCTACTGAGAAAGGAGGCCGAGGGCGCCGCTGTTGGCGATGTATGGATGTGCTGGTCGTCCGGCCCTGAAGCTCCTCTGCGCAGTGTTGACACGCGGGGATCTCGTTTGGGTGTAATCGTCGTTTATTAGGTCGGCCAAGCCGTCTGCGTCGTTGTACAGTATTGTGTAGGACTAGGTTACCAAATCTTGTATTCTCTTCTCTAAGGAGGCAGGCTCACTTGCGCAGTGTTGACAGTACAGTACTTTACTTGACGCCCCACGTAGCACAGCCACTGCTGATGATGGGCCGACCACTAGTCACACAAACAGGGGGAAGCTTCAGCCACAGTTCACGTACCTAGGTATCTAGGTACTTAGTGAGGTACCAACATTGCCGATCCGGCAGGCACCGTGAACGGCCCAAGCTTCGATTCAACGTCACACTTCAACTTTACTCTAACCTTCGCGACTGGTGTTGTTTTCAAAAGCTATTCTTATTTTCGTATTGCTGGCGCGTATTTGGACTGGCGGGGCGCATGGAGCGGCAACTTGAACAACCACTGCGTCCCTCCTGGGAACGCTGAACACCTTTTGCTTCCTCGTTTTATTACGTTTTTCTGGTCACATCGTCGTGACCTTCACCCGGCGTACGCACTTCCATCCTCGCAGCCGACTGGCCTACGACGACAACAGCGATCAGTCGAGAAGCAGTGCAGAAAATGGCAGACCAGGCGATGCAACAGGCTCCGACCATCTCGTCAACCTTCCCCAACCCACCCGACTTCCTCTGGCGCGACTTCACTCCGGACAAGATCTCACGCTTCAAAGAGTTGAGGAAGACATGGCAGGAGGAACAACCTCCAGAGGTGTTCTCGTCCAAGGATGCTGTTATCCTCATACCCAATCCCCCCGAGGACCTCAGACATCTCCAGCCCCCGCCTGAGCCCGCCGAGGGGTCATGGAGACTCTACGGCGATATCTTCACCGTGAGTTGCGACCACACCCAGCAATATCTCTTCTCCGCAAGATCACGACCATGCTGACCTGTCTACCCTCCCCTCCCTTAGCTGAAAGACGAACTTCCCACCCTCGAAGCGATGGGCGTGCCCCGCCTTGTGCCTAGCCAAACCGCAAACAACACTTCTGCTACCACGGACGCTAACCGCGACCGCGCCCTCAACCTGAAGCGGCTCGCCAAGTCCGTCCTGCTGAACTTCCTCGAGCTCGTCGGCGCCGCGAGCGTCAACCCCGACGGCATCCTCGAGAAGGCCGCGGACATCCAGAACATCCTGATCAACATGCATCATGGCATCAACGAGTACCGCCCACATCAGGCGAGGGAGAGCCTCATCCAGACCATGCAGGCACGCCTGGACCAGATCCGCGCTGAGACGGCTGCTGTCAATGCTGTTACTGACAAGGCGAAGCGGGTACTGGAGGGCCTAGGGAGCATTGAGGTACCTATGGTCGGAAATGAGGGTACGGCTGAGAAGGGCATGGTTGAGGATGTGGTGTATGAGTGCGGTGATGGGGAGATGTGGGACGAAGCAGCTGAGTCTGCTTGATGGGGGTTGCCATTCTGAAAGGAAGAGGGGTCGACGAAGAGAACCACGTAGGCAGAACGTGAAGACGTTGATTGAACGAACCCACACGATGGTTTTGTGGGTCTTTGGCGCTCTACGGTAATAGAGATGGTATATACCCCTTGATATTGAGAAGCTTATCTTACCCACGAAAATTATCGAAATGAGGAACTATTGGTTAGTGACTGGACCGTTGCAGAGAGTACGTTTCCAGAGGGCTTCGGCGTGTCTTGGCCCTTGCCCCTATTTGCTTCCCTTCGTTCAACCGGTCTCACATCTCTGGCGTTTCTTTTCCCCTTTGACGTGAGAAAAGCTGTCAACACCGAAGTAATTGCGGGCCAATATACACCAAATGGGTCTGCATTTACGTCATGGACTCAAGTGGACAATGCAGTAGAAATAGAAAGTAGAAGTAATGTGATCCATTCCGTTATTTCAAACATGGGAATACAATGAAGCACTAGTAGACCACCACCAATGACTGACCAAAGTCCTATCCGCGAAAGCATATAAGAAAAGAGAAGAGGGAAGAACAGAAAGAAAAAGAAGAAGAAAAAAAGCCCCGATATCCGTCCCTGCTTTGGAAACCCCATGTAGAACTCCGACACTGGTATCACGAAAGAAACATTCGAACTCCCTGTCTGCCTTTGTCAACCGACAACGTGCCGTCGGTGCCCCTCCAAGATGGCGGATGGCACAAGACAGCAGACACGACCCGCGGTTTGACCATTCCTCTCACATCGCGTCGAAGCCGGTTTCAGATTCTGCGGTATGGAGACCGGCTACAAACTGAAGGTTTCAAGAATGACAAGTTCCAGCACTCCTGAGAACCTCCCCGTGCTTCAATCTCGTGCGTTTTCTCATGCCTTTTCCCATGCTCGTGTAATTCGCAATGCCGTTTGATGTTGTCTAGTCTTGTGCATTTCTCCTTGCAGACTGCAAAGGGCAGGAAACGACTGCTCCATCAGCATGAATCTTAACGTGGCGATCAAGACCGCCCTTGTGACGAGACTCCCATCGTCAATCCGAAGAGTTTCCCTTGGCATTCGACCTCTATGCCGGAGGCGCCGTTGGGGTATGGACATTGCGGGCTTGATGGGCCTGTGCCTGTGCCGCCTGGTAGGACTGGTGCACCGAAGCCGGCATGCCAGGAATAGAGGGCAAGGATATGGGTGTTTGTCTGGTCTGGGCGGGCGGCGATGAGTGTTGGACTAGGGCTTGCTGGCCCGGGGCATGTTGGGCCATGGGATGCTGGAATGTGCTTGGTGGTGAATGTTGTGGCGGTTTTGGCGATGCACTTGGAGGACCAACGGGGGCAGGCTGGGCAGTGGGTGGTTGTGGGGGTGACTGCTGCGACTGGGCTTGTTTGGCCTGGCCAGCCTTTGCGATCAGCTCGCTGAGGACCTGGAGATTATCTCGAGCCATGGGCTCCCGATCGAAGATACCCCGAACAATATGCCATTCATTCGGTTGCATCGCGGCAGCCTGGGGCATCAAGAAGGCTGCTGTAGGGCTGTTGAAGTAAGGACCAAGGATCTCCCGAGCCCGAGATTCACCCTGCTGCTGCAGTTCATGCTGAGATAATTGCCGGCCTGGCGAGGGTTGGGGCATGATTGGAACAGCACCAGCCTGGTTATGATGTTGCTGTGGGTGGTGCTGGCCATATGTGCCTGGCTGGCCCTGCGCGTTGGAATCAGGTTGGGGTGTCGGGAAACCGCCAGAACCAAGATGAGGTGTTGTGGGGGAGAAAGTTGGTGCGGATATTGACGTGCTCCGCTGAGCGAATGTCGCGGGTACAGGCGTAGGTGTCGCGCTGTTGTGTGCTGACGGTGAGGCAACTCGGTTGTTCCAGTCATTTCCATGGATCCTATTCATCGTGGAATTATCATTGCGGTAAACAATGACAAGAAGCAGCATGTTCTCGGTCCGTGTCTGTGGAAGGGAATTGTCCTCAAGGTTCAGCAGGAATTCGGGATGGTTGCCAGTGCCTGCGGCTACAGGTATGAGGTAGGTGTCTTTGACGTTGCCGAGACCCTTGTCGCCAACCACAGCGTACTTCTCCTTAGAAAGGAAATAGTTGAAAATCCTATCGAAATCTGCCTTGCCATTTTGAGAGGCGGGCGTCAAACTGGCAACGACGACATCGACCATGGGGCTCCAGCGCATACCGCAGAGATACTCGTTTGCCGTTGACACTGCAAGACGGCCAGAGATAGTGAGCTGTCTCGGGACCAGCGTTGTCCAGGCAATACCAAGTGTTTTGGCTAGATTTGCTCCACCAATATGTTTGGCCGTCGCATGGCAATCCGCAATGCTTGTCATCGTGATGTTGCCTCGCCAAACAACGTCAGGGTCAGTTTCCTCGGTTGGTGAATAAGGAGGGGATTCATTGCCATCGTCCTCAAGGAGCCTGTCGACCTCAGGGTCGACACCGGGGCCTTGAGAGGGAGCAGGAGCAGGAGCAGAGGGCCGGCGCCTCTGCGATGCAGTAGGGGACTTGACACTAGAGAAGACTTTGTTGATATCAAAGTCACTGGTGGGCGATTGTTGTGTGTCAATTCTCATCGGTTCCCCTGAAGGTTTGCGGCCGTGGGATGCCGGGCCTTGGCTGCTCACTCGAGCTGGCCCACTAGTCTTGGAAGACTGGGCTGGCGCATCACGGCTGAGCTGCCTCTGGGGGAACGATGATGATTCGTTGGGAGCAGCGACATTGTCACCCTCAATCAGCTCGTCACCTTTGTGGGTCCGCCTGTACCGTGGCTCGTTAGGCCCATCCTCGGTCGAGATAATGGATTGTCTCATGCTGCGCTCCCGGGCTGCAGCTGTCTCTTGCTGCAGCTTCTTCGATGCCAAATCATCTGAGCTCATGACCGCCAGCATGGGTGGAGTCAGGGTGTGATCCAGCAGCCGAGCAATCAGCTCCGAGTTGGTCTTCAGGTTGGCTCCTAAGGCGCGGCACTGTTTTGCGTACTCTTGGATGTTTGGATGCGTGTCATGAACAGCCCTCTCAATGGCAAGGGCAAGACGGTCTGCCCGTGACTCGTTCGAGGTGCCATCTGCAGGATTGTAGCTGCCATCCTTTTCGTAAATATTCATGACGTGCACAAGAGCCCTCTGGAGCAGCTTGGCAGATCCTTGGCGGCCGCTGGGAAGCTCGGGTATGGAATTTGGCAGGTCACTTGGAGGTTCGTAGTCAGTAGGGACAGGTACGGCCTGGCTCTCAGAGACCTTGCGCAGCTTGGACGGCTCCTGTATCTGACTGTCAGCAAGATAGAAGGCCCTTGTGTGCGTGTGTGCATGCTGGGAGTGATGTCTTACCCTTGTGGTCGTGTCTGCAGAATCATGCCGGTCCTTGCGCTTGCTAATCGCAATCTTTGCGCCTAAGGTCTTCTCGGGCGCTGGAGACGCAGACGACTTGGCAGACTTCTGGGAAGACCTGGGCTCATCTTGTGGAATCTCGCTCAGGCGCTTCTTGCCCTTCTTGAGGCCCTTCTTCCTTTTCTTCTCGTCCTCTTCGGCCTTGTCCTCTTCGTACTTGCGTCGCCTCTCAACCCAGGGCTTCTCACCGCGCTCGATTTCGGCGACAAGCTTCTTGTGGTCGTCTGGCTTGCACTGCTCGCAGTAATATGTGACGTCTTCCAGGTCCTCTCCGAAGATGCTCATACCAACACAGACATTGTGTTGCCAAGCACCGCAGTTCTCACAGCCGATCCAGGGCTCGTCCTCGGCGTAACCTTCTTGGCTGGTGGCACCGCAAACACAACGGATGAACTCCTCCTCTTCAGGCTCGGGCTCTGCCAGCTTCTTATTCGACTTCTTGCTGCCGCGGCGCTTCGGTTCGATAGGCTGGTCGAGGGCTTCAAGTGCCTTATGCTGGCCCTTTGTGCTTCGCACTGATCGACGGGGCTCTGGTTCTCCTGATGTCATGGATTTAGTCAGACTTGGGTCCTCGAAAAGAAGAGAGGGTGGGGAGGGGGAGGCAGAGTGGACAGTGAGAAGCAAGCAGAGAGTGACGCGGTGGGAAGGGCCGGGGGTTTCGCCGGGACCGGCTGCGGTGGTGGTGGTGATGGCGATTGCCGTGGCGGCGAGGTAGCTTACCAGACATGTTATGTCGTGTACGAGTTGTTTTCAATGATAAGAGTAGTGGAGGGATAGAGTAGTGTATTATTGGAAAATCGTCCTCGTCGCTGCCCTCTGTCGCTAGTTGGGAGGACAGTAAACAACCGTCTTTTTTTCTTCCGGAAATGGAGGGAGAAGTGGGAACAATCGAGTTATTGATCGTGTCTTGTCGCCAATCGCGAGATCATACAGTCATTTGCCAGGCCAGAACAGTTTTTTTTTACGAGGAGAATATGTAGTTGCTACAATGATGCGCGCATCGCTGTGATACGACGTTCGTTGTCTTGGAATGCCTAGAAGCTCGCCCGTCTCTGGTTCGCGCCTGCGGGAAACGCGTCGCGAAGCTGGGTCTGGGATGGTGGGTAGACTCGAGAGGGCCCCGCGAGACAAGTCTAACAGGGGAGGGGGGGTAGCTCGCGTGACGTTGACCTGAGTCAAGCAACTAGGGTCTGAATTGTCGCAATATGGTCGCAAAGGTGATGCGACTCGACTGCTGGGGGAGATACTCGACGCTGGTGTGGTTGTGGACGAGAGAAAGCTTGGTGAGTGATGGGAAAGGGAAAGGGAAGAGAGAAGTTGGAGAGGATCGCTCAATCACTGTCACAAAAAGTGGAGGTGGAGCAACGTTCGAAGAGGTGGAGAAACATTGCGAAGGGTTCAATGCGCATCGGCGGGGGTAGAGAAGGTGAAGGTGCCGACACACACGAAATTGTTAGTGCCTGAGCAAGGGAGCTGTCTGATTGGCGAGGGGAAGGGGCGTTACGGATCCATAGACCAGTCGACCGTGGTACCAGCTCGCGCCACAACAGACTTGAGTTGCCTTACCTAAGGTCAGCCTCGTGTGGCTTGACCTCAGGTGTGCCAAGGTCCCCCGTCCGTTCCTTTGACGCGTTGCTGCAATTGCCTGGAGCTCCCTGTCGCCCGTCGTCAAGCTCCCCAGTCATTTAGTTGCCTGCCGTCAGTGCAGCCTTCCAACCTTCCAAACGACCCAACAACCAGCCGACCTGCCAAACAAACCATCATCATCAACTCTCTTTCCCCAAATTGAACCCGCCCATACATATTCCTCCCACCTCCGCCTTGCAAAGCCCCGTTCCCCTCTCCCACCTTTGAGAATCACAACAGTGTTGTGTCGTCAAATCGGTGACCTGCAACCATGTCTCGAAGATACGATTCCCGAGTAAGTCATCCACACATACCGACAGAAGGCTACAGCTCCTATTTATTGGGGAAACGTCCTTTGGACCTACAGCTCACATGCACACTTCCTCCTAGACAACCATCTTCTCCCCCGAAGGCCGTCTCTACCAGGTCGAGTACGCCCTCGAAGCCATTTCCCACGCCGGTACCGCCATCGGAATCCTCGCCAAGGATGGCATCGTCCTGGCCGCTGAGCGGAAGGTGACGTCGAAGCTGCTCGAACAAGACACCTCGGCCGAGAAGCTCTACATCCTGAACGAGTGCGTAGCTTACCCCCCCTCCCTTCTACCTCTGATCTGTGCGCGATGATGGACCGCTGACGTACTGCGTTCGTTTGTTGTCTCCAGCAACATGATCTGCGCTGTCGCAGGCATGACCGCCGATGCCAACATCCTTATCAACTACGCCCGACAAGCTGCCCAGCGCTACCTCCTGACCTACAACGAGGATATCCCCTGTGAGCAACTCGTCCGCCGACTTTGCGACCTGAAGCAAGGCTACACACAACACGGTGGTCTCCGGCCCTTCGGTGTATCCTTCATCTACGCCGGCTGGGACCCCCAGCGACAGTTCCAGTTGTACCTGTCGAACCCCTCGGGCAACTACGGAGGATGGAAGGCGACGAGCGCCGGCGCGAATAACGCCTCCGCGTCGAGCCTGCTGAAGCAGGACTACAAGGAGGACTGCACCCTGGAGGAGGCATGTGGTACGGCGGTCAAGGTGCTCAGCAAGACGATGGATTCGACCAAGCTGAGCAGCGAGAAGATCGAGTTTGCGACGGTGGGACAGAACGAGGACGGCACGATTTACCATAGGCTATGGTCGGCCGATGAGATCACGGCCTTGCTGAAGAAACACGACCTGGCTAAGGAGGAGAGCACGGAGGACAGGTGAAGGGACGACACGATTGCAATCCACATGACATGACCATAGATGATCCGGGAGACGGTTGGGTCTACATAACGCCCATGTATCAATAGACAATTGATGAAACCCTGCTGATGACCAAACACCACATACATGGTGACCTTTGACGGAACGAGTCGATTCTTCCCCCGCAGCTAATGATGTCCTTTTACCGATTGACGTGATTGCCTCCCCTAAGTTCCGAGACTTTCAATATCGACTTTCAATATCGACTCTTCACATGCACATGATAACACATGATTCGATCTTTCCCCTACCACGCAATGGCACTGTCCAACAAGGCGACATGAGTGATAGCTGCTGATTTCAGTTCGGCTGTAGGGTTTCCAATGTTAGTAAGTTTGTCCTAGGCCGGGAGCGGAGCCAACTCGACGCTCACATTACCACGCCCCTCCTCTTCATCCCTCAGCCGGCCATACCAGGGCCCATGGTCATTGTGTCCAGAGGGTTCCGGATACGGCTCATCTGAGCGCCAGCTGCTCAGCTTCGGCCAGTATCTCCTGTAGCTCCAGTACGCGATGACCCATCCCAGCAGGGCTCCGGTGCACACGTCATAGACGTCATGTCTGTAGTCCTGGCACCTGCTGATGGCGATCATGGCGGCTCCCAGAAGGGGCGCAAGGCAAAGTAGAGCCCGGGCTAGATCCCCCCGCATAAATATGGCCTCCTTGGCCGCGTCCTCGTCCTCTCGAGCCCCTACCCTGCCATTGGCGGCCTCGTTGAGGCGACTATTGTCGTCTCCTCTCCTCCCGCCTCCTACAACAAAGAGCCGCACTTGTCCGGCGAGAAAGAGGCTCAGGTACCCCAGGCCGGCAAAACTAAAGCTGCTATGCCCGCTGGGAAAGCTCCGCCAGCCATCGTGCAGCACATGATGTCTCGTCTCGGTGCACACGTCAATACTGACCAGCACGTTCACAGGAGTCCCGGGCGCGGGCTTGCATCGCGCAATCAGGTCTGGTCTCGGCCGGCCCACGGTGTTCTTGATGGTATCGGTCAGGAAGGATGTAAGGATCAGGGCGATTGCGAGGCCCAGAATGGCGACATGGTGTTTGTGCCGGGAGGCGCGGGCGAGGGCATTTATAAGAATGACGAGAAGAAGCGGGAGTACGGCGGCGTAGATCACGCCGAAGGTGACCGGGACTCGTTCGACGTCGGCGTAGGGGAACGAGATGTCTATGTTGTTTATATAGAAGAGCCGGTGGAAGGGGTCGAACAGGAGCACGACCTGGTTTGGGAAAACGAGGAGCAATTGCTCGTCAGTCTTAACATTCTGGCTGCGAAGGGCAACGAAGATGTAGGGAGGAGACAAGACACACAAAAGCGTATGCGACTGCGAGAAGTGCGAAGCCGACGTAGTCTGGCGCGTAGGACCGCTACATTTGATGCGATCGGTGGTCAGCGACTTCGAAGTACTTGATCAATATCAATTAGGTCACCGCATACTCACCGTCCAGAACCTGGCCAAAGATGACATGGCTATAGCTCGCGACGCCAGTGCACTCATCAGTCACCGTCTTCGAATTGCTTTGAACAGTGTTCGCAGCATCTTTGCCTCTCGTGGGTTGGAACTTGTATGAGAGGACGGGCTAGTACACAGTACCTACGTCACGAGAATGATACCCGGCCGATCTGTACGTAGAGGACCTTACACAGTATGTCAAAAGACCCGGGGTTGGTCCCCGGACACAGACAAAGGGTTAGGGTTATACACGTGCCCAGATGGATGACTACATGTAAGCTAGGACGCTTTACTCTTCCCAGGTAGATACCAAGGCAGTCTAGCATCGAGTCTTCAAGGCCATATACGTACAAGTATTCTTCCCGAACCAGCAGTTTATTTCATGTTGCCTCAAGTTTGTCACAAATTTCTGATTTCATTACGATTATCTCCTGGGAATTGTTAACACAGTACGGATCCGCGCCTCTACGAGCAACGACACTCGCCATGACCTCTCGCTGCATCCCATCGTGCACAAGCATTTGGTGGGCTCGACAATAATCGAGTACGAACACATCTGCACAACCAAATATCTGTCGAGATATACTTAGTCATCGAATCGTGTTGTCCATCACGGGAATCATTTCCAGAATGTATAAGTATTACCTAGCTATCATACACCTTGCAGCTAGTATGATGAGCCGAATATTCGCAGCAATGGGATCAGATTGTGTAGCAATATGTCCGGGCCGCCCTACTCACAGATATCATCACCACCCTAACTTCTAAAACTCTTAACCTCTACCAGTGATTTTTAAGTCGTTCTCCTGTCTCGATCTGGAGCTGCCAGCCTGCCGAGGATAAGTTTCTACCGGTATATCCTGTTTCACGGACTCAGAGCCAGTTCGGTCACCTGATGGGTGATCAGCCAACGGGTTACGGGAATTGGGGACCAACAGCTATTGATGTTTGTGATCTGTCGTGCACAAGTCTCCACATACAGCATCACTGGAAATGCCTGGTTTCGCCCATGAGTTACACCGAAGGAAACATACTCATAGGCTGCAGTGCTAGAGTCCTTATTACACTTGTAATCAAGAGCAGAGGACACGACTGTACTGGTCCCGGTTGGTTGTGTTCCTGGCTATCCAAGCTGTAGCTGGGACGTCTTCCAAAATAATGCCTGTGCAAGTAGCACATCCCCCCTCCCCAGCGTTTGCATCATGCCAACGGCTCATCCTCCTATTTGGTCTCCGGGGTGTTGCGTTTAAATACATATGTTTTCTTCAGCCTCCCTGTTTCCTTGAGCGTCCCTGCTCTCTACTCAATAACTCTGTATAGACCAGTGAGAGCTTGCGGCTCATTTAGGTGTACAAAGTTCACAATTACTAACAAACCTACCCTTCTCCCACACAAACTCGATACCTTCACTTTACACTCATTTTAATTAATTTCGGGGTATCTCTAAAATTCTCTCTTTCAATTTGAAGAGCTATCAAAGCGCTATAAATTCCTCTAATTAGAATGTCAGTATTTAAATCCAAAGCCGTATCGAGATGTGTCTCTCATATTCCGTCGTTCAATGTCTACCAACAAGGGTAGCAGGTATGGGGCATGGGATGGTACATACCGCAAACCACCGGGGTTGAGGGAAGCTTACTCCTTCACAATGTCCGTCAGATTGGTAATACGCATACTGCTGTAGATGGATGTTCCAGGGACCTAAAGACGGCCGGATTGGCCTCGGGCTTAGTGTATTCGATGTTGTTGACAACGGCGGCACCACGCCCAGCTGCAAACCCGGAGTTGGTCCACGCAGAGCCACGAGCAGGTCGGAAAGGATATCATCATCGGGATTGTCGTCATCATGGCCCGCCGTCGCGTGCGCGTTCACAATCGAACCGTTGGCCAGAACAACCTGGAAGTTGGACACGGTGTCGCAGGTCCAGCCGAAGCGGGTGGAAAAGTGCGAGATACCTCCTCCCAACGACAGCCCACCCACACCAACGGGGGCTGACCGTCCACCAGCCACCGAGAGGCCCAAGGGCTCAAGCTGAGAATACACGTGATCCCAAGTGGCGCCGGCGCCCACTGAGGCGGTGGTCCTGCCTTCGCCCCCCTCAATCCTGTTCAGCGCCCTTAGGTCGATCGTGACCCCATTGGCTATGTTGGCGGCGGCGGCGAAACCCGTATGGCCGCCCGAGCGCTCGGCGAAGTGGCAACTCGTTTCGTCCTCAGAGTCGATGTCGAGAGATGCCACCGTGGAAGACAGCGAGGCAACAGCTATCGAGACCTCCTCAGCCGTTGTGGGCGACACGACACATAGTGGCTGGAGCTCGGACTCCTGCAGTGAGAAGTAGGAGGATACCGACGAGCTATACGACGAACTGCCCGGAATAGAGCCTTTGTCTCTAAGCACTGAGGCTAGAGCTACGCACTGCAGTCGTGTGTTGCTTTGTAAGCCTCCGTCAACATGAGTTGAACCGGTGGTTTGCTCAAGTATGTATAACTGAACTTACGCACGGCACGATGAGGTTTTGTGCCTGTCAGGTTAGAGGTGAATGACCACTGCTCCATCGTTCGTCTGTATGTTTTTCTTTCTTCTTCCGTAACCTCAGATCATAATGTAGACGGCTCAAGGAGAAAGAATAGTGTGGAATGCAATGTGTTTACATGTAAGCGGTCTAAAACATGGCACTCTTGAGAAATAATTCCGTTGGTTCCTTGACATAATTAAACAAATAAGGGTGTGAACTGGCCCACATGTGATATATCCATACTATTATATATACAGACTCGGGAAGAACATAGTTTTGCATTACTGTGCCCATATTCTTGTTACCGGCCGTGGATCCCCGTGATCACCATTTCACGGCCGTTACATCGTACGCCTGGACATCTGGAATATATCTAGCTCACAAAGCTTACAGGTACCGCATCAGCATCACGTTATAAATAGACCAAACGAGATATACTGGGAGATTCATACCAGAGATTTCCCCTCTTTGGTAGTGTGCCTAGGATATCCCATCCGACTTTCCCAGTTTGCTGTCGGCGGTCCTAGCTACCGGCGTGCTCTCCGCTTCTTTGGTGACGCTCTGGTGTCCCTGAAATATAGCAGACCGTCAGCCTCCGGCCTACACTCGATAACAGTGGTGTCTGTTTCCCGTCTTAAATACCTCCGTGGGCTTGCTTCCCGATTCGTGAGCGCCGCTGGAGAAGTCCGTGTTCGGCACGCCGGCGCTTGCTCCATGTTCAAGGGTCTTGGTGGCCTGGCTTGTCATTGAAGACATGATGTTCGAACAAAAGGCTCGTTTTGGCTGGCAGTATATATTGATTGGTGATATATGGCAGAGGTGCACAAATATAATAATGCGGAAACTTATTCCATGTTATTCAGGTAGTAATGGCAGAACCATGCCGACTTAAGTATTTCTTATCTGTCTGCACTGAAAGGTGTGACGCAACTCTGCTCACAGAGTGATGTGAAGTGGATGGTGAGACCCTGGCTGCATGAGCATTACGTCGGTAATAAGATGAGTTGTTGATCTTCACATGGGAACCGCGCCGTCATCTGAATAATCAGCCAATATTCCTTATCCACTACAGCTTGCATTTTCTACCTCTCCAACATGTCGAGCCCGGCCCCGGCTAAACCAGAGTCGTCCTCTTTGCCAGGCCGCCACTCTTACAGACGACAAAGCCCTGAAGCTTTTCCACCGACAGTTTCACACTCCTCCTAAAAAGATTGGCAAGTATGATACCGAGGACAACGAAAAATAGGTATCCTAGTAGTAACAAAATTGGTCTTTAGGATCCATCCCTCGTCGGCTAACAAGATGAGGTGGAACGCCGCCACCACGACGGCACAGTGCCAAAGATAACGCCTTGCAAACGCAGAAAACTTTTCGACGCCATCCGAACAGACAAACTGACTGTATTTCAAAGAATGCTCGCCACTACTAGCGCTTCCATCAGACAACGGCCCGAGAAATTCTTCCACGGAGATTCCCCAGTGACGGTTCTTCATTCACCACATGCGGGACCACCCCCTCAATCTCCATCATACAGACCATCAGCCTCGCCCTCCGCGTCTTCCATAGAAAGGTCCTGCTGCTGCTGACTCTGCTGATGAACCGGTGTACTCGCAGACGCCTGCATGACAGTCTTGTTGAGCTCCTGAATCTCCTTCACCGCGCGGTCAAACCTCGCCACACGTGCCTTGAGCTCCAGCCTCTTTTCCGCCGTGCTCTGCTCCTCCTCCATGAGTCGCACAAACACGTCCGCATCATAGGAGGCTCCACCGACCAGCCCCATCGCCTTGTCGAGGTACATCTCTATGTCGTCGATGAGGTCGGGGAAGAGGCCGCTGGTGATGTGCATGGCCGTGACGTCGGTGAAGCGAATCGCCGCTGTCAAGTAGTACCCGCGGACATGGGCGGCCACATCCAGCTCGGAGGAGTACTCGTCCTCGCCCAGGCGGACTTGTTCCTTTTGGATCTTGTCTTCTTCCTTCCGGCGCGCCTCGGCCGTCATCGTGTTCCAGTCTTCGAGTTTCTCGGCCACTGTATCGTTGTTGTAGGCCTTCCATCGGTAGAAGTGACGGGTGCGGCGGAGCATCTGGGCTTCATGGGTACCTGCGATTTCGAAGGGTCAGTGACTGCCAGACAGGGGGTTATTTTCACCCCTTGGAGGCAGGTGGACCTACGATGTCGCAGGAAGGACTCATCGTCAGTAGTGTACACCTTGGTGGTCTCCATCTTGTAGTTTCGTTCAAGATGCTCCAGAATGCGCTTCTTGTGGGCGTGGAGCCACTCAGTAGTGAGTTTCTTCGCGTCTCGGTACACCTGTCGTTTCTTGAGATCCCTGTGTGATGGTCAGCGCTGGGACGGAAGACCAGTGAGAAGAACGAGCTGAGAAGTGACATCTGTGCCCCAAGACCTTTATAACTTACTTGAATGACTGATCCAGCGAGGCTATCAGCTCCCCCTTGAGCTGAGCCATGGTGTGGTCCAAAAATGTCTTCAGCGGACCTTCCCAGGTCGTTACAGCCTCTACGCAAAGCTTCTCAATGACATCGTATGGGACCTCTCCTGGCTTTCCCGCCTCTCGCTCAGAACGGATCAAGTTGCGAATCTGACCCAGAGACTTGCTAGGCACCCTACCGCCAGGAAGAGTCAGAGGACCAGATGGCGACTGGAAGAGGGAGCCGTTAGGCTCCTCGACCTTGATCACGTTTCCGTACTCACCTCGGCGTCGATGAGCCGAGGGAGTGGATACTGGTGTGTCGTTGGTCAAGTCGAAGAAGGTGCGGGCGCGCTTGGTCGAGAGGCTGGGAGAGTTATTAACACTGAACACCGAGTCCCTGTCGCTGGCACCTGAGCCGATGACATTCCTATCCATCGAAAATCCCTCGGGTATCACCCGATAGCGAGGTTTGAGATCCACCACCTTGGTCTTGAAGGTTTCCGCGATCGTGGCCCAAGAGGAATGGAATGCCCTGCCCTTCAAGCGAGACTGAAACTCGGTCGTGAACTTGAGGAGGCTCTTGCGGACCTCGTACTCGGGGTTCTGCGGCATTTCGGGCAGACGAGCAAGCGAATCCTTGGCCCGGGTGAGCTTCTCGTTGAGCTTCTTGGCCAGGTCGGGGAGGCTCATGGCGAACTCTTGAGCAAGGGTTTGAGCGAGGAACTTGACCAGATGGTCGATGCCACATCTGTCCTCGAACGGACGAAATTCCTCTGGCCAGTTTCCGGTCGCCCGATTGAAGAAGGCCTCCTCGGCAGCGTGTTCATCGCGCAGGCTTTGCCGGTCGCGGCGCTGGAGTTCGTGGTCATCGCCGTTCTGGACGGCAGGAGGTGCGCGAGAAGTAATGAAGTAGCCGCGCCCGACTTGGTGTTGGTTGCTGGCCCTGCGTCATGCAGTTAGTACTTTTATTTTAACAGCTTAGTATTTCAGGGTGAGCTCACAGCATTTCTAGCCACTGAATGTGACCTCCGCGAGGTAGCAGGTCCGCCTTGGTCATCACCCCAATTGTACGGTTCTGAGCCTGGAGGTTTCGTATAAGCGCGTAGGTCGACGACGTCTCTGGGTCGTGGTTCATGGGCACGGCCCACATGATAATGGCTTTCTCATGGGAAATGTAGCGTCGCACTAGGTTCTCTACGACCTTGACCAGGAACTGATCCTCCTCGTGCTTCGCATTGCGAAACACGCCGGGCATGTCGTAGAAGGACAGGTCAGGAAGGCCGGGGCCCTTGACCTCGATGGCTACAGTGTTGGGAGAGAACTTGGCCTCGGTGGCGCGCTCGGCGTCGGCCAGTCGGCGAGCCTCGTACTCTGGATCCATCTCCTCTGGGGTCCGCAGGTCCCAGTCCTTGGGCACGTATTGAGCAAAATTGCGATTGTGATTCAGAATGGCGATCTGTGCCCAGCGTACGATCTCATCAATCGGGTCCGTCTTGTTGTAGACCATCTTAAACTCCTTCACTTCCCTTGACTGCTTAATCCAAGGAGGGAAGGGATTGTGCTCTGTCACATCGCCCTCGGTGATGGGCTCATTGTTAGGCGGCGCATATGCATAGTCCTGCTGAAGCGACACGCGGCATCGCCAGGTCGTGTCGCTTGACAACCTGATATGAACGGGACATCTGGTGCAGACGCCGTCGCTCCTTGGCAGGATGATCTGGCTGATGGCGGACATCAAGCTAGACTTGCCCGAGGATTGGTCGCCGACGAGGATAAGCTCCGGTAGCGGCGTATCGTGATGAATGCCCAGCGATTGGAGGGAACCCAGAGTGTCATTGAAAGATTTGAGGTGCTGGCCAATATCCTTCAAGTTCTTATCGATATCACCAGCTTCGGGCACTTGAATGCGGCCGTTCTGATCATCCCTCATCTCTTCCTTGACTGGCAAAGAACGGACTTGCATAAAGACGACTTCGTCAGGTTCGGAAGGGGCTGGGAGGTCTTGAGCAGCAACGCCCGTAGTCACCGTTGCTGGTGAAGGTCAGCGAAACTTGCATGACTTCGGGGGCATCTGTCGTTGGAGGACACTTACGGGCGTTAGACCGGTGACCTCTGGTCTCGTCGGGCGAGAGGGCTGAGCTCGACGAGGCCGAAGGCACTGGACGACTTGGCATGCCAGATCGAGGAGTCACGACAGGGTTTCTCAATTGGCGGAAAGGCGTGGCATTGCCATGAGCGGCAAGAAGGCCACTGCCAGGCTCTCGCTTGATCCTGCCAGGCATGGTGAAGGAAATGACGAGGAGAGCAGTCTGCAGATTGTTAGTTCGAGTGATACTGGGCGATGCGAGTGAGGGTTGGTATACGAGGGCCCACTTACATTAAACAACGGCAACTAGATTTTTGTCTGGTAAGGTCGAATAGAAGGTGTAAAGTGATATGTACTTAGTGTCACAGCTGGATCGTCTCCAAATTGAGTACACCAGGGTTCGAATTGACGACGTCGAGCTTCCACGACAAGAAAACGAGGCAAACAAGTACGATTGGGGTATCAAAACAGTAGGTCGAGGAACAATTGAGGTGGGGAAAAGATCAGAGAGCGTGAGAGTGAATAGATGTTGAAAGTAATAGTAGATGCGAGGTGAGCTGGTGAGGTGAAGGCAACAAAGTGTAGAAGAAAAGACGGAGACGGAAACCGAGACGAGAAGGCTCGAGTGCACCCAATGGCAAGTTTGCAATGGGAAAGTTTTGGTGTTGTTTGCTCTCTTTCTCCTGTCGGCCACGAGAATGGTGAAGATGTGCTAGAGGGAAGACTGTAGAAGTGAGTGGCCCCTAACAGATGCTACCACATGTGAGAGGAGGGCCAGTGCAGGAGAGGTCAAGTTTGAGGTTCAGGTTTAGCTGCAGCCTTTCGCAAGGGGCAGAAGGACTGAAGCACTGAAGGTTGAAATTGAGTGGCTGGGAACAAAGTCGAGGTGGACCCTTAGAGAATCGGAGATCTTGAGCAGTCAATCAGTTAATCAATCAGACAGTAAGTCAGTCACGTCCGTCCCCCCATTAAATGTTGGATGCCCGTCAACGAGTGAGTGACTGTGACCGTCAAGGAAACGGACCAAGCCCCCCAAGCATGTCGGCCGATTTGGTACCTAGGTACCTAGGTATGTATGGGGAGAAAAGGGACATCTGGAGACGGAGTTGTAGCCAGAGGCACTGAAAGTACCTACCTAGGTCTCTAGGTACCTAGATACCTATAAAAGGTATTAGGAGAACCAAATTACGGGAATGCTTAAACTACCTAGGTACGTTATTCTTCGAGCTTTATTAATGGAGTGACCCTCCTTCCATTGTTCGTTTGCGATGCTCCTCAACGTTGATGGATTGCACATGGAATAAAGGCGGGTACCTAGGTATTTAAGCCCTGCTAAGGCAGGTACCGTACGACGTAGGTAGACGTGACATCCGGAATTGGCTCAAAGCCGGTTACGATACAAGTACCTAGTTACTTCCGGTTCCCGGGCACCCTGGAGAATCCAATCCGCTCTGATGCAGTACCTAGGTACCTAGATAGGTATTTGGGTACTTGGGTACACCTGGAGTTAGCGTCTAAATCATGCAAGGGGCAGCTTGGGAACAGGCTTAATAGGGCCTGTAGCAACTGTGGTGGGGGTGCTTGGCAGCTTTAACTGTCAGCTTTGGCCAGCGGCGACGACACGAGATGAGTACAAGCCACCTGTGCACCTGTGCTCCTTCCTGTGCCTGGGGCAGCTTTTACACAACAACCTTGGAAACCATCATCGACGACGCACACACGCTTCGCTCCCTTTTCTTCTCACTTCTCCTGCTCTCCCCACCAAGCCGTTCTAGCCTGCAGTCCAATTGATACCCCAGTCTAACAATATTTAGCCCTGATCGTCTAATCTATTCCTCTTTCCTTTCCATCTACCTACCTTAATCGGGCATCTCTCTGCCCATCATGTCTCTCCAGATCCCCCACCGGCCAAGGGCCAACGGCGACACCTTTGGCGCAACCAAGGCTGTCATTCTGGTGAGTTATCCCTTTCTCTTCCTCTCTTGCTTGATACCATTCCAAAACCCACACATACGCGGAGCAACACATACTGACAAGTCTGTAATCGACAGGTCGGCGGCGCATCCCGCGGTACTCGTTTCCGCCCTCTCTCCCTCGATGTTCCCAAGGTCCGTATACCGCCTTGGCGCTGCCCCGCCACCAAAGAAGCCTCTCGACGCCTCTCGACGACTTGATTCGATGCGCGGCCCTTCTGTTTTACTGACACTGCTACTGCTATAGCCCCTCTTCGATGTCGCCGGTCACCCCATCATCTACCACTGCTTGACCGCCGTCTCCAAGGTCCCCTCCATTCACGAGGTCTACCTCATCGGCTACTACGACGAGACGGTCTTCCGCGACTTCCTCAAGGATGCCTCCTCCGCCTTCCCCAACCTCTCCATTAAATACCTGCGAGAATACCAGGCTCTCGGCACCGCTGGCGGCCTGTACCACTTCCGTGATGCCATTCTCAAGGGCAAGCCCGAGCGGCTCTTCGTTCTCAACTCCGACGTCTGCTGCTCCTTCCCCCTCAACGAGATGCTGAAGCTGTTCACCGAGAAGTACGCCGAGGCCGTCATTCTGGGCACCCGCGTTGGCAGCGAGGCGGCCACGAACTTCGGATGCATTGTTAGCGACAGCCACACGAAGCGTGTCCTACACTACGTCGAGAAGCCCGAGGGCCACATCTCCAACCTCATCAACTGCGGTGTCTACCTGTTCAGCACCGACGTCATCTTCCCCTCCATCAAGAGTGCCATTAAGCGTCGCACAGACCGGCCCCGCCTCGCTTCTTACGCTTCCTCCGAGAATCTCGAGAACTCGTACATCGTGGATGGGGATGAGGATGACGACGAGAGCAAAAGCCAGATCATCCGTCTCGAGCAGGAGATCCTCAGCGACATGGCCGATAGCAAGCAGTTCTTCGTGTACGAAACCAAGGACTTTTGGCGACAGATCAAGACCGCCGGCTCGGCTGTGCCCGCCAACGCCCTCTATCTGCAACAAGCCTGGCAGAACGGCTCCAAGGAGCTTGCCCAGCCCTCGGCCAACATCATCCCTCCCGTATTCATCCACCCCTCCGCCCACGTCGACCCCACTGCAAAGCTTGGCCCCAACGTGTCCATCGGTCCTCGCGCTACCGTAGGACGCGGTGTCCGCGTGAAGGAGTCTATCGTCTTGGAGGATGCTGAGATCAAGCACGACGCCTGCGTCATGTACTCGGTTGTGGGCTGGGGCTGCAAGGTCGGTGCCTGGGCCCGTGTCGAGGGTACGCCCATGCCGGTGACCAGCCACACCACCAGCATCGTCAAGAACGGCGTCAAGGTCCAGTCTGCCACAATTCTGGGCAAGGAGTGCGGTGTCCATGACGAGGTGCGCGTGCAGAACTGCATCTGCTTGCCGTACAAGGATCTGAAGCGGGTGAGTACCCCCAACTACGAGTGCATATGTATCTGGAGTGATGATGATGATGCTGACTTAATTTACAGGATGTCGCCAGTGAGGTCATTATGTAAGGGGACTTGAAGACCTGGACGGACATTTTACAAGCGGCTACTGATGATGATACCACCATGAATTTGTGACTTTTGCGCCTGAGCCGTTTGCTTCTTGGCAGTACTCGTTGAATTCACAAACCAAGCACATTTCGGAATGAAAAAAACAATGGAAACAAATTTCTTTGATGGGCTTATGCCGTGACCGATTAAATTTTAAACTTGGAGTGATGCTGATCGACGTATACCACCCAATACCCCACTGATGGGATCTTTTCATATGTTCAACACCGAGGTCAGCCCTCTTGCTTTAGGACAGTTCTTTTGCCGTTATGTTGGTGTGCCCAGTAGTTGAGCATCATAATTGCAGTTTAATTCCCTTCCCCGGGTGACTACCAGCCGTCCCCATTTATTCTTGAACCATGCATCTCTTCTAAGTTAAGCGGACCTGAGGCTCTGCGGAAGTTCCCGCTGCCCCTTGTCTTTACAAGAAAACAACCGCAGGATAATGCAGGGTGACTTGTAGGTAGAAAGATACCCGGATGTAAGCAGGTAGACGACAGTGCAATGTTTGCAGATGCTCTGCTGGTAGTGCTAGAACACCTGAGGGTGAGAGGAATTTAAATTTGGACATTAAATGCCATCACTCGAGGCATGGCTCTCTTCAAACCCAGCTACTAAACTATAACTACCTTCGGAGACAGAAACCAATTGCTACAGGGGCGGAGTTTGATGAAAAGGGGACAGAAAGGAGGTCTTCCACCCGGATGCAAAAATACAAGTCGCACATCAATGTAAGAGAAAAAATGTTGTCTGCCCCATGAATCGAACATGGGTTTCATCGGTTATTCGTTAAGGACCACAACGATGTGTACTGACCACTATACTAGGCAGACTTGTGTGATTCATGTTTTTGGGGCTTGTAATACCTACTATATTGAATAGTATACAGCGCGAGTCAGCGGAGTCTTCCACTCCAGGACCTTGGCGTCCCGTGTAAGTTCGGAGCCGGGTTCGGCAAAAGTCGTCGAGTGCGCGGCGCCGTTTTCCTTGATTTCAGTGCCAAGGGTTCATATAAGTACCGGAATTATTCAATACACGCCTTCTAATGTGTAAAAAGCATATAGACATTGCCCCAAAGTGATTTGGATGGGTTGTATCAGATATTCAGGCTTCAGGGTTAGGTCTGGTTTACCTCGGCTACCAGAATATCAAATATGACGCAGAGCTGCACTCACGTACGTACCGTTGAAAGATAAACCAAACATCCATCGTCAGCAAACAAGATGCTACAGTTGACCCCAGTGAGGACCCAAATACAATCACAGTTTTTGAAATCTGCACGCCGGTGTTTTTCCGTATCTCCACCTCTCTTCAACATGGCGTCTGGGCAAGACCAACACTCGAGTGACTGGTCTGCTACACAGTACCTCAAGTTCGGCAATGAACGCACACGCGCAGTCCGAGACCTCGTCTCCCAGCTTCCTCTATCGTCGCCAAAGCGCATAATCGACCTGGGATGCGGCCCAGGAAACTCCACCGCCGTGCTGACGGCTCGCTTCCCAGACGCAAAGGTCTCGGGGATGGACTCTTCAACAGACATGCTTTCCAAGGCACGTCAGGCCATGCCAGACGCTGAGTTGGTCCAGGGCGACCTGAAGACATTCGAGCCTGAGCCCGGCACGGATATTCTTTTTAGCAATGCCGTGTTTCAATGGCTGAGGACCGAGGACAGAATCCCGACTATCGTTCGGCTGCTCAAGACTCAGAACCCCGGTGGTGTGCTCGCTTTCCAGGTGCCTGACAACTACGAGGAGCCGTCACATAGAGCGATGAGGGAGACCGCGTTGCTCGATGGGCCCTGGCGTGAGCACTTTCTGGCGTTGTCGGCAGACAAACGACCCGACCTGGATCCGATCGAGACTCCGAATGACTTTTACGATGCGTTGGTACCGTACTGTGAGAAGGTGGACATCTGGCATGTGTTCTACCAGCACGTGTTGGAGGCGCCGAGCTCGATTGTTGAGTGGGTCAAGGGAACTGGGCTGATGCCGTTCCTCAACGTCTTGCCAACCCACGAGGTGCGCGATGAGTTTCTGAAAGCTTATGAGCAGAGGATCGGCGAGCTGTACCCGAGATTGGCTGATGGAAAGGTCATGCTGAGGTACCCCAGGTTATTTGTTGTTGCTACGAGAAAGTGAAAGTGAACCTTTGTGTTCCATTCGGGTGGGAGGACGGGCGATTTCACAATCCAAGGTGCTCAGGACCAGATTGCAAGCGAGAACAGGAGAAAAATGGCCTGCTAGTTGAAGCTGTATTTCACATCGGCACTTATTTAAAGGATTACATGGGCGTTTCTATCGAGTCACCGCTTTGGACTGACGAGATCTTTTCTACCATCAACATGTACATACACAATCAGTTGCACAGCGTTTCAAAGCCATGGTCACGAGATGGGTAGCTTCGAGACCGCCACCAGAGGTACTACCAACCCAAATTGCTCTTGTACAGAATTCCTTTAAGGCTCGTTCCCAAAAACCCAGACGACCTGTGCTGCGCAACCCAGTCCCGCACCACCCGCGAGACTACACCTCCACAGGACAAGTGTTGGGCAGCCTTCTTGTTTTGCTCGGTAACACGAGACCTGGAATTGTCCAATCTATTCTCCTGGGTGAGCTGAGTAAGAGATGCGCCGCAGCACAGCGCATGATTGTTATCGTACTCTCCGGTCTTGGCGTGCCGACCCATAGCGCGTCTCGCTGGAGAATCATGAACACCTCCAAGTCAGGCCAGGTATTCTTGGGTACCAACCCCCCTTGGACAAGGGCGAATTACAACCGAGCCATGTATAGTGGTACTCGTAGGTAACTCGCAACCTTGACACCGGCCCTGTGCGAGTCGTACCGTAGTTGGAAAGCCACCAGCCGCTCATAACGGGGCTGCGTTTGAACAGGAAGTACTCCCTGGAACCTGCTTCGTCTTGGTCCGCCACTGGGCGTTTGGGTCGGTTTCCGGCCAGATTTTGGCGACTGGGCTGACGGAGTGGATGAGGCCCTCGGGTAACGGTACGAGTTCGCGACGAGCTCGGCTCGGCTCGAGAGTTTGCGACCCATTTGCTTGGAGAAAGCGGTTAGGGACTGGAGAATTTCGAGGATTATCTTGTTTTGGACCAGTAGACGGTGATATGGAAGCTCGGAAATCTTGTCTAGCTGATGTAGACTGTCGAATGCAAATTGGGATGCGAATATCAGGCGGAGGGTCACATGGCGTAGCATGTTTGCGGTGACTGGTAAGTTTGTTATATCTCAAACGATGTGCATCAGATCATCGTGATAATTATCATAGCCATGCTCTGACGCATACGTAGGCAGAATGTGCATGTCGCCGTATAGATCGATGGTGAGGCTGTGGTCCTCGTTATATATCTCCTGGTTCGTCATGTGGCGTAGTTCTCATTCCACCGAAAGCGACCCTGTCGCTCATCCATAACCCCTTCTTGAAGATTATAGCCTCAGTGGCGGCACATTGGGCAGCAAAATACAATGTCCGGCGAGCATGGTCAAGCTGTGATATGGTGAGGGACACCAACTCCCGTACCGTATCAGGATCGAGCTGTTGGACATAATTGTGGCGAGATGAGCGCCCCTCATGGTCCTCACCCTCAGAGATGTATTCGTTCATGAAATGTACCATATTGACATCAATAGGGCCTCCATACTTTGCAAACTTGGGGGGGGGGTCAGGACAATGTCGATGCTGCGAGAAATGACAACTACAGTGTTTTGGGTGGCGGCCACGGCTGCCAGTCCTGTATTTCCTTGACGATGACGCTGCCACAGCATTGCAATACTTTTCCGCAGGCGCAGAAGCTCATACTGATGTATCGCTCATGTGAACAGAGCCTCGTCGTAACCAAATTCCCAGTATTTGAACTGGTCCTCGACCTCGGCTATATCATCCGGTGGTCGCTCGGTCGCGACATCAGGGGCACTCAAGAATGTCTCGGACGGCTCGGAGATGTCCAGCCTTTGGAACCGATCCGTGATCTCCGGGTGTGAATCTGAGGATGTGGCCTGCTCGAGTGTCGAAGCTGTTTCCTTGCCCATGCGTGGCTGAAGTATATCACTCACGCCTTGGAGAGCACTGATGAAATGCCTGTGGGTTTTGTCGGCATTGTCCGCGGTGGAATCAGAACGCTTGATTCCAGTCTCTTTCAGTTGCTCCCCGAACAAAGTCCGACCTCGAATAGCGCGACCCAGTGCCGCGGCAAAGTATGATGGCACGCTGATCTGAGGCTTTCTGGCAATGAATTCCGCCATGGCCTCGAGTTCTGTCGTAGCAACGGTGGACCTCTTGTTTGTCTCAGCACGGGCCTTACCTTTGGCATAAATAACCCCGGCGGCCTTGAAGCCGTTGATCTTTGCGGAAACCTCCAACCATTGCACGATGGCGCGGGTGTCCTCTTTGTATTGCTGGTAGAAGAGAGGCAGCGGGAGGAGCGTCATGATGAAGTCGAAGCAACACGAGAGAAGAATGAAAGATCATCTAGCAAGCGACAGCACTTCGTATCTTGAACGCCAGAAAACTCGCAAGGGTCTGTGGGCAGAAGCGCAGCGGACATTGGAGTCCTTCCTGCCCCTTCTGTCCCACAGACTACCCTTTAGAGAGGGGACAAGGTTGGGGTTTAACCCTATAGATCTCACGAGGATGCCTGACTGGGTGCCTAGGTTTTTTTGTCATCATGGAAAACCTTGCTTGGAATTGGTGAGATGAAAGCCCACAGCGTAGATAGAGACCGCATCATGATGTGTCCTACCAACGGCAATATCTACTCGACTGGTTCCCGAAGCAACAAAGCGAGCAGCCGCTCATGGGGTCGGATCGTCAGGACGGGCTGCACCATCGACGAGAATGGTGAAGGTTGTTTCCATTTCGTACATATGTACTGAGTTCGAAAGGCCTATTCTGCACCGTCCCCTGCTCTAGCAAGCTGACTCTGCAGGCCCCTCTTCCCGACGTCCATGGCAGCCTGCAGCTCACACTCTTCGTCTCTAAGCATGGCCCTGCTGTACTGCAATCTCTTCTCCTGCCTGTGCTTCTCCTCTTCGACGGCCCTCTCCCGATCCTGCAGCGCCTTCTCGCGCTTGCGCCGCATCTCTAACGCCTTCTGGGCGGCCTCATCAATCTCGATAGCCTCGCCGTCTTCAGGAGGCGGTGGCAAGTTTTGAATATATGCTTCAACGAGTGCGTCGCGGGTCTTGGCGTCGAGAGAAACGTAGCGAATATCGGTGGTGATTTGGGGTGGGAGGTGAGAGGGAAGCGTTTTGTTGTGGAGTAGTGAGTTGGGTACGGATTTCAAAAGAGCGGCGAGGTCGGCTTTCAGGGTGGCTTGTGGTAACTTCAGTCGGTTGATATGCTCCCGGTAGAGCTTCTCCCTGTCCTTATCCGACAGTGAGGCATCCTTCATCGCCTGCTCTTTTTTGTATTTCCTTTTGAACTCGGGCCAGTAGAGTTTCGGTGTGGCTTTCTCCTGCAAAAGCACCAAGTACGGTATTTTTGGATCCCTCTTCTCCTGTTTCGCACGCTGGTCCCTGAGCTCCTTGATCTTCTCCCTGGACCACTCTTCCCAGACCTCCTTTCGTGCCTTCGTTGTGCTCAAGACCGTATACCGGCTGTCATCGATGACCTTGCCTTCCTCGATGAGTTTCTCCCATGGGCTGTACGGGTTGATGCCGAAATCATTCAGGAGGTCCTTGAACAGAGCCCTCGCGTCCTCCTCGGATAAATCCAATCCCTCTGCTCCTTCTGGCCATTCGTCCATGTGGCCATCGTCGTATTCACCAGGTTCCAGACCATAGTCTTCGCCCATGGCCTGTAGTTGGAATGCGATATCTGCTTCGCTGAATTCTACTGGCTGGTCATTATCGTCTGCCGGGTCGTCGATTCGCTGTCGCTTCTGTGCATGCTCTCCGTCGATGTCGTCTCCTTCAGACTCGTCGTCTGTGACTTCAACCTCCTCATACTCTGAACTGTCGTAATCATGCTCGACCTCGCCTTCCCCTTTTTGCTCCACAATATTCTCCGCCTTATTGGGACGGTTCTGAGGACCTTGCGTTTGCTCGGGCGTGCCGTCTTGTTTGCCCCCTTCTACGCCCTCGTTCTTGCCAAGACCTGCCTTATCCCGTATCCTCGCCTTGTCCATTTCGAGGATGGCTGGCATTAGCTTCTCCGGGATGCGCCAGTAACTGGCCTTCTTGTCGGGATTGTACGCGAACCGCCTCTCACATTTTGTGTACACTAGGATCCACGGCTCGCAGCCTGGAATGGGCACCTTCGACTTCGGCTTGTCAACAGGCTGTGGTCGTGGCCTGTCCCCATGTGTCGCACCGCCCCTGCCCCGTCCCCGCCCACCAAACCCTCCTCTTTGGCCTTGGTAGTTCTGACCAGGCAGTGGCTGGTTGTATTGCGCCATGAAGGCGTTGGCGACGCGCGGGTCAGCAAGATTGACGTTCGATATGGCATTGTGTTGCATGAAGCTCACAGATGGGTCCACGGGTACTGGGGCAGGCACAGGTGCGCCTGGCCGTGTGTAGGTCGAAGTCTTGGTCGCGGCATTGTAATAGTAGGTATGACCTGTTGGGGCTTTGTGTTCTGTCCAGCCGGGGAGTAAGGGCGGATGAGAGGTAGCGGAGGGTTTGTAGGTTGACCTGAGCATCTTGACGGGGTTTCCGCGCAGAGCTGGATCGTGGGCAGCGTTCGAGGGTGTTTTTGTTGGAGATGTGGTTGACGCTGATGTTGATGTTGATACCGAGATTCGGAAATTCCCTGGAGCTTTCATGCGACTTTTGCCTGCCGGTTGAACAATAGTAGACCTGCTTACATAATGCGGGTATGGACGGCTGATAAACTGATAAGCCTTGTTATGGACGACGACAACGACAAATGTTACTAACTACTTACCCAAGTATCATTTCACCGGTTCATCATACCTATTGGCACTCGGTAAAAGGTGGTTCGAATGGTACGTATACCAGAGCAAATAGTTTCTGATCTTCTCATTTATTTCCGGATCAAGCCATGGGAGCCTGACACAGGCTGCGACCGAGCGCCCACTCTTTCATGCAGTCCACCTCTTTCTACGCCATCGACTCAAACCCTCAGCTCATGGACTCCGGCCTCCTATCTAACACTGACTTTATGGTCTGTGCAGACAATATGAGTAACAAGATATCTACCAATAGATAGCACATGTAGTCACTATTATGCACCGGAGTGGCTGTATATACTCAGTTGATGCAGAACAAGCTTGATGCCCGCAGGTGGTGGGCGTGATCGTGGTGTCCAGTTTCGTCTAATTCACGAGTTCTGTTGTGGCCGTAGCTCATATGGAGGAATGACCTATCATGTAACGGTATTAAGATGGATGGGTGTGGACGTCAAGTCCCCGGACAGGGATTGTTACGTGTGTCTTCAGTTGATCTCACTGGCATCAACACCAGTATAACCAATGACAAAGTATAACAGTAGAAAATTGAGTCACATTCTCTCTATCAGTATCTGACTATTCAAGTCTCCAAAGGCGATATATCAAGAAATATCGATCCACTGTACTGTACACATCAAGCACCTTCGGGTGTTTCGAGCGGTTTCTTCAGGGACGGTACCACACACCTCTTCTCCTCGGCCAGCCCTATCTCGTAGAGCTTGTATCTGTCGGTGATTCTATGCATGTGGAGGTACCCATGAAGGTGACTGAGCCAAGCCTGTTTATACGGCTCGCGGCCGTCGAGGACAACATCGATGCGCTTGACCGCTTCGATGCACTCCTTCGCTGCACTTTTCAGAACGGCCGTCACGTCTCTGCTCTCGTAGTTTGCTCTCTGGTGTATGTAGTTCTTTCTCACTCCTGCCCTTTCTTCCTTATAAAACCTGGCAGCTGGTTAGCGTCTTCTATACTCTAACAGTCGACGGTTGGATCGTCGGATAACTTACGAGAGAACATCGTTTGCGAGATTGAGCACCCTTCCCATGTCAGGGATTGCTTCCAGGAACATGGAGATTTCCGGATACTTGGCCTTGGGAAAAGTGAAGTATGAATACGCCTCGGGGACGCCTTCTCTGTCGCGGAAATAGTGAGGCCAACGGCGACCTCCACCCGTCGGCGTCATGGTCTGGAACTCGGCGCGTTCTTCCAACACGTTGCAGTTAATGAATGCCAGAGACGACAGAATGATGAAGTTGGCCGTTACCACGTCCCAAGCTTCATGGGTTGACCGCAGAATGTCGGCGTAGCCCTGGAGGACCAGGTTTGGCTGTTTTTCACCAGCGAAGAAGCGTTCTGGGAATTTCTCCACCTCGTCTTTCATTTCAAGGTCGTCAATCTGTGTACCAAGCCAAGTATGTATCCCTGTGTAAACCTGCGCAGTCATGGGATGACCAGGGTAACAAATCTGCAGTTGGGTCAGTCACTCCCCTGTCTTGTGGGTCCATATCCATATATATCATATATGATAGAAATTTGGCACCACACATACAGCTGCGTACGTAAACCCAACCTCGAAACATCTCTGAGAGTAAATGGTGGCAAGTGACACCCCAGTCTCGCGTGCTCTCGAAAGCATGGCTTCCCAAAGCGCATCGTTCTTCACTTTCGGAGGCGTCTCGTAGCCAACGTCAGCGAGAAAGGACTTGATAATGGGGCGTAGCTGTGGGCCCAGTCGCTTTGCATATTCCGAGAAGTCGACATATTTCTCGACTGGATTGACGAAGGGCATGGGCTTCGAAGATACGGATTTTCGAAACTTAAGTTTCACCACTGCTGTGAGTTGGCCCATGGTTTTCTGTTTAGAGGACTTGGGATAAGGTAGTGGTGTTTATGTTGATCAAATAGGTACCGGAAGTCAAAGGCTCGATTTGCCAGTGTCATTTGGCGGGGAGACGATGGCAATTTGAGCTCATTCAAATGTTACAGATCACTTCAACCGTCCCTTTATCTCGTCGAAAACGTCGCGCCTTTTGAATAAAAAGGTTCGGCTGGTAGGCCGTCGTTCCAGCAGTTGCGGGCCGATACGGAGATGAATATCCTGATCTACTCCGCGGGCAGCCTTTGACATCCGACTGGTACGACGTTGGCACCTATTGAATTAATGCATCGTAGGAGACGTTGAAATGTTACCGGGCTGGTTTCGCGGCTGAAAGTGCCCTGCTCCGAGGTGGGTACGTACGTACGCTGGCCCCTTGTTCCCACCTTTCTGGATGCAGGAGGACACGGCCAACAAGCATAAGAATTGTGGTCCAAGTCAACGTGGTTGTCGTTCTGCTTCTCCAGGCATGTTGAGTTGTGAAACTGTCCCCTCAAACGCAATGATAATTCGTGGACCTGACGATTCATATCGCAGCACCGAGTGAGCACCACAGAGTCCTTCTCAATATTTGCCTAGGATGACTCTCGATATAAAAAATGCATCAATCCCAAGTCTTGAGGGAAAGGTAGCCTTAGTCACTGGTACGTTGGATTTATCCCAAGCACTTGGAAACACGGCCGGTGATCAAACTTGCCTTGGACCAAATCTATCTGGTTCACCGTCACTGTCCCCAATATGCTTGAATAGTGAGTGATGCATGCGTACATACTAACCGAGAATCATCTGCGAATAGGGGCTTCTTCAGGAATTGGTCTGGCGACTGCTAAGCTACTCTTGGAGAAGGGAGCAACGGTCCATAATGTTGACAAGAATGAGCCCGACGATGAACAAGAGTCCGACTGGGAAGACTGGGAAACATTCTACACCCATCGAGCTGATGTGACAGACTGGGCTGCCCTGCGGCAGGTTTTCGACTCCATCAAACATATCGACTTTGTCTTCGCAAATGCCGGTGTGTCTGATGTTGGTCGTGACTTTCTCGATAGTGAGTATTACTACGATGGTCGGCTATTGGAGCCTCTGTCCATCTACAAGGTGATAGATGTGAGCTTGCGAGCCGTCCTCAACACTGTCAAGCTGGCGCACCACAAGATGCGAAAGTCGAATACGAAAGGAAGTATTGTCATCACTGGCGGATCTGCTGGCTATTGGGTCGACCCACTCGTGCAGATTGGCTCGGTGAGCTGGACTGCGGTAAGGTATCCATGAGTGTTTACCCATTTTACTATGCTGACTTCGCCGCAGCAACTAGGCATCGTCCGAGTCCTGCGTCATATCATGGAAAAAGACGACATCACCATCAATGGGGTTACTCCCGGAGCCACCGTTACCAGGATGGTGCCATTCAGACCCGTCATTGCTTGGATGAAACACGATCTCCCACTAAGCAAGGCTGAGGACGTCGCGCTTGCCCTTGTGTACTCTGCTGTTGCTCGACAGCCCAGGCGTGTCGAGACGTATGGTGATGAGCCCGAGTCTGCGCTCACGGTCGAGGGTCGCTGGAACGGTAGAGTGATCCAGGTACTGGGGGAAAAGTTCCGAGAAATCGAGCAGCCTCTAGTCGATTCTAGGGCAGTGTGGCTTGGAGAGGAGTTTACACGACTGATTAAGACCCAACAGTCAGCGACTGATGTCACTTCGCGGAAGGCCAGGATCCGGGTGAATAGTTCTGACGAGAGCACCAGCACAGGGGACGAAAGCAGCGAGGTCTGGAATGCTAGACTGTTCGCTAGCTTAGGTAGATATATAGGTATGTCTTAGTCTCGCGGGAGTGGCTGAGAGACCAAACAGGTTCGACTGCAATCAATGATACATCGGATTCAAGTCAATCGGAAAAGCTACAATTTTGGCTGAGCGTCAGAAGTTTGAGTCAGGCATCTGGTCAGAGTGCCAGTTGTGTCAGGTACGGATAATGCGGGCCCAAGGATGGAATTTATGGGCTTTGATGCTTGCTTGTCACCACGCCCCGTTCAGTCCAAGAGAGATACTGTGCATATGACGGACGGACACGAGGTGATAGCGCCAACGATTTATGGTGGTCCACTGACAGCTACCAGATTCTTTTAGCAACCATCTCATACCTCATCACCCCACCCAGATCCTTCTCCCCCTTCCCGTCTCCACCACCACCTTCTGCGGCCTTCCGCTCCCTATCCCTCGCCTTCTTCAGCCCTTCCGGATCATCTGCAAATATCCACCTTCTCCTGTCGTCTCCTACCTCCACTGCACCGAAGCCACCCACCCTCTTGGACCCCTTAGTATCGAAGGTCTCTCTCTCCATCTTGGCAGTGGCGACAGCATGTTCCTTCATTTTCATCCTCGCGTATCTGTCGCGGCTGTACCGAAGTAACAACATGCCCAGGAGCAGTTTGAGGATGAGCAGCACGAGGAAGGCAATGAAGAACACGAGGAGCATGGTCACCAGAGCGATGGTGTCGTCGGTGGACCAGGACAGGATGGAAAAGTTGCTAGTGTTTCTCGTGGTTGCGTTGGCGAAGTCGCCGTCGAGGCCGTAAATAGAGCGGCCGATCGCATTACGGATGATGTTATCCAGCCTATCCAAGGCGGCGGTCACTGCAGGTGAGGACGCCGTTGATGACTCAACAGATAGTGATGTATGGGTGGATGGTGGCATGGGAGCTGGGAGGTGTGTCGCGAGAAACATGTGGTAGGTCTGGAAAGAGGCGCGGATGAAGAGGGTGGAGAGGGGCAGGAGAGGGAGGCCGAGCCGACGTGTAAGAGATGGCGTGACGAAAGCCTGTAAAACGTTAGAAGGGTTGGAGTGGGAGCGAGAGCCAGCTGCAGTACTGACGTTGGTGTAGTAATCCTTGCAAAGAATATCAAGGATTCGGCTGTAAAAGGTAGGTTTGATGTTATTGAACTTGTTGATGTAAGCGTGCTTGATCCAATCCACAAGCATCTCGCTGCCGATGACGATGAGGAAGGGCGATAGCACTTCGCCAGACCGGAGCCAAGACGGCAGGATGGTGAAGCTCATCGGAAGGATGGAAGGGTTGTGCAGTGGAACTTTGGCAGTAGCCATTCCGTCGTCACCAAGCCCAACGCCGGCGCCGGGAACACTAAGCCCGCCGACTTCGACGACATTGCGCATGCCTATGATGAGCAGCACGAGCCACAGCTGGAAACGTTCGACGACGTCCGCGCAGGTAAGCTGAAACAAGTTTTCCTTCTCAAAGCGCTTGAAAACACTGCCTTTGATTTCAACAAACTGATTGGACATCAACAGGGTGAGAAGTGCATTGGAATACGAGTTGACGGCCACGTTGAGAGTGATGACTTGGTAGAAAAGTGTGATGGCGTGGGTGCAGTTATAGACCAGTGACAGCAAGAACATGCCGAACGGAAGCATGACTTTGGATCGGCCGGAGCTGTTGCGGGAAAGCGTTTCGGAGCTGAAGAGGCACTCGAAGATGTCCTGGCCAAGAGCGGACAGTAAACGGTCGCCGACCTGTATCATAGATTAACATGGTGAAGCCCTTTCAGTCGCGAGGCAATGATACTTACCTCGACGAGATTGTAGATGACATAAAGCTTAACAGCCGATTGGGCGCGGATGAAGTGGTACATCCGGCTGGCATCGAGATTCATGAGAGCGATGGAGCTACATATGATGACCAGCCCCTGGAGGAGATCGGCCTTATGGAAGGAAGTGAGATTCGATGGCATGGATTTCGTTCTCCTGTGTCGAAAAGGACCACGGTGCGACCGCATTCGAGGAGGCATGGGAGGCGCGCCGGTTGTGTCAGCTCTCATCCGCGTCGAGTCTGTTCGTCGAGGCAAATCGCCCGTGGAACTGATGTGGTTGGCAGAGGAAACACTGGGGTGGGCGTCCTTGGGTGGCTCGCTGGCTCTGCTTCGACTTCGAGATCCCCCATCTGTACTGCGCGAGCTATCAAGGCTTGACCCGCGCGACATCTTGCGGCCCCGACGGCATCGTTCCCGCATACGGCCCAAACCTCCCCACACAAAGCCTAAGAGCCATCGTGCTTCCTTTCCTACGACATATGCCCACCACCTGAACAATATACTGAAGGCGATGCAAAATCTCATAGGTAGTATTGTAAATGTCCACAGCCAAGCGTCCAGACATGCCAATGCACCAAACATCAATGTCTTCTCGATGTATGGAGGTATTAAAAGGAAGTTCTTCAGCCGCTCAAACTTGACCGCACTAGACTCATAGGGCAAATCACTTGCATAAGAATGGTGTATGTACAGCGGACTGGGCCGTTGGGCAGCAAGCTCGAGCTGTAATAAAGTCGGGGCAGACAGTGGTGGGAGTGGTACAGATGGAGGCATTGGAGAAGGAGGTCGCGGCTCTCCGAACTCACGAGTGTCTCTCGTATCGGGTCGGCTCTGGTGATGGTGGGTATTTGGTGGATCGGCGGATCCGGGGTTGCTGGCAGCCTCGAGATTCAGAGTTGCTGGCCGTGGCGAAGGCTGGAATGAATTCCTTCGAGAGGCGGACGGAGGGGCTGGAGGTTGACTGCTGGACTTCCGGTGAATGACAGGAGGTGTATACAACGTCCCGGACTGTATTGTTGGTCGATCCGAATGCAATGTCCTGCTCGGAAGTGCATCCCCAAAGATATGTTGTGTCTTGTTCGTTTCGTTCTTATCGTACCCTTGCGGAGGGCTGGCGGCGAGCTGAGCAGCCATGGAGGGTCGATGGCTCTCTGCGACTTCAGCAGCTACAGGTTGATCGGGAACAGTTGCGATAGGCAGGGAATCGGGCGAAGCAGTCAGCTCGTGGATTTTAGAGGCAGACAATCGCCTGACGCCGCTGTGGTCGCTTGACTTTGTTCCAGAGCGGCCTCTGGTTTTCTTTGCAGTCGAAGAACTTCTCTTTGGAGTGGTGTGTATATCGTCAGACTTGGGCAAGGTGTCGCTGGAGGACTCGACAGCCGAAGGGAGACCAGATGTATCAGCCTCAGAGACGGCAGAGTATTCGAAGCCATCGAGGCTCGTGGAGTCGGCGCTCGCATCGAGGCGGTTGATGTAATAGGGATATGATGAATGGCCGTTAGCCAAGGAGGGAAATGGTAGGACGGAGCTCTCGATGTCGGAGAGAGAGGGCGCTGGTGATGGCAAGAGAGGAGCAGTCGCCGGCTCTGGGCTCTTGTTCTCATCATTCACCGTACCAGTCTCCGTGGATGTTCCATCTCTATGACGGCTTGTCTCCTCCTTGAGCGCCGTTGTGGTACCATTTTCGAAACCATTCGCGCAAGTCCTCTCGACACCGCAATTGTCCAAGTTGTTGATTTCTCCATGCTGATCCTGCCCGTTGGCCGGCGCCGGCGCCAGTGCTGGGATTTCCACCTCGGAAGCTGCCATGGCAAAGCTCACGCAAGACGGTCAGTTGGTCGGGGCGTCATGTCTGAGGTCGCAATACGGTGGAGCAGGAGAGTGGCGGTCGATGCGGTTGGTGTGGGAATTTTGTAGGCAGGAGTCGTCGAAGGAGACAGTTGAGCGGATGAACAGGTGTCAGATCTGTCGAAGGGGAAGGGGGGGGGGGAGAAGACGATGGAAAGTCTCAAGAGGTGTCGGTTAGGTGGTCAGTTAGTTAGTACACCGTGAGACTGGAACTGTTGAGGCTGTCGTGACCCTTGATGGTTTGTTTGACAATTCACAATTGACAGGGCTCGATCTAGATAGAACATGACGTCGGCAGGCACGAGCCCCCTGTTTCCACCAAGGCCATGTGGCCATAGCTCCCTTAGCTGAGTAAAGTACAAAGTACCAAGTACCTATGTATCGGTAACATGCCGAGGTACAATCCTTGTTACCCCTTTCCTGGCCCAACCATCCACCACTACGCAGTATTGCAGACCGTTTAGAGCACCCAGTTCAGTTGAGGTAGAAGAGGAGAAGAAGGAAACGCGTGAGATTATTATATATAAGAGTCGAGTCGGGGCCAAGACCAGCGTGACTAGGTATGTAGTAAGTACGGACGTACTCTGCATGACCACGATGACCTGTCCCATCGGTTGACCCAGCTTGAGGCGGACATCGAAGTGGGGGGCTTGCTGATGTGCAGGAGATCGAAACCAATGGTCAAACATTACGAGATGAGCTAGCTATGTATGTATCGTACTTACATGAAACTGAATATGTTGTAAAGTACGGATTACTGGGTTCGAATCGGTGAAACCCAGCACAACACTGATGAGAGCTCACATGCAGACATGCCCACGAATCGAGGTTGCATGAGGGACGGAATAGATCCGTACTGTAACGTACGGAAAACCAGTTGACATGATGTGCTGTCTCCCGAGGTGTCCTTAAGTACCGAGCAGGGGACCCCGTGATCGGCTCACCGCCGGGCCAGAGTCTTCGGTACCGTATCGGCAGCAATCCAGAAAATCAGAGCATCAGAAAATGCACTTTGGTTTCCTTATTCCGCCTTCGCTATGATTTCAAAGCTTGTGGCGCTTGAATGAGGACCTTTACGACCGTAAAACTCTTATGCCCTTAAATGCGGTAGCCCCATTGCTACTGTATGTTTTGCCGTGCCGTGCCATGCCAACTTTGGAATGTAAGTGTACGGCACCGGCGTCGGAGCTCTCGGGATCTACAGGGGCGAGGGTACCCCCCCTACATCCTTAGCAGATGTATAGATGTGTGTATGTACAGCACGGCCCCGTACGTCCGTACACGTTACCTAGGTACATACATGCATACATACCTACTTGGGTAGGTATTGTCGATACGTGTAAACCGATAAATACGTGTCAGTTCCGTATGCACAGGCCTGACGGGGCTTGACGGGCCTGACGGGGCTTGACGGGCCTGAACGGGCACTTGAAAACGCCGGAAGGGCCTAGCAGATCAAGCTTTAGCGGGGTCCTCTTGTGGCCTTTCTTTGGTCTTGTTGGCGGGGTTATTCCCGGGAGATGTTTGACCCTCATGTTGGCTGTTACATCAGCGCCGGAGACGACGTCAACTACACTTCGGCTTCATCAATCTGCTCACGAGTCATCGATCAAGGTAGAGTGGAGTGGGACGTTACTAGGTAGGTACGGATTAATAGTGCTAGCTATAGGTAAGTAGCTGTTGTAGAGTCCTCTCCCATATAAATTCCATAGCTTTAACTATCTCTCCCCCTTCCGTCCTTCCGTACCTCTCGCCAAGACTCTAATCAACAACCATCTAACTATCTCCCACCCTTTTATACCACCACACACCACTCTTATCACAATGGCTTCCAACCCCCCAGGAAAGTGCTGCACCGTTGGTGTCAAGCATGAGTTAGTTCCCCCTCCCTTGTTCACATGAAACTCATCAACCACTTGGCCTGGATCAAGCACGTCGGTGCCATCTTTAGCACCCCGGCACTCCAGCACTCCGGCAACAACCAGATGCAAGGTCCTTAGCTGACAAACCACTTTTCTCTCTTCACAGAGGCGAGCCCACCGGTAGCTTCATCAAGGTTGGCCAGTACGAGGCCTACGTTGCCGAGCCCAAGGGCTCCAACAAGCACGATGGCGTCGCCCTCCTTTACATCCCCGACATCTTCGGCATCTGGCAAAACTCCAAGCTCATGGCCGACCAGTTCGCCGCCAACGGTTACTACACCATTATTGTCGACATCTTCAACGGCGACCCAATCCCCATGCCCATGCCCGAAGGCCTCGACCTCATGCAGTGGCTGGGTGCAGGCTCCGATGGAAAGAACCCCCACACCAAGGAGACCGTAGACCCTATCGTGCAGCTCAGCCTGAAGTGGTTGAAGGAGCAGGGCTTCAAGAAGATTGGTGCCATGGGATACTGCTTCGGTGCTAAGGTATGCCTGCCTAGAGCCCCCTCCCCATTCATCGTCAGAAGCAGGTCAAGTGGAGACACATACTAACCCGCCGGCTTCCTCTCTAGTACGTCGCCCGCAACTACAAGAACGGAATCGACGTCGGCTACATGGCCCACCCCTCTTTCGTCGACGAGGACGAGCTCGCCTCTATCACCGGCCCCCTGTCCATCGCTGCCGCCGAGACCGACGAGATCTTCCCCACCGAGAAGCGCCACAAGTCCGAGGAGATCCTCCAGAAGACCGGCCTGCCCTACCAGATGTTCCTTTACTCTGGTACCGAGCACGGTTTCTCCGTCCGCTGCGACGTGTCCAAGAGGCCCCAGAAGTTCGCCAAGGAGCAGGCCTTCCTCCAGGCTATCTCTTGGTTCGACGAGTACTTGCTGTAAATCGGCTTGAGAGGATTAACCAGGATTCAGATGCGCGAGGCTCGCGGGGATATTGGCGAAACATTGGCGATTTGGATTTCCCATTTGCATTAGATAAGAGTCCATGGGTACAACTCTAGACCACGATACCTACAACATACCCCAGAACGTTCCCAAGATACAACATCGAGCACATGTGCACTTCTCCATGTCTCAATCTCCATCTGCTTGCTCCCTTCCACAACAACGCGACTCTATCAACATAATTCGACTCTGGGGCTTTGGGACTACATCTTCCAATTATGGCCTCCCTCTCCGACATCAAATCTGGTATGTACAGAGTTGTTTCGCCTGTTCTGAGGACCCTTTGAATCTCAAGCGGCAGTGGGCAGGTGGAAGCAACATAGTAGCTAGCATATCTCATTGAGAGGAAATAAGGTGTAGCTGTGCTTGAGCCGTTTTCTATATTTCCTACATATGTAGACTACTGTTCCCGCGTTCCTCGACGATTGCCTGCTGCCTTGTGTGAGAATGTGCTATGCAAGTGTGCGTGATCAGCGGCGGGAAGTTGTCATTTCAGGCTTATTGTTCAAATATTGCAAGGCATAGGAAGAAATCATGTTCAAGTACAAAGAAATCATGTTCAACTATTATGTAAGTACTTTAGTAGGTATCCTGGAACGGGTGAACGCTTCCTAACGACCTTCCGTTCCGTCAGAACTTCGAATTTGACCCAATCTCACCTACGATAATACCTATCTCTGGCAGTAGGCCCCTTCTTATGTCGATATGCTTCAAAGTGAGCTTCTTCATAATAGTCACCATAGATCTCCCGTGCAATCCCAAGTAGATCAATATGGGCAACTGCCTCATCACCGTCAAAGATGCGCGCAATCTCTTCCAGCGTCGGGCCCTTGGTCTCGACGTAGAAGAACCACACGAACATCAGCTCGGCCACATCCCAGCAGGTGTAGAAGAGCATGAACATCCAATGACGTGGAAATCTGTCCCAAGCAATCTTGTTCGTTTGGCTGGTTGCATTGTTAGCGCCGTCTCGACGAGCAGCGAGCAGGTGAGGCGAGACACACTTCCCAACAGCCAGCACGGCTTGTATAGTGATGTTCATAATCATCATCCCCTTGGCTCGGAGGTGGAAGGGGAGGATTTCGAGAGCGTAAGCCACCAATAGGCCAGAAAAGCCGATGTCGTAGAATATTCCGAAGATCCAGATGAAGACGAGTTGTGCATAACCGCTCTGAATGCTGGTCATATTAGAGTTCTCATAGATGGCCCCGGTCGCCGTCCAACAGGCAAAGGCAACCACCATCCCACTCGTGGAGATTAAGAACAATGGGCGGCGACCAAAGCGGTCAACGTTCAAGGCCGCAGTAATAGTAACGATCAGATCAAGAATGGTCTTGCCGGTTGACATTGCCAACTTCTGGTTCTGCAGTGTGATGCCCGCCGCCTCATAGATGATGTTGATATAATTCGAGAATAGCGCATTCCCCGAGTACTGCGAAATGATTCCCAGGGAAACAATAATAGCCAATCGCCATCTGTTTCCCTTGGTCCGGAGGAAGTCCAAGTAACTCGTGGACTTGTCTGCATCCCGGTCCATCTGGATGGTCTGCTTGATCTCCTGGAATTCAAATTGGACAATATTGTTGTGGAAATCCCCGCCGGCATGGTGTTTGGAAAGAACAAATAAGGCCTCTTCGTTTCTGTTCTTGTTGACGAGGTAACGGGGCGATTCCGGAAGCCACCAGATGAAAGTGATCTGGATGATGGAAGGGACGGTTTGCATGAGCGTGATGGAGCGCCACGACCAATCATTGTCGATGTATGCGGTACCCCAGCCGATGGAGGAGACGAGAAGAGCACCTAGGTTCCAAAGACAGTTGTATATAGCTGTGACAGGGCCGCGATGCTGAGGGTGGCAGATCTCTGTCAGTAGCAAAGGCGAGGCCATCTGTGCCAGAGAGTTGCCAAAGCCAAGGAGAAACCGACCGCTGATATACACTGTCTCCGTTGCTTTCGTGTCAGTCCCAGTGCATGTGTAATCATAATGCATTATCGGGATTGTGACTTACCAGCAAATGTACTGCAGAAAGCAGTGAGACATCCGCCTGCAATCATAAATATACAACCAAGAACGATAGCAACTTTCCTGCCGAAGTGGTCCGCAACGTACGGTGTGAACAAAAATGAGACGATGGACCCGATGTTGAACATGTTGATCATGATACCCAGCTTGTTGTTGTCGCTGATATCAGGGCCGAAATAATTTTGCCATCGCTGGAACTGCTGTGATGTGTTGACGAGCATGCCATCGTAACCCGTCGTGGCCGAGGCGATCATGAGCACCAACGACATGGCATATAGTCTGCGAAGATGGGGCTCCTTGTACCATGTCACTCTCTCAAACATGGGAGATTCAACCTGGACCATCCCTAGTTTAGCCTGTGCTTGTCTCGCATCGACCTCGGACACATTCGGGCTTTGCTTTTCCTCTGCGATATGCCCGCCATCGACATCACTAAGCCTTCGAAATTTGTCTGATGGGGCAAGTGGCATGGTGGTAAAAAGAAGACGAGCTGCATGTACTTCAACGACTATGAGGGAACGGTAAAGAAAGAGCCGAGCTTTGGCTTGGGGGACAAGACCAGATTAATAGAGGTTCGATCCATGTACCCGGATGGTGAAGTCTGGGGAAGAACACCTGTGTAGTAATAGCTCTGGGTCAGCATGCATCCTACATACTTAAATATGTACACCACCTAGGCACCATTGCTTCTAGACTTTAGCTGCGAATGTGATACGGATAGCGACACAGCATGTCAATGGAACCGAGCATCGGCGTTGCAAGACATAGATTGGTCGGCATGGACCACATGTGCAGGGAATTGGTAACCTTGCAACTAGCGGATAAATTCCCCGGCTGTCCGATACATCGTACGGGGAAGTCTGTCATGGGTTCATGTGTCCTAGCGTTCATTATCAGGTTTGTGGACCAATTGACGGATTTCATTTAAAGTTTCCGAATTTTCCACGCATGCCACTTGCTTCATAGATTCCGTTCCGTTTGCCTCCGTGCAATCCCCTCCGCGTGTTTTCAGTACAGCACTGCACCAAAACGCTGATTGGGCCCCCCTACTACGATTCAAACGAGGGCAATAACCTGTTTGGGAAATTCGGCCAAAGACCTCCGTCTTTGTCACAGACATGACTGCCACAGCCATGCGCACCTGACACGGCATTTTACTCATGCCCAGCCATCAAATCCAGACTGGCTGGTGCATGATGGATGAGAGAGTGCAGGTACTGGGTGGCCTCAACGTTGGCAGGTGGAATTGGTGGGCATAATCTCGAAGCTAACATCTGAAGTGCCAGCACTTAAGTGTGGAGATGTTCGCCCCGATGGTATAGGGTGCGCGCTGGCCGGCCGCCGGTGAAGGACCTGGAACATTACATAGGTAAACACCTAATTAGATACACATCCAGATTGACTATACGGTCTCATAAGTGACTGGGAAAAGGGATACGGGTGATATCCACGGTGTATATACGCACCCACCCATGGTAATTGCCTCCAGGGCTTCAGTCTCACTGCTACTACAGAGACTGACGACGTGAAAATCCTGTATTCGATTTCACCACTACCAGGGTTCCTTAAAATGCTGCTCCATTTACCTGGGTACATGTAATGCTTCACGTCACGTGGAAACATGACGTTAACCTTGGAAGTAGGTGAGTCTCATTGATAGATAGTCATGCTATAGCACTTCTTGGCCGCTTGTGGAATGTTCGTGATGAAGATATGAGCCTTCAACCTGGTCACGTCAGGAATTAGAACCCCCTAGAGAACCGTTTGATCGGGTACAAGCTGCTGCCAGTTCATGGTACATATAGAATGGTAGTGCCACCGTTTTTATGTAGAGTACCTCGGCAAGTACACTGACCCTCAAGATGACCTCAGGAGGCAAGCGCGTTCCTTCCAAACGCGTTCCTTTCTGTTGTACTCCGTATAACTCAGGTGGGCACTTACTTGCCCATTTGTTTACCTGATTCAGTACCTGCCCTAGGTACCTAGGTATTTAAGTACCTAGGTACTTAGTAGGCTGTTGTGTCTGCCTGCAGGTGATTCTGGGATGAAACAAACGAGCTCACCTTTTGTTTCCTTCGGCCATCAATTGACTTGCCTCAGGCCTGCCACTCGCAAACAATTTGACCCTCCGACCTATTTGACTTGGGTCTTTCTCCTTTCCACTCTTGCCCAACAGAAAAGACATCAAGCGTCGAAGGACGGACACCTCACGACGTCCATCAACGTCTCAACAGGCAATTGTTTTCCGTATCGTCACGTCACTTCAGCCCTTCCCACCCAACACCACACCAACAAATACATACACACGTCAACAACGTCCATTCGCAGTCCCATCAGTCCCATACACTCAAGATGGTATGTTCAATCGTCTCGCCAACCACTGATGGCCTCTGCAGCATGGCACGCTTCGCCTTACCCTCGCCACGGACTGACCAAATCATAGGGTCGCTGGGGTCTCGGAACCTTCGAGGGAGACAATGATCTCGACTGCATCAGCTATGTCTTGAACTCAGACGATGTCAAGCCTTTGAAGCACGAGGTCCTTCGTCTGAGAGCCAGGCTCTGGGAGCAAAACCAACAGGAACAGAAGGCTAAGTAAGGCAATGGTGTGTTTGATACTGACTTTTTCAAGCTGGTTGATGCTGACTGCTTTATTTCCATACTCAGATGCGAGCGGTGAAGGCGCCGGTGCCGACCAGAACGCCAAGAAGCCCACCCAGAAAGAGCTCGAAGAGTTATGGGATTGGGACGTCGGCCTCTACGACCCACGCTTCCCACACCTGATTCGGGACTTGCTCAACTCCGGCCTCCTCTCCGAGATCATCCAGCGCTACAGCCCCAGCAAGAGAGCCCGCTGGACCGAGAATGAGCTGTGCTTGGTCCTCATCGCCTACTGCGCCATGCAGCTTGGATGTACCCTGCCACGCGGTTTCTTGGCCAAACTGAAGGCCAACTACCGCCGTGTCGGCCTCATGGATGAGGGAAAGGAACAGATGCGTCGAGCATGTGAGGAACACGTCGACGGAAAACCATACGAATTCGCCAGTGTGGGTTTGATCGAGACCATGATGATGAGTTCCGAGGGCATCAACGATCGTCCCAAGCCCCAACCTCCAGGCTTACAACCGATGCCATCCAGGGAGCCCACCACTGTTACCGCCATCACCACCGATGAGCCTCCGTCCAAGCGACCCAAGACTGGGTTGAGAGCTGCCCATCCCCCCATTGTGGAATTCGAGTTGTGGTTCCCCCCGAACAAATGCGCCAATTGTGGAGCGGCCGAAGGACATGGCGAACCTCAGCTGAAGCGCTGCAAGGGATGCAAGGACACCCTGTACTGTGTTGAGGGATGCCAGAACTGGCACTGGTTCCGTCACCGTCGCCACTGCCAGGAAGTCCAGGAGCAGAACAATCAATCTGAGGCGGGGTCGTCCGGTCAGAAGGAAGCTGTGGAGAAGCAGGGCGAGGAACACGACCTCGAGGCCGAGATCGTGTGATTTCCAAGATGATGTGGGAATTCCCAGGCGGTTTCGCCCAGAGGTGGGGCATGCTGCGTCGTTGTTGGACCTTCGCCTCGACGTACAGAATGATCGGAAATGATAACGAAGGGAGACCGACATATGGGGTCTACGGAACGAAACTTATGCTTAGGGGGACGCTGGTGCACTGGTGGCTGACTACTTACGTATGTACATGTACTGAAATCTGCGAAATGGGGGCTAAGTTCTACCCAAGAACCAGGTAATTAGCATTTTGGCTCGCTGGTAATACAATCAACCACCCAACACTGTTACCTTCAACCCCTATTTACGTTAAACCTTTCCCATTACTGCAGACTTCCACAAGACCTTCATAGCAATCAACAGCTGCTTCATGAGTCCATGATGAGGTTCGACCCTTGATGTATGAACAAAAAACCGTATTTTAACTTATCCATATCCGCTGTACCGGCCATAACATGTAAGTTGCACCATCTCTCTTGGACTTGTCCTGGTAAGCCTTATTATCGACCAGTGGCTCAGTCTTCTACAATCCGAACGGGGACGATGGCATTGTCAGGACAGTACTGTCTAATGTCCATGGTAGCATCATGGAGTACGACCGAGGACTTGTCAAGTGTCTTTGCGCGCGGAGAAGTGGCTGTAAGAAGGGACGTGAGAAGGCACCGGGGCACATCGAATACATATGTAAGGGAGGCGGTACTTGCGGACGGCACGTGAGAGAACAAGAATCATCAGTAACCAACGCTGTATTTGGCACCAGCAATCGTGTTCAACAATCTCGAGTGAAAATTTTTATTGCGAAAAAGGTCATCCGAACTGAATGCAGGAGCGGGTGCTCTCCAGGCCTACCAAGCCCCATCTACCTATTGCCCTGAACGCCAGACACCAAGTCTCCCGGTACAAAATAATAGTCATGAAGGTAAAGGGCCATTATTACCTCTGGGGCATAAACATACATTATGAAAGAAAGGTGAGTAACGTCGACGAAGGTATATCGTCCCCCCAGCCAGCGGAGGGAATCATCCTTACTCATCCAAGATCATCCACGTACAACCACCAATCATGCCCGCCAGGACCACAGCCGTTAGTATCCCGGCGCCCGCACGATCGCCCGTCGTGATGGTCGTGGTGCCATCGACGCTGCTGTCCGTCTTGTCGCTACCGCCACCAGAGTCACCAGTGGACGTGCCTCCACTGTTCGCGCTATACGGCTCCGGACCGTCCAGCGTGAAGAGAACAGCCTGCAACGCGCTCATCTGTTGTCCGACGCCACTTGTCCCATCGTACGTGTTGGTCGTCCACTTGAATCCACAGGCCATTCCGTTCAGCACTAAACCCTCGCTCCCATCCGCCGTGCCCGAGCAGCATTTAGCAGCGGCTTTGCCCGTGGCCAGAAGCAAGGGGTAGATGGTATCGTAGGTCGAAGGCATCATCTGGTACGTCTTGGCCATCCACTTCAGCGCGTAGCCCTTGAAGGAGTAATCATCCGTCGTGCACGTATTTTGTGGTTCGCAAGGTGGCTCCTGGATGACGCTGTCGTTGAAGAAGTATGTCGCAGTCCGCTCTACCAGGCCTTTCGTCCGGGTACCCCAGAGGTCGCTTCCGTTGGTGTGGTTGTACATTACTGCCGCGCCGTGCATGAAGATCCCTGCGTTATATGTCCACTGCGCCTTGTCGATCTCGGTGCAGTTTTGCGGACTGGCAGAAGAAGCCCCATCGTAGACGTTGTACTTGTCGTCGATGAAACCGACGCCTTCCATCCAGTCGTATATTTCGGTAGCCCACTCGGCGTAGGACTCGTTGCCCGTGTATCTGGCGAGCCGTGCAGCGATGTTGAAGAAACAGCCGTTCGAGATGGAGTTCTTGTAGGTATATCCGTTATTGAACGTGAAGATTTGCCATCGGAGACCACCACCACAGGAAGTGTTCGACGCCTGCCACCGCCAGACGTACTCGTTGAAAACAGCCTGGGCGACAGCTAGCCACTGCGGGCCACCCGCGGCTGTGGTGTTGGGGTTCTTGAAGTTGGTCTCTGCCGCTGTCATTGCCGAGAGCGCCCAGAAACCTTGATCATCGTTACCCTCGGTGAGGGTCTGGTTGGTCGGCATGTAATCAAAGTCGTCGCCCACTTGGTGCTGAAGGGCCTGGTATGTCTCGTTGACGTAGGTCTCGTCGCCCGTGTAGGCCCAGTAGTCGACTAGGGTTCCGAACAAGGCGCCTGCTTCCCACCAGTAGTACGGATCGGGCAAGTTTCCTGGTACATCGCCGGTGTGGTTGCCTGTGTACCACCCTAGTAATCCATAGGTGATGCTTGCTGCGCCGGCTTTTATCGAGTCTACATTTGCCATGTCAGAATCAAGAACACACGCTCACATGAGCTGTCGGCGTAGTCTCGGGGATGAAGAGACGATGCACCCAGCCCCCAGGAACTCAAACATTGGAGCGACGGGCTGTACTGAATGGGGCTGTCTCGCGACTTATTACGAACCAGTTGATGACCATTCAATATCGACAGCCAGAGCCGTGGGCGCCAATGCGCCGACCACGCAGAGTGGCCATATCGAATACCGCATGTTGTGGAATCAAACGTCACTGGAGAGGCTAGGCTCAACACAAATACCGCCCATTGGAGCCGCTATGAGGCTATCGTGGAGTTCTGGCACGGCGTTGTGGTCGAGATCTCGGTTGGGGGGGGGGGCGAAGTGTGGAGTGAAAGCAAAGCCAAGGAAAAGCCAAACCGGTAGGCGAAAAAAGGGCAGATTGAAAGAGAGAAAGGGTGGCCGTTCTTTAAGGCTTGAATACACAGTAACGCGCATGACGGGGCACGTAATCATCAAATATGTGGGTATTGCTCGTGTCCGAGTTTTCCGGACTGGAGGAGAGGGATGTGACCCATGTGGGCCATGTGGGCCTGATGGGTCCGCGTTTGCTTCCTTCGATTCGATTCCCCATTTAATCTTCCCCGTTTGTTCTTGAGCCTGTCAGTGTGCCCTGTGTGCCTGTTTGGTTGTGAGTGGCAGTTATGGCAGTGAGAAGATCACCGTATTTCCCTTGTTGATCAATCACTTCGAAACAGTTCGTCATCGTCGCAGCTGCGTCGGTGAATTTCTGGATGTTGGATTTTGTTGGATGTATTAGAGTGCTGGTCCCAATCTCCCTGCTCGCCCCCTTTCTACCCCTGGAATTGTGGGCTGCATAATGAAAGGACCTGTTAACTGTCTGAGTCGTGACTGACTCTTATGTACTGTGTATGTACCACCTGCCATCACTGCCCACCACACAATTCCCGATGACCGCTGGGGCTGGCGCGCGCATCAACTCGGCCATATTTTATGACGTGATTGCTCTTTCTTTCTCTCTTTCTTTGTCCCGGTCCGAAATCCAGGGAAGACTACACGGCCACCGTGAGGCGAAACTACATACCGAATCATCAAACCCTCCGTATGGGCTCGAGGAAAACAAGAACCTACCTAGGTAGTAGGTACTGTGTATTCACGTCCGTATACATGCACGACAGCATCCTCCCGTCGTTTATACCCGAGGAAAATGCCACATTGTTGGCGATTCGTACAGATGTCGCTGGCTACCTATTGGTTCCTTAATTGTTACAGTTACATACGGATGGTAAAACCTGCTGTTACGCCGGTGTATCGATGAACAACCGTTTCAGCCGTCCACTTCTTTTTTCTCCATCCTTTAGGTGAGACAGGGTTCCTTGACAATGATTGACCCACACGCCTTAACGCTTATTTTAGTACGTGTATGTAGGGCGGCAGGGCGGGATGTAGGGTACTTTTCTTACGTACATATCGTGGTACCGCGCAGTTTGCATACCGTGCATGTGGTGTATAAATAGAACATGCTCCAGCCTCAGGGCTGATCCCAGATCAGAGGCACTGGGACAACATTGATGATATCCACACGCAGTAGGTACCTAGCGCATCAGAGCATCGACGCCATTCCTGCAAAGCGCAAGGCTGCAATTGCACTGAGTTTCAACTTTGCACACACATAGTTCTGCGTTCTCTCAATATCAAAATCTACCGTACATTCCCTGAACCCTCTTGTAAGTTGTCCCCGGTTTTTCGCAACCACGATAGTCGGGCGGGTGCATGTGGATGAAGGCTGATAGTTGTTTTTTCGAAACCTTATGGGATTCATGGCCAGACGAAAATATGAAGGAATTACGATTGCAAGCAGTAGCATCATGAAGAGGGTAATCGCCCCAGGCAAGGTTCGACCTCTGCGGCGTGTTCTTGAAGTTTCTTGAATTGGAGGCTCTTGAGATAAGCGTTACTTTAGCAGGAGGGTTCTTTCGCGTATATGTATGTAACTCGTTGCAAACTTCGTGGGCTTCCTCTTCCCCATCCATGGCTTTATGATCGGAGGATCACTTTGCAATTGGATTTCATGGAGTGGATTTTCGGGTGCCGTTCATAATATTGCGCAAACCTTGGAAGATTCAATGATCTGGATACCGACCTGCAACGCGAGATCCCTCGGGGCGTGTCGGTATGTACTTCGGCTTAATGTCCGCATTGCAAGCCCCACTCCATTGCCAATCGTTGAAGGGCTGATAAGATTTCGAGCGACAAGTAGCTCCAGGGTCCCACAGGAGGGATCATCCTCCGCAAACCCGAGGCCGGGTAAATAATAACATTGGAGCATCCCGAGGTCGTAATAGACAAGACTGACATCGATGACGCTTGCTATTCTTTACTCGCTTGAGTAAGTAAGTACCCTAGTACATACTGTTGAAATAAGCTTTTGCGATCTGTTTACAGTACGCATATATGTAGGGGCTGTTTTCGGCGGAACTATCGATTCCTAAGGGCTCAACGGCTCGAGGAACATCTACATATATACCTGTTCCAGTCGCTATTCATTGGTATCCATGTGCAATCCCTGCTAAGGCCTGAGGGATGCATGTGCACCAAGCATCACAACGAACAGTTTCACGTCTATGTCTCTTGGCTATATATACACTCGTAATTGATTGATTAGTACACGATTAAACGTTACCAACATTACATAATATCAAAGCTTCCAGTGCTATAGCATCATCCCTTGATACAAAACATACCACTGTTTACGTGCACTACTTGGTAGGTAGGTACTTAAGTACCTAACTAACGGCGACCACGCCTAGCTAATAAATACCTAGGTAAGTACATATTGATGTTGGAATTGGGCGAGCTCACAGCACCAAAGCGAGCAAACAAGGGTTATATCGATTTGAATTAAGCTTACAGAAACCTACCTGAGAGAAGCGCAAGATGCGGAGTTCCTGCCTACTATAATTCCTATTAAAGCGTACCTGTGCAGAGTGCCGGTAGCCGCGGTGTTATCATAGTACCTCCAGGGCCATTGTGGGGCGCCGCCGTGCACAAGAACGTCAATCTGGTACGGAGCGGCAGTCTCGGCCTGATGCACTTGATGCGACAGACACAATTGCTCAGGGTCGCCGCCTCTATCTCGGTAATCTGCTATACAGCGTCAAACCACATGAGCTCGAGGAGATGCTCAACGCCAACGACTTGAAGGGCCTGTTTGATGGTGTACACATCTCCATTGATACGGTTACTGGACGGAATCAGGCTACTGCTTCATCGACTTCAAGGCTCGTGAGGATGCCGACCGAGCTCTGAATGAGCTATGTGGAGTGATGATCCAAGACCGCCCAGTCAAGGTCGGCCCGTGTCAACCAAAAGGAGCCGAGAAACGATGGAAAAGTGATGACTACCAGCCAACTTTCTAGAGATGGGGGGACTGGAATGGCTCTAGGGTAACGAGCCGGGTTGGTCCATCCTACGATGGCGAGCCGCCAGAGCAAGGTCCGCATGAGGCACTGGATCACATGAATGAAATCAGAAGGGCAGGAACTTCAGCTAGAGTTCATGTGGGAGGCCTGGGAAGGATGATTAATCAAGAGGAGATTGACAAGGAGGTCAGAGAATACTTTGAGGGATTCAAAGTGTTAGTATTGTTACCGACATAGCCTCCCCCCCCCTATTAATCTTGTCTACAAGTGGCGAGTTCAACTCACAACATGGAACAACTCCTGACTTCCGGCGCGATGATATAGTGCCGCTATAAGCAAACACATCACCCCCCCCCCACCCAGACACGAGATGAAAGCCGGGGAATCATTACTACTGCTTCGTCGACCTCGAGAGCCCAGAAGGAGCTCAAGTTGCTATCAGCGCACTGAATGGAAAAGGGGTCCCTGGCGGGAGGCTACGGGTTCAGATGTCTGGACCATTACCTACGTTATTACAGTGAGTCGACATGTCAGTATCACAAGTGCCGGTCATTAGTCCGGTACAACGTTAAGGGATGATATCCTCTCTATCCCTTTCCAACCTACCACAACTTGACTGCAGCGATGGGCAGAACTTAAGCATTAACTATGTTCGATTCTCCAACACAACTGATCTGATCCTAAAGTAACAACGAGATAATACGATGAAATGAACCCACCTTCTCTTGGTACTGCTTTGGTCTTCGTCATTGCAGGGTTATCTTGCCCGTTATCTCCCAAAACGGAGAAATGCTTTTGATTTCGATGTCGAGCTCTGTTCTTCGTCGACCCCTTTCACGTCTTCTTCTATAACACTCAGAACAGGAGCATCTAGACCAGCGGCTAATGCTATTGCCCATGTTGCGCGACTTAACCAAGGTTGAGAATAATAAAAGGAACCGGATGCATTAAAATCAACTGTACGGCATGTGGTAAACGCTTAAGTACTATATTTCGGTTCTTTGCCTGGGATCGCATTATACAGTTGCTCGCTCACAACGCCATGATGTGTTCGGGAGCTTATATAGCCGCGCTGCTCACGGGACTTTGATATTCGTCAAAAAAAAAAAACCACCAGGGTATATGGCTTTACTCGTGGATATCACTGATCATATCAGGCAAATTCACTGTCTCTATCGCCAGATGTTTCTTACGAAAGTCTGCCAGTCACCAGATGTCATTAATTAGTCGAGCCCTTTCTCAAAGTGCTTGTTCTGCGCCGGCCATGTTCTGCAACTGCTCGTCTCCTCCTTGAACTCTTTGACCGGCTAATTATCAGCAACCTTCTGGGCGTTGGGAGTGACTTGTAGTCACCCCTACCAAGATAAGAGCAGCGTCAGTGTGCGGAAAATGGACCATACCAGTCAAGATACTGGCGGAGAAATGTGTTTTGTTATATACCATTCTCTGTACCAAATCCAGCCAACTCCATTTCCATTTGCAGTGGTCATGCCCCTACCACCTTGTCATTCACGAAACCTGCAATTTTTTGGTTTATCCCGTCATCCAACGGCATCTGATGCCCCTCGGGCGAACGGATCACCACAGGGTTCTTAAAACACCTGACTATGATTTCACCCTGGTTGTGCCACTCATCCTTCTCCGCAATCAGATGCAGGCTTGGGATCTCAATACTCGCCTCTGCCGGAACCCCAGGGTCTCCAGGCTGCCTCTTCCCTCGAAAGGGGCTCGTACTGCATATCAACACGGCGAACTTCATCACCTCCCCAATTTCATTTTCCTGGAGCCACTTCAACAAGTGCAATCCAACCTTCGCGCCCTGGCTGAACGCAACCATGCCCACGAAGGGCCCCTGCTTCTGGTAGATGTCCACCAACTTTGGCAACTCGGCCCATTCATCCTGCTCCTTCGCGTTGGCATTGTTCTTGAACTCGCCACCCTTGCCGTCCCAGATCCACTGGCAGAAGTCACTGCCCTCGAAGAAAGGCAACATACCCGGACCGGGGCCGCAGTCGATAAAGCCTCGGGGAGTGACGAGTTCATAGTATTTCTCGAGGTGGGGATTGAGCTTGCGGGCTTGGAATTGGTGGATGTCCGGATTGGTACCGCCACCGTGAAGGCAGAGAATCTTCGGCTTTGGCATGATGTTTCACTCAGGATTGCCTTCAAATAGATGATGCGGTGGCAAACTGAGGAAAGAGAGTCCGGCAAAGTTGCCAGTTCTGGCGACGCGCCTAAAGAATGTGGGTGGTTTCACGAAGATAGTGGCGTTGTCAGCAATTTTGATGACCAGAGAAATCGAATCGACAAAAGAAAAAACAAAAACAAAAAACAGCATCCTAGAGTCAGCGGATGGAAAGTTGGACTGAATTGCGGGTATCTCCTTATCCCTTTTGCCGCATCTTGTCACTCGGAAGCCGAAATTTGGCAAGCATTGGCTGCAGCTATTGTAGCAATACCCCCGAATGTCCCGAATGTCCCTCCATATTGCCAAAACTCCAAGCAGAAATCCACTGGGCTTCGGATTGGATCGTAGCATAAGCAATGCCGTTAGCCTTGGCATATATGCGTATTATATCGAAATAGCCCCACTCCAGAACGAACTCTGCCGTCTTACATTCCGCACTGCATTTATACCTCTGGCCAGGTGGGACCAGTTTAACCGAGTTGCAATCAGGTGGCAACAAGTTTCAGCAGCAGCATAACGGCCAGACTGCAGAATATGATTTGCACCACGTGTTACATACCCCTTAGAGAGTTGGACCAATCTACATGTATCTAGTCCAAAAAGAGTGACAAGTAAATTGGACGAGATATGTTGCAATCCCAGAAGCAAGGCAGTGTGATGTTATTCACATGTGTATATGTAACTACAGATGCAAAAATAAGCTTATGCGATTTGGTGTCATTTATAACTACCTCTGAAGGGCAAGTAAATAAACGAGGAGGTGAGATGGTATTCATTTTCCCTTGACGCTTTGGTCCCCTGGACTAGACAAGTTGTCGACGCCTGTTGGCTATTATTTCCTTGGCCGAAAGCAAATTGGCGAGGGCAGATTCTCCGGGACCAGTGAAGACCCCCACTGGGGAAGGTTTGTTGGTTTGGAGGGGCAGCATGAAAATGACAGGTCGGATGGAGCGGGAAGCCCCTCTCTCGGGGGTCAGGAAGCGGTTGATTTCGTAGTGAAGTATCATCTTATCGATCTATGGAGTTGCTCTTCTGTTCTGCTGGATTCTGTGGTATTGTCAAGCAAACCAATGTCATTCATCGTTGACCATAATTTTCTTACATCCTTACAGCCGGGCAGATGAGTGCAACGAACAGATTCATCACATGTTCCCGATGCAAAGCAACAAGGGGACCTCGAAGTACCGACTGCAACTGCCGAGGGTGGTTTGACCTAGGTATTAGGTCCGGTGACTCTGGTTGCTTACTGTAGTACCAACATACCAAGTACATGCTTAGCTTTGTAACAACTACAAGGGTGAGGAGACTTGCAGTTCCGGTGTTTCCGTTGCTAATACCTAGATGTAATTATCATGTGGACCATCTGTTCTAGAAATTAGTATATGATATCTCCTTCTTGCTGAACCCCCACGCGAGTTCCATCAGAATATTGAATTCCACCATCATCCCATCATAACCGTTGCTGGGAGACGAGGCCGCGATTATCAAAGATCGATATGGCTACCATCACGGGACACGACGTGGTCTATGCCGGCGGCGACAAAACTATTCACTACCTGGCGGCGGGCCCGATCAATGGTCCACTGATCCTGTTCATCCATGGCTGGCCTGGCACTGCCATCACCTGGAAAGCTCAAATCGACACCTTTGCCGGTCTGGGCTTCCGTGTAATTGCCCCTGACATGCCTGGTTATGGCAGTTCAACCGCCCGCCGCGTGATCGAAGATTACTGCCAGGAGGCCATCGTGGAGGGGATGATGGCCTTGTTAGCTGAAGCGGATCGCAGTGCAGCGATCTGGGTCGGTCACGACTGGGGTGCTGGGGTGACATCCTCGGTCGCGACTCAACACCCCGAGGCTGTCAAGGCCTTGGTCAACCTCTGCGTGCCGTACCACTGCCTGGAGCTGGGTTGGGATGGCTTCCTCCCGCTGGTGAACCGCGAGATCTACCCCGCGGACGAGTACGAATTCGGTCAATGGGACTACATGAAGAAATACGAGGAAAGCTTTGACAAGACCGTCGAGTGGTTTGACCAGGACGCCGCCGGGTTCTGCAAGGCGGCCTTCCAGAAGACTACCCCGCCGCCCAACCGTATTGCCAAGTTCTCTACGGTACGCAAGACTGGGTGGTTTGGAGGGATAGAGAAGCCGCCAAGTGTCGATATGACGGGACCGCCTATGCTCCCGGCCGAGGTTTTCGACTCGTTTGCTAAGGACATGCAGAAGACGGGCTTCTGGTCGGGGTCTGCGTACTACATGAACCACAAGCGCAACGCCGAGTATAATGGAAAGGCGCCAAGTGGTGGGAGACTGAAGCAGCCGGTGCTTTTCATCCATGCCACTTGGGATGTGACATGCGACACCAAGACATCGCGGCTCCCGGAGCCGATGAGGGAGGTTTGCAGCAACTTGACGGAGGTGACTGTTGAGGCAGGTCACTTCGTGCAGTTCGAGAGGCCTGGAGAAGTAAATGCTGCCTTGTGCAGATTCATTGTCGAAGAGCTGCCGAGTGAGTGGCCTGGATTCTGGGAAAGCGGGTATACTAAGAGGAGCAAGGTGGTCCTGTAACCAAGCTAACTTTACTGCTTTGATTGAACGACGAGGGACAGCAACATTACATGTGTATTCTTGACGGCTATCAGACGAGAGACGGATGTGAACACTTCGAAGAGACGGAGCTTCTGTACAAAGCAACAAAGTCTATTACCTGTTCACATTGTGGTGTCGTATATGAAGAATTTAACAGTCCCTTGAAGCTTCCACACAACGACGAAGTCCATATCGGTCCTACGGAAGGACATAAGCCATATATAGTGTTGTGTATTCGTCATATTTCTCTTGCCCGCACTCTTCGTCCATCATGCATCTATGATCTGAAATCATCGTGTCATCTCCCCTGTTGCCGGCTGGCATTATGCTGGCCATCAACGGTACCGCAGCCGTTCAACTTGGAAGTTTCAGTGTGGGACTAGGCCGCCGGGGAGACTGCCTCGGGGTGGACCTGATGGGAGGGTTATTGAAGACTGACAAAAGGGATCGTGCTGCGTGGGAAATTTCCAAACAAGCAAAACACTTTGGGGCAACATGGGAAAGACGGAAGGGGGAAGATAGGAGAGAAGTTTATGTGGGATTTAGGAGAACGACATGCTTATACATGGTACGGAGACCTCGGGAGACGATGCGGTCGATGTGACTCAACGGTGACAGCGCCACATGGATAGATGGGTAAGTGTTGTTTTCATCTTCAGATGTTAAGGGGAGGGTCGTACATAAAGAAGGCGTGCGGTATCTCTCTCCGTTCTCAATCGTCGTTCACCGCATTGCACGATACGCTCGCGTACTCTTCATGAACCTGTGGCACCTCGGTTGACACTGAACCTTGTCACCAGATATGTATGGTCTGGCCATAGGGAATGAATCCAATCTAAGAGGCGTTGACATGCAAGCACACGCAATCAAGGGCTGATCTATAGGTAAGTGGACATGATCCCGAGAATCTTCAACCTGTGGTCTGATGTGTAAACATATTGGTATGACTGGAATTAACCTCATGAACAGCGAATACACTGGGGCATCTGAGCAAAATATTAATCCTTTGTAAATCAATGGTTCCATCAGGAGTCGGGATCGAATTCAAATCGTCCCAAGAGGCAGTCCAATCAATGAAATTCATAATTCAACTTGGGAACCATGCAACCGTCTTTAGATTTACCATTTGGTCAGAACGTCTGCTCCTTCAATATTCACTCGAGCCCTTGCCGGAATAGAATAGTGTCATTCCTGAAGTCCAGCAAGACCTAGGAGTATTACCATTATGATTTTCTTTACATCACATCAGACTTGAGTGAAAAATTGTTTCTGAACGTGGCTATACCACACATACAATAAGTAGGTTCCAAAAGGAAAGGAACGGCGCCATGAGATATTGATAGGGAGTTAGCCCGCTCAAGCTATACAGCGGGCTATGAAGACACTTACTGTATATTGGACGTGTATACGCAGATTTCAGGTAAATATCAAGTTGGAAGAAGTCAGTGTAGGGGCTGGCAATGGTGACGCCTTGAGGCATACCCAAAGTGAACAACCGCATTTTCCAACGTGACTCGGGAGTGAGAAATGAATTCAATCCCTGTCTCGATAGTTCCGAAGCTGGTTATTCTTTTGCACGACTGCGTCGAACTGACACTCCAGTTCTGTTGTGCTGTGCGGGGACTTGTGAAAATGCCGTGTGGCCCTGCATCTGACGCTATTCCCGGTACGTAGAGAGGAAAGATTGCCAAGGCTCGTGTTTTTACATGTTGACGCTGTTGATCTGATCGAGCGCCCTCAATCTGCAGAGAGCACGCGTGGGATATGATGTTGCCGGGTTCCTCAATATTGACGAGACATGGCATCACCTCATTTTTTTACGAAAGAAAACCACCCCAAAGTATGCATTGCAATCACGCACTTGATAACGGATAAGTCGACTGCCGTACCGGAACTCTCTAATTGGCCAGTTGCATATATGTACAGTATGTCATAATAGCACTAACGCAACTCAACCCTTCTCAGGTGCTTCATCTCCCTGCCAATGGCTTGGTGGGTAGTATCTGTGTGGTGACAAAGATTAGGACTATGCATAGTAAATTCCATGCAATGCAACTGTATCTCGGCTGCCATTACCTTAAATACCCCTACCCGCCACTATCTCGACGCGGGGGCCCCGTTGACTGGACGGAGGCCCCAGGACTCCTCGCGTCTGAATCGGGAAGGTGATCGCAAGCACTTACCGTGATCCTGTGGCATCATATGGGGCGAGATAGCCTCATGTGATATCTTTGTCGCCTCGCGTCGTCGCTTTACAGGTCGAGTTGCTGGCGTCAACATGTCCAGATCGAGTGTCGAAGATTGAGAGACACAAGCTGTACGCCATCAATGCCTGTTCCCCAGTCATGGAGTGATCAAGTATAAAGAAGAGACGATATCCATGCCTTGGTCAATATGGCTCCCCATCATCAGCTGCCTCTCAAAGACTACACAGTCCAGACTTGCTACTGGCCCCTCCTGCTTCCTCTTTGCACTACTCGGATCCCGTGACAAACACATTCACAATGAAGTCCTCCGTCCTTGCTACCATCGCACTTGCCTCCGAGCTTGTGCTCGCGGCTCGCTTCACTGCGGAGCGTTTTGAGCGTCACGCTGCCCGCGCGGCATCCCGCCAATCGAACCCCCGTCTCCCTGCTACTGACAGTAACGGCGTCGAGATTGACGGCCTCATCAACGGCACTTCCCACGAGGAGTATTCCTCCAACTGGGCCGGTGCCGTTCTCATTGGCACCGGCTACACTTCGGTCACGGGTACATTCGTTGTCCCAACTCCTTCGGAGCCTTCCGGAGGCAGCTCTAGGACCGAGGTCAGTCATGCCCATTTGAACGTCTCCCGCGATACAGATGCTGACTCGATGGGAAAATAGTACGCCGCCTCCGCTTGGGTTGGCATCGATGGTGACACTGCCTCGAACTCCATTCTCCAGACTGGAGTTGATTTCTACGTCGAGGGCAGTGAAGTTTCATTCGACGCTTGGTATGAGTGGTACCCAGACTACGCGTAAGTCACCACTGTCCTCGAGAGCAATTATCCGAGCGATTAGAACTAAAACCTTTCTCTACAGTTATGACTTTAGTGGCATCACTATCTCCGCCGGTGATACGATCACTGTGACTGTTACCGCAACCTCAACAAAGGCCGGGACTGCTGTCGTCAAGAACGTCTCCAAGGGCACTTCTGTCACCCACACCTTCACCAGCCAGTCGCAGGCTCTGCAGGAGCTTAACGCAGAGTGGATCGTCGAGGATTTCTCCGAGGGTTCCTCCCTTGTGCCATTTGCTGACTTTGGCACTGTGACCTTCACCAGCGCTACTGCCAAACACTCTTCTGGCTCCGTTGGTCCTTCTGGAGCGACACTTATCGACATCGAGCAGGACGGAGAGGTCCTCACCAGCTCATCGACCACGAGCACCTCTGTCAAGGTCGAGTATATCGGCTAGATCAGGCAGGCCCTGGACGTGTGAGTCATGCTGATGCATTGGACGGTGTGAGCCACAGCGTTGGCTCTAGGTCGAGAAGGCTGATTGCGGAGAGAACTCGGATAAATGTCACTGTCAGAAGGGATATTTGAGTCTTGCTGTGGTAGTTTATTTTCTTGTTAGGCAAGTTTCGTCACGGCGAATCGTAGCATTTACTGAATCAACAATTCTACTTCGCTATCTGTCAGCGATAGATCATACTTCAGTTCCAATGCAGAGTCCGGACGTGCCTGTTATTCGACTTTCCAATATCGGCCGTTTCCGTTGAGATCGGTCATGAACTCTTGAAACGCCAAAAGGTCTCCCTCGAGTCTGGTAAAAAGGAAGCACACGTGAGCGGCGAACTGTAGAAGGCCGCCTAGTCTTAGTACTTATTGCTGCGTTTGCTGCCAACAGGGCATAATAGTTTTCATTGTGTAAGCGAACGCTGTACGTTAGCGGATGTTTCGAACTGAACACAATCCATTATCGGAGGGGTTGAGATGTTAGAATTGGACAGTATATCTAGTCCACAGTGTACCCGGGGACAATATTAGTTTCCAGCCTGGCAGTCGAAATTGCTCTGTATAATCAAATAAGTTATGACTATTCTTTACCTTCTCTCAAGCGTGAAATGATCGGCATGCTAACCTGCCTTCTCCCCGCCCCCCCGAGGATACACAATCTGCGAGAGAGGAAGTACCCAGACATATGGAGAAAGCCTAGGCGCTTCATCTTAGAGATCTACAGTCCCGATATCTTGTTGCGCCATTCACTCAGAGCCTTAACCAACGGGCCGACATTATCGAGGCCTCCTAGAGTGAGCGCTAGTAGCGTATATCAATGATCCTGCTTGTCTGGATACTTAAGTACCTTAGTAGACTTGTCAATGCCAAAGAATTGACCAGTGACTTAATACTGGTCGATACTCTATCAGTTAACCCAGTCCGGTTTGCCGTTAATGCTAGCTTTGTTTTGTGCTTCGACCGGCGCTTTTATCTTGTTCGGATCAAATCAAAGCTCTTTAGCCATGTTTTCGTTAGAGACTAGGTTTTTTATGTAAATTGCCAAGAATTCCCGAGGTCTCTATAGCCGATGTGACTAAACTTACACCCGATTTTCAAATGTTAGAACTTGTTTTACTAAAAAGACCCTAGGATAAGGAGACTATGAAGTATCTTGCGTTTAAGGTAACTTTAAAGCCTCTAGATACTTCTAGGCAAACATAGTTCTTATATTTTTCACCCTGTGTTTGCTGCTGTCTAGACTTCTACCTAAGGACAGTTATTGTTATTAATACCCTAGTCTATCTAGCAGAAGCAAAAGGGGCCTATATACAACCTATATAGTAACCTATATAAACGGATAATAAGATTCTATATAAAGAAATCGGAATGCCCCGATAACTAGATATAGTATATAAATAGTAGGCAGAAGGGCTTAAAGTTTATAGAAGGTTTCTCTTCTTGTAATAATCACAGTGGTAACCTTTATAGAATACCTGTCTGTAGTCGTAGGGTTAATGTTATCAGAAAGTATGTGTGTGTAACTAGTCTAAGCAATACTCGTTCTTCGTCGTGTTTATAAATAATCAAGAAGAAATATATCCTATTATATAAACAATACTTAGATTAATAACTAAAGATAATAATAAATAATAATAATATTCATACACCGACCTGCCGTAGGGCATGCGGAACCTCTATAGTCTAGCTAACCGTATAAGAACCCGAGTACCGGGGGAAAACCTATACGCTACGTTTTTACTGCGCGGTAGCCGCGCCCTCGCTATACCTGCGTCCTATAGCTTCCTAATACCTGCACCGTACTAGCAACCTTAACTAGCTATTTAGACTAGTCTCTTAACCTATATTATAGTAAGGAACACGTTTCCCCGCTCTAGCGCTGCTTACTCCTCCCTCTAGCGCTACGCGGTGTCCTCTTTAGCGATCTCGATCGCTAGTCGAAACGTCGGGAGCCTCCTAGTCTATAGTAACCACTTTATAATAGCGTTTATAGTAGTATCCTTACTAATCGCCGTCTCGAAGTCGCGGTATAAGCGAAGCGCCTATAGTATAAGTAAGCGGCGAAGGCGCTCGCGCTCTAATATTAGTTCTATATACCTAACGACGAGGTAGAATACGGTTTCTTTCCCCTTTCTATAGCAATAGAGCGGCGTATATATATCGGGAACGTTACGTGTAAATAGATAGCTAGTAAAGCCTATAACCCCTATTTTAATTTAGAATAGAGTAGAGGACTTATATTTAGCTAAGCCGACGTAAAGGTTACTAATCTTATCTATAAGGATAGGTAAGCGCTACGCTAACGGTATAAGTATAGAGCTCGCTAAGCGTATCGTCGCTACGTCTTATAGCCTATCCTACCGTTCTTTCTATTCGCGGAGGTATAGGTCTATCGGGGGTCTTATAATCTAGTCTTTCTACTATAGGTGCTTCTGCGTTCTGTTTTTATAGCGAGGTTGCTGCGTAAGGGCTATAAGAGGGGGTGCTATAGTAAGAGGGGTCTATCGCCGACGTCGTTTATTCTTCTATCTTAAGAGCTACGTCGTTATCGCCTCTCGGGTACTGCTTATACGCTACGTTATCCTAGTCTTCTTAAGCCTCGCCTTAAACGCTATAAGTCTGCTATTTAGGTATATATCGATTAAGAGGCATCCTGTTTCGCTCTCTAGTAGTCTAATAAAGGTCGCCTTAAAGGCGCTAACTATAACGCGTAGGCACTACGACTAAGTAGCGTAAAAGTATATTCCGATCCCTATCGGATAAGTAAGCGATAGGGTATACTACGCTAAGGCTCTATATATAATAGCGCTTTATATTACCTTTATATAGATCTCTTTTACGCGTGCGCTACTATAGCCTTATATAGTAGCTATAAGGCGTATAAGTGCAAACGTCTAAGTCTTTAGCTTCTTCTTAATTTCTTTAAGGTAGCGGCGCTAGCGCAGCTTCCGATCTAGCTATACGCCTAAGAACCTTACCGCTTTAACTAGCGTAACCGTTACTATACTATAGCGTACCGGCTATATAAGCGCTTTATAGTTATAGGTAAAGTAGATTAGTTCGCTCTTATAGGCTACGAATTTTATTCTTACTTATAGCCTTTAATCCTTATATATAGCGTACGCCCTACTTAGGCGCCGGCAGTTTTCTTTAATATCGCTACTTATAACTAAGATATTCGTATTATTTATAAAGCCGACTATAACTACGCCGTCGCCTTAGAGAGCTTTATATAGCGTAGCGATATATAGGAGGAATAGAATTAGAGAGAGGGGGGACCTTTAAGAGACCCCTGCTTAAAGTATACGCAGCGCTAAAGCTTTTCTATCGAAAAGAAGGCGTATTATCTGCGCGTCGAAGAAGCTATAAATCTAACGTTAGATCTATAATAGGTACCCTTTTCTATATATAATTTCGATAAGACAGGTATAATTAACCGTATCGAAGACGCCGGCGATATTAAGCTATAAGAGCGAAGCGACTACGCTGCTCTACTATAACGTAAATACTATTTCTATAATAACCTGTATAGTAAGCTTTATTAAACGTGCTTTTCTATTACCTATCTAGCCCTCTAGTAGTAAATTCTACGTTTCTGCTACTTCCGCAATATATATACCTAGCACCTTCTTAACTACCTTACCGATAATACGTAGTAAGGCGATAGGTCTATACGCTTTAGCGAGTTATTTCTCTTCGGTAGTTTTTCCTAGTTTTAGTAAGATAACGACATTCGCGCTATAAAAGCGCTACAGGTAATATACTAGTATAAAGCTCCCTTCTGCTATTCGGGTAATAGCCTTTTAGAGAGGTTTTCCGTATAGTTTAAGTAGGCCGATAAAGAGGAAGTCGTCGCTAGGGGCCTTCTATAATTAAGTGCTTTAAAAGGCTAGCTTAATATCTATTTTAGAAATGCTTTATCGTATTATAAACGCCCTTTAGTACTACCCCCCTTTCGAAAGGTTTTATTCTTCGATATCTAATAGGTCTATTACTATAGTCGGGAAGAACTTAGCTATAAAGACCTCGGTCTTCTAAAAGTATATACTATACTCGGCAGGTTCTTCTGCGCTACGTTAGAGCGACGGTAGCGTAGATAGGTTTAAAGGCTTATAGCTCTATAGTCGTGCCTATCTCTCGAGTCCTTAGATTATTAAGTTATTATAAGAGGCGGCTGCTACCGCGTAGCGCTAGCTTTTTATCTAAGCTGCTTTAATCGTGCGTTTCTGCGTTTATACGGCTTCTCGTTAGGTTTAGTCTATATATACTAAGGGAGTAGCTTAAAAGCGTCGTTAGGCCTACTTAGTAGCAGTAATTACCTATATAACCTCTAGGGACTACTACTTCGCTTTCTTACTTATATTCGCCTTTCGTTATAAGGCTACTACTTAAGTAATACGCTAGAGCTCTATAGTTAGATATTTAACGTAGTTATCTAGTTCTATAGCGTCGTTAAACCCGTCCGGGATATTTATCTTCCTTACCTCTACTTTAATAAAAAAGGGGTCGACTACCGCCTATAACTAGCTATATAGGACATCGTTCGGTTATAGCTACTTTACTACGTATATAATATATATAAGCTATAGGTTATAATCCGATCCTTCTTATTAGGGTCCTTCGCTATATTCGTATTAGACCTTAAGGCTATACTAGGCAAGGTCGAATATTAAGAGTCTTTCTCTATACTTCTCGCGTATCGTACGCTTATAAGGCGTAGCGAGGTTAAAGCTCTAGCGCTACGCTAAGGTAAAAAGTTCGTATACTATAAGAGAGGTTCTCCCTACTCGGTCCTATAGTAGGTAGTATATATTAAAGTCCTTAATAAGGACGTTATATCCGAGCAGCGCTTTCGCTATAAGGTTAGAGAGTAAGCTCTGCCTATAAGCGCTATACGCTAGTTTAGCGTATATTAACTATATTATAAGCAGCTTACTTTCTATATAGAATATAGCTAAGCTTTAGTTATATCTTAACTACCCCTCCTATATAGCAAGGGAAAAGCGTTTATATATAAATAGCGTAGCTTTACCGCTACTCGTATATATCGCTTTATAGGGCGATAACGTAGGGTAGATAACTATTAAGGTATTTAGACTTATCTATAGTTCCTAAATCGCTATAATATTATAGGCCGGGTACCTGCTTAGCGCTAGCGCTACGTTTAATCTACTTCCTCTTATATTCTAGAAAAGTATTTTAAGGCCTATTATTCTTAGGTAAAAAAGTAGGTCTATAGTATAAGCTGCGTATACAGTAATAGGAATCGGCGTATACTAGACGTCCCCTTTACCTAAGAGCAGGGCTATCCCTAGTGTAAAATGTCTCTTATAGCTTTACTAAGGAGGTTCCTCTTTCTGCTGCTAACCGTCTAGAAGCTATCGCTACCCTTACTACTCGCGCTAAGTATAGGGGTATTACTAACGCTACGTACTTCGAACTATCGGGGGCAGGTCTTATATACGTCCTATACGCGTTTTCGCTACGCTTATGCTATAGGGCAGCTGCGATCTTACGCTATATAAGCGCTTTTATACTAGACGTATCGGGTAGCTTTCCTATCCGATATAGCCGGATATTTAGCTTCTCCTCCTATATACGCTATTCCTGCGTAGCATTTATATCGCGCGGTCGCTCTATAATAGCGTACGATATATTTATAGCTATAGTAGTTATAGCACTGCTTAATATTAACCTCTGCTAAGTATAGCTCGTAGTTAAATATCTCTGCCTTTTATATAACCCTGTTACTATAGAGCTGCTTTACTACTATAATATCGTTAATCGAGGCTACTAGAACTAACTGTCTTTATTTATTTTTCGAAAAGAGAGGGCGTACTTTACTAATAGTACTTAAGTTATCTTTTTAGAGTTCCTTTAAAAGCTGCTCCGGTATAGCGTACGCGTCGCGTAGACGCTCTATATATAATCCTCTAATAACTACTAGGTATTTACGCCTTACTACTATCGCCTCGGCCTTAAATATAAAAGGGATCTATACCTTTTAGGCCTTATACGTTTAGGCGTCTAGTTTAAATATAAGGAGGACGTCTCTGCTATATAAGCGCTACGCTACGATTACTTCGTTACTACTAAGGGCTCGATTAACCGCAGCGATAATATCGACTAGTTCTCTATTATTATATACTTCTGTAGTATTTCGAATTATAATTTCCTTACTATAGCAGGCTAAGACTATAAGCTGCAGCTCTTACGCCCCTAAGCCGCTTAGAAGCGTCGCTAAAGCTATAACCTATACCTATAACCGGTTTATAAGGCTTATCGCATTCCCTATATAGGCGCTGCCTGCGAAGGCTTTACGTAGTGCTATCTCGATCTCGTCGTATAGGTCTGCTTATATAATTAGCTACGCCCCGTCTATAGAGCTCTTGCATAGAGACTTCGCTACTTATGCATAGTAGTTTTTAGTAAAGTTAAAGACCTCTCGCATTTTATCCTAGCCGATAAGGTCTGCTAGTTATTATTCGATTTTCTCGAGTATCTCTAAGTCCGTGCTAGCTGCTTCCTCGTTACTTACTAGCTACTCGTTCGTCGTCGTCGTCGTAGCGTAGGCGCTAAAGCCGTAGTTAGGGTAGTGTCTACTTTATTTAATTCCTGCTATTCTAGTATCTATAACTATTAGAAGCACTTTAGGCCTAGCGCCCTCGCTGCGCCCTACCTGCATAGCTATAGCTAGGCGTAGCTTTACCTAACGATTCCGATTCTAAAGTTAGATTCGAGTTTCGAGTGCAGTTAGCACTAATAGGTGCTAATTTGTCTCGAAGAGCGTTTTCAGTTCGACAGTAATCTAATAACTAAAGAGCAACCTATAAAAGCTATCTAGATAGTAATAACTATATTATATATCTAGCTCTTTAGTATAGATATATAGGATATATAATATCCTATATATCTGTCTATCGATATATTAGATATATAATATCCTATATATCCTATAACCCTAACCCTAGTGCTTACTATTGCTAACTCTATAGTCTAGTACTATTAGTTCGGCACCTAGGTATCCGATCCGGATTTCCTATATAACTTATTTAGGCGCCCCTAGCGTTCCTAACTTTAGGTTATAATATTATTCCCCTCCTCTATTAATTTTTCGTCCTCGAAGATCTATAAGTTATCTTTCTACTCCTTCTTATATATATTTATACCTTCCTAATTCGTTATATCGAATAGAGTTAAAAGTTCTCGTATTATAAAATCTCTTCCTGCTAAGCCGACCGTTAAACGTAACGACTTAATATCCGCTATCTTATTAAACTATATCGATATACCTTTCTGTCTTACTTATAATGTTATAACCTAAGGAATCAGACGCTAGGGGTGCCTGTTTAGGTTATACAGGAAACCTAACCTAGATACCGAGGTGCCGAACTAATAGTACTAGACTATAGAGTCTAACTATCGGTTAGTACTAAGGTTAAGGTTATAATAACTACGTAAACTATAGGACGTAGTTAATATAGTTAAGAACGACTACGCAGATAATAGTATATAGTTAACGTAGTTATATACTAAAGAGCTAGATATATAATATAGTTATTACTACTTAGATAGCTTTTATAGTTTACTCTTTAGTTATTAATCTAAGTATTATTTATATAATAGGATTTATTTCCTCTTAATTATTTATAAATATAACGATAAATAAGTATTACTTAGACTAGTTATATATATATACTTTCTAATAATATTAACCCTATAACTATAGATAAGTATTCTATAAAGGTTACTACTATAATTATTATATTTTAATAACTCTTATTTAGATAGTTTTAATATATACTTCTACGTAATACTCTATACTCTATTAATTATAGTATCCGACACCTTTAACCCTAGTAAAGCCTTTAACTATATATAATAATAGCTATAGGCCTTATATAAATAGCAGAATATATTCTAATAGAATATAAATACTTAGTAAAAGCTTATTATATAATTTAAAGCCGACTACGTAATAGTAATTAAAAAGGCTAAGTCCGAAATTAAAGCACTAAAGAAAACTAATAAGCAGACAGAACCTATAGATATCGACTATAAAGAAAGATAGTTTAAAATTAAGCTAGATAAACCTAAGTCTTTCGATAGAACTAAAGGAACTTTCTAAGGTTTCCTTACTATAGTATAATACTACCTTTAATACTATAAAAAAGAGTTTTATAATAAACTAGATAAAATCCTCTTTATAACCGGATAACTTAAGGGAATAGCCTTTATATAGTTTAAATTAACTATATATAACTACTTAAAATATACCCTAGATAAATAGGATATAGATACCGATAAGATCTTCGAAAAATACGAAAACTTCGAAAACGTACTTAAGGGAGCTTTCGGTAAACCTAAAGAAGAACGATAGGTAAGACGCGACCTAAATAAGTGCTTTTAACGTACTTTTACCTTAGAATACCTTTCGGAATTCTAATAGATTATCGCAGTCTTAGGATAGCTAGATAATATTCTAATCGATCGGTTCTATAAAAGACTAAAAAGTAGTATTAAAGATAATATCGCTAAAAAAGATCGACTAGATAACTTCTTAAAGTATATTAAGATAGTAGTTCGGATTAATAACTATAACTATAAACGATAACTCGAAAAACGTAATAAGAAGACCCTTAGTAAGGCTTACTTAAAAGCCTATACTTTAAATACTAAAAAGAAATTCTAAAGAAATAAGAGAAATAACTATAATAGTACTATATATAGATAATATATAAGACCTATAGAACTCGACGCTACTATATAAAAAGATAAATCGAAGCTCGAATACTTTAACTATAGTAAACCTAGCTACTTCGTATATAACTATAGAAATAAGCCGAAAAAAAAATAAAAGCCTATATTTAAAGGAAAATAGCGTAATAGCAATATAGGTTATAAAACCTTAGTAATAGGCAGAAGAGGACTACTATAAAATATAGTTATTAGAGATAGCGACTTAGACTATTCTAATACTAATTACCTTGTTAAAGTAGCAGAAGAGGAATTTAGAGAAGATAAAGACTTTTAAGACTATCTCTAAAAATATCGAAATAAGGCTCTACTAAAACCTTACTATAACGATATTATCCCTATCCCTAACACTTAGAAAACTAAGGCAGAAATAGGTACTAGCTATATAATAACTCTTTAAAAAGAAGAACCCCTCGGATAAACCTACGCCTTATAAATTATAGAAGGAATATTATATAAGAATTAATAGCTTCGATAAAAGATAGAGGCTATTATCTAAGAGAACTAAATACTCTTTTTAATAGCTAAGTATAAAAGCTTAAGGAATAAGACGATATAACCTTAGAAAGCGCTTAAAAATATATAAAAGACCTTAATAAGTAGATTAACGAAAATATTACTTAAGAAAGCATTTAGTTACCTCTATACCTAGAATAAATAGTAAATACCCGAGATAGTAAAATTATAATATTTCGAATTTTAGGGATATAGTAGGCTAAGGTAGAAAAAGAACCTTTATATTATAACTAGCACTACCTAAATCTACTAGATCTAGTAAATAGATAGTACGATAACTTAGTATTAAGACTTAGCTATATCGATAATAACTATAAATACTACTTCTACTAAAAAATAAATAATAACTTCTTCCCTTAATAAAAAGAAGGATAGAATAACTAGGTCTTAACGATAATTTATCTTAAACCTTAATAGAAGGTTATATAATATAGCGTAAAAAACGCTACTCTTAAATAAAATTAGGAGCGATACCTACGTAGTTATATAAAAGAAGGAAATAACTTTAGAAAATACTTTAGTAAAAACTATTAACTATATTAAATACTAAAAACGCAGGCTTAGTAGAAGGAATAAGACTTTAAGTAACGATAATAACGATAGTACTAATATTAGTAAAACCGATAGAATAGTACTAAGAAGGTACTTAATACCTAGTAAAGACGAAAAGTTATTCGAAAAAAACTTATATAGTTTTAGGCAATTATCTTAATAGAATATAAAACCCCTATATACGTAGCAGGTTATATAGAGTATTAGCTAAACTAACTCCGAGCCTTTAGAAAAGTATTTTAGAAGGTAATAGATAATAAAAGTACTCTAGTAAGAGATAGCTAAAAAAGAGAGGTAACGCCTTTTAGAATAAAACAAAACTAAGCTAAAGAGTTAGTATAGTAGGTAGCAGAGAATATAAGAAATAAGTTAAGCTATTAAGAGTAGAACTATCTAATAGCGTAGAACTAAAAAGGTTCTTTAACGCGACTACTATAAATAAATATAACTACCTATAATTAGAAATATAAATCGGTAATATTAAGCTATACGTACTATTAGATAATAGCGTATAGGGAAACTTTATTACCTTATAAGCGGTTAATAAATATTAACTAGCTTATTATAAAAAGAAAAAACTATACTAACTTAGAATAATCGAAAGAACTAACGTTACTTATAATAATAGATAGATTAATAATAAGACTAATTACCTCCCTATTACTATCTAATAGTATTATAAGACTCTTAGCTTCGATATTATAAACCTTCTAAACTATAACGTAATATTAGGTATTATATAGTTTAGAAAGTATAACCTACGTATTAATTAGATTACTAGCTAGATTAATTAGGTAAGCTATACCTTAATTAAAGAGATAATTAATAGTATAGTAAGAAAAAGTCTAGTTACTAAGGATAGTTTAAAAAAGCGACGCTTAAATATACTTAATAATACCTCTAGAAGAGTTTAAAGAACTACTTAGGCTTTAGGAGTTATACTAAAAAAAGATACCCTAAAGAAGGATTATATTACTAAAGAAGTAAAGAAAGGGCTTTTAAATAAATTAAGAAAAATATAACTATACCTAGTATTACTATAATAAGCTAAAAAAACGATTAAGAAGATTAATATAATAAGAAAAAAAAGGCAGTTAGTAATAATAATATAAGTAATCTAAGATATTAAAGGATATAAGTATTAGGTATAAATATAGTAAAAAGCTAAGCTACTAGCGATAAGAATAATTATAGTAATACGAAAAAGAATAGTATTACGCTAAAAACGATAGCACGAATATAAAGAAATAGTTAGATAAATAAAAGAGCTACTTAGATAATTTATAAGCTACCTATAGTAAGCTAAGGAAGTAGGGAAGGAACCCTAAGACTATATTCTAAAAGAATATAAAAAGTATACTAAGCTATTTTTAAGAGTCTTTAATACTAAACTACCTAAATATAACTAATAAGATTATAAGATACTCTTAAAAAAAGGAATATAACTAAGGTTCTAATAAATATATAAGTTAAATAAAGACTAACTTAAAGCACTTTAAGAGTACCTTAAAGAAAACTTCGTAAAAGGTTATATACGATAATCGATATCGCCGGCAAGATACCTAATCCTATTTATTCCTAAGAAAAACAGAAAGTTAAGACTATATATCGACTACCGGTAGCTTAATAAGATTATAGTTAAAAACTATTACCCCTTACCTTTAATTAGAGAACTTAGAAACCGATTATATAGAGCTAAAGTATTTATAGCTTTAGACTTAAAGAGAGCTTATAACTTAATTTATATAAAAGAAAGAGAAGAATAGAAAATAACGTTTAAAACACGCTATAAATACTATAAGTATATAGTAATGCTATTTAGGCTTACTAATACTCTAGCTACTTTTTAAGCTATAATTAATTATATACTATAAGAATATTTAGATATTACTATAGTAGTATACCTTAATAATATCCTTATCTACTCTAAAAATAAAAGTAAGTATTAAAAGTATATATATTAAGTACTTAAAATACTATAGGACGTAAAACTGCTAGTAAAACTAGAAAAGAGTTTCTTCTATATTAAGAAAATAGACTTTCTAAAATATACTATATTATTAAGAGAAATTAGAATATAAGACTCGAAGATTATAGTAGTTAAAGAATAGCTAGAGCTAACTAACTTAAAGGAAGTTAGAGGCTTTTTAAGATTTATAAACTTCTACCGATAGTTTATTAAGGATTATAGTAAATATATAATACCTTTTACTAACCTTACTAAAAAAGACGTACTATTTAATTAGACTATAGACGTATAAGAGGTATTTAATAAGATTAAGGATATAATTACCTTAGAACTAATCTTAATAAAGGCTAACCTAAATAAACTATTTAAAGTAAAAACTAATACGTTAGACTTCGTATTCGGAAGATAACTTAGATAATAAGATATAAATAATAAGCTATATCTAGTAGTATTTATCTTTAAGAAACTTAATAGACTAAAACTTAACTACTAAATTTATAATAAAGAATTAATAATAATTATCGAAGTATTTATAGAATAGGAATTATATCTAATTAGCGTAAAGTATTAAATAAAAGTATACTTAGATTATAAAAACTTAGTCTAGTTTATTATAACTAAGGTTCTAAATAAACGATAAATATAATAAGCAGAATTCCTATTATAGTTCGATCTAAAAATCTACTACTAAAAAGAATTAAAAAATAGCAGAGCTAATATAAAAAGCAGGCGGCCGGACTATAAATAAAATATCGCGCTAAAAATATAAAATATTTTATAATAGGACTAAGATAGTAATATTACTTAAGAACTAAAATAGCTTAGTATAATACTACGAGTAATATTAGATCTAGAATAAGAGACAGAACTTAAGGAGTTATAGTAACGACTTTCGTTAGAAGAAAAAGAGGATCTCGATAATAATAACAGAATACTCTTCTAGGTAAGAAAACTCTATATACTAAAAGGCCTATAAAGTAAGCTTATCCGAAGAATATATAAAGTACTAGCTTATAGATATTAAGGAATTACTTTAATAGTTAAACGAATTCGATAATACTATAAATTTCCTAGAATATAGTAATACGTTATAATAATACTTAAGAAATATAATACTTATAATAAAAGTAAGGCAGTATAATATAAGCCCTATAGAGAGCTAAAAGCTCTGCTAGTTATAATAGGACTATAGAAGTTAGTTATAATAAACTTTATAGTTAAACTACTTATATCTAAAGAACTAATAATATAGGTACTCTACGATAGTATCCTAGTTATAGTAGATAGGCTTATAAAATACGCCTACTTTATACCTTACTAAAAATCCTTAATAGTAGAAGAATTAGTATACGTATTTTTATAAAACGTTATTAACTAGTATAGATTACCTAAAGAACTAATTATAGATTATAATATAAAGTTTATTTTAAAGTTTTAGTAAGGACTTATAAGTAGGCTAAGAGCTAAATATAAGCTCTTAATAGCCTTTTACCTATAAACAGATAGATAAATAGAACGGCTTAACTAAATCGTTAAAGCCTACCTTAAGAGCTATATTAACTATAAATAAAATAATTAGGTTAAACTCCTACTATTAGTATAAATCGCCTATAATAGCGTAGATATAAATATAATAGGAATATTACTATTCTATACTAATTATAAGTATAACCCTAATATATATAGAAAACTATTACTTAGAAAAGATAATACTAAAGTAATAAAATAAACGAATAAAATCTATAGATTATAAAAAGATATTTAAGAAAAACTTATATTTATCTGTTAATAAATAGTATATTTTTATAATCGAAGATAATTAGCAGTTCCTATCTTAAAGGAGGGGGATAAGGTCTATTTATTACGCAGAAATATAAAAATAAAAAGACTTAGCGAAAAACTTAATTTTAAGAAACTTAGAGTATTTAAGATTACTAAGAAGCTCTTAGACGTTAACTACGAACTTTTATTACCTCTAAGAATAAGGATATACCCTGTTTTTTATATTTTATTACTTAAACTAGCACCTAAGAATATAAGAATCGATAAAGAAGTCGAACTTAACTATAAACCCTAAGAATATAAAGCAGAATAAATATTAGAGTTATAATATAAAGGACGCTAGGAAGAATTCTTAGTTAAATAGAAAGGTTATAATTAGTTAGAGAATATATAGGAACTAACAGAAAACCTAAAACACTATAGGGCCTTACTTAATAAATACCGATAAACCTACTAGTAAGACTAATTAACTAACAGACTAGCTAGGATAGCTAACACTAGGGCTATAACTAAATAATAAACCTACGCTACTAGTTATAGCAGACGTAACTAGTAGAAAAGAAATTCTACTAGTTACTTAGGATTCTATTAGTAAAGACGCTTTCTACTAATAGAAACTCTACTAAGTTACCTAAGAAACTTCTACTAGTAACTTAATAAGTTATTAGTAGAAAAGAATCGCGACTAGTAATAATTAAGGCTATTAGTAAAACGACTAAGCTACTATTAGAACTCTATTACTAGTAGAAAAATTAAGTTACTAGTATAAGCGACCTATTAACTAGACCTAGAACCTATATTTATTTCGAAACTAGTTAACTCCGGATTAAAACTAGTTAGGTCTACCGCACTCTAGTTAATTTCCTTTAGCTTAGCCCCTGATATAAGAACAATATAAGGTTCTTTAACTAATAAGGAAGACTTAGCCTTATAAGCTTCTTCCGCCTTAATATAATCTAATTCTTCGACCCGGTCTAAACTATAATAAATAGTATGTTTTTATTTTATAGACTACTCCTGCTTTTATTTCCGAAGACACTTAATCTTAGTATCTATAAAACGATAACGCTCTTCCGCAGCTTTAAACTATTCCTCGAGAAGTTACTTCTGCTTAGTAATATTTTATAACTAAGTAGGGGATAGCTTAAGAATATTATAAAAAGGAAGGTTGCCTACTAAGCACGCTATACACTTTAAAGAATCACTAAAAGAAGTAAGGTAAGAACTTAGCCTTTACTCTTTATAGTTCGAATAGGAAGGTATATCGATATAATTAAAACGAACGGTAGTAAAAAGCTTTATACGGTTAACAGTCGATTTTAGACTAAACGAAGTTTTTAAGACGCGGGAATTCTTAACTTTACTCGATATAACGGATTAAAAAGGTATAAATATACGCCGAAAAATAAGGGAAATAGCTTATAAATCTTCGAGGACGAAAGATTAATAGAGGAGAGGAATAATATTATAACCTAAGGGAATAGACGCTAAGGGTGCCTATTTAGGTTATATAGGAAACCTAACCCGGATACCGAGATACCGAACTAATAGCACTAGACTATAGAGTTTAACTATCGGTTAATACTAGGGTTAGGGTTATAATAACTATATAAACTATAAGACGTAGTTAACGTAGTTAAAAACGACTACGCAGATAACAGCATATAGTTAACGTAGTTATATACTAAAGAGCTAGATATATAATATAGTTATTACTACTTAGATAGCTTTTATAGTTTACTCTTTAGTTATTAATCTAAGTATTATTTATATAATAGGATTTATTTCCTCTTAATTATTTATAAATATAACGACGAACGAGTATTACTTAGACTAGTTATATATATATACTTTCTAATAACATTAACCCTACGACTATAGACAGGTATTTTTATAAAGGTACTGTAATTATTCCTGCCGGTACCCCTTCTAAAAAGCATTAAATTTTAGAAGGTTTTACGCTATAATAGTTACTTTTTAGTACTATTCCTCTCGTCGTCGCCCCGAAAGGCCTTAAATTTCCCTTTACAGGAGGTCTTTATTTCTTTATAAGCCGAAATAATACCTAGCAGTCCTTCCTTAGGCCCTATACGGCCTATAGAGCCTTTAGAAACTACGGTGCCTGTAGAATCTAGCAGCTCTATAGAGCCTATAAGGCCTATAGAAGGTATTCTACCTAGCGTTATACTACAGAGAAATTCAGATTTTCCTTTTATAGGGTATTTAATAGGCTTAGGCCTATTAATATGTACTAAATGCAAGGTTAGATTAATTTTTAACCGCCTTCGAGACTATCTACGAGGAGAAAAACACGGTATTCGAAATACTAAAATTAAACAAATTAAATTCTGGGCTTTAAAACTCCCTAATTTAATTCAGAAAGAAGAGGAATTAGAAGGGTTTAGCGGTTACCCTTCTAAAGAAACGCCTGCTATAGAGGGTTTAGCAGTAATTAAAGGCGGTTATACCTGTAATTATACCCCTAGCTGTAAATATACTAGCGCTATAGAGAGTACTATTCGAAAGCATATACAAAAAGAGCATAAACCCTTAAAACGGCCTGGAAACCCTGCTAAAGGAAAATCTTTAGCGCAGTTTTATAGGGGGGGTGCTAATTTATAGCGGTTTTTTAGAAATGGAAACGGGAGCTTCTATTTCGAGGTTAATTACAGGTGTATATCGCCTATAATTACTGCTAATAGCCGTATAGCAGAGGCAGAAATAGGCGCTGAAATCGGGTCGGATATAGATTTAGAAGGGCCTAAAAATAGCGAAAGTAATAGCGAAAGCGATAGCGATTTTAGCGGTTTTAATAGCGACGATTTAGGGGATTTTAGCACTAAATCCTCTTCACATTAGGCTAGAGAATGCAGCTAAATTTAGGGCTCTAGACGAGAGGGAGGCTCCTAATCCCTAGCTTCGAAAGTTCGGGGCTCTAGGGCACCTTTCTCGTATAGAGGGTACTAAAGAGGAAATTAGAGCCTATACTTTACTATATCCGGCCCCGATTTTAGCAGAATCGATACCGGAAGATAACGAGTTAGAAGGGCGAGGCCTTCTAGAAGATTTATTCTTCGATCGATTGTATAATTATAGAGGGAAAAAGGCGAATAAATTCGGACGAGTTCTCGAGGGTAGTGCTATTAGAATTAAATCGGAAGGATTTAAATACTAGCCCTCGTAAGCCGTTTAGCGCCCTGTATAAACTAGCTACGTAGAATCGGTATAGTATCGTTTTTAAACGTTTAATTACGTTTATATTTCGAACTGTAAATCTTCCTTAACGGAAAAAGGCCCCTGTACGTCCTTTCGGATATAGAAAAAAATCGATTAAATATCGTTCGAAAGCAGCTAAAAAGGGTTATTCGTCGAATTCCGATTAACTGTAATTTAGAGTTTTTACAGGGCCCTATAGCTAAAACCTAGTATTTTAACCTCGATTTTAGCCTATTAGGGTTAATTTTAAATATATTTAATCGGAGCCTAAATAAAGGCGAATTTCAGAGCGTTTTAATTAGCTTTTTAAACATTTTATATATCCGAGAAGACGGGACGTATACGAGACGGTAGATGTAATTACCCCTTATATCTCTGCGATTACTACGTTAGCTCGATTATTTATTATCGAATTTAATTTTCGAGCAATAAAACGGCAAATTAAAGGGTATATTAGCGAGGGCGATACAGAAGCCGAAGCCTGCGAAAAAGCCCCGATTTTATTTAATAAAATTTCGCGAGAGTATCGAAGAATATCTGCTGCCTAGTAGAGAATATAAGCCTCTGCCGTACCTAATCGAATTACGCTCTTACGGGCTTACTTTAATAAATAATAGTATTAAAGCCGGGGGTATTAGCTAGGATAACGATACCTTAATATATAAAGAAGTTCGCCTCTCGATTAGTAGCGTAATAACTACTATTCGAAAGGGTATTTTACAGGCCCGAGAGCTCCTTTTTAGGGACCTTTTATATATTCCGGAGTGTAAAGATCGAATTAGCGAGGGCGTAAATTTAATCGAATATTATAGGGGCTTTTTACCTGAAATCGACTAGGAAAACCTAACAGATAACGCTACAGAGCAGTCTATCGGGTATTCGTTTATTTGCGAAATAGAGGAAAGCCCTTTATTTAATACTAGGCAGTGGTTATTAAAGCGAATTTTATTAAATAAACAGGCGCGAAAGGCCTGGTTCCCTAGCTTTAAAGTAACTAAATTTAAAGAGCCTTCGATTAAAGAAGCTAAAAGATATAGCCGTTTAATAGGCTTATTTCTCGAGAAATTAGCCGCTTTAGTGCATATTACCTCTGGACAGCCCGCTAGAGGTACAGAAGCCTTATCGATTCGGTTTAGGAACGGCGATAACGAGGGTTCTAGAGGGTTTTTCCTCGATAAAGGCTTAATTCAGTTAATTACAGGCTATTATAAGGGCTACGCTACGTCTAGTAAATTAAAAATAGTCTACCGTTATCTGCCTAAAGAAGTAGGGGAGCTTCTGACCTATTATATCCTTTTAGTCCTACCTTTTTTCGAAGATTTACAGGCAAATTTAGACGGCGTTACTTCTTTTAGCGATCGAATCTGGCCTATAGCGCCTGAAAAAAGGGAAGCCGATAATTCTAATAGCGTTATTCCGGGGGCTCGATTTACTAGCTCGAAAATAGGGCCTGATTCTATAGAGCCTTTAGGGGCTTTAGAAGATTCAGAAGCCTTATTTAATAAGTCTAAGCACCGGTTAGCAGTGTTCTTTAGTAGCCCTCGGTTAACTAAGGCCTTAAGTAATTTATTTATAGAAGGGTGCGGGCAGAATATAGGCCTAGCTAGCTGGAGGCATATAGCTATCGCGATTAGCCGTAGGGCTTTAGATTTAAATAGTATAGGGGAGTATACTATTAAATTAGCGGGTACGAGCTCTAATAGCGATAATAATAGCGGTACCGATAGCGATCGAATAGAAGATTTAATAGCCGGGCATACTACTAAAACTGCTACGAATATTTACGGGCGTTTAATTAGAGACGGGCCTTTTATCGACCCTTCTAAAAGAGAGGCTTTTCGGCGCTATTCGGTAGCGTGGCACGATTTATTAGGCTTTAGGGACCCTATTTTAGGTACCGCGGCCCTACGGAAACGAAAGGCAGACAGCGAAATAGGGCTCGAAAATAGTAAAATTAGGGAGGCCCGAATTAACGACCTAGGGTCTGTTAATTTAGAGCGAGAATTAAGGCGATTTTACGAGGGTTCTAGGGGTCCGGTAAAATTCAGAGGGTTACAGAAACTCGCTTTAGAGGCTATTATAGCATATAGAACCCCTATTATTGCTATTTTCGGTACAGGTGTAGGGAAAAGCCTGCTATTTCTGCTGCCTGCCTATTCGTCCCACGGGGGGGTTACGATAGTTATAGAGCCTCTAATAGCCCTAATCGAGGACCTAAACGAACGCTGTAAATCGGTAGGTATTCCTAGTACTATCTGGAATAATTCTAGGCCCTTTGTTACTAGTAAAATCGTATTTGCTACGCCTGAAATAGCATCTACAGACCCTTTTAAGGCCGTACTAACCGATTTAGCCTATTCGAAACGGCTAGATCGGATAGTATTCGACGAATGCGATTTAATTCTAGAGGGTAACGATAAATTTAGGCCTGAATTAGGGCGGTTAGGGGCTTTTAATAAATACGGCGTACAGTCGATTTATTTAACTGCTACCCTTCCGCCCTTTAAAGAAGGCCTATTTTTAGAGAAAGCCGGTATAGAAGACTCTGATAGGCCTGTTATTTTTAGAATGCCTACTAATAAGCCTAATATTCGCTATAGCGTTAAGAGCCTTTACTATAGTAAAAAGCAACGGAATAAAAATACTAAATTAGTAATTTTATTAACTACTATAGATCTAGCAGTTTTAGAAGCGCTAGATAAATTAGAGCCTAACTCGCGGGTAATTATCTTTTGCCCTTCGAAATTAATTACCCGCGAATTAGGCTCTAAATTAGGCTGCCTTACGTACTATAGCGATATAGATATTTTAGAGGGTGTAAATAAAAATAAAAGGCTTATAGATTTCGCGTCGGATACCCCTATTAAAGGGTTTTATAGGGATGGGCGCGTCCTAGCAGGTACTACGGCTATAGGACGGGGTTTAAATATCCCTAATATACGCCTTATAGTGTATATAGGGGGCCGTTTCTCTATAGACGAATTTATTTAGGGGGTAGGCAGAGGGGCTAGGAACGGGGGGGCCTGCGAATCTATTCTAATAGATATAAAAGAGTACTCGTTTAATAGCGATTCTATTAATAATTTAGGCCCTTTTACCCTTAAAGATTATATCGATAGGGGTATCTGCCGCCGGATTATTTTAGATTCTGTATTAGACGGCTTAGAAGACCGAGAGAGCTGTAAGTAAGGCGAAATTCCGTGCGATATCTGCTCGCTAAATTATCCTTAGGATATTTACGGAAATTTCGACGGCTCTGAATTTATTTAGGCCCTTAATAGCAGCCGCGAGGAAACTTTCGAAGGATTAGGCGAGAATAAAGGCAGCGTAGCCCTGAATAAAAGCTTAGAAAATAGGGAAGAGGAGGGAATTAGAAGGAAAGGGAAGGAGAAGGAAGCTGCTATTTTAATTGCTTCGGATAGCGATTATTCCGAAGGGTTAAATTCAGACGATTTATTAGGGGTTATAGAGCCTATAGCCCCTATAAATAATTCCGAAGGACCTAACCCTAATTTTCTAGGCTTAAATAGGGCTATTAAGGGAACGAGTAGCCTGGGCTATAGGGGGGGGTACAGAATTTAGAAAAGGAAATATTTAAATCGCCTTTAAATACGACTGAAAGCGAGGGCGAAATCGAAGACGAAATCGGTAGGGAAAGCGAGGGCGAAATCGAAGACGAAATCGGTAGGGAAATCGAGGACGAAATCGAGGCCGAATTTAAAGGCGATTTAAATAGGAATTTAAATTCGAATTTACCCCCCCGGGAGGTAGGCGGGCCTAATAGCCTAGGTTCGAGTACCTTGCAGGCGGGACCTAGTAATAAACCTTCTAAACTAGACGAGGGAATTAGGCTTAGGGCGAAAAAGGCTACCGGAAGGCTCGAGGCTTCTGAAACGCAGGTTGCAGTGCTTCTTTATTTTTTTAAGGCTACGATTATGCCGAAATTTAATAAATTAGCAGGGTGTCCGTGCTGTTTAGGCTTAAATAGCGCTAAGCACCTTCTGAAAGACTGCCCGAAGCAGCCTGAATTTTCGCCCTACGAGAAGGAAGCCCTAAATTTCTCGAATTATTTAGTTCGGTTTATTACTACACAGCGTTCTGGCGGCCTTTATAGCGGCTGCTATTTTTATTACCTGCCTTTTGCCCTCTGTAACCGCTAGGAGGCCTTAGATATAGGGGGGTGGGCCCTTATAGAAGGCGAGGAGTGCGAATTAGGGCTTAGATTTCTGGATTTTGCGGTACGGGTGCTATTTTTTAGCGAGGAGTTATAGGGAAATGAATTTACTGCAGAGGTTAGGGGGCTATTTAGGAGGATAGGGGATTTAGGGGCGTTTCGGGAGAACCCTATTAGTTTCGTTCAGAAGCTAACTAATAGGGTTAAAATAGGGAATTTCGAAGGCAGCGAGTTATCGTTTTTTATCCTCTCTATATGCCCTTATTTATACCCTCGATTCGAGAAGGTATATAACGATTTGCTGTCGAAGGGCATAGTAGATGACGGAAACTGGGATTTTAGTTAGTCTTTTATATAAAGCCGAATTTTACTGGTTTTATACTATTTTTATTTTATTTTTACTGTGAAGTGCGCGCCTAAAAACTAATAATTTAGAAACCTCGTACCTAATAGAGCCTCTAGACTGCCTAGCAACGAGATTATTAACTTTAGTTTTCTACTGTAATCGCGAACATGCTGTTATGCCCCCCGGGTTTAGCGCCCTTCTGCTCGGCTCCTTTTAGGTTTAGCGCTTCCCGCGGGCCACATGTCCGCCCTGCCCGATTAACCTCAGGTATAAAATAGAATCTCCTTCCTAGATGTTCATTTCTTATACTCTTAACTTTACATACTCAGTTCTCCCGCCTCTACTCTGCCTTTCATAGCGACGCTTTCGTATCCAGTTGCCCTTTAGTTATCTGTTCATCGCGCCTAGTATTACAGTGCTATACTTCACATAAGGTTTATTTACCTCTCCTTACCTAAAACTTCTCTAGTTTATCTAATTCGAGTTAGGTTTTATTTATTAACCTATTTGCTAACTCTAATCTATAGTGCGCGAAATCAGGTGTATGCTATGCTCACCTACTGCTGTCTGTCTATCTGTCTATCTGTCTGTTACTATCGCCCTGCTAGCGAGCCAGCTAGCTATTTTAGCGAATAGTCTAGAAGGGCACCCGACCCCGCGTAATAGCCTCCTGTCTCCTGCATGTTTAGCTACCGGTGCCCTATTTATCCCGCAGAAGGAGGCCCTCTAGGCGACCTTCACCTCTATCGTAACTTATAATCGATAACGACTCCTCTGTTAGCAACTGCAAGTAGCTAAGGCAGGCACCCGACTCCGCGCCTCCTGCCTCCTGCATGTTTCGCCGTCAGCCAGGTTCCCCGTTTAAGCAGAAGGAGGCCCTCCTAACAACCTCAGCCTCCATCGTGACCTACAATCGATAACGACGACAGGCACCTAACTTAGCGTCTCCTGCATATTACGGGCCCTCCTAACGACCTTAGCCTCTATCGTAACTTACAATCGATAACGACAACGGCTGTCAGCTACTGCGAGTAGCCGATACAGGCACCCGACTCCGCATAATAGCCGCCTACCTCCTGCATATTACGGGCCCTCCTAACGACCTTAGCCTCTATTATAACTCATAATCGATAACGACGACGGCTGTTAGCTACTGCGAGTAGCCGACACGGGCACCCGACTCCGCATAATAGCCGCCCACCTCTTGCATGTTGCGGGCCCTCCTAACGACCTTAGCCTCTATTATAACTTACAATCGATGACGACGACGGCTGTTAGCTACTGCGAGTAGCCGACACAGGCACCCAACTCTACATAATAGCCGCCTACCTCTTACATGTTGCGGGCCCTCCTAACGACCTCAGCCTCCATCGTAACTCACAGTCGATAACGACGACTAGCCTCCTACATTAAGAGTCGCTAGCTCGGCCCCTACTTGCTTCTAGCTAGATACGAGGAGCAAGGGAGATACATACGCTGCTAGAGTCGTTAGTCCCCTTATGCGGGCCTTAACGCATTGATAGTCGGGTCGGATTAGCTCTTTACGCATCTTCGGTAGAACTATCGCCGCGAAAGTTTCAGCGAGTCTAGCTATACGGAGTTACAGTGCCTGCCCGATTCGGTAGACTTACGGAACAAGAGGACCTAGAACGCGACCCGAACACTAACACAAAGGCGGTCTAATGCAGCAGGGCGTGTATAACGGACCCTAACTAGACGTAGCCGCCTCCTGTTAAGTGCTGTCAAGGCAGATGCCGACGGCGATATAGAGTTTCCCGGTTAAGGCGAGATACGAAGCTGTTTATTAAGGCCTGATTAGCAGAGATACGAGGGGTTTAAACCGCCGCTTACTATTCCCTAGTCGCGATGTCCTGCGGTTAAAGCGAGATAGACTAGAAACACACTCGACCGGACCCCCCTTCTGCGCAGTATATATTACCCCGATAGCCCGTTGCTCAGTTACGGAACAATCCTTCTAAATTATTTCTCCTAAGCATCGATTTACCTAAACTCCTTTCGCTTACACACCTACATTACGATAGCCTACGTCTATAAACTCTAACCTTCGTTTAGCGTCCCCTTAAAGCCGCGTAAACGCTACTTCCCTTAGCTTTAGCAAAATACCTCTCCTACAGATTCACAGAGCCCTGTAGATAGTTCTCCCGGGGCTTCTTAACACTACGCAATCATAATCTCCGATAACGAGTCTAAGCACGGCGATATCGAAGACGAATCCGATACTCCTTTCCCGCTACCTTATAAGCTTAGTTAGTCTACTAGATATAACGATAAGCAACTCGAGGCTCCTTAAGGCGATGTAATAATAATCTCCGATAACAAGTCTAATAACTAATCAGTTATTTTAATATTATCCTATATCGGATTTCAGCCTACTACTATAAATTCTAGCATCGATATACCCCCCCCTACTACTAAGTAGGATAGTGCTACTAGCAGCGCCTTATTAAGCACCGGATCTCCTAAGCCTTGCCTTAATAATGATGTCCGGTACTCCTTACAGCCTTAAGGAGCTACGGTTCAGGATTCGTCCCTTCGAAGCGCTTCACGGACTCCCCTCCGCCGGGATAAAGACCGGCCGATTTCCGCCGACATCGAATTTCCTCGGCTTGCTAGTCTAGACCGGCCGGACCGTGCTACTGCCGAATCTCCTCGGCCTGCTAGCCTAGACCGGCGAGATAATGCTCCCGGATCTCTTCGGCCGACTAGTCTAGACCGGCCGGACCGTGCTACTGCCGAATCTCCTCGGCCTACTAGCCTAGACCGGTTAAATAGCCTAGACCGGTAAGATAATACTCCCGGATCTTTTCGGACTACTATACGCCGGTTATAACGAAAGCGACGAGAGCTAAGCCCTGCTACGCCGGTAACCTCTAACAGCAATAACACTAATACTCGGCGCCGGTTATAATAAAAGCGACGTAAGCTAAGCGCTGCTGCGCCGGTAACCTTTAGTAATTAAGAACCTCCCTCGGTACAGGCACAACGATTAGCACGAGGGCAAAGACCTAGGAACCGGCGCATTAGGCCTAGCCTGTCTGCCCTACCTATATAACATACCGAAGACAGGGTTACAGATATTCCTGTTGCAGAGTTTAGGGAGTAGCCGCTCGGAAATGCAGTCCTTAAGCGTATAATAGTAGGCAACTAAGTAACCTTCTAAATCTAGTTTACTTAGGACTCGGCGATGCCTGTTAAAGCCGATGCTAGTAGCAATAACGGTAACGGACATATTAGTAATTATCACGTTAGTAATAATTATATCGGCTATATCGGTAGAGGCGAATAGGAGGCACAGAACATTATTAGCGAGGAAGTTATCGACGGTAATGTTTTCTATAAGGTAGCTTAGAAGCCAACTCTAGAGCCGGAGTACAACTTAGCGCATATACAGGACTTGCTAAGCGAGTAGAAGCGTATAAAGGCGGCGCGTTATATAGGCAGGAGCATAGGCCCGGAATAAGGAGTATAGAAGAGGGGCCGTAGGCGCCCTAAGAAGCGTGTAGATTAGAAAAGGAGGATTCGTACGTAAGGATTTACAGCGCAACTAGTTAAGTAGTTCTTACTTTATTACAGTAACATTATTTACACCTTAAATATATTCTTTATAGCCCGCAGCTCCTCTTTTGCTTATGTGATAGCGATATTATTATTATTTTCTGTGTAGGTGTCGCTTTACGGTAAGAAGTTAAACAGATTAGAGGAGGAGGGGACGGCGGGAGCGGATTAAAACGATAGAAGCGGAAGAGTCAAAGGAGATAAAGGACACATGCGCACAGATAGAGAAGATCCGGGCAGGATCTAATACTACTTAGTATTTGCGCATTATTATATACTTACGCGCTTTAAGCTCGCTTCGCGGTAGGACAAGCGCGCTACCCGTGCGCTAGATTTAGCCCGCTCTGCACATAGACGCGCGATTGCTTTAAAGTAGCGCCCGTGTCTTCCGGAATTTTCGCCTCTTCCTTTATCAACCTTATACGGTTCCCAAGCTTAATTAACATAGCCGCCTAACGCCTACTACCTAATCTTGCCCAGAAAGCCAACTTACTAGGCGAGAAACTTATAGAGCGTATTAAAATTAGATCGCTAGTCGGGCTTAACGCAGCACTTAAAATCAGTTGTCGATAAGAGGGTCGTAATATCTAGCTATAAGCAGGGTTTTAAGCCTAGTATGCCTAGTTCTGCAGTAATAGCATTACCTAGATAGCTCTAGCGCAGTTACTAGACTCAGACCTTCAAGAGATCGCACATTATATCTCCGATATTACACCTTATAATATAATATAAAATCTTTTCGAGCACCTATTTTATAAGGCGTTTTATAGTGTTTTACGCCGCTATAAGTCCTAACTATATTTAGATATCCTCTTCTAAAAACAAGTATAGAAGGCTAACAATATTCAGGCCTGCTAGAAGAGTACAGCTATAGCTATCTAGCCTCCCGAGAGACGACTACCTCTCTAGTGCCCTCGCAAATAGCTTTAACGGGTAACATTACGCTACGAGTTACTACTAACTATAATAGCAGAAATAGCGGCGACGATAACGATAATCGATTTAATAACAACTACGCTAGGCAGCCGCAGCTGTTTGTAATAGGTAGAACTAAATATAACGACTAGCCTAGGCAGCTACAGTTGTTCGGAATCGACTATACTAAACGTAACAACCAGCCTAGGCAATCGCATTTATCCGGGATAGATATCGCTAAACGCAGTTTCCTAGAACTAAAGTACCTTCCGAGTATATTCCTGTACTAAACGTGCGTTTTAGTTGTTAAGATAGCTCGCGGAGTATCCGTACGTGCCTCACAAAGCAGCTTAGAGCTTAATATCTATCCTGCTCAAGTCCCGTACATCGCTAGAGAGCTATTCGGAGTTATTATTCAGATTGAGCAAGGGCGATTATCCTTAAGACTTAACAGTAGTGCAAATGCATTATTTAATAGCTTAAGGCTAGCCGGAGCAGACTATAAGGCTGCTAGGAGGATTCTTAGACAGCTGTACTTAGCGGTATATAGTGATGCCCACTTTACACTAGAGTTCGAAAGGGGAGAAGCTCTTATAGGCTATATAACTCTAGAGGTAAAAGGCGATACTACTAAAGACAGCTGCCTCTATGTTAAAGGGAACGTATTATTAATTTTAGGGATAGCGAGCTAACTTTAGCCTAGAAGTATTAGAACTAGAGCTTAGGCTTTATATACATCACCGATAGATTAATAACGTTAAATCTCGATATATATAATAAACTAGACTACTATAGATTATACCCGATACTAGATAAAGCTTTCTCTACGCACGCCTTCGTTAATAATCCTTTTTACAGGACTTCCTACCTAACCTACCTAGGATATCTTCTTAGAAAAGAGGAGTGCCGCGTGCTAGATTAGATAGATATCTACGCATGTAGTCGGTCGATAGCACGAAAGTGTTTACAGAAAGAAGGAGGGGTTAGGGGGGATAGGTAGTCGAGGAAGGAGTGCATATAATTAGGATAGGCAAAGACACCTACCTACCTATAAACACCTTATTAGGTAGTCCTCTTACGTCGGGAGGAGGTATAGATATAGAAACGAAAAGATAGCCTATAATGTTATCGGTAAAAGCATCTTATTTCCTGCGGTTCCGGCGTCTAGATTTTCGCACTTAGGCGAGTAGTTTATTTTTAATTGTCCTAAGTTAATCTAGTAATCGACCCTCTAGCAATCGACCCTCTAGCAATCGACCCTCTAGCAATCGACCCTCTAGCAATTAATCCTCTAGCAATCGATCCTTTAGCAATCGATTATCTAGCAATCGATTATCTAGCAATTAATCCTCTAGATAGCAGACAATATAGCATTTCCGATAAAAGCCTATAGAGTTTCTATCCCTACTAGTTAACACCCCCGTTATAACCCCTATAAAGTTGCTACAGGCATATAAGACGGACTAAATTTTTATACACTGCACCTCGAATCTGCTGCGATTCCTAGATGTGTCCCCCCTTATAACGTCTCCGGCGTCTAGCTAGCACTACGCTATAGTCTATTACGACAGATATGTTATTACACTTCTAGCATCTGCGATAATAGTATAATTTCTCGTAAGCGTAGACCTAGCTAGACGCCGGAGACGTCGGAAGGAGGCGCATATCTAGGAATCGCAGCAAAGTCGAGGTATCGAGATGTTAGGTACGCAGCATCTGCATATTCTTTATCGGCTAAGCGATTTCGTATTCGTAGATATTGCTGGAGGATCGATTGCTAGAGGATCGATTGCTAGAGGATCGATTGCTAGAAGATTAATTGCTAGAGGATTAATTTCGCAGTATCTAGTATAGCTGTAATCTACGGCTATACTCCCCCCCCCCCCCGGATCTACGCTGATCGACATATACGTACGGCTTATTTCGGTATAGGAGGTAGAGGGAAGCCAGATAGTGCATTAACCTACAGCAAACCCCTATAGTAGATCCTGTATTACACGGATCTTATAGTATATTAACGGATCTTATAACCGGATCTTAACTACCTAATCTTATCCTAGCCGCTAGAGACGCTTATTTAAGAGGCAGTCTATCTAGGCATATTACGTATTCATAATCTCGGCTAGGATTAATATAAGACGAAGTTACTACTAGGCGATCTACGCCGGGTTCTAGCGGCTAGTTTATAAATTAGAAATGCATTATTAATTCTAGTTAGAAGCTAACTACGCATCGTCTATCTTACCCCTTAAATAAACCCGCGATTATAAGACTATTCCCTAGGATCTAGTCTATAAGGCAGATCTATGCGAGTTAGCGTATGCTCTCGATTATCCTATTAGTTAGTCGACTTACTTATTACACGAGCAAGACATAAGCTAGCGGCGAAATTTAGGATATAATCTAGGCTCCTACACATATGCAATCGTAGCTTGTCTCTTAGGGGCGGACTTCTGTATACCGTAGGGACTTTTTATATTAATCTGACTTTATACTTTATAAAAGAAACTTTACCTTTCAGGAAGAGGCCTAGGATCCTTAGCAATTATAGCTAGGCTTTCCTAGCCGTCGTAGTAGCGTGTCTTCTCTTATCTACTAGCATAATCTTCGCTGATCTCACGCTGTACTCCTTTAAAGAACTCTTTCTTAACTTTAGGCTTCGGGTATCTAGTCGGCTCGTAACAAGGTTAGGGTTCCCTGTAGGATAGGTAGCCCTAATATACTCTGTAGGCCTCTTTAAGCTTAGATTCTATGTTTCTAGGACATCTAAAGGCAATCGTTAACACTATATAAACCACAATCTGCATATACAGGGAAGGTATAATTTATAGAATCTACTCGACGGCTCGTAGCGTATTATCGAGATAAGCTAATAGACAAGGAGTTATACCTGCTATTTCTAGAAGCGGCCGCTTTACTCCGACTAAGGCCGTAATAAGTAAGCTAGCTAACGCTAGATTAGGTAGGAAGCATTAAGAAAATCCCTGCAAAATTGCAAGGTATATATCTCCCCCGAGTTTGCCGATATGCCTTAGCGTCTCTACTAAATTAAAGGGTGCAACCTTTATTAGCAGTGACTAATACGTAGGGTACGTAACGTAGTGTTCTTACAAGGTAGACAAGACAGTTACTCGATATATTATGCAGAGGACAACATCTATAGATAAAAAAGTAGTTCGTAGGCCGTCTAGTGTAAGAGCTCCTACATTTAGTTCTTACTTAAACACGGCTACTTCTCCTAGAATCACAATGCCTGCAGAAACTCACATCGAGCGAACGCTAAACAACCTACGTTTCGACAACCGGAACAGTAAAAGCGAACCTGCTAGGAATCGAATTATCGAACTTAAACTCAATAAGGCTACAAGGTCTAGCTTTAAATAACCGAAGACCTGCGCTAAGAGACGTACCGACCTAACAGTTAACAAGAAATACACAGGGCCGGAGATAGAACTAAATATCGCCTACTAAGAGACCTCCTCACTACCTATTAAAGGTCTCACGATAATTAATATTATTAGCAAATCGCTTATTATAGTAGGAGAGAACGCTAGAAAGGGAGGAGTAGAAGAGGTCGGAGTAGGAAATAGGACAATAAGGGGGTAAACCCTAATCTAGGCATAGGACAATTTGCTAGGTGTCGACAGTCACCTTCCCTTAATAATAACATTTATTTTACTACGTGTTTACTCTAAGTTACTATCTATCCTGAAAAACCAGACGGTATTATTATTTATTTCTATATAACCCTAAGCTCGAAGAGGTGCCGAAAACACTACGACATTAGTATCTAACTACCGATATACGTTACCTTCTAACCTTATTAGACACTACCTGCATTACCCGGCCGCCTCCTATAAGTCTTAAATCCACGATCAAAAGTAATATTAAGGGGGAGCGCCTAGTACTACCCGCGTTACCTAGTAGACTGCTAGCAAGCAGGGGTTAGCTCCCGGGAAGAGGATATATTAAGTAAGAACTTTTCCTTCTCTTAACTGTATTATACAGCTTCATCTCGAGCTTAAAGTTCGGTGCTAGTATAATAGAACTAAGTATATTAAAAGTAATTAGGTATATACCTAATCTGCTCCTTTATAATAAGAGCTTTAGTAATTTGCTCACGTCCTAATGTGTATATAAGTAGACTCCTCCTATAAAAACCCCTACCCTAGGCAGGAGGCGAGACTGTATTAATCAGTCCCTACTCCGCTATACTTACGACTATATGCGAATATAACAGAGTATATAAAAATATTAAAACAAAAAATCAATTAATAAGTCTTTATGTATAACTTACTTTATTAAATAGCTTTTATAGAATTATCGATATTATACCGACTAAGTCGCAGAGTAGTATACGGATTATATCCGGACAGGATAGCGCTGCCCCCTAAATCCGATAGCAATATATTAGTAAGATAAGCCGTGCTATTCGTCTTACAACTTAGTCTCTAATAGAGGAAAAATAAAAAAGACAACTAACTTCCTCTTAGCCTAATATAATACATAAAGTCGATAATCTAACTCCGGGTAATAGGCAACGGTATATACTAATAACTTACCTATCTTACTCTAGAACTATCTGTCGTAAGTAACATTTCCTAAAGAGAATAAACGATATTACTTCGTTAACCGGTTAAGGTCGAGCCTATAAGCTAGTCGTCCCCCTAAATAAAACTTCCTAACTGCCTACGAATATATTAAAATATCCGACCTCGTATCCGCGGCCCGCAGATATCACACCTAATACGGCAGCGCTTAAGCGAATAAAGCCACCTTTAAACGATAGATAATTCACACGGCCTATAAACGTTCGACATACAGCTCCCCTCTATAGACGAAGTAGTGCTAGAAGGTTATAGGTATACAATATTCCCTTGCTACTTAAGTATGCAGTGCAGTGTAACCCCCCTAAGGAGGGTTACAACTTAGAGGGGCTAGGTGCAGGCCGGGGGGGGGTGCGATTATCTACGGTATATCAGACTTTAGGACTTTAGATAATTATATAAAGAGAGTCCTCTGCCAGGAGGTACACATGCAAATTTATATTATAGGCTATCGCTCCGCCTTGCCTTTATAATCGTTATATAATATACGATATACTTTTTTTCCTTCCTCGACTAAAACTACTTTATACCACATTTTCCTTCTACTACCCTTATCTTCTCATATTTTACTGCCTAGTATAGGCAACACCGACCTTACATTATATATATTAAATGCCCTCTATAGGCGTGCTATAAGCTATAACATAGAGTACTTATCGGTAGGGTACTAGCAGGCTCGTATACAAAACGAATTTCCCTTTAAAGATAGCTACGCGGTCCTCTATAAACAGTTACCCGACGACGACGACCGGTCGCAGATCGATCAGATAATCTACTAATGCTACCTAAACGAAATAACGCTTACAAAGTTAGTTATACTAGAGAGCAAACGTAAGGGTGCTAGCACGGCCTATATTAAAGAAGCTAAGCGATAGGCACTAGTAGCGGCTCGTAAGGCTATAGAAAGAGACTAACTACCCCTACTTTATACCGTAACGACTTAGGGAACACGTTTCCGGGTATAGATCTATTATACCGGACAAGACGTCCTTACACCTCGTTACGGAAACGACAAGGATAGTGATAGAACCTAATACCTTAATATTTTATCCGAGGAGGGAACCACGCAATTCGAAATTCTTCTCTAAGCTATAAAAGGGGACAATGCCGGCAGCGGACAATAACTCTTAAATTAGTTATCTAATCTGTAGCAGCAAGGTCCTTCCAGCTTTCAGCTTAGCTATTCAGTTAACTAGCATCCTAGCTATCTAGTTAATTAGCAGCCTAGCTATCTAGTGAGCTAGCAGGAGTATTTAGTTAATTAGCAGAAAGACTACTTTAGCGATAACCCGGGCCCTTCTATACAGCAGTTAATCACATCTAACGGCAGTAGCTAGATTTTAGGCAGACGTAGTAAGACAGAAAGGCAATAGCTTAAAGTCGAAGTCTAGATTAAAAGGCACTACTATAAGGAGGATATTACCCGCTTTAAGACTTATAAGGGGGAGAACTAGAAAATTGCTCGAAGTCGATAGGAGAGAACGCTACACGAAGGAAAACAAGTATAGGTATATTATAGGGCTAGCTATTCTTATTACACAGAGAAGCTGTAAATAGCTTCTAGGGTTATAAGTTTTTAGGGTTATCGGCTAAATCGTTAGCTAACTCCGGGTTTCCGTTTATTAACGTTATTACTTCTATTCGACCTAGCTACTTATATCCCTTCTCTATTTTCTTCTTTTCGCGTTCTATCTAGGGTAGCAGGTACGCGGTAATCTACTCCCTTTTACTATAACTGTAGCCCTCTTTCGGTCTCATTTTCTCTGCATATAATGCGTATTTACTTACCGCGTCGCTGCGGCCTCTGCAGGTTTAGGCTAGATAATAACGACGAGATTCTAATTTGTAAATCTTTACCTGCTTACTTATTAACTTATAGCCTGCTAACCGCCTAGGTAACACAGATAGGAATAATAGGGATGTTTCTAATAAGCTGCGATTTAATCTTATTATGTTTAACGGCGATATTAATTATAAGGAATACTATAGGGCTTACGCCTATAACGAGTCTATAACGGGCTGCTATCTTAAGTATACCCGGTTCGTATATTCTAAGGACGTCTGCTTAGCCCTTATTAAGGCCACATTATACTAGTACGAACTACTGCTAACCTAGGATCGTCGCCGTAACTACTAGCTTTAGTCGAGGTAGAGCTAGATAATCAGCAATATATTCACTCTGCCGCTTAAGGTTAGCAGTTAGATTGCTTAGTATTATCCGCGGCAGCTTACTATTATCTACGTATTAGTCTTACTCGATTTATTTAGCATCCGCGATTCTTATATTAATATCTCAAGCATAATACAGGTACGCTATACCGTCTTCGAAGGCGTTAAGTACATTACGTCTTTAACAAATTAAGGATACGAAGATAACGTCGACGCTATTCTACTCTCTATACTAGCGTCTTTATCTACCCTATATATTACTAAGGATTAATTAGGGGTAAGAGATATCCTGTTAGCTCCTTAGAGGAATCGAGGGCGGTTAGACGTCTAGTAGCATACCCTTAAGTTTTCGAGTATAGACTCGTAACTCTCTATTATTAACGATATAAGTTTTACGCTTATTATTACTAAATAGATATTAACTTACCGTTCGGTATATAGGGAATTAAGGTTCGCAATTTAAGGAAAACTAAGGCTAACCTGCCGGCAACTACGTTATAGGCGGTCTTATAGCTACCGAGAACCCTCCGATAGGAACGCCTCTAAAAACTATATAGAAACCTTTATCTACTCCGAATATGCGTGCTATAATTAAACTGTCCCGAGACCTCTGCATATTTAGTATACTTCGGGATTAATATTATAACAATACATACTTATATCCCTAGGGAGAATATAGAGTTTTACAATTCGGTCCTAACTTAAGTTATCTAGCAGTATATACTAGTTAATATAGATAAGTTTATTACAGAGATCTAGAAGCGTTAAGGTTTAGAAAATCGAGATATCGCGCTAATAGTAAGAAGTCTAAGCTCCTCCGGCTTTATTTAATATTAACTAGATATATCAAGTAGTTTCGAACTAACAGAAACCGTGTTATAGTCTTAGGGGTCTACTAGAAGAGAAATCGAATAGACTGCACTTAGACTCTTATAGATCGGCTAACAAATAAGCGTATCTGTATTTTCTTTAATACTTCTACGCGTAGCATTTATAACTTAGCCTTCGAAACGCCTCGCGTCTTTCTTCAGAGCAATGCTCGAGTACCTACCCTTCTAGAACCACTATCGTCATACCTAGAATCACAACGTATAGAAGATTACTTTTACACCTCGGCTTTTCTCAACAACGCTACCACAGTAACCCTATACAACGGCAGCTATAAAGGGGAAGCCTATATCATAGGGCTAGTTTTAACTTACTCCGATAGACATAAGTCCTGCGTTAGTCACATTCGTCGGGATAGCCTCAGCTGTCCTTTCGAGCTAACCGCATCCCCGATATTATAGCTTAGCTTCTCGTTAGAAAGCATAGAGCCTCGCGTAGCTAAAATAGAAACGATATCCGGCCCATCTGCTACCAGTTCGTTAGAGTAGCTCGAGGTTCCTTAGACAGGGCAGCTAGAATAGTAGTTCTCCGCAAGGCAATATAAAGTATATTATAAACAGAAAGCAAGTCTAGCAATAAGGCTAGCCTTTAAGTCAAGCTAACTGCTACTAGACCGCGGATAGACGGGCGTTACGGGAGGGACATACGGCCTATAGCCTACCCACGTTTCTTAAATAAGGCATAGTAGGAGGAACAACACACCTTTCACAGTTATTCTTAAGTCCCCGAAGTAAAAATTCAGAGGTATTTTCTATAGTTATTTAGAAATAGGAGCAGAAGACGTACAAGTTTACTCGAACCTTAGCATTCAGTAGTAATAAACATTCGACTTTATTAAAACCCTAACAGGAAGTGTTCTATCTAAATAAATAAAGAAAAATCGGAAAACGAAAGGAAAGGAAAGGAAAAGGAAAGAAAGAAAAAGAAAACACAAAAACAGTCCCTTTATTACTATTTTTCTGTTACCTTCGCCAGTTCGCTAGACGTAATCCGGGAGACTACGTTAGCTAACAGCATACAGTAGATAAGGTAACGCAATTCGTTAGTATACTATCCTCACTCGTACACTATAAAGCCTCGGCATAACAGACGATGCTACCTTACTAATTTATTATAGCCTTAACGGCGGTATATTCTCCTTTTATTCGCAAGGGCTAGGTCCTATACAGGATACTTAGGCGACCGCTCTAAGAGATCTATAATTCGCATTAGGTATAGCATTACAACGCCTAGAGTAAACATATCCCCCTACGCACCTCGGCTTCCCTTAATAGCCTCCGGTAGAACATACTATAGAACTCCTTAAGTTATAGTGTCGGACGATCCACGTGTTGCAATATTAAAGTAAGTTAAAGTAGCACCCGACGTAGCCGAGTAAGGACCGTCTTCAGACAGGGTATCTCTAGTATACAAGATACTAAATAGCGTAACATTTCGATGCGCGATGCCCTAGTTATACAAGTAGCTAAGAGCGCTAGAGATATATACGAGAACGCAGTATATATCGGTTATTTAAATATTAAACTCGTCTATATAGCAGTTAAGGGGATTAGCGGAAATATAGTTAATACTAATAAACAGGAATCGAGCGTCCTAAAAGACAGCTTAGGGATTCGAGGCTAAAAATTATATTAGTACAGATATAAAACAATAATTTTAGGCTAACTTACATAGCGGAGACTTCTATACAGACTAAGATATTCTATCCACAGATCGGAGTCCTAGATAGCCATAGGGGTGTACGTGTCTTATCCCTATATGCTATAGTTCTATAGCCTTCGGCTCCGACCTTCTATCGTTAACAATAGCCACAATGCCCTTTATCTAGACATCCCTTAGGAATTCTGCGTAGCTATATCCTTTCTTCCTCTACACACTATACTCTACGTAGCCTATTGCTATATCGGTCGCTTTACACTTAAGCCCAAGGAGGTTATTTAACTAATAGCAAGCCCGCAGCAAATTTAAGTCAACGGAATCGTACCCTCTCGAGACATTCTAATAATCCGGGTGCAGGATAGCAGTGCCTAATAGCTCGATACTTTCCACGTCCCCGGATAAGCTTATTAAGCTAATCCTGCTACGGCTATTATTAACGAGGGCGACAAAATCCGAGTAAGGCACGTAGAAGAGGTTACAGATAAGGGAATTAAGATATAGGCAGTAATTAACCTCGTCTAGCAGTTATATACAGGCAAGAGTCGTTTCTCCGTAAATATTAAGCGTCTTAAGACATACCCGAAGACTAACTTCTACACAGAGTTATCTTCGCAAGGCATAAAAATAAGCCTTACCCTTAGGTCGAAGGTAAGGTCGGATATATCGAAGTCTAATTTTTACTATAAAAGACGTTTTATAGTAATAACTAAGTAGGACTAGCATCTAGGTACTATAGTCGACTTTAGCTACATCCTCGGAATATATACATACGCTATCTAACTAAAGTTATAAACGTTCCGGGGTATATAGATTAGTTACTTCACTAGCAATAGACATCAGAGAATCTATATTAAAAACAAGAGTAAAAAACGGAAAGCCCTGTATTAATTAATAGCAAAGTACAAATATATAGTATGCTATTAGCAAGATGTAGAAGAGTAAAAAAATACTAAAAATAAAACTCTACCTTAAATTATCTAACGATCCTTAGTTACTAAATATATAAGTATAAGAGAAGATTTTAGCGGATAGACCATCTAATAGTTAAAAGGCTTAACATTATAATAGAGGAGTACATATCGATACAAGACAATACTAAATAATATACAGTACTTAACGATCCAGCAATCGGTCCTCCAGCAATCGATCCTCTAGCAATCGGTTTTCTAGCAATCGATCCTCTAGCAATAGATCCTCTAGCAATTAGTTTTCTAGCAATCGATCCTCTAGCAATTAATACTCTAGCAATTAATACTCTATATATACAGTAATCGAGCAATCGATCCTCTAGCAATCGATTATTACGAAGAATCTAGAGATAACAACTAGCTAAGAACCAACCGTAGAGTTAGCCGCCTAAAGATATTCCTAAGAAATTTACAATTCTGCAGTATTAATTTAAAACAACTTAAACCTAGAAGATAGCAAAGCAAGACTTTTTTACTAGTATCCTATTAGCATTTCAGAGCACATTCTTACAAGAGGCGCGAGCTAACAATACTCCCCGGCTAAACTCGGGTTCAACAGATAGGCTATTTCTCCGCACTAGTACTAGTCCCTTTACGGTATAGCGAGCTATAAGACATCTTCATCCTAAGCTAGCAGACGCATTAAGAAGAAAACACTCCTCTTTCCGTAAGAAAGTAGCAGAAGACTTAGATAATCGAATTTGCAGCCAAAACCGTAACAACTTCAGAGATCGGGGTAGGTTTCACCCCTCTGTGCACTTTAAGCACAAAGAGCTAATATAGCTACAGATACAAAGACAAAATTTAGGAGGCCGAAATCGCACAGCAGATTAGAGAAAGTAAAGAATCCTAATCGATCTACTATCAACGTCGCACAAGACGCAATAGCTACAACAGCTCCTACCGGCGATAAGGCCTGCCCGCTTCCTCATAGCGGTACCAGTATCCCAAGTCCCCTTACCCTTAACTCAGGCTAGGAAAGCTAGGCCGGGTACATTTCTACGACTACGACATTAGGTAGTAAGCCTCAGGACGGTACTATCAGGCCGGGTTACCTTTCCCTTCCCTCGGGCTTAGAAAGCTAGGCCAGGTACATTCCTACGACTGCAACATCAGGTAGCGATAACTTCAAACAATTTAAGTCCCTATTACTCAGCATAGTGCGGGCTAAGCTTTCAGGACTCCTCATTACAGCCACATCGCTCCCCGACCCTTCGGATCCACATTCTAAGCTCAGCAATATATCCCTCACTTTACTATACGTAAAGGACACGGGTTACTATAAGATTAACTTCTGTGTCAAGTCTTATCATATAAAAGAGCTAGCCTAGTGCCTATTCGAGAAAGAGGTAGTAATTCTTAGGGGGCGCCGATATATCCTCTGCAATAGAACCAAGGTTACTAGGGACCAAAGCATAGAGTTAAGTAGCTTCCGGTATAAACGAGCGCTATCAGTGTTTAGCCATAGAATTATTTATACTATAATAATAGCATCCCTTAGAGGTAATCCTAACAGACAGCTAAGGATAGTGCTACCCGTAGAAGCACATAGAGATAGCCGCATTACTATACAGATTACAGCTAAAGACGGGTATTTACTAAAGGAGCACTAGTTTAATAGACAATAAGTTTCTTATTATTAACGCTAGTGCAGCCGGCCAGATTTAACATTAGAGCAATCGCGTCGATAACTAAATAAAACATATCCCTACTTAAGGGCCGGCAATTAGCTTCCGGAACGTAACACTTATAACCGCAGAATTCCGGCAAAGGTATAAAGTATATCGAAAGTCTATAGTGCTTAGCTAGTCGGTAAAGCATAAATACTAGGAACTCGGACTTATTTTCCCCTTTATTTATCTCTTATCTCACTATTAACCACCCTAACCCTAATTAAATCCTTTTACAATACCTCCCCCTAATGCTTATCATCTTAATAACATCTTATTATTATTTAGCGCCTTCTAAAGTACCAAATCCGGCTTCGATACTAGCGCCCTTTATAACATAGGCGAAAATTCGCAATATATATACGAGATCCCTCCGCATCATAAAAGTCTAAGATCGTCACCAGCGTAGCTAGGCAACCCCCTAGAGGAGGGTATATCCGGCCCTATCTTCTACCTGCCCTTAAACTAACCACCCGATACCCCGGGCGGCTAGGTCTTTAGCTTATCTTCCGATTAGAAAGCTTACAATTTCAGGCTCGCCGAGGACAACCAAGGCGGAATTAGCCGGCGGTGCTTTTCCATCGACGTCTTAAGATCAAACAGTTCGACCGTCGCAACGCTCAAGCTACTATCAGGAAAGCTAAAGATAACGACTAGAAATAGCAAGGAAATTCTTCTCACTAAGAGAGGCGATAAGAGGGAACTTTCCGAACCGTTCACAATCCAGTACAGGCGGTTAAGCTTCCGAGCTTAGAAGCCTAAGTTAACACCTAAAAAAAGACACCACTTTAAGAAGAGGGTTAACGACTTTAACAAGCAAGCATTAGAACGTATACTATTATACTTTCCTGCTATTGCTAGTACTCCGGAAACGAGAGATAGCGATATCTACAGGATTAGCGAGGAAGGCGTCATCTATACCCGCCTTAATATAGTTAAAATCGGTAGCAGAAGCAGTAGCTTAGTCTTTAAGGTGTCACCCTAAAGCACTAATGCTATTCTTTATACTAAGGAATTGCATTAGAAGCGATCTAAATCTCTTAGTGCTATTCGATATAAGGCAGATAAGTTAGAGAAAGAGTACAGGCGAATCAAGGAACTAAGCCATATAAGCCCCCCCCCCCCGATATAAGCACTAGTAGCATAAAACACGTATTAACCCGATTTCCAGCTATATATAGTAGAAGCAATCGATTTAGCACAAAGTTTAGAGCCTACTAAGAGGCTATAGTTAATCATAGAGTTCATCCCGCACACCCTCTAAGACTTTTTTACCGACCAATCCTTACAAGTCCGCCTGCCCGTTATAATAGCACAAATTCTAGCTACATTAGTACACATCCACAACCACAGCATACGTTATAGGGACCTAAAACTAGAAAATATCTTTATATCACAGACAGAGGACCACTAGGCTATAAAGCTCGCTAATTTCAGAGAGTCGGAGAATATTACCTACTCGACCGCCTTTATCGGTACATTATAGTTTATAGCTCCTAAGATATTACAGACTCCCTGCCAGTACGACGAGAAAACGGATCTTTTCAGTTTAGGGATATATATAGCAATGCTGTTAACTAGTTCTCGCGTCTAGTCAGAGAGGACCTCCGAGTATACAAACCAATTTCTATAGACGTCTTAACTTTAAAAAGGCTTTATATGCCGAACAGTCCTCCTCCTACTAGACGGAGTTAGCCGCGACCTTTTACCGCTACTCTATAGCTTACTCTGCTAGAAGCCTAAAAATAGGTAGTCGGTAAAGAAAGCGCTAGTATAGGTTTCTAGTTATATCGATATAGAATACGGCTACGAGAGCAACGCGGAAACCCTATCGCAATAGTACTAAAAAGCGGAAAAGAGAATTACACGCCCTACGATTATAGAGTATCGACTTAAATACCTTAACAGTTCGTTTATTATCTCCTAGTCTCCTGCTTAGGAGGTATTAATCCGGCAAAAGCGTATAAGAAAGTTACGAGGATGCCGATAATGTTTTCTCCGACACTTTCTATACCGCAAAGGAGACCCTATCTAAACTTACGTCGCTCTCCGACTTAGTTCCTAGGCACGCAGGAGATTTCAAGCCCGATTCGAGCACAGTAGCAAGACTCATAGAAATCATTACCGATCCTCATAGGCATAGTCATAAGGTTTTTACCTTTACACACTTCCCTAGATAGTCTTCGCTAGAAAGTATCTCTAGGGATAAAGATCCTAGGGCAGCCTAAGCAAATCTCGAGTCAGCAAAGTCTACAGTAGGGCTAGGTCTTTCCCTGCTTTTCACGATCCTATAACGGCCTCCGGTACCTCCCTACCGAATACGTTACCGTAGGCTCCTAAGTTAACGCTAACTCCTACAATGCCTAGTTTAAAGAATAGCCGGGGAGCAGACGGTTTATCACGCGCCGGTACCTCCCTACCGGATACGTTACCGTAGGATCCTAAGTTAATAACAATTCCTGCAATGCCTAGTCTAGAGAATAGCCTAGGAGCGGACAGTCCACCCCTGTCACCGGCGGCGTCCGCGTTAACGCCGTTTACCTAGGATAACGATACTGCGTGCGGCTAGGATCTAAATAAGGATAAGGACAGAAGTAAAAACGATAGAGATAATTTTTTATTCAACACTGCCGATTAGTTTACTATATAATAGAAACTTATAACGAAGCAGCCTTATATAATATCTACAGATCTATACCGCTACTCGAAGTTATTAAAATTAAATCTATAAATGCTAACAGTAAGAAAGTTAAACTATCGCCGGCTACACCCGACCCTATTAAGATAACCGGTATATAGATTACAACTCTACCTGCCTCTCGAAGTTATTAATAATAAATATATACAGACAGAGAGAAAGTTAAACTATCGCCGGCTACACCTAACCCTATTAGGATAACCGGTACACAGATTACAACTTCTCAGACAATCATATCACTAACTGCACCCAACCCTATCGAGATAACTAGCACATACCCTTATCCGTTATACATATATATATACACCTTGCTAACAACGATCAATAGTAAACAAAAGTCCGACTTCTAAGGTAAGGCCTAGCCTCTATACTAACTCTAATAAATCGTCGATTTAACCTTTAAGTAGTATACTCCGATAGGTCTTCTCGTACCTAAAGATATTTCTTACACGTCGCGCTCGCCGCGCTATCCTAATTAAACTAATCGTACAGCTTCTCCAGACAGTTATTAGCGCCAAGTCCGGGTAATCCGGCGAGAAATAGGTGCGGCGCGGGCATTTCGCATCTGCTACAAGGCCTCCTAGTAGCTCGTAGTGCTTTAGCTAGCGTAGGCTATAGTCGAAGACGAAGCTAGTAGCTCTAAAACTAATAGCGGTATTATAAGTAACTTCGCCCGCTTAACCGCCAGCACGTCGTATATATAACCGCCCACCCCCTCCTCAGTACCTCTTATTCTAGAAAGATGTTATATACCTCGTAATTGCGTGTTATTTCGTCTATATCTCTCTTTCTTTTACTCCCTGTCTATATCCTATTAAGAGGAAGTATACTTATCGGTAGCCTTATATCCGTTTTCCTCTTTTTTACACCTAGTTGTCCCTATAAGTCGTTATAATCTTCCTCCCGTCCCCTCTTCGCTTTACCGCCTATACGTGTCCTAAAAATACTTAGCAAGATACTAGTTAACGACCTTATATCTGTTTTCCTCTTTTTTACACCTAGTTATCCCTATAAGTCATTATAATCTTCCTCCCGTCCCCTCTTCGCTTTACCGCCCGTACGTATCCTAATACTTAGCAAGATACCAGTTAACGACCTTATATCTATTTTCCTCTTTTTTACACCTAGTTGTCCCGTAAGGCATCGCGATCTTCCTCCCGTCCCCTCTTTATTTTATACTCTATCGAATCGATCAACGGATCCTAATAAAGAGCAGTTCGTTAGCTCTGTCGCTCGTGCCAGCATAAGGGCGAAGATAATACGGTAGACAAGTCGTCGTACTCTTTGCTAAGGTTATAAAGCTCGACGGCCGCCATTTCAGCTTCCTAGTAGCTATAGTCGGTAATCGAATATCAGAGGCTAGCTATCTCAGCTACGCTATATCCAAGCAGCCTAAGAGATTCCAGGAGAAGGTACACTATGCTTCGCCATAGAACTATTATAGATAAAACTAAGCAAGTATCCTTAAAAATGTTCTAAGCGAGAAGGGCCAGGTATTTCTAAGCTTCCACCTTCTAGTAGCCTAAGCTACGGATTTTATAACAAGCATAATCTACCATCTTATTACCTATATTCCTACAGTAGTCTTTACAAAATAAATCGTAAGGGGGCGGTAAGAGTTATTAGCTTTATTATCGGACTCGGGTTCCGGGGTCGCATATTCGAGGTCTTAAAGAACCTAGAGAAGACGTCTATCTACAGATAAAAGTAGGAATTCTGTTAGGACTATAAAGGGATCAGATAAGTTTATTATATTCGCTATACTAGGCGAAGCGAAGTTACACGCAGTCTGTTATTACAGTATAGGTAGGTTAAGGTTTAAGAGAAGAAAAGCGCGATATTCCGGGAGACTATTTAGAATAGCCGCTTATCTTATCTCTCGAGCACAGACCAGATATATAGTCTATGCTACCGCACTAAGTAATACTATAGTACCTACGGGTATATACACCTAGGTAGGCTTTAGGTAGCGTTACAGAGGCACAGGGTTCTAGGTAAGGAAAAAAAAAAAACATTCCTTCCTAAGGCTCTTATATTTCCCCCTCTATCCATTACAATCACTAAACAACTATTCTTATTTCGAAACACTATAGCTGCTACACAGTCTACCGAACTTCTGCAAAAGTTTAATAACTTTAGAGATAAAATCCTACGAAAACTTTAATTAGATCTTAGGACGCTCCGAGCTAATATTATCTTCGAGATAGACAGTTAAGCCTCAAGGTCTCGTCGTCAGACCTAGCTTAGCAGGCCTTCTAAAATAACCGGAATAAAGACATCGCTAGCCAATATCCTCTCGAAACGATTAAATAACTTCGCAAGCGAGTTCTCTCAGAATCTCGACAGAGAATTTAAACGGCAGTTCTCTATGCTAGGTAGCAGCCGGATAGCTACCAATTTAACCGTCGGCGGTATAGCGGATATACCCGATCCCGGCCATTCTAGTAGTTCGGTAGCTCTAGGATAAACGGCGGTTAGCAACAATGCCCGAGAGGAGTTTAAGTTAGGTATACAGGTTTCTAAGGACACCCTAAGTTCCCTCGCAAGCAGACCTCTAGCTACAGAAGTCCTGCGTTCAAGCATGTCCACCCTAAACTTTACTTCTACTACCGCCGATAATAATCCTGTAAGGGATAACAGCAATTCAGAATCCGATAGTATTAATACCTCTGCCGAAACCACAACTACCGGCTATTTAAGCGCAAGCTCCTACCTAACGGCTACGGAACCGTCGCCTAAGAGGGGAGAAAACCTAGCTTAAATCTTTAACAGCTTAGTAAGAACATAGTCCTAAGCATTATAGACTTAAATAAAGGGGGAACCCTAACTGCGAAGGTTACAGTTCAGGATCTAAGATATACTAACTAGGCTAAACTAAGGCAAGCAATTAAACCGCCTAAAAAACTATAATCTCCTAGCAGTGCAGTTATATACGCGGGGTATAGTAGTCATAAAACTTTTAGAGTTAGAGTTAATGTTATCCTTATAACTATAAGTTCCGCTTTCCCGATTTTTCTAAAACTATAGATAAACCTAAAGGACTAGAGAAATCGTCAGATACCTAAAGGAGCTAACTAGCGCTTCCCCCTAAAACCGCACCGATACTATATACTTATCGGACCCCCTTAACGTCTGATTTTAAACTATCTC